>JAIOJX010000006.1:103091955-104291955 GCA_022376925.1 Tragulus kanchil | reverse complement strand
AAAAAATAATGATTTCTGTATATTATTTGCACTCATGCTAAGTCACTTCAGTCATGTCCAACTTCTTGTAACCCTATAAACTGTAGCCCGCCAGACTCTTCTGTCCATGGGATTCTCCAGGCAAGAATACTGGAGAGGGTTGCCATGCCCTCCTCCAGAAGATCTTTCCAACCCAGGGATCTTCCCAACCGATGGATCAAAGCCTCATCTCTTACATGTCCTGCACATCCTGCATGTCTTTACTAGTAGACGCCATCTGGGAAGCCCACTGTAAATTGTTTACCTTGCTGAATTTTCCTGATGCTTATACTAAAATTTTCAATTACTTTGGGTTTTCTAAGTGTATATCTCCTGCAAATATATATGATTTTATCGCCTACTTTGCATTTACTTTACTTTCAATTTTTTCATTTGTATAATTGCTTTGGTTAATACTTCCAATACAATAGGTGACACAGTGAGTACCATTGTTTTGTTTCTGATTTTGGTTAAAATACACATCTGACTTTGCCCAATGAGTACGTGTAGCTGCGCTGGACATATCTGATCATGTTGCAGAAGTATCTACTGATTACTATTTTATTGCTTTTTCAATATTCATTTATTTCTTTTTCTTTTTTTAAAAGATTTATTTATTTATTTTGGGTGGGGGTCGGGTTGGGGAGGGAGGGGAGCGGGCGGGCCACTTCCATTGGTCTTCCATTACTCTATTTTTCATCCGTCTTTGTTCTTTGGTTCCTGCGAGCCTCCCATCGCGGTGGCCTCTGTCGTTGCAGAGCGCCGGCTCTAGGCGCATGCGCTCCAGAGCTCCGGCTCGGTGATTGGACACATCAGTCCAGCCGCTCTGCGGCACGTGGGATCTTCCCAGGCCAGGGATCGAACCGGCGGCCCTTGCACTGCAAGGCGGTGTCCTTATCCACTGGAGCACCAGGGGAAGCCCTCATTTATTTCTAATTGATGGATGATTGCTTTACAATATTGGTTATCTCATTACTTTTTAAAAATTAATTAGGGGTGTTGATTCTTGTCAAATGCCTTTTCTCAATATATAGAGATGATCATATGAACTATGATTACTTTAAGATATTTTCACATTTCAAAAACTCTGCTTCAGATCTGTATAATCTTCTCATAGTCTGAAATTAGAATCTGGGAGGATGAATAAGCAGAGCTCTCTAACTACTCTGTATGATACTATAATGGTAGATACATGTTATTAAAAATTTACCTAAACCCCATATAGACTGTACAGCACCATGAAATATAAACTATGAATTTGGGGGGAATCATGATATGTCAGTGAAGATTCATTCATCAGGTGTTGGCAGATGTTGGTATTGGGGGAGGCTGTGAAAGTTGGGGAACAGGGGGTATATGGTAAATTTCTGTACCTTCCCCTCAGTCTTACTATGAGCCTTATATTGTACTGAAAATAATTAGCTTAATTAAAAATAAAAAAAACTGGGGGATGTTCCTAGTGGTCCAGGGGCTTAGACTCCACACTTCCAGTGCAGGGATCCCAATTTCAATCCTTGTTCAGGGAACTAGATCCCATATGACACAATGAAGTTCAAAGATCCCCCATGCCACAACTAAGACAAGGCACAGCCAAATAAATGAATAAATAGATAAATTCAGTATTTTTAAAAAAATACAAATTTATGGGAAACATGTATGACTAAGCTGGAATTAAACATATCTGTAAACAACAAAACTCTGTAGAAGCAAAAAAGGAAAATTGAAAAAATGGCAAAAAAAAAAACAAACCCAAATTTGAACAATTTATTCCAATTTATTTCTCCTTTGACTTTGCAATTTGTCTTGTGACTCCAATTTTTTTCTTCTTATATCTATACATATATTTCTGGTTTGGCCAAACACATGATAAAAGTGTGGAAGCTTCCTTTTTCATCTGTGCTCTGGAATACTTTAAATATCACTGACAATTTGCTCTCTCATGGTTTAGTGGAATTCCCTTTGGCATTGTCTGAACCTGGTATTCTGGCGGAACCAGCTCTGGCAATTTTTCGATCTCATCTATGGGAACTGTTTTAGTTAGCTTTTCTCACTCTACTTTCTTTTGGTCTGCTTTGATGTTATTTTTTCTCTTTAAAGCCGTGGCTTATAAATGATTACTTTTCATTCTTTCTCTTATTGATATAATTATTTAAGGCTAATTATTTTATTTTTGAACATGAATATATAACTTATTCAAAAAATTAAATTTTAAAAATTAAGAAAAGCCAAATCAATACTAATTCATGGTCTGTAAATTGACCTCAGCAACCAAATATTGGAATTTTCTTACCATTTCTTTAGCACTTACCTTGAAAAGAGTCTAATTTAGCTTTAATCAACATTCTTAACCTTGCCACTTCTTGCCTTTTCAGTTCATCAAGTTTTGTCCTCACATGGTGACTTACTAAATCCAGTTCTTTGCTTAGCCTCCCACTCTGTTAACAAAAATGATACATTAATGTTAACAATTTAATTATTAATGGGTATGGGGAGGGCTGTGAAAGTTGGGGAACAGGGGGTATATGGTAAATTTCTGTACCTTCCCCTCAGTCTTACTATGAGCCTTATATTGTACTGAAAATAATTAGCTTAATTAAAAATAAAAAAAACTGGGGGATGTTCCTAGTGGTCCAGGGGCTTAGACTCCACACTTCCAGTGCAGGGATCCCAATTTCAATCCTTGTTCAGGGAACTAGATCCCATATGACACAATGAAGTTCAAAGATCCCCCATGCCACAACTAAGACAAGGCACAGCCAAATAAATGAATAAATAGATAAATTCAGTATTTTTAAAAAAATACAAATTTATGGGAAACATGTATGACTAAGCTGGAATTAAACATATCTGTAAACAACAAAACTCTGTAGAAGCAAAAAAGGAAAATTGAAAAAATGGCAAAAAAAAAAACAAACCCAAATTTGAACAATTTATTCCAATTTATTTCTCCTTTGACTTTGCAATTTGTCTTGTGACTCCAATTTTTTTCTTCTTATATCTATACATATATTTCTGGTTTGGCCAAACACATGATAAAAGTGTGGAAGCTTCCTTTTTCATCTGTGCTCTGGAATACTTTAAATATCACTGACAATTTGCTCTCTCATGGTTTAGTGGAATTCCCTTTGGCATTGTCTGAACCTGGTATTCTGGCGGAACCAGCTCTGGCAATTTTTCGATCTCATCTATGGGAACTGTTTTAGTTAGCTTTTCTCACTCTACTTTCTTTTGGTCTGCTTTGATGTTATTTTTTCTCTTTAAAGCCGTGGCTTATAAATGATTACTTTTCATTCTTTCTCTTATTGATATAATTATTTAAGGCTAATTATTTTTATTTTTGAACATGAATATATAACTTATTCAAAAAATTAAATTTTAAAAATTAAGAAAAGCCAAATCAATACTAATTCATGGTCTGTAAATTGACCTCAGCAACCAAATATTGGAATTTTCTTACCATTTCTTTAGCACTTACCTTGAAAAGAGTCTAATTTAGCTTTAATCAACATTCTTAACCTTGCCACTTCTTGCCTTTTCAGTTCATCAAGTTTTGTCCTCACATGGTGACTTACTAAATCCAGTTCTTTGCTTAGCCTCCCACTCTGTTAACAAAAATGATACATTAATGTTATCTATTCCATTGTATTTTTAGATAAGGCACAATCACAATAAAGTAGTGATAAATACTTTTGACTAGTTTAGATAAATTTCTTCCGGAATAAATTCAGTTTGTAACTCTAAATTGAGATGTCTAAAGGCCATATAACTTAGAAAAACATAATTAAAGCACAAACAAGAAACTAAAAGAGTAACTTAAAAATGAAAATCAGGGCTTCCCTGGTGGTCCAGTGGGTAAGGACACTGCTTTGCAGGGCAAGGGGCGCCGGTTCAATTCCTGGCCTGGGAAGATCCCACGTGCCGTGGAGTGGCTGGACCAATGTGTCCAATTGCCGAGCCAGAGCTCTGGAGCACATGCACCCAGAGCCGGTGCTCTGCGACAACAGAGGCCTCTGCGATGGGAGGCCCACACGGGCCAAAGAACAAAGATGGATGAAACTAGACAAATGAAAGACCAGTGGAAGTGGCTCGCCCACCCCCTTCCCTCCTACCCCCGCCAAAATAAATAAATAAATAAATGTTTTAAAAAAAAAAAAAGAGTACTGGAATGGGTTGTCATGCCCTCCTCCAGGGTATCGCCCCCCCCCCCCAAAATGGATGAAAATAGATAAATGAAAGACCAATAGAAGTAGAAGTGGCCCGCCCACCCTCTCCCTCCCCACCCCACTCCCCCCGCTAAAAAAAAAAAAAGAAGAAAAACAATGTGACAGTTCCTCAACAAGTTAAACACAGAGTTACCATATGACCTTGTAAGTCCATTCCTAGGTATATATCTAAAAAGTAGAAACATGTGTTCACATAAAGTCTTAAATATGAATGAATGTCCACAGCTGTATTATTCATACTACTCAAAAAAGTAAAAATAACACAGATATCCATCAACTGATGAATTGATAAATTATGGAATATTCATATAATGGAATATTATTCATCCACTAAAAGGCATGAATATACAATACATACTACAACATGCTGAACACTGCAAACGGTGTGGTAAGTCAAAGAAGCCAGGCACAAAAGGCCAAATTTTATATGTATTCTGTTCATAGGAAATGTCCAAAATAGGCAAAACCACAGAGATAGAAAGTAGACTAATGGTTGCCAGGGGCTGAGGTGAGGAATTGGAGAGAGATTGCTTAATGAGTACAAGGTTTCATTTGGGAAGAAATAAAACTGTTCTAAAATTAGATAGTGGTGATGTTTATACTACTCTGTACATATATTAAAACCATTGCATTATATTCTTTAAAGGGGAAAATTCATAGTATATGAATTATATTTCTTTTTCTAAAAAGATTTATTTTATTTATTTATTTTGGTGGGGGAGGGGTAGGGAGGGAGGGGAGCAGGCGGGCCACTTCTATTGGTCTTTCGTTTGCCTAGTTTCATCCATCTTTGTTCTTTGGCCTGTGTGGGCCTCCCATCGCGGTGGCCTCTGTTATCACAGAGCACCGGCTCTGGGCGCATGCACTCCAGAGCTCCGGCTCCGTAATTGGACACATGGGTCCTGCCGCTCTGCAGCACGTTGAATCTTCCCAGGCCAGGGATCGAACTGGCACCCTTTGCACTGCAAGGTGGTGTCCTTACCCAATGGACCACCAGGGAAGCCCTGAATTATATTTCAATAAAGTTTTTTAAAGTAATATAGCTTTTAAGTTTTAGTTATTCCATATATAAAAAAACTTCAGAATTCATCTTTTTTTAGGTTGTCTCCTTTGATTATTATATACAATGTTCCAAAATTTAAGAGACAAAATAGCTAGTGGTTTACTTTCTCTCATTTATAAATACATTTGCAATCATAGACTGCAAGTCTAACTAGCTATCAGGCTTACCTACCCTTCAGGATTGAGTTAAGGGGGCCTACTGTGGAAAAGAAGGAAAAGAAACTTCACAAGGGAGACCAAGAAAGAATGTGCAGAGAGAGGGAGAAGGAGAGAATATGCTTCTACAGAAGCAAAAACAGTGGTACATTTCAAGGAGAGATGGTCACATTTATTGATAAAACAGTAGTTCTCAAGCATGGTTCCCAAATGGAAACATGAATGTCATGTGAGAACTTCAGATATGGAGGCCCTAGACTTACCAGATCAGAAAGTCAGGAATTAGGGCCCAGAAATCCATTTTAACCATTTAAAATCTGAGAACCACTAAGATAAATAAAAGCGTCCAGTAAGAAGAGGAATAAAATGTGTTCACCAGATCTGGCAATAAAGAAGTCACTGACATTCTTCACAGAAGTACATTCAGGGAAGGGGTATGGGCAAAGCCATAATCCTCCCACAGTGAGCAATGCTGGGTAAGTGAAGACATGTAGCATGAGCCTCTTTTCAAAATGCTTAGCTGAAAAGGAAAGGACAACTTCTAACTTTTTTTCCAGTTTTTTCCTGAGACAATTAGCCTTTGCTCAGCAGTTTGTAATGATTCTATTGGCTTGGGTTTTGTGGTCTAGTTTTTACTGTTACTTCTTTTCATTTAGTATCTATTTAATTTACTTCATTTTGTCTTTTCCCACCAACCCACCCCCATAAAGAATAGGAATTGACCATGAAAGGAAGACTTTTTTTATCAGTTTTAGTTTTTCTATTTAAAACCCTGCCGCTCTGCAGCACGTTGAATCTTCCCAGGCCAGGGATCGAACTGGCACCCTTTGCACTGCAAGGTGGTGTCCTTACCCAATGGACCACCAGGGAAGCCCTGAATTATATTTCAATAAAGTTTTTTAAAGTAATATAGCTTTTAAGTTTTAGTTATTCCATATATAAAAAAACTTCAGAATTCATCTTTTTTTAGGTTGTCTCCTTTGATTATTATATACAATGTTCCAAAATTTAAGAGACAAAATAGCTAGTGGTTTACTTTCTCTCATTTATAAATACATTTGCAATCATAGACTGCAAGTCTAACTAGCTATCAGGCTTACCTACCCTTCAGGATTGAGTTAAGGGGGCCTACTGTGGAAAAGAAGGAAAAGAAACTTCACAAGGGAGACCAAGAAAGAATGTGCAGAGAGAGGGAGAAGGAGAGAATATGCTTCTACAGAAGCAAAAACAGTGGTACATTTCAAGGAGAGATGGTCACATTTATTGATAAAACAGTAGTTCTCAAGCATGGTTCCCAAATGGAAACATGAATGTCATGTGAGAACTTCAGATATGGAGGCCCTAGACTTACCAGATCAGAAAGTCAGGAATTAGGGCCCAGAAATCCATTTTAACCATTTAAAATCTGAGAACCACTAAGATAAATAAAAGCGTCCAGTAAGAAGAGGAATAAAATGTGTTCACCAGATCTGGCAATAAAGAAGTCACTGACATTCTTCACAGAAGTACATTCAGGGAAGGGGTATGGGCAAAGCCATAATCCTCCCACAGTGAGCAATGCTGGGTAAGTGAAGACATGTAGCATGAGCCTCTTTTCAAAATGCTTAGCTGAAAAGGAAAGGACAACTTCTAACTTTTTTTCCAGTTTTTTCCTGAGACAATTAGCCTTTGCTCAGCAGTTTGTAATGATTCTATTGGCTTGGGTTTTGTGGTCTAGTTTTTACTGTTACTTCTTTTTCATTTAGTATCTATTTAATTTACTTCATTTTGTCTTTTCCCACCAACCCAACCCCATAAAGAATAGGAATTGACCATGAAAGGAAGACAGTTATAAAAATATCCCCACATTGAATAAGACAAACTGTTCCCTTCTTTCCATGATTATCTCTATAGTAACTACCATTATCCACATTCTTTGTTAGCCTCCAAATAAAGCTCTTAGTCCTAACTAAAGTATTGTAGGTAAGAGACACTCAAAGATCAATCTTAAATATCATTCATGCCAGGAAATTAGCTCCATAGCTCAAATGAATTTTTCAAGGAAACACAGGATTATTCAGGGGATTGTGGGTATTATGCTAAGTGAAATAAGTCAGGCAGAGAAAGAGAAATACTGCCTGGCATATGTGGAATCTGAAAAAAAAAAAAAGAACAAACCAACTAAACCAAACAAAAACCAGACACGTAGATGAAGAACAAATTGGTGGTTGCCAGAGTGGAGGGAGACGGTGGGAGGAGAAAATCGGTGAAGGGGATTAGAGGTACAAATTCCCAGACAGGAAATGAACAAGCCACGGGGATGTGAGGTACAGCACAGGGAAGGCAGTCAATAATACTGCATTAATTTTGTATGGTGACAGATGGTCACTAGAGCTACTGTGGTAACTATTTCCCAAAGTATATAAACATCAAGTCACTATGTTCTACCTATGAAATTAATATAATACCATATGTCAAACATATTTCAATTATAAAAAAAGATAATTCTAAAATAAAATAAAAATAATTCAAGGGAATTATTGGCCTAAGCTGTTACCATTCTCCCAGAAAGTTCACAGCTTCTAAGAGAAAGCTGTGAATTAGAAGCCACTGTGACAGTGGCCAGACTTTCAAAGGGGCCCAGGTCATGGACAGAGACTAAACTAAGAAGGATGCTTGATCCAGAAAGGTTCCTTCAAACTATGTTCTCTAGTTCTGATTCCAGAAACAGCTGAGATAACTTTTTAGTAAAATGAAAAACAGATAAAAATAACATAAGCAAACCAGTAAAACTATCTTGAGAGATATAACTGGAAATTCAAATCATTGGAACCTTTTTCTTTTTTTCCTAACTTGCTAACTCTAACATAAATCCAGTAAATGGATTCATGACCCTTCAAGGATGGGCTTTAAAAGAATCTCTTGTGTCAGATCTTGGTTTTTACAACCTCTTTTCTTTGTTAGGAGTACTAAGGGTATGTCTAGGACTGAGATAATGTCTAATAAATAGGGTTCTTAGGAGAGAGGCAAATAATTAAACCTCCCCTATTGAGATAAAATATGGCCCATTACATCTTCTATTAATCTGGATCTGATTAAAAACAAGAACTAAACTTACTCTAAACCTCTGAAAAGCTTCCTGCTGGCCTCACATCATATTTCGAGTCTCTTACAAGACCTTCTGTCACCGAGTCCATGACTCTTTCCAACCTCATCTTTAGGCCAGTCTTGACCTCCACTTCCCAGGCTAACTCCCAGCAACATTTGCTACTCCTAGTTTCCTATATCTCCTGCACCTTGGCCTGGGATACCTCCCAGTCTTTCTCCTTTTCTCAGCCACATCTTTAAGTGCAGGCATAATCTCTAAGAAGAAAGATGAGTCACCTTCCCCCATTGAATTATGTGTCCAATCTCTATATCTCCAAAATATATTCTACATTTATCATACATTCATTGTAGCAATCTTTTCTGGATATTAGTCTCCCGTGAGGGTTCTTTAAGGGATGAGAATGAGTCTCACCTTTGTAATCCCAATACTTGGCTCAGTGTCTGGCATGCTCAAATGTTTGTTAAATAACTATTTAATTACATTTACCTTTATTTCCTCTATGTCTGCTTTCTGGAGCTTTTCTCTGAAATGAAACTTTTTCTGTTTCACAGCTTCTAAGAGAAAGCTGTGAATTAGAAGCCACTGTGACAGTGGCCAGACTTTCAAAGGGGCCCAGGTCATGGACAGAGACTAAACTAAGAAGGATGCTTGATCCAGAAAGGTTCCTTCAAACTATGTTCTCTAGTTCTGATTCCAGAAACAGCTGAGATAACTTTTTAGTAAAATGAAAAACAGATAAAAATAACATAAGCAAACCAGTAAAACTATCTTGAGAGATATAACTGGAAATTCAAATCATTGGAACCTTTTTGTTTTTCCTAACTTGCTAACTCTAACATAAATCCAGTAAATGGATTCATGACCCTTCAAGGATGGGCTTTAAAAGAATCTCTTGTGTCAGATCTTGGTTTTTACAACCTCTTTTCTTTGTTAGGAGTACTAAGGGTATGTCTAGGACTGAGATAATGTCTAATAAATAGGGTTCTTAGGAGAGAGGCAAATAATTAAACCTCCCCTATTGAGATAAAATATGGCCCATTACATCTTCTATTAATCTGGATCTGATTAAAAACAAGAACTAAACTTACTCTAAACCTCTGAAAAGCTTCCTGCTGGCCTCACATCATATTTCGAGTCTCTTACAAGACCTTCTGTCACCGAGTCCATGACTCTTTCCAACCTCATCTTTAGGCCAGTCTTGACCTCCACTTCCCAGGCTAACTCCCAGCAACATTTGCTACTCCTAGTTTCCTATATCTCCTGCACCTTGGCCTGGGATACCTCCCAGTCTTTCTCCTTTTCTCAGCCACATCTTTAAGTGCAGGCATAATCTCTAAGAAGAAAGATGAGTCACCTTCCCCCATTGAATTATGTGTCCAATCTCTATATCTCCAAAATATATTCTACATTTATCATACATTCATTGTAGCAATCTTTTCTGGATATTAGTCTCCCGTGAGGGTTCTTTAAGGGATGAGAATGAGTCTCACCTTTGTAATCCCAATACTTGGCTCAGTGTCTGGCATGCTCAAATGTTTGTTAAATAACTATTTAATTACATTTACCTTTATTTCCTCTATGTCTGCTTTCTGGAGCTTTTCTCTGAAATGACTATCTGTTTCCAGCACATCAATCACTTGCTTGAGGTATTCATCATAATAAAGTCCAGTATCCTTCAAATTAAGAAACAAACAATAACTCTTCTGAAAGTTTTTCCTTCCCTGTATCTAAAGATCTCAATCCTAAAAAACAAACAAACAAAAAAATGTCTAGCAAAATGGTATTGAGACAAATCTACTTTGATAGTTTGGGCAGTCAACGTCAAAAAAAAAAAACTGTATTTCTCAAATGAAGAAAGTTGTATCAGAACCAATGACGTGTTTTACTCCCACTAAGCTGATTTCCTGTATTGCTTTGACAATGTAGACTTAACTATTAATATGAATTGGTTTTATTCCCTTATCACCTTTCTCCCTCATTGCTAGATGTCTCTTCTGTGAATACAACACAATGTTTCCTTGGCTTGTTATTGCCACATTGGAAATGTTAATTCTCTTATAGACTATCTAATATACTAGATATCTATAGATATCTAACATAACTGCATTAAATAAATTGTGTCTTATATTAAATAACATATGCTTATTATACTTTTTACTGGTATTTCAGAAATAATTCCTAAATTTCCAGATTTATAAACAAACAAATCTTCATTAATTAAAATCTTCTTTACTAAAAATTCTCCCTACAAGGTTATCTTTATCATTTCACTTACTGGAGGTTCTATCTTTGCACTGTCCACAGGCTGAGAAGTTTTTACTTTTGTCTTGTCTATGTCTATAGGCACAGCTTCCAGAACAGTAAGGACACATGTAACCAAGAAAAAACAACATTGTGGTAGGATGGTCCTCCACCTCATCTGCAATAAAGGTACAGTTATGTTAAGGTTCTGAAAAAACATTTTCAAGTTATATATATATATATATACACATTCCCAAAGCCACATTAATATATTCAATTTCAGGGAGCTCAATTCACCCTCTTCTCCTCCTCCATATGATAAACTTCTTTTTGGTCAATAATTTTTCAAATAAATAGGTCAATAAAATATCAAGCAGGATGTAAGAGGGTTGGCCACCTGATGTGAAGAGCCAACTCATTAAAAAAGATCCTGATCCTGAGAAAAATAGAAAGCAGAAAGAGAAGGGCAAAATAGAGGATGATATAGTTGGATGGCTTCACTGAGTCAATGGACATGAGTTTGATCAAGCTCCAGGAAAGATGGTGAGGACAAGGAAGCCTGGCATGCTGCAGTCCACAGGGTAGCAAAGAGTCAGACACAATTGGGTAACTTAACTGAACTGAACAGGGTTGAAGCAAAAGAAAAACAACTAATGCTGGTCCCACAATATTATTCAAATCATGGGCTTCCCTGGTGGTCCAGTGGTTAAGAATCCACCTTGCAAAGCAGGGGACATCAGTTTGATCCCTGATCTAGGAAGATCTCACATGCCATGGGGAACTAAGGCTGTGTGCCACAACTACTGGGCCCATGCACTCCAACTGCTGAGGTCTGTGTGCTCAGAGTCTGTGCTTCGCAACAACATAAACCTCAACAATGAGAAGTCCAAGCACCACAACTAGAGAGTAGCCCCTGTTCTCCACAACTAGAGAAAGCCTTCACGTGGCAACCAAGATCTGGTGCAGTCAAATATAAATAAATAATTTTTTAAAAAATACTATTTTGTAGTAATTTGTAAATATAGAAATCTCCATTGAGTTGTACAGTTTAAGTGGGTGAATTGTATATTATATCTCAATAAAGCTGGTATATAAAAAAAAAGAAAAAATATTATTCAAATCTTGCTTATTCAGTTTCTATTTCATAAGGATCTTTGTAGTTCTGGAGGATCTACCACAAGAATTGGAAAGAATGAAAAGCTCATAATTGATTTGATAAATATATACTGGTATTAAGATCCAAGTCAAAAATAATGATCTGACCGTCAATTTGGAATATGCATTATTTAATTCAGAGACTTCCAAACTTAGCTAGCCATGAGCTTGTTTTTTTTTTTTTTGGTGGGGGGGTGGGGGCGTGGGTGGGCCACTTCTATTCGTCTTTCATTTCTCTATTTTCACTCCATCTTTGTTCTTTGGCCCATGTGGGTCTCCCATCGCGGTGGCCTCTATTGTCGCAGGACACCAGCACTGGGCAGGATGTAAGAGGGTTGGCCACCTGATGTGAAGAGCCAACTCATTAAAAAAGATCCTGATCCTGAGAAAAATAGAAAGCAGAAAGAGAAGGGCAAAATAGAGGATGATATAGTTGGATGGCTTCACTGAGTCAATGGACATGAGTTTGATCAAGCTCCAGGAAAGATGGTGAGGACAAGGAAGCCTGGCATGCTGCAGTCCACAGGGTAGCAAAGAGTCAGACACAATTGGGTAACTTAACTGAACTGAACAGGGTTGAAGCAAAGAATAACAACTAATGCTGGTCCCACAATATTATTCAAATCATGGGCTTCCCTGGTGGTCCAGTGGTTAAGAATCCACCTTGCAAAGCAGGGGACATCAGTTTGATCCCTGATCTAGGAAGATCTCACATGCCATGGGGAACTAAGGCTGTGTGCCACAACTACTGGGCCCATGCACTCCAACTGCTGAGGTCTGTGTGCTCAGAGTCTGTGCTTCGCAACAACATAAACCTCAACAATGAGAAGTCCAAGCACCACAACTAGAGAGTAGCCCCTGTTCTCCACAACTAGAGAAAGCCTTCACGTGGCAACCAAGATCTGGTGCAGTCAAATATAAATAAATAATTTTTTAAAAAATACTATTTTGTAGTAATTTGTAAATATAGAAATCTCCATTGAGTTGTACAGTTTAAGTGGGTGAATTGTATATTATATCTCAATAAAGCTGGTATATAAAAAAAAAGAAAAAATATTATTCAAATCTTGCTTATTCAGTTTCTATTTCATAAGGATCTTTGTAGTTCTGGAGGATCTACCACAAGAATTGGAAAGAATGAAAAGCTCATAATTGATTTGATAAATATATACTGGTATTAAGATCCAAGTCAAAAATAATGATCTGACCGTCAATTTGGAATATGCATTATTTAATTCAGAGACTTCCAAACTTAGCTAGCCATGAGCTTGTTTTTTTTTTTTTTGGTGGGGGGGGGGGGGCGTGGGTGGGCCACTTCTATTCGTCTTTCATTTCTCTATTTTCACTCCATCTTTGTTCTTTGGCCCATGTGGGTCTCCCATCGCGGTGGCCTCTATTGTCGCAGGACACCAGCACTGGGCGCATGCACTCCAGAGCTCCGGCTCGGTAATTGGACACATCAGTCCAGCCGCTCTGCGGCACGTGGGATCTTCCCAGGCCAGGGATCGAACCGGCGCCCCTTGCACTGCAAGGCGGTGTCCTTACCCACTGGACCACCAGGGAAGCCCCATGAGCTTGTTTTAACATGTTTTTATCCACAGAACACAATTTGGAAGAGTACACTGCCTAATTTTCACAACACTAGGTAGTATATAGCAGTGACTTATTTTACAGATCAAAAAAAAATTTTTAACACCAAAAACATTTTTATTGGGGTATAACCAAGTAACAATATTGTGGTTGTTTCAGGTATACAATGAAGGAACTCAACCATAGATACATGTGTATCCATTCTCTCCCCAAACCCCTCTCCCATCCAGGCTGCCATACTAAGCAGAGTTCCATGTGTTATTCAATAGGTTTTTGTTGGTTATCCATTCTGAATATAGCAATATGTACATGGCCTTCCCAAAGTCCTTAACTATCCCTTTCCACTGCAGTCATGACTTCGCTTTCTAAACCTGTTAGTCTCTTTCTCTTTTGCAAATAAGTTCATTTGTATCATTTTAGAGTCCCCACATTAGGAATGTCATATGATCTTTCTCCTACAGATGAAGAAATTTTCAGTGGAAACAATTCACTCACAGAGCATTGTCTTGCATTAACAAAATCACTAGAATTCACATTTTAGTGCTATTTCTAGTATATCAAAAATTTTAGCATCTCTATTGAGATACAATTCACACATCATTAAATTCTCCCATCTAAGGTGTAGGATTTGCTTATTCTACAAAGATGCTACTCAAAGTTTAGTTTTTAAAGCTGAAGGATAAAATCATCTGGGAGTTTGTTGGAAATGCAAATTCTGAGACTGCACCCAAGATTTCTGAAGTCAGAATCTCTGGGGAGGGACCCTGGAATCTGTTTTAACAAACATTCCAGGTGATTCCTATATACGTATGCTCAAGCCCAAGACTCACTCCTCTCGAGGACACTAGTTCGTCAACATGATTGCTGTCAGCAAGTGTTATAATGAAATGTCCAGGAGATACTGGCTCAATGAAGCTAAATATGTTCCCATCTTCACAAGACTTTCATGATGGGCTGTTCTGCATTAGAAAGAGGATAATTTGTTTCTCCACAGAATCTTTTCGTAGCTGTGAATCACTTCCTCTTCTCACAATTATTTTTTATGATAACAAAGGTTTATTTCTCATTCATGCTTCATCTCCACTGTAGGTATATGTCTTTCTTTTGTTCTTTTGCGATACAATTTTCACGCTATAAAACTTACCCTTTTCAATTGTATAATTCAGTGGTTGTCAGTATATTCACAAGGCTGTGCAATTATCACCATTATCCAATTTTAGAACATTTTCATCACACCAAAAAGCAACCACATACCTATTAGCAGTCACTCCGCATTTCCCCTAGTCTCTCCATCTGTGGCAAGCATGAATCTACTTTCAGTCTATATAGATTTGCCTACTCTAGACATTTCATATAAACGGAATCATATAACATATAGCCTTTTTAGTATCTGGCTTTTTTTTCATTTATCATTATGTTTTCAACATACAACCATATCGGAACATGAATCAGTACTTCATTCTTTTTTACTGATGAACTGATAAACAAAATGTAGAATATCCATTCTACTGTATGGATATTCTACATTTTGTTTATCACTTCATCAGTCGATGGAATGAATATTTTCCTTTTTTGTTTTCAATTTTTATTCATTTATTTATTTACTGGTCACACTGGGTCTTTCTCTAGTTGCAGTGAGCAGGGACTACTCTTTGTTGTGGTGCACGGGCTTGTCATTGGGGTGGCTTCTCTTGTTGTGGAACACAGGATCTAGGCTCCAGGGCTCAGTAATTGCAGCTCTTAGGCCCCAGAGCATGGGCTTGGTAGTTGTGGCACACAGGTTTAGTTGCTCCACAGCGTGTGGAATCTTCCCAGACCAGGAATCGAACCCATAGCCTCCTCTACTGGCAGATGGATTCTTATCCACTGCACCACCAGGGAAGTCCTATTTCTGCTCTTCTCGGCTAGCATGAATAATGCTACTACAAACATTTATGCTCGAGTTATTGTGTTAGCATGTTTTGAATTCTTTTTGTTGTATATCTAGGAGTAGAATTACGAAGTGAATTCTGTGACCCCATGTATAATATTTTGAGGGACTGCCCCACCGTTTTTCATGGCAGCTGCACCTTTTCCCATTACTACCAGCAATACATGAGGGATCCAGTTTCTGCATCCTCACTAAAACATCCTATTGTCTGTCATTTATTATAGCCAACCTACTGGGTATGAAGCAATACCTCACTGTGAGTTTGATTTGCATTTTACTGGCTACAGGATGTTGACCCTCTTTTCAAGTATTTACTAGCTATACTTCCATCTTTTAAAAAGTTAATTTAAAAAGATCTGGTTATGGAGCTTCCCTGGTAGCTCAGTGGTAAAGAGTTCGCCTGCCAATGCCGGAGACACAGGTTTCATTTGTGATCCGGGAAGATCCCTTATGATTCAAAGCCACTAAGCCCGTGAGCCCCAACTATGGAGCCTGTGCTCTAGAGCCTCGGAGCCACAACTGTTGAGCCCCTGTGCTGCAACTAGCCCGTGAACCCTAGAGCCTGAGTTATCATATAACATATAGCCTTTTTAGTATCTGGCTTTTTTCATTTATCATTATGTTTTCAACATACAACCATATCGGAACATGAATCAGTACTTCATTCTTTTTTACTGATGAACTGATAAACAAAATGTAGAATATCCATTCTACTGTATGGATATTCTACATTTTGTTTATCACTTCATCAGTCGATGGAATGAATATTTTCCTTTTTTGTTTTCAATTTTTATTCATTTATTTATTTACTGGTCACACTGGGTCTTTCTCTAGTTGCAGTGAGCAGGGACTACTCTTTGTTGTGGTGCACGGGCTTGTCATTGGGGTGGCTTCTCTTGTTGTGGAACACAGGATCTAGGCTCCAGGGCTCAGTAATTGCAGCTCTTAGGCCCCAGAGCATGGGCTTGGTAGTTGTGGCACACAGGTTTAGTTGCTCCACAGCGTGTGGAATCTTCCCAGACCAGGAATCGAACCCATAGCCTCCTCTACTGGCAGATGGATTCTTATCCACTGCACCACCAGGGAAGTCCTATTTCTGCTCTTCTCGGCTAGCATGAATAATGCTACTACAAACATTTATGCTCGAGTTATTGTGTTAGCATGTTTTGAATTCTTTTTGTTGTATATCTAGGAGTAGAATTACGAAGTGAATTCTGTGACCCCATGTATAATATTTTGAGGGACTGCCCCACCGTTTTTCATGGCAGCTGCACCTTTTCCCATTACTACCAGCAATACATGAGGGATCCAGTTTCTGCATCCTCACTAAAACATCCTATTGTCTGTCATTTATTATAGCCAACCTACTGGGTATGAAGCAATACCTCACTGTGAGTTTGATTTGCATTTTACTGGCTACAGGATGTTGACCCTCTTTTCAAGTATTTACTAGCTATACTTCCATCTTTTAAAAAGTTAATTTAAAAAGATCTGGTTATGGAGCTTCCCTGGTAGCTCAGTGGTAAAGAGTTCGCCTGCCAATGCCGGAGACACAGGTTTCATTTGTGATCCGGGAAGATCCCTTATGATTCAAAGCCACTAAGCCCGTGAGCCCCAACTATGGAGCCTGTGCTCTAGAGCCTCGGAGCCACAACTGTTGAGCCCCTGTGCTGCAACTACTG
This sequence comes from Tragulus kanchil, assembly GCA_022376925.1. NCBI lineage: Eukaryota > Metazoa > Chordata > Mammalia > Artiodactyla > Tragulidae > Tragulus > Tragulus kanchil. The sequence goes on along the minus strand of JAIOJX010000006.1, from coordinate 104,274,810 downwards.
AAGCCCGTGAACCCTAGAGCCTGAGTTCCACAGCAAGAGAAGTCACCACAACAAGAAGCCTGCTTACTTCAACTAGAGAGTAGCCTCCACTCCCTGCAACTAGAAAAGAGCCTGTGGCAGCAGTGAAAACCCAGAACAACCAAAAATAAATTAATTAAGAAAAAAGATTAGGCTGGTTGTTTTTCTAAAAATTCGGAATTAAGACTTTTGTTTACCTTTGCAAATCCCCTATGCTACTGTAAACAGGCTGACCAGATGACCATTAGACAACATAAGAGTTTTAACTGTAATCATGACTGAAAGGCCCAAGTCACGACTTAACTGCTCCAGTCAGTGTTGATGGCTTCTATATACACTTCTGGAGCTTAACTGAATCTCAATGCCTCCTAACATGGTACACACATAGTTAGAAGACGATTAATTGCTAAAATGATTTGAATAGTATCTATAATGTGCACGTATACAAATCATCTCAGTGATATACCTCTGTAACTTCATTCTGCTAGACCCCATGAGGAACTGTGGCTGTCCCTTGATGCGGTCAATCCAGAGTTTAAAACAACCTTGCACACAGACTCCTCCCCTCCACCCTGAGTGCATCTCCAAGGACCTTCAGGTTCTCCTTTTCCCACCATATGGCACACATACACGTTAATAAACTGTTCTGTTTAGCAGTTGGAAGCTGTCACATACTTCAAAAATGCTCTTTCCTTTTAAAACAGTATCCACCTTTACTTTAATATTACAATAGAAGTCTGAGAATAATAAAAGTAAACCTTAGTTAAATACAATCTTGGATAATAAAAGTAAACCTTAGTTAAATACAATCTTGGAAGTGGAATTCCTTCTCCAGTTTATCAGGTCTGCTCTCTTGTTCTTCTTTCTTGTCTATCATAAATGTGAATAGAGTCAAGGAGAAATGTGTTTGTATATGAGTATGTCTGTGTGCATGTGTCCTGATAGCATCCCAAAGGGACAGAAAGTCTCTGGGGAACTGCTCTAAAACACTGGCTGAGTTCATGGTTGTTAAACATTTAATTGAGTCCCAGGCATATTCTAAATAACAACAGAAACTATCTATTGAGTGTCTCCTATGTACCAAGCAGTATGCTAAATTTTATTACATTAACTAACTTAATTCTTACAATGGCCCTATGAAATAAACATTTTTATTCCCATTTTAAAGTACAGGAATCTGAAACATACCATTTAAAAGACTTGATCTGGGTCACACAGCAGGAAGTCACAGATCCAGAGCCTGGATGGGAGAGTGACTGACCCCAAAGCCTTTAAGCAGTGGTTCTCAAAGTGTGGTCCCTGAACCAGCAGCACCAGCACCGCTTGGGAATTTGTTAGAAATGCAGCATTTTAGGGCTTACTCTAGATCGTCTAAATCAAAGAATCTTTGAGGGAGCCGAGGTTGGGAGGAAAAATTTTTTTTTAACAAACCCTAGAAATGATTCTGGGCTTCTCTGGTGGCTCAGAAGGGAATCTGCCTGCAATGCAGGAGACCTAGGTTCGATCCCTGGGTTGGGAAGATCCCCTAGAGAAGGGCATGGCTATCCACTCCCGTATTCTTGCCTGGAGAGTTCCCATGGACAGAGGAGTCTGATGGGTTACAGTCCATGGGGTTACAAAGAGTCCGACATGACTAAGTGACTAAGCACAGAGGTAATTCTGATGCAGCTGACATTTGAAAACATACTGCTTCTCTTAGCTCTGTTACTCACAAACCTCTTCTACAATGAGAGACAAAGAGAATCCTTATCTGAAAAATAAATTTGGATGCTCAAGGAAAAGAAAGACAGGTGCTACAACCATGGGAAAAATAGCTAGCTAGTGGGAAGATGCTGTATAACAAAGGAGTTTAGCTCAGTGCTCTGTGATGACCTAGAGGCATGGAATGGGGAGGTAGACGGCTCAAGAGGGAAAGGATGTGTACGTGCTAAGTCATTTCAGTCGTATCCAATCTTTGTGATGCCAAGGAGAAATGTGTTTGTATATGAGTATGTCTGTGTGCATGTGTCCTGATAGCATCCCAAAGGGACAGAAAGTCTCTGGGGAACTGCTCTAAAACACTGGCTGAGTTCATGGTTGTTAAACATTTAATTGAGTCCCAGGCATATTCTAAATAACAACAGAAACTATCTATTGAGTGTCTCCTATGTACCAAGCAGTATGCTAAATTTTATTACATTAACTAACTTAATTCTTACAATGGCCCTATGAAATAAACATTTTTATTCCCATTTTAAAGTACAGGAATCTGAAACATACCATTTAAAAGACTTGATCTGGGTCACACAGCAGGAAGTCACAGATCCAGAGCCTGGATGGGAGAGTGACTGACCCCAAAGCCTTTAAGCAGTGGTTCTCAAAGTGTGGTCCCTGAACCAGCAGCACCAGCACCGCTTGGGAATTTGTTAGAAATGCAGCATTTTAGGGCTTACTCTAGATCGTCTAAATCAAAGAATCTTTGAGGGAGCCGAGGTTGGGAGGAAAAATTTTTTTTTAACAAACCCTAGAAATGATTCTGGGCTTCTCTGGTGGCTCAGAAGGGAATCTGCCTGCAATGCAGGAGACCTAGGTTCGATCCCTGGGTTGGGAAGATCCCCTAGAGAAGGGCATGGCTATCCACTCCCGTATTCTTGCCTGGAGAGTTCCCATGGACAGAGGAGTCTGATGGGTTACAGTCCATGGGGTTACAAAGAGTCCGACATGACTAAGTGACTAAGCACAGAGGTAATTCTGATGCAGCTGACATTTGAAAACATACTGCTTCTCTTAGCTCTGTTACTCACAAACCTCTTCTACAATGAGAGACAAAGAGAATCCTTATCTGAAAAATAAATTTGGATGCTCAAGGAAAAGAAAGACAGGTGCTACAACCATGGGAAAAATAGCTAGCTAGTGGGAAGATGCTGTATAACAAAGGAGTTTAGCTCAGTGCTCTGTGATGACCTAGAGGCATGGAATGGGGAGGTAGACGGCTCAAGAGGGAAAGGATGTGTACGTGCTAAGTCATTTCAGTCGTATCCAATCTTTGTGATGCCAAGGACTGCAGCCTACCAGGCTTCTCTGTCCACAGGATTCTACAGGCAAAAATACTGGAGTGGGTTTAATCTCCTCCAGGGGATCTTCCTGACCGAGGGATTGAACCTGTGTCTCTTACATCTCCTGCACTGGCATTGGCAGGCAGGTTCTTTACCACTAGTGGGAGGTAGGAGGCTCTAGAGGGAGGGGATATATCTATACATATAACTGATCTATTTTGTAGTATAGCAGAAACTAACACTAAAGCAATTATACTCTAATTTTTTTAAAAAAGGTGCTATATCTAAGAAGGGTAAGACAAAATTAAATGTAAGTCTAAACACACACTTACTATGTGATCCTAGGGCAGTCAATTAACTTTCCTTACTTGTTTCCTCATTTTTTTAAATAATGAATTTTTTAAAAGAGAATTCAATTAGACCTCTGTTATTTAAACTCTTAGATTCTATTATTAGTTAATTCTATTGAATAGTGTAAATCTTTTCTGCTACATTATCAGAAATACTAATAAAACTGTCTGTACTCACACCAATTGTAAGAAGTGATTAAGCTATATGATTTATAAATGCCTTTAAACCAAACATTGCTTATTCAGTCAGCTGAAAACTGCTTTGGTAGATCAAATAGAAGATCTAGGTAGTGGGATACAAAGAATATAAAAATCAACTCCAAGAAAAGTTTCTGTCCAGATATAGAAAAATGAAGCAAAGCCAGGATGTCTCACACTTTGGATACAGAGTGTGAGACACTGTACATTTCTTAGAGTGAATTTTATGATATGTGAATCATATTGCAACATTTTTTTAAGTAATGAAAAGTAGAGCAAAAGATCTGTGCTTATAAAATAAAATGTAAACATTAAAAAAGGAATAAATATAATTTACAAACATAATTTGCTATAAAAGTATGTTTTAGAACTAGCCATGCTCTGTAATTTTTCATAATTATCCAATTTATACAATCTTAATGATTTTTATCTAGATAAACTGATTTTTATCACATTAGAAAAGTGAAAATCTTACACTTTAATTTTGGATTTATCTGTTTTTCCTTATAAATTCTGTCCATTTTCCTTTAAATATTTTGAGGCTATGTTACTAAATGTATACAAATTTAAGATTCTCTAGGTTTCTGGTGAATTTAATCTTTTTCACATTTGAATGACCTTTGTATCCTAATTTGCCTTAAGGTCTATTTTGATAGTTTTTAAGGCAGTTTTCTTTTGAATAGTGTGTAGATAAGAACACACACACCCCTACATACATATTCTCACACACTTTTTTAAAAGTTAGTATAATAATCTTTCCAACTAGAGAATTTACTGTTTATATTTAATCAAATTACTGACAACGTACTTGATTCCTCAGTTTAACATCTCAGAAATCAGAGAGTGTTTTTCAGAAACTGCATGACTTCCATGTAATTTTGAGGGAAAAACAAAGCTGAATTTAGTCCAGAGGAAATGCTGAAAAAATCCTGATGCTCTTTTACAGGCCTCAAAACAACACGCTAATATTAAAAGGTGCTAAAGAGACTGGTACTCTGAGAATGAGTTACACAGGAAATAGCATATCACTGTAACACAGGCATCTATGGCCAAAAGTTCCTGCCATATTAAATTTTAAACTACAAAAGAACTTTCCCCAAATATCACTGTACAGGTAAAAGAGGGACTATGGCTAAGTTAAAGGAAGGCTAGCTAAATCTGGCTTGAATGTCTAAGAGCCTTTAGTAGCCTTGCAAGTGCGTGAGTTTACATCTTGATGCATCCTGAGGCTGCATGCGTGCCCGTGTGCGTGCTAAGTGGCTTCAGCCATGTCTGACTCTGTGCGATCCTCTGCATGATAGCCCACCAGGCTTCTCTGTCCATGGGATTTCTCCAGGCAAGTATACTGGAGTGGGTTGCCATGTCCTCCTCCAGGAGATCTTCCCGACCCCAGGGATCAAACCCAGACATCTTATGTCTCCTGCATTGGCAGGCGGGTGCTTTACCACTAGCGCCACCCGGGGGGTCCCTGAAGCTGCACACTTAATACTTAAAGAATAGCCTGCCTGAGAGGATCACAACTCGGTGTTATTTCTGATGCCGTGTCTGGACAAACTGCAATACCTCAACATTTCAGTCAATAAGCCACGGAAGGAGGGACTGAGGAAAGAAGATGAATCTGACAACCTTCCACCGTCATCCTCTGAAAAGTCACCAGCACCAAAGCTTGTAAAACGAGTACCCTCTTCAGGAATGCATGGGCATCAAAACTTGCAAAATGAATGTCAGAGGCTTGGAAGAAAATTCCAGGCAAATGGCCTTAAAGAAATTCCTGGAATTAAGTAACCCTCACGCTCCACAGTTAAGAGGAAAACGTGTGGGAAAGCACGAGCGTTCACAATGCTTAATCAAGAAAACTTTCAAAAGACTCAGGTTATGTGAAAAGGTCTTAGAAATACCTTACCTAGTTTATTTAACTTGTTTAAATTTCTTTATCTGCAAAAGGGATGTGAGAAACATCTATATGTTTAAATGTATCTTTAAAAATAAAAAATGGGCATCCCTGGTGGTCCAGTGAGTAAAGAATCTGTCTTATGAACGAATGGATAAAGAAGCTCTGTTATATATATACAATGGAGTACTTCTCAGCTGCAAAAAGAAATGCAGAAGATTCAGTCCTAATGAGATGGATGAATCTAGAACCTACTGTACAAAGTAAAGTAAGTCAAAAAGAAAAGCACAAGTATAGTATACTAACATATATATATATATATGGAATCTAGTAAGATTATACTGATAAATACACACAGAGAATTGATGGAAAAACAGTCATAGAGAATAGACTTACGGACACTGGGGAGAAGGAAGAGTGGGTGAGAGATATGGAAAGAGCAACATGGAGCCCCGTACTAGCATATGTAAAAGACATAACTATTGTCAATGCGCTGTGGGTTAAGGGATCATACATGGGGGCTATGCGATGGCCTGGAGGGGTGGGATGGGGGGGATGGGATATACATATCTGTAAACAACAGAACTCTGTAAAAGCGAAAAAGCAAAAAAAAAAAAAATGGCAAACAATCCCTGGCCCGGGAAGATCACACGTGCTGCGTGCTGCAGAGTGGCTGGACAGGTGTGTCCAATTACAAGTCGGCGCTTCGGAGCACACGTGCCCAGAGCAGGTGCTCTGCAGCCAGAGGCCACTGCAATGGGAGGGCCACATAGGCCAAAGGATGAAGATAGATGAAAAATAAATAAGTAAAAAAAACAATAAAAGAGGCCAAAATTTAAAAAAAGAAGTATTTTTGGTAAACACAAAATGAAATTGTGATAGAGAATTCAGTTTCATTGGCAATATGTGTCCTATTTGGTATAAAATGGTGTGTCTTAATGTCAATTGGAGTCTTGGAGTCAATGAAACATCACCTTCTTTGGGGCTTTCTGTGTACCCGCCTCTTTACTATTTATTGCTTCTCCTTTCTTGCCTATTTGTTAAATTTTTTTTTGACTGACGAAGAATTTCTTAAATACACTTTTCCCTTCTGGTAATTTTGAATCTTTTAGAGTTTCTTTTATAAATAATCAGGACAATTAACTTACTAGATCCTAAAGTGAATTAAAACATTTACTCCTTAATGAGGCCTCAATAAATGCTGTTATCATAACAAAAGAAATGAACATTTTTCTAGTTCATTAGGTAGAAAGTAAAGTTATAAAAATCTCTTTAAATACCAAGATAATGTCAAACGTGTCAGAGATAGGTTTGCAGATTTTCATGAATTCAATAATGTACAAATGTCCATACAAAAGGAGGAGAGATAAGTGATAAAGAAGCAATGGGGGAAAGGGAAATTAATTTGATACTTTTCTTGCACTATCAGATTAGTAAGAAGGGCCTTCTACCTTCTTTTATCAACCTCTTTGTCCATAAGAACAGAGACCTAAAGAGAAAATACTGGGCCAGAGGAGGCTGACATGGTAGACTGATCCAAACCAGGATTGCTGAAATTGATGCTTTAAAGAAGGATAGTGTGAAATTCTAAATCGGGCAGTGATCTCGAGACAGCATGGAAAGCACTGATCCCAAAGGCACTAGTTTCAAGCAAAAGTACAAAATAAACAGAGTTCTTAAGCCTCTCCTAACATTCAGTTGATACATAATGTGTGTGTGTGTGTGTGTGTGTGTGTGTGTGTTAGTTGCTCAGTCATGTCCAACTCTTTGCGACCCTCTAGACTGTAGTCCACCAGGCTCCTCTGTCCATGGAATTCTCCAGGCAAGAGAACTCGAGTTGGTTGCCATTTCCTTCTTCAAGGGATCTTCCTAACCCAGGGAACCCTGGGTCTTTTGTATTGCAGCCAGATTCTTTACTGCCTGAGCCACAAAGGAAGTTTCAAAATAATTTCCCTCAATTTCCAAGTCCTAAAAGTAAGCTTCTTTCTCCTTCCCGGCCTCCACCAAATCAACATTCCTATTCATACACAGAGGGACATAGTTCAACTACTGATTCTTACCAGTAATTAATTATTTGGATTAGGTCTACCCGTGTGTGCGTGTGTATATCCAGGTTAAATCTACCTGAGGCTGGGGGGTATATGGACTAAGTCTGTGAGTGTGTGTGTATTAAGTCTCTGTGGGTGTGGCTGTGTGTTGGGGGCAGGTGTTTCTGGCTTTGCTTATAGGGACAAATACCCTGGAAGTGGTTAACAAGAATGGTCATGGGTGAGAAGGGTGAAGAATATAGAAAAGTGAAACTAGTTTGTCTCTCTTTCCTTTTCACAGTCTCCCTTCCTCCCTCATCTTTTTCTCCCTCCCTCAACCCTCTTCTTTTACTCCTATTGCTTTTAAATTTAAGACTGAAGTATGTTTTCTTTCATCTGTTGTCTGTTATTTATTAATTTAACAAACACTAAGTACCTATTATATTCCAGATATTATGCTGGATACAAAGTTAAGTGAGACAGACATACTCCTTACCCTCGCAGGGTTTTCAGCCCAATGTGGAAGGCAGCCTATTATGTAAACCACTGCAATTTGAAAAAAGCTGCTTACAAAACAACATATAGCATTACCCTTTCTATTAATTAAAAAAAAAAAGGCATTAAAATAGTATTCAGCAAATCAGACATTTTAGTCAGGTAACTTACAGTGCTGAAAGCTTAGATAGATTGACAGGATCTTTAGGTTCTTCCCTCCACTTTCCATTCCCTAAATTTCAGTTTCCTTTTCTCAAAACTTTATCTCAATTCACTTTCTTTGCAGATATAATAGCAACTGAATCATTTCATGTGACAAGTATAGGGTATATTTACATAATATGTACTCATAAAAGTCTAGAAGGAAATAAAATATTGGCATACCTAAGTAAGTTGAGCAGGGAATAGTAGTTAGGTAAAAAGAAATTTCCAAGACAGTAAACAGTTGAGTGGTTTTTCTTAAAAAAGAAAAAAACCCACAAAACCACAACATCTTTTAAACAACAACATGAAACTTAAATGTATCTTAAGGTGAATAACACTTTTCAACATAAATTTACTTCCTGATGATCCATTATGTGATGCTCCTTGGATAACTGATCTCGGTCTTTTTAGTACTTTGCATCAAGCAAGCGGCTCAATAAATGTTAGCTATTCCACAAACATCTACTACTTAATATTTATGGATAATTTTTTTAATAACCAGAACAAAACACCCAATCAAGACAGAAAGTCTTCCACAATGAATCCTGGGATAAACATAAAAAAAGAAAAACAATTTATTAGATGAACGCTATTTCCTTCTGGAGATAGTGGCCAGACTTAAAGCTCTGACATGGCAGACTACTGAAGCCTCTTTGGGTGGTTATCACAGCTCACAAATCACAGGGATGAAAGAGAAAAAGATCCATATAGTGGCAAATGTTTCTATTTGCCAGTCGGTATCCAAGACCTCTTCAATAACAAAAGCCCAATTTTATTCAAGGCAGCCATGCATTCAGCTACATTTCCCAGCGTCCATGGTAACAGAAGCTTTGGTTCAGGATAATCTCCTTCAAAGCAGAAGCTGCATCCTTCTTTGTCTTTTTCTTGCTGCCTGGAATTTTGCTTTGATGGATAGTGCTCTGGCAGCTATTCTGGACCACGAGGACCAGAGCTACATTTTAGGAATAACAGATCAAAGAACTGGAAAAAGTTTAGGTCACTGTCGACTTTATGAAGCTACTATCCTAGACTGCCTACTTGAAGAATTATTTTACATCAGGAGATACATATTTTATGTTTAAGCCACCACAAAGTCTGTTTTCATTCTTGCTTTCTTAACTGATTATGCATGCATGTTAAGTTGTTTCAGTTGTGTCCAGTTCTTTGCGACCCTATGGACTGCAGCTCACCAGGCTCCTCTGTCCATGGGGACTCTTCAAGCAAAAATACTGGAGTTGGCTGCCATGCCTTCCTCCAGGGGATTTTCCTGACCTAGGGATCAAAGCCATGTCTCTTACATCTCCTGCATTGGCAGGCAGGTTCTTTACCACTAACGGCACAGGGGAAGCCCTCTTAACTGATCACTTACCTTCAAACAGGTATCGTATTTTTATCTCCTTTTCACAGATGAGGCAACTGAGATCCAGAGAAGTAAGATGACTTGTACAACATCAAGTTAGTGAAGAGGTGGCTGTGGCTCCTGTCTCAGTGCTTTTTCACTAAGAAGTGACTCTTAACAGGTTCTAGATAAAAAAAAAAAAAATCAAACATAAACATAAATGTAGCCTTATTACAGTGAATGGCACATGATAGTGTATATATTTGTCAAATTCTGTAAAAGGAAAAAAGTGCCAACATTTCTATAATGTGGAAGGAGTCTCTATCATATTCCAGTGGGGAGGAGAAAGAAACATATTAACTAAATAGAATCAAAGACCAAAATAAGCAAAGATATTGATTTATTGTACCTAGGTCTTACCATATTGGTCTTCTTTTAAATAAATAAAAAAAGTTCAAATTAGAAGCTTATCTTCCTCTTCAGTGAGACTTTAATATATAGGGTACATTTCCCCATTCAATCCTTAATTGGAATTTTTCTTAAAATCTTTATCTTGAATCTTTTTTTACTTTTGCTACCACTTTTAAAAATTAACCTTGGCCCCATCCTCAGACACAGTGATCAGTAATAAAGCAAAACATCTTAAACTCTCTTTTGAAACCCACTACCTAACTATAAATATAAGGCAGTGAGCTCATGTACAAACTCACCAGTGAACATAATCAATTATTTCTAAGCCATATGTAAAGAAAATAAGGAAATAAAATATCTTCAAATTTTAAGATCACATACGTATTTCTTTTCATGGCATGATATTTAACATAAAATTATCTAAGCAGGAGAGTGATCATATGCATGTTGTTGCAAAGGCACATGATTTTTATTAGCATGGTTAAAAATAAACAGCAGATTGAATTCTAACCCCTCCTGTCTACTCCAAGCTACTTGACTCTGAGTCCCCATAAAACCAAACCAATACTTCTTCCTAAGTTTTGGACTGGATGAAACTAAGAATGAATACAATGGAACTAGCACAGTACCTGGCAACAGTAAACACTTCATAAACAGGAACGCTCTCCTGTCTTGAAATGTTAGTATCTATGTGTTTAATAATTAAAATCTATGCTGTAAACACCCAATGTCATTGAACTTAAAAAGCAATAAGGCAGTTAGACATACAGCCTTAAATGTCGTTTTCTGAAAGGCCTCATGAGAGCTCTCCTCCGAGCAACACCCCAAAGTCCTGATGCAGCTGTAAGTCCCTGAAAAGAATGTAACCAGCCAAAGAACAGTCCCTTCCTCCCTGACACTAAAACAGAGCTTCTGAACGAGACCCAGGTTTCCTCCTTCAAGTCAGGAAACCTGGATGGCTGCTTCTTCTTACTGTCAGGGTCAGAAGGCTGACAATGAAGAGGAGAAGGGTGGAGAAAAATAGACGGCCTCTAAATTTCCCCATGGCGGTGAAAAGGGCAACAGGCAACCTGGGGCTCAACTGCATTCTTCCATTGGAAAGTGAATGTCAATAGGAAAGTGAGATTCAAAATAAAATACCAGATGTATGACCAGTTGTTGTCCAATCCTTCCCTGTATCAACATGTTAATACAGATCTTAGTGTCTTTGAAGCTCATATCTGTTGAAAAGGACACCAGTCAAGGAAACCAGTATTTTGCCTTTTTTCCTCAATCTTAACAGATTATAGTATTCTTTTTAATGAACTGTTTTTAAAAATTGAAATATAACTACAATGTTATGTTACTTTCAGGTGTACAACAAAGTGATTCAGTTGTGTGTGTATATGTGCATATATACATATATGTTTATATTCTTTTCAGACTTTTCCATTATATGTTATTAAGATACTCAACATAGTTCCCAGTGATATACAGTACGTCCCTGTTGTTTGCGTTTTATAATTAGTTCATGTATGTTAATTTCAAACTCCTAATTTATCTCTCCCCCTCTTCTATAGCATTCTTGATAATAAGTTTCTGTAAAGCAGATTGAATTCTAACCCCTCCTGTCTACTCCAAGCTACTTGACTCTGAGTCCCCATAAAACCAAACCAATACTTCTTCCTAAGTTTTGGACTGGATGAAACTAAGAATGAATACAATGGAACTAGCACAGTACCTGGCAACAGTAAACACTTCATAAACAGGAACGCTCTCCTGTCTTGAAATGTTAGTATCTATGTGTTTAATAATTAAAATCTATGCTGTAAACACCCAATGTCATTGAACTTAAAAAGCAATAAGGCAGTTAGACATACAGCCTTAAATGTCGTTTTCTGAAAGGCCTCATGAGAGCTCTCCTCCGAGCAACACCCCAAAGTCCTGATGCAGCTGTAAGTCCCTGAAAAGAATGTAACCAGCCAAAGAACAGTCCCTTCCTCCCTGACACTAAAACAGAGCTTCTGAACGAGACCCAGGTTTCCTCCTTCAAGTCAGGAAACCTGGATGGCTGCTTCTTCTTACTGTCAGGGTCAGAAGGCTGACAATGAAGAGGAGAAGGGTGGAGAAAAATAGACGGCCTCTAAATTTCCCCATGGCGGTGAAAAGGGCAACAGGCAACCTGGGGCTCAACTGCATTCTTCCATTGGAAAGTGAATGTCAATAGGAAAGTGAGATTCAAAATAAAATACCAGATGTATGACCAGTTGTTGTCCAATCCTTCCCTGTATCAACATGTTAATACAGATCTTAGTGTCTTTGAAGCTCATATCTGTTGAAAAGGACACCAGTCAAGGAAACCAGTATTTTGCCTTTTTTCCTCAATCTTAACAGATTATAGTATTCTTTTTAATGAACTGTTTTTAAAAATTGAAATATAACTACAATGTTATGTTACTTTCAGGTGTACAACAAAGTGATTCAGTTGTGTGTGTATATGTGCATATATACATATATGTTTATATTCTTTTCAGACTTTTTCCATTATATGTTATTAAGATACTCAACATAGTTCCCAGTGATATACAGTACGTCCCTGTTGTTTGCGTTTTATAATTAGTTCATGTATGTTAATTTCAAACTCCTAATTTATCTCTCCCCCTCTTCTATAGCATTCTTGATAATAAGTTTCTGTAAAGCAGATACTGTTGCTCATATGAATATTCAATAAACATAAGAGCAATAGTAAAATTTTAAAATTTATTAAAATTACAATGGCTTCCTTATTTACACATATTGTACTTCAGATAACTAAAATACAATACGTCAAAAAATTCCGCCAAAAAATAAAAGCATGCAACTGCTATCTCATTTTCTATTAGGTTGCTTTAGATTTTTAAAATCAGAGCATGCTGGAACCAGAAATGATCTTAGAAGTGATTCAGTTCTGATCCTACTATTATAAAAGGATTACGGCACAGGGAAGTTGTCTGACTTGGCCACGATCACCTCACACAGCCAGGACTGGAATCTGGCCACTAGAATTAATTCTAATAAAATATACTTTTTACCATATTGTGGTGGCTTTAATAAGTTTGATTGAAAACCATTATAGTCAAAGTTTTTCCTTGAATAAATTATTTGAAATTGTTAGGAGCCTGCTTTTTTTTAAGTCTATAAACTAACTGTAAGTATTAAGCATAAAAATAATAATTTCCTCTTTCTAGACCTTTAATTATTTTTAAAAAGTTAATCATCTATCATGCCAAATGTAGTCAACTCAATTACTCGTGATACTTAAAGTATTATTAAAAAACAAACAAAAAATATTATTTAAGAACTATTTTCAATACATTTTTAAATCTTACATTTGATTTCTCCAGCTACCCAACACTAAAAAGGGTATTTTGCACCCTTCAGTCAGGCCTTTAGGAAGAGGAAAGCACTTAGAAAGTGCATATTCTAAATAACACAAAATTATATTGGCATATCTTTAGAGATACATAACGTGTTCCAAAATAAAAAGGCACTGTTATCAATCTTGCTACTGATACAAAGTATATCAGTGCCCATAATCAATAACCATTGTTTTAAAGGTACCTTAATGGCCTTAATAGTGCAATTCATTTTAACTGATATTTACAGAGCACAGACCATCTTGACAAAAAGCATACTGAAAGGGTGTGGTATAAACATATGTGGTATAAACAATAAATACCTCAGGAGATCACAGATACGTAAACACAACATGGACCCCACCCTTGCAAAATGGATAAAACTAGAATAGAGAACAATGTAGGTAACCACAAGGAGACAAATTAATTTTTCACTCATCTTGAAAGCTGCAGCAGATCATGGAGTTTCAAGACCAAGATGAGAAATTGAAGTTCCTATGTTCACCCTAATAACAAGAGTGACATTATTTGAGACTTAACTTCTAATTCTAAATTTCCATGTTTTTTCTTAAATGTTTGACTCTACTAAGAAAGAATTGTTGAAACATCTGCTTGTTCAACATTTGTTGAACTTAGTTTTCAAGTTTAATAAAACAAAAACTACAGCTTGGCTTAAACCTGAATGAATCCCGAGGCACTATCTATGAGGAACAAGGTGCAAGAATACGGAAATTGCCTCACACTATTCAACAGAATTTAAGAGGGAAGGGCTTAAAAATCAAGTAATTTAAGTAGGCAGTAAAAAAAACTATAAGTTTACTTGATCCAAATCTATTATACCACTAATCATATTACTTCTAATGATTTCCTTAAAGCAACCATCTCATCAATTCTTTCAGTTCTTAAAAGTCCAAAATCTCCTTCAAACAAAATTGACTATCAGACAGAACTGCATTTAACCTCTCTTCTCCCTCCTTCCTTTTTAGCCAAAGAATACATAGTTTGATGTTCATAGTCACCCACGGACAGCCTTACTAAAGGCTTGGATGGCAACACTTAAATATTCAATTGTGTAAACGGACATTATTCAGATTAGGGGTTTAGTGGACACCCTGAGACTTCCAAGAGGTTCTGTCTCCCAGAAATGAGAGTGGTTCAATCTTTTAAGTTCATATTTCCTGTCTCTTGACTTTATATAGTAACTGGCAGCCCTAACCACTGTCAACATCTGCCACGACAATAACCACATTTAGTCACTCAGCATACATAACGTGTTCCAAAATAAAAAGGCACTGTTATCAATCTTGCTACTGATACAAAGTATATCAGTGCCCATAATCAATAACCATTGTTTTAAAGGTACCTTAATGGCCTTAATAGTGCAATTCATTTTAACTGATATTTACAGAGCACAGACCATCTTGACAAAAAGCATACTGAAAGGGTGTGGTATAAACATATGTGGTATAAACAATAAATACCTCAGGAGATCACAGATACGTAAACACAACATGGACCCCACCCTTGCAAAATGGATAAAACTAGAATAGAGAACAATGTAGGTAACCACAAGGAGACAAATTAATTTTTCACTCATCTTGGAAAGCTGCAGCAGATCATGGAGTTTCAAGACCAAGATGAGAAATTGAAGTTCCTATGTTCACCCTAATAACAAGAGTGACATTATTTGAGACTTAACTTCTAATTCTAAATTTCCATGTTTTTTCTTAAATGTTTGACTCTACTAAGAAAGAATTGTTGAAACATCTGCTTGTTCAACATTTGTTGAACTTAGTTTTCAAGTTTAATAAAACAAAAACTACAGCTTGGCTTAAACCTGAATGAATCCCGAGGCACTATCTATGAGGAACAAGGTGCAAGAATACGGAAATTGCCTCACACTATTCAACAGAATTTAAGAGGGAAGGTCTTAAAAATCAAGTAATTTAAGTAGGCAGTAAAAAAAACTATAAGTTTACTTGATCCAAATCTATTATACCACTAATCATATTACTTCTAATGATTTCCTTAAAGCAACCATCTCATCAATTCTTTCAGTTCTTAAAAGTCCAAAATCTCCTTCAAACAAAATTGACTATCAGACAGAACTGCATTTAACCTCTCTTCTCCCTCCTTCCTTTTTAGCCAAAGAATACATAGTTTGATGTTCATAGTCACCCACGGACAGCCTTACTAAAGGCTTGGATGGCAACACTTAAATATTCAATTGTGTAAACGGACATTATTCAGATTAGGGGTTTAGTGGACACCCTGAGACTTCCAAGAGGTTCTGTCTCCCAGAAATGAGAGTGGTTCAATCTTTTAAGTTCATATTTCCTGTCTCTTGACTTTATATAGTAACTGGCAGCCCTAACCACTGTCAACATCTGCCACGACAATAACCACATTTAGTCACTCAGCTAACCATTTAGCAGGTGCAACAAGGAAGTACTGTCTTTCTCAAACTCTGTACCATCATCTCACACCTAACGATGTGTCAGGGAAAACAATACCACAACTGGCACGAACTTTCTCCTCTCCTAATGTCAGCGGCTGCCGGCTTAACAGAGTCGACAGAAGAGCAGGATTCACCGGCCTAGCTTAGCTCCGCTTCGCGGGCAGTGGTAAGCATCAGCCTGGAACTGGTAGGTACACTGTCCTCACCAGTGAGCACCTCCCTTGCCCATCGACCTGCCAAAACCAGGCTGGAGTCCACCCTGTCCTGCGCTTACCCTGCACTTACCGCCCCCCGCCTGCCCTTCGCCAAGAGCCTGCCACCTTGATCGACCCCAAAGAAAGCACTGGTGACCTGCAGTGAGTGCAATGGAGAAAGGGACCCTGCGCCAGGCTAGAGCTGGAACCTCCGCTCCACTGTACCCGCCCATAGTTGAGCTCCCACCATTCTCACTGCTCGGGCAGGGAAGGCGAAGACCTGAGCTTTACCTCAGGACCCGCCCCAGGCTCCCGATCTTCACCCACCTCGAGGCCGCCGACCTTACGAAGCCGGGTCTCCAAGCGCGAGGTTCCGCCTGCTGAATGCTTACAGCTAACAGACTAGCCTCTGAAGCCCCCAGCCGCCGGCTCGGCTCTGTACTTCTACCGACGGCGCGCTCCCGCCTCCTTGCTGCCATGGCGACAGCCCGGGTCCCCGGCAGCCGCTGATTGGTCCCACCGGGAGAGTGGAAGGCGCCGATTGGCGAGGGCGGAGACGAGGCCGCGCCGGAGGGCTTGGAGGCGGGCGGTATGGAGCTTTAAGGCGTAGGAGCCTCGGGGAGGGCGAGCCAAGAGGGACGTGGCGCTCTGCGGCGGGGACTGGGAAAGCCGCGCCCTTCCTTCTCTGACTTTCATGGAGAATCCTGTGGAGCAGGATTTGGGTGGGTGAGGTGCTTACCCGGGACTGGGACAAAAACCCAGGTGTCTCCTCGCCCTTGGCCGCGGATCCGCGCAGGCAGCGCCCAGACTAGTTAGAAACTGGAGGTCAGGCTCGTTTTCGCCCGCAGGCCTAGCTTGGGTCTAACACCCTGGGCCTCCTCCGTGTCGGGAATCTTTCTCTCTTGTGTAACCTCACCTACCCACTTTTTGCATCCTAACGATTGTGTCAGAAAACAATACCACAACTGGCACGAACTTTCTCCTCTCTAATGTCAGCGGCTGCCGGCTTAACAGAGTCGACAGAAGAGCAGGATTCACCGGCCTAGCTTAGCTCCGCTTCGCGGGCAGTGGTAAGCATCAGCCTGGAACTGGTAGGTACACTGTCCTCACCAGTGAGCACCTCCCTTGCCCATCGACCTGCCAAAACCAGGCTGGAGTCCACCCTGTCCTGCGCTTACCCTGCACTTACCGCCCCCCGCCTGCCCTTCGCCAAGAGCCTGCCACCTTGATCGACCCCAAAGAAAGCACTGGTGACCTGCAGTGAGTGCAATGGAGAAAGGGACCCTGCGCCAGGCTAGAGCTGGAACCTCCGCTCCACTGTACCCGCCCATAGTTGAGCTCCCACCATTCTCACTGCTCGGGCAGGGAAGGCGAAGACCTGAGCTTTACCTCAGGACCCGCCCCAGGCTCCCGATCTTCACCCACCTCGAGGCCGCCGACCTTACGAAGCCGGGTCTCCAAGCGCGAGGTTCCGCCTGCTGAATGCTTACAGCTAACAGACTAGCCTCTGAAGCCCCCAGCCGCCGGCTCGGCTCTGTACTTCTACCGACGGCGCGCTCCCGCCTCCTTGCTGCCATGGCGACAGCCCGGGTCCCCGGCAGCCGCTGATTGGTCCCACCGGGAGAGTGGAAGGCGCCGATTGGCGAGGGCGGAGACGAGGCCGCGCCGGAGGGCTTGGAGGCGGGCGGTATGGAGCTTTAAGGCGTAGGAGCCTCGGGGAGGGCGAGCCAAGAGGGACGTGGCGCTCTGCGGCGGGGACTGGGAAAGCCGCGCCCCTTCCTTCTCTGACTTTCATGGAGAATCCTGTGGAGCAGGATTTGGGTGGGTGAGGTGCTTACCCGGGACTGGGACAAAAACCCAGGTGTCTCCTCGCCCTTGGCCGCGGATCCGCGCAGGCAGCGCCCAGACTAGTTAGAAACTGGAGGTCAGGCTCGTTTTCGCCCGCAGGCCTAGCTTGGGTCTAACACCCTGGGCCTCCTCCGTGTCGGGAATCTTTCTCTCTTGTGTAACCTCACCTACCCACTTTTTGCAGGGCCGTGGGCCACTGTGGCTTGATAGGTTTTTATTTCACCTTCTCTCCCACCCGTCTGCAGATAGCTCTTTTTTCTCCACACCCTCCTTCTCTTAGAACTGAGACAACTGCTCCACACCCCTCATTCTAAAGATGGGGAAACCGAACCTTAAAGATACTCGTGGTTCGAGAGTTAAGAGACGCTTTTGGAGCCTCGAGGCTGGTTTCGACTGAGCCTGCTAAGTAATGGCATCTTTCTCTGAACCTTCGTTTTTTGCTTGTGAAATACGGTATTTATCCAGAGTTGCTAGTGAAGATTGGAATCCAGAAAACTGGTGTAGAACCTGCTGCATGTTATAATGTTAGATGCTTTTTATCAGGAAGTAACCCAGAGCAGTCTCTCAAGTCAACTATTTGGAACCCGACTACCGATATCAAACCAATTCCTCGACTCTCAGTGAGTTACTCAAGTGCTCAGTGCCTCATTTTTCTTGTCTGTAAAATGAGAATAATTGTATCCTCCTCTTTACAGAATGTCATGTCGGACTCTTTAAATTTTTTTTTTTTCTTTTTCCCTATCATGCCTCTTTTGTTTATATTTATTTTCATCCATCTTTTATTCTTTGGCATGTGTGGGCCTCCGATTGCAATGGCCTCTCTCGCTGCAGAGCACAGGCACTGGGCACATGCGCTCCAAAGCGCTGCCTTGTAATTGGAGACACCGGTCCAGCCGCTCCCCAACACGTGGGATCCGCAACACGTGGCATCTTCCCCGGTCAGGCATCAAACTGGCGCCCTTCGCACAGCAAAACACTCTTTAGCCACCAGGGAAGCCCGTGCGTCCGACTCTTTACCACCCTATGGACTGTAGCCCGCCAGGTTCAGAGGAGTCCATGAAGTTCTCCAGGCAAGAATACTGGAGTAGGCAGCCATTCCCTTCTCCAGCAGCATTAGTAAATAGAAAAGTGACAGGCACGTAGTAAGTGCTTGTTTAGTGTTAGTCCTCCTGATAGTGGCTGAGGACTATCATTCGGATCTCTGGATTCCAAGACAAGCAATCACTACTCTTACACAACTTTCACCTGTACACTTAGAACAGTGCCTGGAAGTTAAACTTTTTCTAAAGTGCAGGAGGAAACGCTTGTCCCTTCTCTTAAAATCAGAGTTGCAAACTATCTCCCTTAGCATCATGAAAGTCCTAGAATGTTGGGACTCTCCTGCCCTTGAAGGTTTAAAGCAGAGACAAATGTCAGGAAAATAATCAGACTCACTTCTGATGGAGAGACTGAAGAATGAAAACACTAGAGGGAGAAAGGACATTCAAGAGGCCATGGTGTAGGAACACTAAATTTCTATTTGAAAAACAGATACTAATCTGGGGGTATAGGTTATATTAATATGTCATTAGTAACCAATGCTGGTGGAAAATACTAAATTGCAAATATATCGAGAGCAGGATGTATCTTCCACCTTTTTATTACCCATTATCAACCACGGAGCCAAACATACTGTACTTGATCTAGGCCCTACCCTAACATTTGAGATAAACCCTTTAAAGTGACACCCTGAAAGGTCTGGTAATAATCTTTTTATGTTGAGATAAATTATTTTATTATTATCTAGTAATCCAACGGAAAATAAGAAATTAGATTAGGCCAACAACACAATGAAGAGAGAAAGAGAACACTAGCTTGGTGAATGAGATGCCAGCAATAATCTCACTGATATTCTGGGGTAAAGGAAGAAAAGAACAAGAAAGACAAGGCACACAAAGATGAAACAGGAAGATTCAGGATCAGGAGAGATCACTAAGGAAGATATTTCAGAATGTATTGTGCCTGTAAAGCAGGAACAGCATCTTTACTAGTCAAAATGATTTCATGATACTGAACTTACTGTAAGGGTTCAAAAGGATGTATGTAAACTGTTAGAGAAGAGACCAGGGAAGCCCGTCTTTACCACCCTATGGACTGTAGCCGGCCGGGTTCAGAGGAGTCCATGAAGTTCTCCAGGCAGGAATACGGGAGTAGGCAGCCATTCCCTTCTCCAGCAGCATTAGTAAATAGAAAAGTGACAGGCACGTAGTAAGTGCTTGTTTAGTGTTAGTCCTCCTGATAGTGGCTGAGGACTATCATTCGGATCTCTGGATTCCAAGACAAGCAATCACTACTCTTACACAACTTTCACCTGTACACTTAGAACAGTGCCTGGAAGTTAAACTTTTTCTAAAGTGCAGGAGGAAACGCTTGTCCCTTCTCTTAAAATCAGAGTTGCAAACTATCTCCCTTAGCATCATGAAAGTCCTAGAATGTTGGGACTCTCCTGCCCTTGAAGGTTTAAAGCAGAGACAAATGTCAGGAAAATAATCAGACTCACTTCTGATGGAGAGACTGAAGAATGAAAACACTAGAGGGAGAAAGGACATTCAAGAGGCCATGGTGTAGGAACACTAAATTTCTATTTGAAAAACAGATACTAATCTGGGGGTATAGGTTATATTAATATGTCATTAGTAACCAATGCTGGTGGAAAATACTAAATTGCAAATATATCGAGAGCAGGATGTATCTTCCACCTTTTTATTACCCATTATCAACCACGGAGCCAAACATACTGTACTTGATCTAGGCCCTACCCTAACATTTGAGATAAACCCTTTAAAGTGACACCCTGAAAGGTCTGGTAATAATCTTTTTATGTTGAGATAAATTATTTTATTATTATCTAGTAATCCAACGGAAAATAAGAAATTAGATTAGGCCAACAACACAATGAAGAGAGAAAGAGAACACTAGCTTGGTGAATGAGATGCCAGCAATAATCTCACTGATATTCTGGGGTAAAGGAAGAAAAGAACAAGAAAGACAAGGCACACAAAGATGAAACAGGAAGATTCAGGATCAGGAGAGATCACTAAGGAAGATATTTCAGAATGTATTGTGCCTGTAAAGCAGGAACAGCATCTTTACTAGTCAAAATGATTTCATGATACTGAACTTACTGTAAGGGTTCAAAAGGATGTATGTAAACTGTTAGAGAAGAGATGCTCAATAGGCGTTATCTCTCTGCCCCTTCACCCTCGCAAGCCTCCAGCCTGCTACCTCTGAACTCCTTTCTGATGAACACTGTCACTGCTGTACAGGGGCTATTGCTCAACCTGTCTAAGCAAGGCTGAAATACCACTGCTTGATTTTCCTTGACTCAAGGGAAAGGCTCACAGTGAGTTTACTGGAGGCCAGGAGAAAATAAAAGGAAAACAACTCCAGAGAACCAGCTGATGTGAAACCTGCCCCACACGTTGTTCCACCAGGGGAAAAAAAGAGAAGGGTGTCAGGGCGTTCTGGCTTTTCAATACTTCTGCTTTCCTCTTCTCACTTCTAGGATCCTACAGGACATCACCTGGCCAAGATTTTCATTGTGTTAGAATGGAGGAGAGAGAGACAGGAAGACCTACAAAAGACAGTAAGTAATCTGAAAGAAGGAAACAACAGTACACTCTACATGAACACCAAGGCTTAATAGTTTTATACGATCTAGGTCAGTGGTCAGGAAACTATGGCCCTTGGGCCAAATTACCCAACTGCCTGATTTTTGTAAGTAGTTTCATTGGAGCACAGCCATTCTCAACAGTCACACCACACTCATTTGCCTATGTAGTATTTCTTTTTTTTTTTTTAATTTTATTTATTTATTTATTTTGGCTATTCTGGGTTTTCACTGCTGCCACAGGCTCTTCTCTAGTTGCAGGAAGTGGGGGCTACTCTCTAGTTGAGGTGAGCAGCTTCTTGTTGTGGTGACTTCTCTTGTTGTGGAATTTGGGCTCTAGGGCTCATGGGCTTCAGTACTTGTGACACAGGGGCTCAAGAGTTGTGACTCCAAGGCTCTAGAGCGCAGGCTCAATATTTGTGACTCACAGGCTTAGCTGCTCCGCAGCATGTGGGATCTTCCTGGATCAGGGATCAAACTCATGTCTCCTGAATTGGCAGGCGAATTTACCACTGAGCTACCAGGGAAAGCGCCTATGTAGTGTTTCTAATTACTTTTATACTATAAGGGCAGGGTTGAATGGTTGGTTGTCATGGAGAACATATGGCCCTCCAAGCCAAATATATTTACTACCTGAATCTTCACAGAAAAAAAAAATTTTTTTGCTAACCTCTGTTCCTGTTAATTCACCCAGAATCATCTGTCAATATCCTAAGGGCAAAAATTGTCACCTTCTTCAAAAACCTTAACCCATTGCCTTAATCTCAAAACCAAAACCTTAACCAAACCTTAATCCAAAAACCTTAATCTCAGATTTAAATATGCATACAGATTGCCTGATGGTCCTGTTACAAATGCAGATTCTGATCAGTAGATCTACACTGAGGCCTGAGAGTCTGCATTTCTCACAAGTACCAGGAAGACACTAGTATTGCTAGTCCCTCGATCAAACTATATCCCATCAGGGTTTTTTTTTTTTTTTAACTGAGTATAATTGACATATATCATTATATTAGTTTATTAAATAATATTTATTTTTATTTATTTGGTTGCTCTCGATCTTAGTTGCAGCACCTGGGCTCTTCCATCTTTGCTGCGTGTAGGATCTAGTTCCCTGGCCAGATTTCAAACCTGGGCATCTACATTGGGAACACGAGTCTTAGCCACTGGATCACCAGGGAAATCTCTCATTATGTTAGTTTTGTGTGTACAACACAAAGAGTTGGACACTACTGAGCATCTGAACTGAACAGGTACAACATGTTTTAAAATTACATATTCAATATGTATCGTTGCAAAATTATCATGAAAAGATGTCTAGTTAATGTCTATAACCATACCTAAATACATTTTCTTTTCTTGTGATGAGACTTAGGTTTAGCCCTTGGCAACTTTCAAATATGAATTGTTGTGGAATTTGGGCTCTAGGGCTCATGGGCTTCAGTACTTGTGACACAGGGCTCAAGAGTTGTGACTCCAAGGCTCTAGAGCGCAGGCTCAATATTTGTGACTCACAGGCTTAGCTGCTCCGCAGCATGTGGGATCTTCCTGGATCAGGGATCAAACTCATGTCTCCTGAATTGGCAGGCGAATTTACCACTGAGCTACCAGGGAAAGCGCCTATGTAGTGTTTCTAATTACTTTTATACTATAAGGGCAGGGTTGAATGGTTGGTTGTCATGGAGAACATATGGCCCTCCAAGCCAAATATATTTACTACCTGAATCTTCACAGAAAAAATTTTTTTGCTAACCTCTGTTCCTGTTAATTCACCCAGAATCATCTGTCAATATCCTAAGGGCAAAAATTGTCACCTTCTTCAAAAACCTTAACCCATTGCCTTAATCTCAAAACCAAAACCTTAACCAAACCTTAATCCAAAAACCTTAATCTCAGATTTAAATATGCATACAGATTGCCTGATGGTCCTGTTACAAATGCAGATTCTGATCAGTAGATCTACACTGAGGCCTGAGAGTCTGCATTTCTCACAAGTACCAGGAAGACACTAGTATTGCTAGTCCCTCGATCAAACTATATCCCATCAGGGTTTTTTTTTTTTTTTAACTGAGTATAATTGACATATATCATTATATTAGTTTATTAAATAATATTTATTTTTATTTATTTGGTTGCTCTCGATCTTAGTTGCAGCACCTGGGCTCTTCCATCTTTGCTGCGTGTAGGATCTAGTTCCCTGGCCAGATTTCAAACCTGGGCATCTACATTGGGAACACGAGTCTTAGCCACTGGATCACCAGGGAAATCTCTCATTATGTTAGTTTTGTGTGTACAACACAAAGAGTTGGACACTACTGAGCATCTGAACTGAACAGGTACAACATGTTTTAAAATTACATATTCAATATGTATACGTTGCAAAATTATCATGAAAAGATGTCTAGTTAATGTCTATAACCATACCTAAATACATTTTCTTTTTCTTGTGATGAGACTTAGGTTTAGCCCTTGGCAACTTTCAAATATGAAATGCAGCATTTTAAACTATATAAATAACTGACTGTATACATTCTATACAATAGCTGGAACATGGAAGCAACCTAGATGTCCATCAATGAATGAATGGATAAAAAAGCTCTGGTACATATATACAATGGAATACTTCTCGGCTGTAAAAAGAAATGCTGAAGAATCAGTCCTAATGAGGTAGATGGATCAAGAACCTATTATAAAAAATGAAGTAAGTCAAAAAGAGAAAGACAAGTACAGTACACTAACATATATATGGAATCTAGTAAGATGGTAATGATAACACAAACGGTGAAGCAATGGAAAAACAGACATAGAGAACAGATGTACGGACGTTGTAGGGAATGAACAGTGGGTGGGAGGCATAGAGGGAGTAACATGGAAACCTATACTATCATATGTGAAAAAGACAGCTATTGTCATTGCACTGTGGGGATAGGGGGTCCTGCAGGGGCCTGGAGGGGTGGGATGGGGGCACTGAGAGGGGGTGGAGGAGGGAGGGGGCCAGGGATATACATATGACTAATCTTTTTACTCTCTAAAAGTAAAAAAGTCAAATAAAAATAATTATTTAAAAGGAAAAAAAAAAAAAAGAACTGACTGTATAGCACAGGAAACTCTACTCACTAGTCTGTAATGACCTATATTGGAAAAAAATCTAAAAAAGTGGATATATGTGTAACTGATTCACTTTTCTGTACACCTGAAACTAACACATTATAAATCAACTCTACTTCAATGAAAGTTAAAATAAAATAATAAAAACAAACTATACAATCACCGTGCTTTACTTTGCATCCCCCGGACTTATTTACTTTATAATTGGAAGTTTGTACTTTTTGACCACTTTCATCCATTACACCCTATCTTGATCTACATTGCCTCTGGCAGCCTCTAGCCTGTTCTCTGTATCCATGAGTTCATTGTTTATATTTTAGATTCCATATATACTGAGATCATATGGTATTTGTCTTTTTCTATCTGACTTATTTCACTTAGCATAATGGCCTCAAGATTCATCCATGTTGTCAGAAATAGAAGACTTTTCTTCTTTTTTGTGGCTAAATAATATTCCATTGTTTTATATATATGCTTTCTTTATCTATTCACTCACTGATGGACGTTTAGGTTGCTTCCATGTCTTGGTTACTGAAAATAATGCTGCAATGAGCACATGGGTGCAGATATCCTTTCAAGTTAGTGTCATCATTTCCTTTGGATAAATACCTAGAAGTAGAATTACTGGATATATGTTAAGTCTAAACCCTGTAAAAGAAATGCTGAAGAATCAGTCCTAATGATAGATGACAAAACCTATTATAAAATGAAGTAAGTCAAAGAGAAAGACAAGTACAGTACACTAACATATATATGGAATCTAGTAAGATGGTAATGATAACACAAACGGTGAAGCAATGGAAAAACAGACATAGAGAACAGATGTACGGACGTTGTAGGGAATGAACAGTGGGTGGGAGGCATAGAGGGAGTAACATGGAAACCTATACTATCATATGTGAAAAAGACAGCTATTGTCATTGCACTGTGGGGATAGGGGGTCCTGCAGGGGCCTGGAGGGGTGGGATGGGGGCACTGAGAGGGGGTGGAGGAGGGAGGGGGCCAGGGATATACATATGACTAATCTTTTTACTCTCTAAAAGTAAAAAAGTCAAATAAAAATAATTATTTAAAAGGAAAAAAAAAAAAAAGAACTGACTGTATAGCACAGGAAACTCTACTCACTAGTCTGTAATGACCTATATTGGAAAAAAATCTAAAAAAGTGGATATATGTGTAACTGATTCACTTTTCTGTACACCTGAAACTAACACATTATAAATCAACTCTACTTCAATGAAAGTTAAAATAAAATAATAAAAACAAACTATACAATCACCGTGCTTTACTTTGCATCCCCCGGACTTATTTACTTTATAATTGGAAGTTTGTACTTTTTGACCACTTTCATCCATTACACCCTATCTTGATCTACATTGCCTCTGGCAGCCTCTAGCCTGTTCTCTGTATCCATGAGTTCATTGTTTATATTTTAGATTCCATATATACTGAGATCATATGGTATTTGTCTTTTTCTATCTGACTTATTTCACTTAGCATAATGGCCTCAAGATTCATCCATGTTGTCAGAAATAGAAGACTTTTCTTCTTTTTTGTGGCTAAATAATATTCCATTGTTTTATATATATGCTTTCTTTATCTATTCACTCACTGATGGACGTTTAGGTTGCTTCCATGTCTTGGTTACTGAAAATAATGCTGCAATGAGCACATGGGTGCAGATATCCTTTCAAGTTAGTGTCATCATTTCCTTTGGATAAATACCTAGAAGTAGAATTACTGGATATATGTTAAGTCTAGTTTTAATTCTTTGAGGACACTCCTTACCATTTTCCATAGTGGCTGCACCAATTTGTATTCTCACAGCAGTGTACTAGGATTCCCTGTTTTCCATCTCTTTTGTACACCCTCACCAATACTTCTTTTTTTTTTTAATTGAAATATAGTTGATTTGCAATGTTGCTAATCCCTGCTTTATAGCAAAGTAATTAAATTATAAATACATACATTCTTTTCTTATATATCTTTTTCCATTATGGTTTCTCACAGGATACTGAACCAACACTTGTTTCTTATCATTTTGATAACACCCATTCTAACAAGAGATGTGAGATGGTATTGTGATTTTGATTTACATTTCCCTGAAGACTAGAGATGATGAGCACCTTTTCATGTACCTGTTGGCCATTTGAATATCTTCTCTGGAAAAATGGTTACTCAAGTCTTTTGCCCATCTTTAAATTGGATGATTGGATTCTTTATTTTTGAGTTGTATGAGTTCTTTATGTATCTGAATATTAAGCCCTTATCAAATATAGGATTTGCAAATATTTCCTCCCATTCCAAGGTTGCTTTTTTTGTTAATGTTTTTCTTTCATTCATTTTTTTAAAAATTATTTATTTATAGCCATCTTTATTCTTTGGCATGTGTGGGCCTCCCATTACAGTGGCCTCTCTTGCTGCAGAGCACCAGCTCTGGGCGCATACGCTCCAGAGCTCTGGCTCATATTTGGACACACCCGCCCAGCTGCTCCGCTGCACATGGGATCTTTCCAGGCCAGGAATTGAACTGACGCCCCTTGCATTGCAAGGCAGATGCTTTACCCACTGGACCACCAGAGAAGCCCCTCTTTCATTTTTTTTTGACCATGCCACACAACATGCAGGATCTTAGTGCCCTCACTGGGGATAGAACCTGTGCCACTTGCAGTGGAAGTGCAAAGTCTAAACCACTCAGCCACCAGGGAAGTCCTTGCAAGAGCTTTTTAATTTGAAATAGTCCCACTTAGTTTTGCTTTTAACCTTTGCTTGTTCCCCAAGAGCATCTAAAATTACTTTAGTAGTGTATCATTTCCTTTGGATAAATACCTAGAAGTAGAATTACTGGATATATGTTAAGTCTAGTTTTAATTCTTTGAGGACACTCCTTACCATTTTCCATAGTGGCTGCACCAATTTGTATTCTCACAGCAGTGTACTAGGATTCCCTGTTTTCCATCTCTTTTGTACACCCTCACCAATACTTCTTTTTTTTTTTAATTGAAATATAGTTGATTTGCAATGTTGCTAATCCCTGCTTTATAGCAAAGTAATTAAATTATAAATACATACATTCTTTTCTTATATATCTTTTTCCATTATGGTTTCTCACAGGATACTGAACCAACACTTGTTTCTTATCATTTTGATAACACCCATTCTAACAAGAGATGTGAGATGGTATTGTGATTTTGATTTACATTTCCCTGAAGACTAGAGATGATGAGCACCTTTTCATGTACCTGTTGGCCATTTGAATATCTTCTCTGGAAAAATGGTTACTCAAGTCTTTTGCCCATCTTTAAATTGGATGATTGGATTCTTTATTTTTGAGTTGTATGAGTTCTTTATGTATCTGAATATTAAGCCCTTATCAAATATAGGATTTGCAAATATTTCCTCCCATTCCAAGGTTGCTTTTTTTGTTAATGTTTTTCTTTCATTCATTTTTTTAAAAATTATTTATTTATAGCCATCTTTATTCTTTGGCATGTGTGGGCCTCCCATTACAGTGGCCTCTCTTGCTGCAGAGCACCAGCTCTGGGCGCATACGCTCCAGAGCTCTGGCTCATATTTGGACACACCCGCCCAGCTGCTCCGCTGCACATGGGATCTTTCCAGGCCAGGAATTGAACTGACGCCCCTTGCATTGCAAGGCAGATGCTTTACCCACTGGACCACCAGAGAAGCCCCTCTTTCATTTTTTTTTGACCATGCCACACAACATGCAGGATCTTAGTGCCCTCACTGGGGATAGAACCTGTGCCACTTGCAGTGGAAGTGCAAAGTCTAAACCACTCAGCCACCAGGGAAGTCCTTGCAAGAGCTTTTTAATTTGAAATAGTCCCACTTAGTTTTGCTTTTATTACCTTTGCTTTTGGTATCAAACCCAAAGAGTCATCAAAAAGATTGATGTTCAGGGAGTTACCACCCACGTTGAAGTTCTCCTAGGAGTTTTATTGTTTCAGGTCTTATATTCATGTCTTTAATCCATTTTGCATTCATTTTTAGATATGGTGTTATATAGAAGCAAATTTTATTATTTTGCATTTGGCTGTCCAGTTTTCCTAAAACCATTTACTGAGGAAACTGTTCTTTCCCCTATGCATATACTTGGCTCCTTTGCAAAAATTAATTAATTATATATGCATGTGTTTATTTCTTGGCTCTCTGTTTTGTTCCATTGATCTGTCATATCTGTTTTGTGTTAATATATTGTTTTGATTGCTATAACATTGTAATATAGCTTGAAATCAGAAAGTGTGATGCCTTCAGCTTTGTTCTTTCTCAAGATGTTGCTGTTGTTGTTGTTCAGTTGCTAAGTCCTGTCCAACTCTTTGCAACCCCATAGACTGCAGCACACCAGGCTTCCCTGTCCTTCTCTGTCTTCTGGAGTTTGCTCAAACTTGCATCAGTTGAGTCAATGATGCCATCCAAGTATCTCATCCTCTGTCATCCCCTTCTCCTGCTGCCCTCATTCCTTCCCAGCATCAGGGTCTTTTCCAATGAGTCAGTTCTTTGCATCAGATAGCTGAAGTATCAGAGCTTCTGCTTTAGCATCAGTCCTTCCAATGAATATTCAGAGTTGATTTCCTTTAGGATTGGTTGGTTTGATCTTGGCTTCCCTGGTGCTCAGACAGTAAAGAATCTGCCTATAATTCAGGAGACCTGGCTTCTATCCCTGGGTTGGAAAGATTCCCTGACAAAGGAATGGCTACCCACTCCAGTATTCTTGCTTAGAGAATTCCAGGAACAGAGGAGCCTGGCAGGCTACAGCCCATGGAGTTGTAAAAAATCAGACATATCTGAGTGACTAACACTTTCACTTTTGTGGTTACATAAAAATTTTAGGATTGTTTGTTCTGTTTCTGTGAAAAGTGACATTAGAATTTCATTAGAGATTGCATTCTATCTGTATATTGCTCTGGATAGTATGGACATTTATTTTTAATTATTGTAATTCATGAGTGCAAAATATCTTTCCATTTATTTGTATGTGTCTTTCCACACTTTCATCAGTGTCTTAGAGTTGTCTGTGAACAGATCTTCAACCTCTGTGGTTAAATTTATGCCTAGGTAATTCATTCCTTTTGATGCGACCGTAAATGGGATTATTTTCTTAATTTCTTTTTCCCACCAGTTTTTGTTTTCAATTCTCTCTTGTTATTTCTCCCCTTGTTACTCACTTTAATTTCTCTGGTTCATCAACTCCTTTGCCTTTCTGTCCTTCTGTTGCTATCACCTGACAAAAACTCAGCCCTGGATGAACCCAAATATGCCTTCTCCTTATCCTACCAGCATACCTCTACATAGCAGGAGAAATATCAGTAGACCCAGGTCCTCCTAGAGAAGGAAATGGCAACCCACTCCAGTGTTCTTGCCTGGAGAATCCCATGGACAGAGGAGCCTGACAGGCTACAGTCCATAGCGTCACAAAGAGTCAGACTTGACTAAAGCGACTTAGCACACGTCTCTAATTCACAGTCATCGACTGTAGACAGATCTTTACCAGTGTTCCTCAATCTTGAAGTGTTTCTTTAGCATGCTGTCTCTTCCACACTTCTCCTTGCTCCTCAGACCTCCCATTCTTCCTTTCCTTTCATTTTCAACTGGCCCTGTCGGGTTTGTTGAGCACCTCCTTGTCCCGGTTAAAAAGCTCCTGTTTTGGGCTTCCCCTGGTGGTCCAGTGGGTAGGGACACCGCCTTGCAGTGCAGAGGGCGCCGGTTCGATCCCTGGCCTGGGAAGATCCCATGTGCCGTGGAGCGGCTGGACCGATGTGTCCAATCACCGAGCCGGAGCTCTGGCGCACATGCACCCAGAGCCGGAGCTCTGCAGCGACAGACCCCACCGCGATGGGAGGCCCACAGGAGCCAAAGAACAAAAGACGAATGAAAATAGAGAAAAGAAAAACCAATAGAAGTGGTTCGCCTGCTACCCTCCTTCCCCAACCCGACCTCCACCCAAAATAAATAAATAAATAAATCTTTAAAAAAAAAAAAAAACAAACTTTTCCATAAGCACTGTTGGTACTTTGGGCCAAATATGTTTTGTCAAAGATTGTCCTAAGTGTTACAGAATGTTAGCAGCTTCCCTATATATACTCTAGATGCCAGTAATATCCCAGTTGTGTCAAACAAAAATATCTCCAGATATTTCCAGATATCTGTTGAACAGTAAAATTTTCCCTAATTGCAACCACTAGTTTAAAACAACAGAAATCAATTCCAGCTAACTTAAAGAAAAAGAGGGACTTCCCTGGTTTTCCAGTGATTAAGAATCCACCTGCCAGTACAGGGGACATGGGTTCAATCACTGGTCCTAGGAGATTCCACGTGCCATGGGGCCTGTAGTCTGAAAGAGACACCATTGCAATGAGAAGTCCTTACACCGCAACTAAAGAGTAGCCCATGCTTGCCACGACTGGAGAAAGCCTGTGTACAGCAACAAAGACCCAGCACAGCCAAAGATAAATTTTAAAATTAAGAAAAACGGAATTTATTGAAAATATAGAAGAGTAATTCATAGACAGACTGAATGGGAAAAGAATCCCAAGGTCATGTGATTGTGTGCTTCTTTCTAGAAGTGACAATTAGGCTGCCTTTTTCTGTTTTGGGATATTCCTAGTTAAGTTTAAAATTCGTAGTAGGAAGAATCTAAGTCCTGTTAGGTCAGGTATTCACTCCTGTGGCCTGAGGAACAGAGTCGAAACCAGAATCAAGCTAGTAAGAGGTGTTCAGCAGAAAAAAGAATAGCGACTGTACTTCTCCAATATTCTGTATCCTTATTTACCTAAAATGTAAAATCTAACTACAGAGACTTCAGTGAATTGAAGTTTAATTTTCTATCATAAAAGTAAGTCCAGGGCTTCCCCTGGTGGTCCAGTGGATAAGGACACTGCCTTGCAGTGCAAGGGGCGCCGGTTCGAGCCCTGGCCTGGGAAGATCCCATGTGCCGCGGAGCAGCTGGACTGATGTGTCCAATCACCGAGCCGGATCTCTGAGCGCATGCGCCCAGAGCTGGAGCTCTGCGACAACAGACTCCACCGCGATGGGAGGCCCGCAGGAGCCAAAGAACAAAGACAGATGAAAACAGAGAAATGAAAGACCAATGGAAGTGGCCCGCCCGCTCCCCTCCGTCCCCAACCCGACCCCCGCCCAAAATAAATAAATAAATAAATCTTTTTTTTTTTTTTAAAAAAGTAAGTCTGGAGGCAAGGAATTGTTAACATTGCTTCAGCTGCTGAATAGTATCATCACAGCCTTTTTCCTTTTCTCAGCTCTGGCTTTTCATCTTCAAGATTATGGAAAGTTGAAAGATGACTCTTATACTTTCTGACATCATGAATTATGACCACATGCAAAGGTAGGAAAAACACAGAGGTAGGGGAGGAGGCAGCAGAAGGACCTGTTGTGAGAAGTTCCTCTCCTTTTATCAGCAAAGGAAAAGCTTTCACTGAAGCCCCTCAGCAAAATACCCTTAAAGTCTATTGACCAGAAATAGGTTATTTGGCCATTCTCTTACCTGAAAGATGTGATGGGAGAGTTAGTATCTGCCCTGAATAAATCTTACGCAACTAAAGAGTAGCCCATGCTTGCCACGACTGGAGAAAGCCTGTGTACAGCAACAAAGACCCAGCACAGCCAAAGATAAATTTTAAAATTAAGAAAAACGGAATTTATTGAAAATATAGAAGAGTAATTCATAGACAGACTGAATGGGAAAAGAATCCCAAGGTCATGTGATTGTGTGCTTCTTTCTAGAAGTGACAATTAGGCTGCCTTTTTCTGTTTTGGGATATTCCTAGTTAAGTTTAAAATTCGTAGTAGGAAGAATCTAAGTCCTGTTAGGTCAGGTATTCACTCCTGTGGCCTGAGGAACAGAGTCGAAACCAGAATCAAGCTAGTAAGAGGTGTTCAGCAGAAAAAAGAATAGCGACTGTACTTCTCCAATATTCTGTATCCTTATTTACCTAAAATGTAAAATCTAACTACAGAGACTTCAGTGAATTGAAGTTTAATTTTCTATCATAAAAGTAAGTCCAGGGCTTCCCCTGGTGGTCCAGTGGATAAGGACACTGCCTTGCAGTGCAAGGGGCGCCGGTTCGAGCCCTGGCCTGGGAAGATCCCATGTGCCGCGGAGCAGCTGGACTGATGTGTCCAATCACCGAGCCGGATCTCTGAGCGCATGCGCCCAGAGCTGGAGCTCTGCGACAACAGACTCCACCGCGATGGGAGGCCCGCAGGAGCCAAAGAACAAAGACAGATGAAAACAGAGAAATGAAAGACCAATGGAAGTGGCCCGCCCCCCCCCGCCCCCAACCCGCCCCCCGCCCAAAATAAATAAATAAATAAATCTTTTTTTTTTTTTTTAAAAAGTAAGTCTGGAGGCAAGGAATTGTTAACATTGCTTCAGCTGCTGAATAGTATCATCACAGCCTTTTTCCTTTTCTCAGCTCTGGCTTTTCATCTTCAAGATTATGGAAAGTTGAAAGATGACTCTTA
Organism: Tragulus kanchil; assembly: GCA_022376925.1. NCBI lineage: Eukaryota > Metazoa > Chordata > Mammalia > Artiodactyla > Tragulidae > Tragulus > Tragulus kanchil. Next base: position 104,241,709 of record JAIOJX010000006.1, on the reverse strand, counting down.
TACTTTCTGACATCATGAATTATGACCACATGCAAAGGTAGGAAAAACACAGAGGTAGGGGAGGAGGCAGCAGAAGGACCTGTTGTGAGAAGTTCCTCTCCTTTTATCAGCAAAGGAAAAGCTTTCACTGAAGCCCCCTCAGCAAAATACCCTTAAAGTCTATTGACCAGAAATAGGTTATTTGGCCATTCTCTTACCTGAAAGATGTGATGGGAGAGTTAGTATCTGACAGCAGGGAATGAGATAGTCATGACTGACTTAGACCAGTGTTATCTGCCTTATATGGCCTTGTTGGTGCCAAATTTTGCAGTTTTATTAGGAATAGAAGAGCATCTAGGCTGTTAGTTAGGCAATAGTACAGTGCCTGTGGAGTTTTCTCAATATTAAATCCACAAACCTACATGATTCTGTAACCATTTCCTCTTTTTCCCTCTCTGTAACAACAAAAGGCAATCCTTTTACCTGTGCTCTGAATCCTATTCTCCTTCCTCAGTTTTCAAGGACTTCATCATTTTTTTTCACTTGGTTATTGAGTTTTCTTTCTTCTATCATTCATCTTCCCTAGTTATTGAATCATACTCTAAGCATACAAACATGCTTTAGGAATATTTTCCATTTTTAAAGATTCCTTCCTTATGGAGAGATGAAAAAAATATGATAAAGCTAGCATAGTAAAATGTTAATTATGGAACTCAATGAGACTTACTGCAACATTCTTTCAATCAGATTTTGGTCTCCTTTGCCAGCTTCTTCTCCAGTATTGTTGTTTTTGTCACTAAGTCACATCTGACTCTTTTACGACCTCATAGACTATTCTGCCAGGCTCCTCTGTCCATGGGATTCCTCAGGCAAGAATTCTGAAATGGGTTGCCAGTGCCTTCTCCAGGGGATCTTCCCGACTCAAGAATCAAACCTGTGTCTCCTGCGCCACCGGCATTGCAGGCGAATTCTTTACTGCTGAGCCACCAGGGAAGATCTGCTCCATTACCCAACTTCTAAGAGTTGGAATGTCCCAAGGGTTGGTTGTAGGACTACTTCTCTATCTTCAACCAGTTTTCCCACACAGACATTTTTGGCTTTTTATGTTGGACACTTCTTTGTTAAGTAGGATTTCCTGTGCCCAATAGACTAAATGCCAGCAGTGTTCCTACCTTTAGTCAATGTGAAAACCCAAGTTGCCTCCTAACGGTCCCTAGGGAAGTGATATTTCTCAGGGTTAAAAACTATTTGGTCTCTTAGTAGGTGATGCCAACCAATCTGTAACCTTAAATATCATATATATGCTAATTTACAAATATCTCTAGCCCAGACATCTCATTTGAACTCTGGACTGCTTCCAGTTATGTGCATGACATTTCCATTTGAGTGGTCTATTTAGAAGCTCAAGAAATATTGATGAATGAGTGATCTAATTGTCTTAGGCCCCTCTTATTGAAAACTAAATTCTTGATCTTCACCTACCTGTTGTTCCCTGTGGGGGACATGGAAATGTGCTCACTCATATCCCCTTCAGGAAAGGACTGCCTACCCAGCTGTGAGGCATGTGGTTAGTTGACAGCTTCGGGGTCCACCTCACCTTTAGAGCCAAAATTATATGCCGTATAACTGATAGTCTTCTTGGGGAGACTTCCAGCCAATGAATGAGCAAAGTGGTGGTACAAGGACCTAGTCTAACACAGAACTCTACTAACTAGCAGCCTTTGTACTCGCCAATGGGCTGCCACGGACTTTGTCAGGTTTCTTCACTGCTTGCAACTCTCCCTACACAATTCTGCTTCTGCTTCTTTTCCTTTACAAATGTTATTTCCTGAGAAGCTTGTGGCACACCTAACTCTTTCAGCCTCTGCTTCCCGGAGAACCTATTCATCACTCTGTCTTTTTCATTTCAGTCAATGGAATGTACCTAGTTGCTAAGGCCAAACCCTATGAGTCATTCCTGATTCTTACTGTTCCTTCATACTACATATTTAACTCATCAGCAAGTTCGGTTGGCTCTACTCTGAAATACATAATCTACCTGTCTCTCTCCTGCCACCAATCCAGTGTAAGTCATTGTCAGTCCTCAGTAGAACACTGCAAATAGCCTCTAGAGTCATGTCCTACACTCACTCTGATCTCCTATATCCCATTCTCCACACAGCAGTTGGGGGCGATCTTTAAAACATAGCACAGTTTTACTTGAAAATAATGGCTTTTAATCCAGACTCCTTCCTGTATCTCCGTGAAGTCTCCTAGCTTTCTGTTCAACCTTATTTCTCACTACCATCCTTCTCAATCACTGTACTCTGGCCACGTTTATTGTTGTTGTTCTGCGAAGCTATTCCTGGGCAAGGCCTTTGCCCAAGCTATACCCTCCTCAATAGATCACTCTTTCTTCCACATTTTATAAAGCCGAATCCTTCTCCTTTACTAGTACTCAAGTCCTGTTGCCAGTTATGTGCATGACATTTCCATTTGAGTGGTCTATTTAGAAGCTCAAGAAATATTGATGAATGAGTGATCTAATTGTCTTAGGCCCTCTTATTGAAAACTAAATTCTTGATCTTCACCTACCTGTTGTTCCCTGTGGGGACATGGAAATGTGCTCACTCATATCCCTTCAGGAAAGGACTGCCTACCCAGCTGTGAGGCATGTGGTTAGTTGACAGTTTGGGGTCCACCTCACCTTTAGAGCCAAAATTATATGCCGTATAACTGATAGTCTTCTTGGGGAGACTTCCAGCCAATGAATGAGCAAAGTGGTGGTACAAGGACCTAGTCTAACACAGAACTCTACTAACTAGCAGCCTTTGTACTCGCCAATGGGCTGCCACGGACTTTGTCAGGTTTCTTCACTGCTTGCAACTCTCCCTACACAATTCTGCTTCTGCTTCTTTTCCTTTACAAATGTTATTTCCTGAGAAGCTTGTGGCACACCTAACTCTTTCAGCCTCTGCTTCCCGGAGAACCTATTCATCACTCTGTCTTTTTCATTTCAGTCAATGGAATGTACCTAGTTGCTAAGGCCAAACCCTATGAGTCATTCCTGATTCTTACTGTTCCTTCATACTACATATTTAACTCATCAGCAAGTTCGGTTGGCTCTACTCTGAAATACATAATCTACCTGTCTCTCTCCTGCCACCAATCCAGTGTAAGTCATTGTCAGTCCTCAGTAGAACACTGCAAATAGCCTCTAGAGTCATGTCCTACACTCACTCTGATCTCCTATATCCCATTCTCCACACAGCAGTTGGGGGCGATCTTTAAAACATAGCACAGTTTTACTTGAAAATAATGGCTTTTAATCCAGACTCCTTCCTGTATCTCCGTGAAGTCTCCTAGCTTTCTGTTCAACCTTATTTCTCACTACCATCCTTCTCAATCACTGTACTCTGGCCACGTTTATTGTTGTTGTTCTGCGAAGCTATTCCTGGGCAAGGCCTTTGCCCAAGCTATACCCTCCTCAATAGATCACTCTTTCTTCCACATTTTATAAAGCCGAATCCTTCTCCTTTACTAGTACTCAAGTCCTGTTGCCTCAGAAAAGCCCAGTTTGAGCACTCAACCTAAAGTAAATTTCCTCTCCTCCTTCATATTATTCTCCCTAATAATAAACATGAACATATGTATGAAATTCATTTACTTATATAGGTATACATATATATGTACTTCTTTCCTTAGTTATTTTTATTTTTGGCTATTTTGGGTCTTCATTGCTATTTGGGTTTTTCTCTAGTTGCAACAAGCGGAAGCTGCTCTCTAGTTATGGTGCAAGGGCTTCTCAGTGCAGTGGCTTCTCTTGTTGTGGAGCACAGTCTCTAGGGTGCGTGGGCTCCAGTAGTTAGCGGCTCCCAGGCTGTAAAGCACAGACTCAGTAGATGTGGCATGTGGACTTAGTGCTTCATGGCATGTGGAATCCTTCTGGATCAGGGATCAAACCTGTGTCTCCTGCATTAGCAGGGGGGACTGTTTACCACTGAGCCACCTGGGAAGCCCCTCCTTAATTGTTCTTTGTCTGTCTCCCTCACTAGATCAGAAAATCCATAGGAGCATGGGCCATATTTGGTTTGTTTATCACCATTTACCCAGAGCCTAGCACAGTGTCTGATTCATATAGTAGGTAATCAATACACATTTGTTGCATAAATGAATGGACAAGTGAATAAAAGGAAAATTACCTAATTATCTTAAGTACTCATGTTGCTGGGGATGTTTTTCTCAGTGGTTTGACAACAGGATTTGATTTTTTTTTTTTTTTATCTTTTTAAAAATTGTTTATTTGGCTGCACCAAGTCTTAGTTGTGGCATGTGGAATCTAGTACCCTGATCCTGGCCCCATGCAGAGTCTTAGCCACTTGACCACCAGGGAAGTCCCTGTCTTTATCTTTTTTCCTTTAAGGAGAATGGAAATTGTATCCTCTGCCTGCTGATGTTAGTGATCATCACATAGGAGACAAACAGTGGTAAGAATAAATCAATAAGCAGTAAAAAACAGTATCTAAATCCATGTTACAATGACAACAATTTCAATAGTCCTTTACTTTAAAAATTAGACCACCTCTACCCCCCAAATTTTTTAGTATCCTAAGAACAATAATTTTACTCTCACTTAGCAGTTCTTAAAAAAGAAAGGGTCGGTTCTCCCTTAAGCGGGCCCACTGTACTGGCAGCAACTCACCCTTCCCCCACTCTAACAAACTCTACTTTCCTCTCCCTCGTGTCTGGAAATTCTTTTCCAACCCAGGCACAGACCTCGACATTTTGGTGGCCCATACAGGGATGCTCTGAGGTTTTTTTCCCACCTCTTTGCCTCATCTTTCTCATAGGGACCCTCTACTAACAGGCCAGTGACTGTGGAAGCAGCGGAGGAACTGCGGCCTGGGTTACCCTCTGGTGTGTTCCAAAGGCCCCACTGCTCACTGTGCCCCAGTAGCTGCTGCCCAAAAGGGTGAGGGTCTCTCTTTTTGACATCTTTCTAATTGAGGACTAGGCCAAATAATATTGTGTGGGCAAAGGTCAGGCCTTTAAAAGCCACTAGGAGGGCTTCCCTCGTAGTTCAGTGGTGAAGAATCCACCTGCCAATGCAGAAGACAGGGGTTCGATCCCTGATCCCAGAAGATCCCACATGCTGCAGAGCAACTAAGCCCAGGAGCCACAACTATTGAGCCCACATGCCAACTACTGAAGCTCGTGCACCCTAGAGCCGGTGCTGCTGCAATAAGAAAAGCCTTTGGTTTGTTTATCACCATTTACCCAGAGCCTAGCACAGTGTCTGATTCATATAGTAGGTAATCAATACACATTTGTTGCATAAATGAATGGACAAGTGAATAAAAGGAAAATTACCTAATTATCTTAAGTACTCATGTTGCTGGGGATGTTTTTCTCAGTGGTTTGACAACAGGATTTGATTTTTTTTTTTTTTTATCTTTTTAAAAATTGTTTATTTGGCTGCACCAAGTCTTAGTTGTGGCATGTGGAATCTAGTACCCTGATCCTGGCCCCATGCAGAGTCTTAGCCACTTGACCACCAGGGAAGTCCCTGTCTTTATCTTTTTTCCTTTAAGGAGAATGGAAATTGTATCCTCTGCCTGCTGATGTTAGTGATCATCACATAGGAGACAAACAGTGGTAAGAATAAATCAATAAGCAGTAAAAAACAGTATCTAAATCCATGTTACAATGACAACAATTTCAATAGTCCTTTACTTTAAAAATTAGACCACCTCTACCCCCCAAATTTTTTAGTATCCTAAGAACAATAATTTTACTCTCACTTAGCAGTTCTTAAAAAAGAAAGGGTCGGTTCTCCCTTAAGCGGGCCCACTGTACTGGCAGCAACTCACCCTTCCCCCACTCTAACAAACTCTACTTTCCTCTCCCTCGTGTCTGGAAATTCTTTTCCAACCCAGGCACAGACCTCGACATTTTGGTGGCCCATACAGGGATGCTCTGAGGTTTTTTTCCCACCTCTTTGCCTCATCTTTCTCATAGGGACCCTCTACTAACAGGCCAGTGACTGTGGAAGCAGCGGAGGAACTGCGGCCTGGGTTACCCTCTGGTGTGTTCCAAAGGCCCCACTGCTCACTGTGCCCCAGTAGCTGCTGCCCAAAAGGGTGAGGGTCTCTCTTTTTGACATCTTTCTAATTGAGGACTAGGCCAAATAATATTGTGTGGGCAAAGGTCAGGCCTTTAAAAGCCACTAGGAGGGCTTCCCTCGTAGTTCAGTGGTGAAGAATCCACCTGCCAATGCAGAAGACAGGGGTTCGATCCCTGATCCCAGAAGATCCCACATGCTGCAGAGCAACTAAGCCCAGGAGCCACAACTATTGAGCCCACATGCCGCAACTACTGAAGCTCGTGCACCCTAGAGCCGGTGCTCTGCAATAAGAAAAGCCACTGCAATGAGAAGCCTGCTCGCTGCAACTAGAGAAAAGCCTTTGTGCAGCAACAAACATGCACAACAGCCAAAAATGAATAAATAAATAAAATAAAAGGAAATGATGAGAGATCTTCCAGAGTCATGGCAATATCGTATTTCTTGATTTAAAAAAGTAAAAAAACTCACTAGGGCACCTGCCACTTGAAGACTCCCATGTGAGGATCAGGGGGTCACAGAATGGATCAGGCCACAAGGGCATCCGCCCGCAGCAAGACAACTTCCATGCATCGTGTTAGGCACATAGTGGCTGAAGCAAAACAGAACCCATAGTTCCCTGGCCACCACCTCCTTGATAGGATTTTAGGTGGGATCCTCAGTTTTCTTTCTGCTTACTCTTGCTTCCTTTTCTTCAGCCCAGATCACCCTCAAAGAACCTTGCAGACCCCAAATCGTCCTAAGAAATGCCTCCACATCTCTGAAGATCTCTTAACAAATACGAGAAATCTAGAAGTGATAGTACAAGAATATCACCTGGCCAACACCCAGACAGTGCTGAAACAAGGTGCCATATTGTCCCATGGAGCTGCACCTTCCTCCCTCAATGTACCCTGACAGAGAGCAGACCTTGGGAACCCAGAGCCCCACAACACCTCTGTACAGCCTGAAGAAACCAGAGAGGTCATTACCCCTTTTCCCTTGAGACTGAGTACCCAAATGCCAGAGAAGAGAAATAGGTAGTTAGACATGAGCAGGGTATCCAAAGGGACCAAAGAATTGACTCTAAAAATAAAGACAGGGAGGGATGTGGTGCCCAAGGGTGAAAGAGCAAGGCAAATGAGGAGGGTTTTGGAATGCAAGAAGAGATAAACCAAACTCTTACTGTTCTTCCCTCCCCCAGGCTGTAGTACACCACCCAGTCCTCAAGACCCCTATGCCACTCCTTAGACCCTAGCTATAAAATGGATCAAAAACCCTGGCTTTCCCTTGAGGCAGCCCACTGTTCTAACAGTGTCTCTCCTCTTTAACAACTAAGCCAGGAGCCACAACTATGACCCATCGTGCCACCCTAGAGCCGGTGCTCTGCAATAAGAAAAGCCACTGCAATGAGAAGCCTGCTCGCTGCAACTAGAGAAAAGCCTTTGTGCAGCAACAAACATGCACAACAGCCAAAATGAATAAATAAATAAAATAAAAGGAAATGATGAGAGATCTTCCAGAGTCATGGCAATATCGTATTTCTTGATTTAAAAAAGTAAAAAAACTCACTAGGGCACCTGCCACTTGAAGACTCCCATGTGAGGATCAGGGGGTCACAGAATGGATCAGGCCACAAGGGCATCCGCCCGCAGCAAGACAACTTCCATGCATCGTGTTAGGCACATAGTGGCTGAAGCAAAACAGAACCCATAGTTCCCTGGCCACCACCTCCTTGATAGGATTTTAGGTGGGATCCTCAGTTTTCTTTCTGCTTACTCTTGCTTCCTTTTCTTCAGCCCAGATCACCCTCAAAGAACCTTGCAGACCCCAAATCGTCCTAAGAAATGCCTCCACATCTCTGAAGATCTCTTAACAAATACGAGAAATCTAGAAGTGATAGTACAAGAATATCACCTGGCCAACACCCAGACAGTGCTGAAACAAGGTGCCATATTGTCCCATGGAGCTGCACCTTCCTCCCTCAATGTACCCTGACAGAGAGCAGACCTTGGGAACCCAGAGCCCCACAACACCTCTGTACAGCCTGAAGAAACCAGAGAGGTCATTACCCCTTTTCCCTTGAGACTGAGTACCCAAATGCCAGAGAAGAGAAATAGGTAGTTAGACATGAGCAGGGTATCCAAAGGGACCAAAGAATTGACTCTAAAAATAAAGACAGGGAGGGATGTGGTGCCCAAGGGTGAAAGAGCAAGGCAAATGAGGAGGGTTTTGGAATGCAAGAAGAGATAAACCAAACTCTTACTGTTCTTCCCTCCCCCAGGCTGTAGTACACCACCCAGTCCTCAAGACCCCTATGCCACTCCTTAGACCCTAGCTATAAAATGGATCAAAAACCCTGGCTTTCCCTTGAGGCAGCCCACTGTTCTAACAGTGTCTCTCCCTCTTTAACAACATAGGTTCTCCCTTCCCCTGTTCTAATAAACTTTACTTCCCTGTCTAAAAAAATTAAAAAAGAAAGAATAAGCTAAAAGTAAAATAGTACGAAGTATTTGTTTCATAGATTATAAGAATTCAGTGAGACAAAAATTCAGTCATGCTGCAGTAAGGAACATTATCAAATAAATAGTGTGCTGCATTCATAATTTTTGTTTCTATTCTGCAAAAAACTCAAAATATGCGATGACTGTAGTTATATAAATATCTTTTTTGTTTGTTTTAATTTTGGCCTCATTTTTATTCATTTTCTATTCATTTATTTTCATCCATCTTTTTTATTCTTTGGCCTGTGTGGGCCTCCCATTGCAGTGGCCTTTCCCACTACAGAGCACCAGCTCCAGGTGCACGCACTTCAGAGCGCTGGCTTGCAGTTGGACCCACCGGTCCAGCCACTCCGCAACACGTGGGATCCTCCCGGGCCAGGGATTGAACTGGCACCCCTTGCCATGCAAGGCAAACTCCTTATCCACTGGACTGTCAGGGAAGCCCTGTACTTATATAAATCTTATTCCCAATCACTAGATTTTCATTTTATGAATTTAAAAAAAGACAACCTCTCATTCTGTGTAAAGAATAGACAGTACATCCAGAAAGCAGAGTCATTTTAGAGATATCCTGTAAAACTTCACTATGATATACATTTATCTGAAATACTTGCAAAACTGAGTTTATTCACTGTAAAGAGATCTGAACCCCATTGTTTACACATCCTTCTCTAACTTTTATGATTCTTTTTAAAAAATATTTATTTACATCTTTAACTACCACCAGGTCCTAGTTTTGGCCCACAGGAACTGCAGTCTTCAATGTGACATGAAGGATCTTTATTTTTGGCATGTGGACTCTTAGGTGCGGCATGTGGGATCTAGTTCTCTGACCAGGGACTGAACCCAGGTCCTTTGTGTTGCGAGCGTGGAATCTTAGCCTCTGAACCACCAGGGTGGTCCCTTTAACTTTTTAAAAATATATATATATATATTTATTTGTTTATTTTTGGCTATTCTAGGTTTCCACTGCTGCCACAGGCTCTGCAGGGAGGGGAGGCTACTCTCTAGTTGAGGTGAGCAGGCTTCTCTTTGAGGTGACTTCTCTTGTTGTGGAACTCAGGCTCTAGGGCATACAGGCTTCAGCAATTGCGGTACATGGGCTCAATAGTTGGGGCTCCGAGGCTCTAGAGCACAGGCTAAATAGCTGTGGCTCATGGGATTAGTTGCTCTGCAGAATGTGGGATCTTCCCGGATCAGGGACCAAACCTGTATCTCCTGCATTGGCAGACAAACTCTTTACCACTGAGCTACCAGGGAAGCCCCCTTTAACTTTTATGATCCTTTTAATGTAGACATTTTCTTATGACATCATGAACTTTCCCAAGCAACCTCATCCTTTTGTGATACCATGCAAATTTTGTCTTTCCACTTTGCACTCCAGGTTACAGTCCTGAATGAGGTTAATACACAGGGCATGATACAAAGAAACAGGCAATTGATTGCAGGGGTATGAAGGTATTATTAGTTGACCTTCCAAAGTGGTAAAGCAATTCATGATGTCATAAAGGATGTGCCCAGGCAAATTCCAGAATGACAGAGAAAATATTTGGTATAATTATGCTATCACAAGAGAAGGGTAAAACTTGATCCTTAAAGGGGGTGTGCAAACTGAAATTACTAGAAGGTTGGGCAAAATAGTTGTCACAAGAGGAGAAGTTTGAGTCCTTATTTGGGAAGCCAGTAACGAGAGGAGATGGAATAGTCCTTTATTCCTTTAAATATATCATAGAAAACTAGAAAAGTTTTAGGACAAAGATCACCAGCTGGTACTCAGGGTAGAATCAGACTCATAGCAATATTGTATTGGCCTCTTTATAGGATTGGGGTTTTTTTCAAACTAGTTACCAAATCATAAGCACCCATAATAAAAATCAGCAGATTTCTGACTTCTCTTGAAAATGTTGGAGTTCTGACAAACCTTAGCTCGCATTCCTATGAGGTAGCAACTGGCTGGAACAAAGTAACAGCTTCCTGCTTTGAACAAGGCAGATAACTTGTTACTTTAGGAGCCCCACTTAGCTGGCTTTACTGTCATGATCCACCTAGCAATTGTAGGCACATTAATTATATGTTAATTCCATGTAACAAAGAGGTGAGTCAATGTTGTAGGAGGGGAATCTGTGACAGCAGGTATACAGTCCTTGGAAAATTCACTGTGACAAGATTAGAAGCATCAAGATGTTTATATCCTGCCTTTTTTTTTTTTTTTCCCCACCTGGGAAGCCTCCTTTTATTTTACGTACTAGTATTAATATAAAAGGATATATGAAGAATCAAAATATAATAATAATAAAATACATGTAATAACCACAGAATGCTTAATACTTAAAAAATTTCTCAGTATGCATTTTTATCTCATTGATTTTCCATAAGCCTAATAATTTAGGTTACACAGAAAAGATCTGAAGTAGGATTATATCTTACTTAGGATATGGGTTGTATAAAAGGGTAAAATTATATATAGTTAAAGCTAATTCCTGCCATTTTAATCCCAATAATATTCTTTCTAATCCTGCAGCTCTAACCTAAAGGCATTTGCAGTCTATGCATTAATCAAGGAACTAAACTGGATCAATGAAATTTTATTCATAACATACTTATTTTCCTCCCAAATTCACTAATATTGGTATGATTTTTATAATATGTTTATTGTCAGGTATCCTTTGTGTCAAATATCCATGAGTCAACAAATCTCATTATCCCTAAGTGTTATAAACTATTGTGCCTCCAAAGGATAAGACATTCCATAACATCACCAACATTTCTCCTTGGGCATCCTATTCTTCTAACAGCCTGCATGCCTTGGCTCAGACTGCTTCTATTCTTGTGATGTCTTTCTCTCTCACTAAGCTCCTAGTCATTTTCCAGAAAAGCAGTGGGTAAATCACGTTTCTTAACTACAGCCTCCTAGCATTAAAAATTCCTCCAATAGGCTCTCGCAAAATTTGTGTTTCTTTGTTGTTGTTGTATATTTTTATTATTATTATTATTATTTATTTTATTTTTTTTTTGCTATTCACTACTGCCACAGGCTCTTCTCTAGTTGCAGGGAGTGGGGGCTGCTCTCTGGTTGAGATAAGCAGGCTTCTTGTTGAGGTGACTTATCTTGTTGTGGAACTCGGGCTCTAGGGCACACGGGCTTCAGTAGGTGCAGCACATGGGCTCAGTAGTTCCAGCTCCAAGACTCTAGAGCACAGGCTCAATAGTTGTGACTCACGGGCTTAGTTGCTCCACAGCATGTGGGATCTTCCCATATCAGGGATCGAACCCGTGTCCCCTGCATTGACAGGCGAACTCTTTACCACTGAGCTACCAGGGAAGCCCTGTTTCTTTGTTTTTTGAGGCAAAGAATATGACTTTATTTGGAAAACCGGCTGACCACGATGTCTCAAAATAACTGTCTTATGTCTGGATGTCAGGTTCTTTTATAGCACAGAGAAGAGGAAGTAAGGAAGTAAATTAATAAGGTCATTTATCTTGCAAGTATCTCCCAGAATGGCATGCCTTGGGAAGGGAATGTGTTAATCTCTTCTTTCTTGCATAGGCTCTCATAGACATTTTTCAATTATTTATTTATTTTGGGCTCTGCTGGGTCTTCATTGCTGTGATTTTCCATAATAATTTAGGTTACACAGAAAAGATCTGAAGTCGGATTATCTCTTGCTTAGGATATGGGTTGTATAAAAGGGTAAAATTATATATAGTTAAAGCTAATTCCTGCCATTTTAATCCCAATAATATTCTTTCTAATCCTGCAGCTCTAACCTAAAGGCATTTGCAGTCTATGCATTAATCAAGGAACTAAACTGGATCAATGAAATTTTATTCATAACATACTTATTTTCCTCCCAAATTCACTAATATTGGTATGATTTTTATAATATGTTTATTGTCAGGTATCCTTTGTGTCAAATATCCATGAGTCAACAAATCTCATTATCCCTAAGTGTTATAAACTATTGTGCCTCCAAAGGATAAGACATTCCATAACATCACCAACATTTCTCCTTGGGCATCCTATTCTTCTAACAGCCTGCATGCCTTGGCTCAGACTGCTTCTATTCTTGTGATGTCTTTCTCTCTCACTAAGCTCCTAGTCATTTTCCAGAAAAGCAGTGGGTAAATCACGTTTCTTAACTACAGCCTCCTAGCATTAAAAATTCCTCCAATAGGCTCTCGCAAAATTTGTGTTTCTTTGTTGTTGTTGTATATTTTTATTATTATTATTATTATTTATTTTATTTTTTTTTTGCTATTCACTACTGCCACAGGCTCTTCTCTAGTTGCAGGGAGTGGGGGCTGCTCTCTGGTTGAGATAAGCAGGCTTCTTGTTGAGGTGACTTATCTTGTTGTGGAACTCGGGCTCTAGGGCACACGGGCTTCAGTAGGTGCAGCACATGGGCTCAGTAGTTCCAGCTCCAAGACTCTAGAGCACAGGCTCAATAGTTGTGACTCACGGGCTTAGTTGCTCCACAGCATGTGGGATCTTCCCATATCAGGGATCGAACCCGTGTCCCCTGCATTGACAGGCGAACTCTTTACCACTGAGCTACCAGGGAAGCCCTGTTTCTTTGTTTTTTGAGGCAAAGAATATGACTTTATTTGGAAAACCGGCTGACCACGATGTCTCAAAATAACTGTCTTATGTCTGGATGTCAGGTTCTTTTATAGCACAGAGAAGAGGAAGTAAGGAAGTAAATTAATAAGGTCATTTATCTTGCAAGTATCTCCCAGAATGGCATGCCTTGGGAAGGGAATGTGTTAATCTCTTCTTTCTTGCATAGGCTCTCATAGACATTTTTCAATTATTTATTTATTTTGGGCTCTGCTGGGTCTTCATTGCTGTGCAGGCTTTTGTCTAGTGCAGCAAGTCAGGGCTAATCTCCAGTTGCAGTACATGAGGTTCTCATTGCAGTGGCTTCTCTTGTTGTGGAGCACAGGCCATAGGACACACAGGCTTCAGTAGTTATGGCATGTGGGTTCATTAGTTTCAGCTTCCAGGCTGTAGAGTACAGGCTCAATAGGTGTGATGCATAGCTTAGTTGTTCTGTGGCATGTGGAATCTTCCCAAACCAGGGACTGAACCTGTGTCTCCTGCATTAGCAGGCAGATTCTTTACCACCGAGCCACCAGGGAAGCCCCCTTTCATAGAATTTTGAAGATACCTTTATTAATGAATGCATACCTTTATTTTAGAACTGCAATAGGTTTTCTCTTTTTTTTAATTTATTAACCTCCTTGGATAGAATTAAAGACTGTGAGTTACTCTAAGGCGGTATTTTAGTGTCTCCAGGGCTTCACAATCTAAAGAGATTTAATATAAATTTGTGTAGAATGAATGGTCTTAAGCAGGTATAGAAATGTATTATGTCACTAGGTTATAGGGTGGGACCATAGTAGGACAGGCTATTATGTAATAAAAAGTTGACATAAGGGAATGAACCAGAATATGACATCACGAGAAAAAAAATCTGTGAGAATTAATCTGATGACAATAGTCTGGAAGTGTTGGCTACAGCAGGAAGAGGAGATGCACCGGGTTATCTATCCCTCTAGGGTGATGCAAACCTCTCTGGAATCCCGCCATGCCCAGATAAGAATTAACACTTACATCATGCTTGGAGCCTATAAGCCTACATTAAGTACTTGTTGAATAAATTAATGAATGAATGGGTCTGGGAATGATCTAGCATATCCTGAACTCTGGGCCATCATCAAAGAGACTTTGGTTCTATTAATAACCTGGGTTAGTCAGAAGTGGTTTGCTCTCTATGTCAAGCTGGACTGGCAGATAACTATGTTTTTTTTTTTTTTTTTTTAAAGATTTATTTATTTATTTATTTAGGGCGGGGGTCGGGTTGGGAGGGAGAGGGTGGGCGGGCCACTTCTATTGGTCTTCCATTTCTCTATTTTTCATCCGTCTTTGTTCTTTGGCTCCTGTGGGCCTCCCATCGCGGTGGCGTCTGTTGTCACAGAGCGCCGGCTCTGGGCACATGAACTCCAGAGCTCCGGCTCGGTAATTGGACACATCAGTCCAGCCGCTCCGCGGCACATGGGATCTTCCCAGGCCAGGGATCGAACCAGCGCCCCTTGCACTGCAAGGCGGTGTCCTTATCCAGGCTGTAGAGTACAGGCTCAATAGGTGTGATGCATAGCTTAGTTGTTCTGTGGCATGTGGAATCTTCCCAAACCAGGGACTGAACCTGTGTCTCCTGCATTAGCAGGCAGATTCTTTACCACCGAGCCACCAGGGAAGCCCCCTTTCATAGAATTTTGAAGATACCTTTATTAATGAATGCATACCTTTATTTTAGAACTGCAATAGGTTTTCTCTTTTTTTTAATTTATTAACCTCCTTGGATAGAATTAAAGACTGTGAGTTACTCTAAGGCGGTATTTTAGTGTCTCCAGGGCTTCACAATCTAAAGAGATTTAATATAAATTTGTGTAGAATGAATGGTCTTAAGCAGGTATAGAAATGTATTATGTCACTAGGTTATAGGGTGGGACCATAGTAGGACAGGCTATTATGTAATAAAAAGTTGACATAAGGGAATGAACCAGAATATGACATCACGAGAAAAAAAATCTGTGAGAATTAATCTGATGACAATAGTCTGGAAGTGTTGGCTACAGCAGGAAGAGGAGATGCACCGGGTTATCTATCCCTCTAGGGTGATGCAAACCTCTCTGGAATCCCGCCATGCCCAGATAAGAATTAACACTTACATCATGCTTGGAGCCTATAAGCCTACATTAAGTACTTGTTGAATAAATTAATGAATGAATGGGTCTGGGAATGATCTAGCATATCCTGAACTCTGGGCCATCATCAAAGAGACTTTGGTTCTATTAATAACCTGGGTTAGTCAGAAGTGGTTTGCTCTCTATGTCAAGCTGGACTGGCAGATAACTATGTTTTTTTTTTTTTTTTTTTAAAGATTTATTTATTTATTTATTTAGGGCGGGGGTCGGGTTGGGGAGGGAGGGGAGTGGGCAGGCCACTTCTATTGGTCTTCCATTTCTCTATTTTTCATCCGTATTTGTTCTTTGGCTCCTGTGGGCCTCCCATCGCGGTGGCGTCTGTTGTCACAGAGCGCCGGCTCTGGGCACATGCACTCCAGAGCTCCGGCTCGGTGATTGGACACATCCGTCCAGCCGCTCCGCGGCACGTGGGATCTTCCCAGGCCAGGGATCAAACCGGCGCCCCCTGCACTGCAAGGCGGTGTCCTTATCCACTGGACCACCAGGGGAAACCCATAACTATGTTTTGAGTTGGGCTGATCTCTTAGCTAAGGACATGGTTATCTGTCCATGTCAGCACAACTCTGGGTACCACATTGTATTAAGATGGTACCAGCTGGAATTCTGACTGGGTTGTAAACTAGTTTCTGGACTGATCTACTGGGATTGGTCCGCTGGTCTAATCTTGGATATAGGTTCTAGTTTAGGCTATGGATCACTATGGCATTTTCCTTGACAATACAATTAGACCTTAACTGAGCTGAATAGCAGGTGTGAGGTGATATCTCTCCGTGGTTTTGACATGCATTTCTCTGATGATTAATGATGCTGAAGACCTTTTCATGTACCTGTTGGTCATTTGTATGTTTTCTTTGTAGAAGTATCTATTCAGACCCTTTGCCAATTTTTTAATGGAAGTACAGTTGATTTGCGTGCTGTTGTTAATATCTGCTGTACAGCAAAGTTATATATATATACACACACACATATTTATGGCCAATTAGTACTTAGTTCATTTCCTGAGTCCTCTGAAAAGCAGACATTCTGACAGGATTAAATGTGCAAGGAATTTATTTAGAGAAATGTCTTTGAGACAGAAAATGGGTTAGAGGGCCAGAGAAAACTGGGAGATCTATCAAATTGCAGTGTGACTCTGACCCTGAGTGAAGGAGAAGGAAAGAAGGAAGGGATGGATGAAAAGGAAGGGAGGGCAGAGGAGGGAGGAGAAGGGAGGAAAAGAGGGACAGATGAAAGGAAAGAAGAAAGGATAGAATGCTTAAACAACCATGCAATTGTAAGAAAAGTTGGTAAGATATACACACTGCTATACTTAAAATGGATAACCAACAAAGACTTACTGTATAGCACAGAGAACTCTGTTCAATGTTATATAGCAGCCTGGATGGGAGGAGAGTTTGGGGGAGAATAGATACATGTGTATACATGGCTGAGTCCCTTTGCTGTTCACTGAAACTATCACACCATTGCTTGTTAATCAGGCATAACCCAATATAAACCAGAAAGTTAGAAAAAACAAATAAAAGAAAAGTTTGTCACGTCTGTCATGTCATCAAGTAGTCTTCCAGATGAAATCTCTTTAAGAAAAACAACAAGTAGAAAAAATAAAAAAAGAAAAGAAAAGCAGCAGGTCTCCCAGGGAAGAGCCGACCTTATTATCCTTGCTGTGCTCAGTCACTGGCAAGGGAAGCATGACCTTGGGGCAAACCTAACAATGAAGTGCCAAGCACAGCAGCAGAGGCCTACAGTCAGTTACGCTCCCTGTCGTCAGAGGCCTGAGAGGCGCTTTCTCAGTGCTGTCATAGTCTACCTGCTGGACCATACAGACCCACTTCTCTATATAGGTTCAGGGAGCAGCTCCTCTGTGCTGTCCATGGGCCTGTCTTTTGAGGGAAACTTCCTTCTTTTGGGAGGTGTATTGGAAGAACTACAACATCTGTTTCTGCATTTGACCTCAAGGTCTCAACTGATACACATCTTCTCCTCCCTCCACTATGAGTTCTAAATTCCCCTCACCCTCAGCTACCACCTCAGCAGGTCTGCATGCCTGATACTGCAGCTCAAACTTTTATGTCTGAGGGGCCCGAACCCATTGATAATCATACCCTTCTTGGTCTAGGCTTACTACATGTAACCATTCCTACATATAACATTATTACATAGGTAGAATGAAGCAAAAGAATTCCAGGAGGCACTGGAGGGGATAGAAGAGACCAGATGTACTCAACTTGCCACAAAGTGGCTAACTGGTCTTGGAGGACTAATGTCATAAAAGCAAGCAGTTAGAGGGGAAGTAAACTTCACTCAAGTGCTCATCCATTTCATAACTTCTTTTCAAACTCAGGTATATAAACCAAAGTGCTATGGTTTAAGTGATACATCACCCACACCCAGAATTCATATGTTGAAAACCAAACACCCAAAGATGATACTGTGTTAAGAGGTGGGAACGTTGAGAAGTGCCTAGAATGGAATGAGTGTCTTATAAAAGGAACTCCGCAGAGATCCCTGGCCCCTTTCACTATGTGGGACACAGAGAGAAGGTGCCTGCTAACGAACCAGGAACAGGGCCCTGGACAGAAAGTGACCATGTTGACACTTTAATCTTGGACTTTCCAGCCTCTGGAACCGTGAGCAATCAATTTCTATTGTTTGTAAGCTGCCTAGTCTATGATGTTTTGTTATAACAGCCCTAGTGCACAGGCATAAATAATAATAAAATTAATCTTTAAGTTTTATCCTGCAATATGCTCAGTCACTGGCAAGGGAAGCATGACCTTGGGGCAAACCTAACAATGAAGTGCCAAGCACAGCAGCAGAGGCCTACAGTCAGTTACGCTCCCTGTCGTCAGAGGCCTGAGAGGCGCTTTCTCAGTGCTGTCATAGTCTACCTGCTGGACCATACAGACCCACTTCTCTATATAGGTTCAGGGAGCAGCTCCTCTGTGCTGTCCATGGGCCTGTCTTTGAGGGAAACTTCCTTCTTTTGGGAGGTGTATTGGAAGAACTACAACATCTGTTTCTGCATTTGACCTCAAGGTCTCAACTGATACACATCTTCTCCTCCCTCCACTATGAGTTCTAAATTCCCCTCACCCTCAGCTACCACCTCAGCAGGTCTGCATGCCTGATACTGCAGCTCAAACTTTTATGTCTGAGGGGCCCGAACCCATTGATAATCATACCCTTCTTGGTCTAGGCTTACTACATGTAACCATTCCTACATATAACATTATTACATAGGTAGAATGAAGCAAAAGAATTCCAGGAGGCACTGGAGGGGATAGAAGAGACCAGATGTACTCAACTTGCCACAAAGTGGCTAACTGGTCTTGGAGGACTAATGTCATAAAAGCAAGCAGTTAGAGGGGAAGTAAACTTCACTCAAGTGCTCATCCATTTCATAACTTCTTTTCAAACTCAGGTATATAAACCAAAGTGCTATGGTTTAAGTGATACATCACCCACACCCAGAATTCATATGTTGAAAACCAAACACCCAAAGATGATACTGTGTTAAGAGGTGGGAACGTTGAGAAGTGCCTAGAATGGAATGAGTGTCTTATAAAAGGAACTCCGCAGAGATCCCTGGCCCCTTTCACTATGTGGGACACAGAGAGAAGGTGCCTGCTAACGAACCAGGAACAGGGCCCTGGACAGAAAGTGACCATGTTGACACTTTAATCTTGGACTTTCCAGCCTCTGGAACCGTGAGCAATCAATTTCTATTGTTTGTAAGCTGCCTAGTCTATGATGTTTTGTTATAACAGCCCTAGTGCACAGGCATAAATAATAATAAAATTAATCTTTAAGTTTTATCCTGCAATATGCTCTTTAATAGTCTGGAACAAACTGACATTCTGCTAATATGTAGGATAGTAGTTTTCTCTTGAATCCATGACATCAAAGCTATTTCATATGAATACTCCAATGTTACTTACATTAACATCAATGGGATCATCATTGCTAACTCAGTCAATAAAAAGGTCTTTAAACTTCCTCATTCTATTTCCAATGTAATTAATGTTAAGAAACCGGAGACCAAAAGACCAGAGGATTTCTGCTGTAGGACAAAGCTTTCTCTTTTTCCCTCTTAAAAAACAAAAAGACATACATGGTTTTATTTCTCTATTACTATTACTCATAGAATAGTCTCAGACATATATGTTGACTGCCTTTAACCACAGCACTAATTTTTGTTGTGTAGAGAAAACCGGAGGATAGATAAACGAGAACTGCCTGTTGTACAGGAGCATTTTAGCAGACTAGCAAAGCTCATGAGCACATATAATACAGCTTTCTACAGCCACAATCCATTTTTTTTAGCTTCTTGTAAAAGCTTCTTATTAAAGTAGCAAAGTGAACATGTTTATTACCACAACCCAAGTTATAGCCTCTCTACAGCACATAAAAATAAAAAGCAGAACTATGTATTACTTAGAACTATGCTTAGGAATAATCAGCAATGAAGTATTCTATATTACTGAGAAGTTATCTAAGTTTTCAGCGATTATTTATTACTTCACCTAATATCAGATAACATGGTTTTCTCTGTGTGTGTGTGTGTGTGTGTGTGTGTGTGTGTTTTTAAATTTTATTTATTTATTTATTTTTGGCTATTCTGGGTTTTCACTGCTGCCACAGCCTCTTCTCTAGTTGCAGGGAGTGGGGGCTACTCTCTAGTTGAGGTGAGCAAGCTTCTTGTTGCGGTGACTTCTCTTGTGGAACTCGGGCTCTAGGGCACATGGACTTCAGTAGTTGCAACTCTAAGGCTCTAGAGCACAGGCTAAATAGTTGTGGCTCATGGGCTTAGTTGCTCTGCATAATGTGGGGTCTTCCCAGATCAGGGATTAAACCCGTGTCTCCGGAACTCGCAGGTGGATTCTTCACCACTGAGCTACCAGGGAAGCCCAGTGCAACATGTTTTTGTGTTTGTGTTTTGTCTGTGTTTTGTTTTGTTGTTGGCTGTACCTTGCAGCTTTTGGAATTGTAGTTCCCTGACTAGGGAACAAACCTGTGCCCACTGCAAGGAAGCACAGAGTCCTAACCACTGGAATCACCCATCCATTATTTTAAACCAAAGAATTTAAAAATTAACTGCAGGTTACTACAAGTCATACATACTACAAAACGTAATTGCTACTGAAATGGAAATGTTTTCAGTGTAATGATTCAATTTAGTTGACTACAAATTTACATTTCATAATCTTACATATCATTTATACTCTTCAGGCTAAGGCCATCAGGAACACTCCTGTGGGTTGAACAAGTCTGGTTTGTAATTCATTGAAGCAGGAGAGAATATATACTGTAGAGAACTGTGGGGCGGCTAATTTAAGAGTGTTAGAAAACACTTACAGGCTTCGAGGTTGGTTGGGTGATTTTGGACAAGTGCTAAAATCCATTAATACAGCTTTCTACAGCCACAATCCATTTTTTAGCTTCTTGTAAAAGCTTCTTATTAAAGTAGCAAAGTGAACATGTTTATTACCACAACCCAAGTTATAGCCTCTCTACAGCACATAAAAATAAAAAGCAGAACTATGTATTACTTAGAACTATGCTTAGGAATAATCAGCAATGAAGTATTCTATATTACTGAGAAGTTATCTAAGTTTTCAGCGATTATTTATTACTTCACCTAATATCAGATAACATGGTTTTCTCTGTGTGTGTGTGTGTGTGTGTGTGTGTGTGTGTTTTTAAATTTTATTTATTTATTTATTTTTGGCTATTCTGGGTTTTCACTGCTGCCACAGCCTCTTCTCTAGTTGCAGGGAGTGGGGGCTACTCTCTAGTTGAGGTGAGCAAGCTTCTTGTTGCGGTGACTTCTCTTGTGGAACTCGGGCTCTAGGGCACATGGACTTCAGTAGTTGCAACTCTAAGGCTCTAGAGCACAGGCTAAATAGTTGTGGCTCATGGGCTTAGTTGCTCTGCATAATGTGGGGTCTTCCCAGATCAGGGATTAAACCCGTGTCTCCGGAACTCGCAGGTGGATTCTTCACCACTGAGCTACCAGGGAAGCCCAGTGCAACATGTTTTTGTGTTTGTGTTTTGTCTGTGTTTTGTTTTGTTGTTGGCTGTACCTTGCAGCTTTTGGAATTGTAGTTCCCTGACTAGGGAACAAACCTGTGCCCACTGCAAGGAAGCACAGAGTCCTAACCACTGGAATCACCCATCCATTATTTTAAACCAAAGAATTTAAAAATTAACTGCAGGTTACTACAAGTCATACATACTACAAAACGTAATTGCTACTGAAATGGAAATGTTTTCAGTGTAATGATTCAATTTAGTTGACTACAAATTTACATTTCATAATCTTACATATCATTTATACTCTTCAGGCTAAGGCCATCAGGAACACTCCTGTGGGTTGAACAAGTCTGGTTTGTAATTCATTGAAGCAGGAGAGAATATATACTGTAGAGAACTGTGGGGCGGCTAATTTAAGAGTGTTAGAAAACACTTACAGGCTTCGAGGTTGGTTGGGTGATTTTGGACAAGGTAGAGGAAAAGAGGGTTTACTCTAGGTCAAAGTGAGGACAGTCCAGGAGTATCTCAATGCCTCTTATTCTTAGGGAGGGCACACTAATGCAAGCCCAGCACTATCATTGGCAAAGCAATGTCAGTCACACATACTAGCTGGTATAGGGAGATGTTTGGTATTTTACAGCTTGGATGGGCTTCCTCAGTGGCACTAGTGGTAAAGAACCCGTCTGCCAATGCAGGATATGTAAGAAACATGAATTTGATCCCTGAGTTGGAAAGATCCCCTGGAGGAGGAAATGGCAACCCATTCCAGTATTCTTGCCTGGAGAACCCCATGGACAGAGGAGCCCGACAGGCTATGGTCCATAGAGTCTCGGAGAATTGGACACGACTGAAGCAACTGAGTACAGCACAGCACAACTTGGACAATGTTCTTGTTCTGTCTCTGTTCAGACATGATTACTGGAGCGGGCTTGTTACTGTACTAATCCATCATGGGCACAGAGTGGTCGTGTCTGATGTCGATGTTCTGTGAAATAGTTCATGTCCAACCAGAGAACATTAAGACCCAGCTGTGAGAGCCAGCCCAGTCGTAGCAATGCCAAGGCTCAGCAGCAGACTGAGCAGCAGGCCAGCTCCTGGGTATGGGGGCTGCTTTTCTTCTTTATTAACATTATGTAAAAGTCACCTTAGCTTATTTGGTCAGTAAACCTCCATACATTTAGGAAAAACAAATCCACATAGATTTGTATTATACTTAACACTGATAAATCAGAGAAGAGCTAGCTATTTTTTAAAACCAAAATTGTTAAGTGGGTTTTGAAGGGGTTCAGAACATGCCACCTCAGAATATGCTAATTTGGCCTCCTGATTATTTTGAACTAAAGACACTTGAAAAACAGAAGTGCAAGAAGGGGACTCTGACCTCCCCTTTCTTCCTGAAAGCAGGAGGCAAGACTCCCTTGTGAAAGATTCTCTTTGCACCCGGAAGAAAAGGACTTTCTTATCACCAGAGGCAGGAGATGCAAGCCACAAAGAACCTGTACCTTGTCAGAAGAGCCCTATCTTCCTTGAGCTTCCCCATATATTCTGTTAGAATGTTTTTTAGTTTAGCACATTTAAAGTATTACTGTTTCACTGCTATATTTAAAGCGGATAATCAACAAGGACTTATTGTACAGCCCATGGAACTCTGCTCAGTGTTCCATGGCAGCCCGGATGGGAGGGGAGTCCGGGGGAGAATGGATACATGTATGGCTGAGTTCCTTTCCTGTTCACCTGAAACTGCCACAATATTTTTAATTAGCTATATCTCAATACAAAATAAAAAGTTCAAATAAAAAAAAAAAGTATTAGGTGTTTGGTTACCTTGTTTTAAGAGAATTTTAAGAATATTTGATTTATATGCACATTGATTTATCTCTGTAAGCCAATCAGAAATCCTTTAATTAGAGGTCTTTGTAATCTAATTTATTAATATCGTCTGGAGATAGCAAGACATTTTTGAAACTGATCCCCAAAGTTTGGGGTTTCAGCCAAACTCCCTTAACCAATTTTTGACTAATCTCTCTATCCCAAACTTTATTTCCTTTCTTCTGTGCCCTCAGTCCTGTGCTAACTAAATATTAATCAATGAGTCAGATGACTAAAATTGCTATGGTTGGTAGCATCATTAATGTCCTAAAATTGCTATTTACAGTAACTAAAAGACTCAGGTTGTTTCTCCAGGACAAGAGGAGCTAATAGGCCCCAGAGCCATGGTCCACTTGGCCAGAGAATGGCAAACCAGAGACATCTTGACTCCCAAAACAATGATTAATAAATATCACAGTAGGGCTTCCCTGGTGGTCTGGTGGGTAAAGAGTCCACCTTGCAGTACAAGGGACACCAGTTCGACCCCTGACCTGGGAGATCCCTCATGCCGAAGAGCAGCTAGACCTACGGTATGTCCAATTACGAGCCAGCACTCTGGAGCACATGCACCCAGAGCCGGAGCTCTGCAACGAGACAGGCCACTGTGATGGGAGGCCCACGTAGTCCAAAGAATAAAGATGGATGAACATAAATGGATAAAAAAATCAATAAAAGAGGCCAAAATATATATATATATATATATATATATATATATATATATATATATATATTACAGATAAAGATTAACTCCACTCTCTTTTTTTTCCTCCTTGAAAAAAGCTCCTAAGTTAAAGACCAAACTGGAGTGGACACTTGTCTCCCACTCCCTTACTTTGTATTCTGCAATAAATCCTTACTTTGCTTCAAACTCCTACTGCCAGAGTTTGGCTTTCTGTACTGCTGGCACATGAACCTTTTTCTCAGTTACAATTTTACACTCATAAAAGGAAAGGGAAAGGCCTTTCTAAATTACACAGAGATACAGATTTACAGCCTTTTGTGGGAGGTCTGCTGGGTCTTCATTGCTGCGTGCAGGCTTTTTATAGCTGCAGTGAGCAGGGACTACTCTCTGGTTGGAGTGCACGGACTTCTTATTACAGTGGCTTCTTTTGTTGCAGAGCTTGGGTTCTAGGGTACACGGGCTTCAATAGCTGTGATGCACAGGCTATTGTCCCACAGCTTAGTTGGCATGTGGAATCTTCCCAGACCAGGGATGGAACCTATGTCCCTTGCATTGGCAGGCGGATTCTTACTTATAGCTTTAAATCTATAATTTCAGCTGCATGTCAAGAGTGAAAACAGAAGCACAAAAACTGACTAGTTTAGATGTAGAGCTGTTTCTCTTTCTGGTAAAAAGCTGTTCTCCTTCCTGGTTTGCATGGTCTTAATATGGACAAATAGATAAACAAATATGACTAACAGAATTTGGGAAATAATTTAGCCATGAGCATTCCAGCAACAAAATGAAAACAGTGGTGAAGCAACAAACCTTTTTTGCCACTCAACCAGAGTTCAAAAAAAACAGTAGGGCTTCTGGTGGTCTGGTGGGTAAAGAGTCCACCTTGCAGTACAAGGGACACCAGTTCGACCCCTGACCTGGGAGATCCCTCATGCCGAAGAGCAGCTAGACCTACGGTATGTCCAATTACGAGCCAGCACTCTGGAGCACATGCACCCAGAGCCGGAGCTCTGCAACGAGACAGGCCACTGTGATGGGAGGCCCACGTAGTCCAAAGAATAAAGATGGATGAACATAAATGGATAAAAAAATCAATAAAAGAGGCCAAAATATATATATATATATATATATATATATATATATATATATATATATATTACAGATAATGATTAACCCCAGTCTCTTTGTTCTCCTCCTTGAAAAAAAAGCTCCTAAGTTAAAGACCAAACTGGAGTGGACACTTGTCTCCCACTCCCTTACTTTGTATTCTGCAATAAATCCTTACTTTGCTTCAAACTCCTACTGCCAGAGTTTGGCTTTCTGTACTGCTGGCACATGAACCTTTTTCTCAGTTACAATTTTACACTCATAAAAGGAAAGGGAAAGGCCTTTCTAAATTACACAGAGATACAGATTTACAGCCTTTTGTGGGAGGTCTGCTGGGTCTTCATTGCTGCGTGCAGGCTTTTTATAGCTGCAGTGAGCAGGGACTACTCTCTGGTTGGAGTGCACGGACTTCTTATTACAGTGGCTTCTTTTGTTGCAGAGCTTGGGTTCTAGGGTACACGGGCTTCAATAGCTGTGATGCACAGGCTATTGTCCCACAGCTTAGTTGGCATGTGGAATCTTCCCAGACCAGGGATGGAACCTATGTCCCTTGCATTGGCAGGCGGATTCTTACTTATAGCTTTAAATCTATAATTTCAGCTGCATGTCAAGAGTGAAAACAGAAGCACAAAAACTGACTAGTTTAGATGTAGAGCTGTTTCTCTTTCTGGTAAAAAGCTGTTCTCCTTCCTGGTTTGCATGGTCTTAATATGGACAAATAGATAAACAAATATGACTAACAGAATTTGGGAAATAATTTAGCCATGAGCATTCCAGAAACAAAAATAAAGCACAAAACCAGTGGTGGCAACAAGAAACTAGAGGAACATATGTTACCTAACTCAGCTTTGGCTGCTTGCCACTCAAAAGCCTATACTGAAGAGACAAGTGTTGGTTGGAAAAGAAACATTGCTTATTCAGGAGGCCAGCAACCTGAGGAGAAGGCGGACTCGTATCCAAGAACCAACTCTCAAGATTCTGCTGACCATGAAAGTTGTTAAAGGGTGAAAGAGGGAGTTAATCGAAATTAATCATTTGGGGAAGGGGTCGGCGTCTTTCATCTTCCACTGTGTGCAGATTTTCTTCTGGTTGGTTGGTGGTATGATTAACAAGGCAGTGCTCCAGGAATCTTGTACTCAGCCTGAAGTTACCATCTTCTACCTGGGTTAGCTCCTGCTGAAGAAATCAAAGATACTGTTACATATATTGCTTGAGGAAGAACCAGGATGCTGCTTTATTATTACACTACTGTTTCTTCACTGCTCTTACTTGGTTTCTGCATTCCTTCCCTGATAAGCAACTGTTTCTGTCTGCCCTTTGGTACTCAGGGAAGGTCTAGGAGGCTGAAGCCTCTTACAGACAAGAAATGGGGACACAGAAAGGGTTTGTATCTGAAAGGATTTTGTATCTTGGAGGGGCCCATAGGTGCATCTCAGTTCCACACAGTGTCATCAAAGTTAACATTCTATTGCCACTTAGCATTCACCTCTAGGAGCCAAAACACAAGTGGCTCAGTTTAAGACACCCATGAAGTTCCTTCTCCAGCAACGTAACACACCTGGCCCTTTGACGTAACTCCACTGACCATCGTGACAGGTAGCCTCTGTTGCAGGTGTCACAGATTCAAATCCCTGGTTGGGGAACTAAGGTCTTGCAAGCCATGCAGTGTTCCCCATTGCCCCTCATCATTGTATATGATATTACCATATTTATCATATACCATATGTGCTGTACCGTATTTCTCAGTCAGACCCTGAGGAAGGAAACCACTAATATGACTTCGGGTTATTCCTGTCTTCATTAGCATGGTTTTGTTATTCTTCTGTCTTCCTTAGTGTCACTTAATTTTTCCAAGAGTCTCCTGTCCAGGCAAATGGTAGGATTGTTCATTACAGGATCTTCCTGAAAGAACCATCAACACATTAGTGAAAATCATCAATGGTTTGCTCCTTAAGATTCCTTGAATTTCCTCTCTCAAAATTCTTCTCTTAGCTGTTTCTACCATTCCTCAACTATCATAATTCTTACCTAATTGTAATTAAGCACTTATTTTGGAAGACTCACCCTAAATCAAACTCACTCCTGATTCTGTTGACCATGAAAGTTGTTAAAGGGTGAAAGAGGGAGTTAATCGAAATTAATCATTTGGGGAAGGGGTCGGCGTCTTTCATCTTCCACTGTGTGCAGATTTTCTTCTGGTTGGTTGGTGGTATGATTAACAAGGCAGTGCTCCAGGAATCTTGTACTCAGCCTGAAGTTACCATCTTCTACCTGGGTTAGCTCCTGCTGAAGAAATCAAAGATACTGTTACATATATTGCTTGAGGAAGAACCAGGATGCTGCTTTATTATTACACTACTGTTTCTTCACTGCTCTTACTTGGTTTCTGCTTTCCCTTTCCCCTGATAAGCAACTGTTTCTGTCTGCCCTTTGGTACTCAGGGAAGGTCTAGGAGGCTGAAGCCTCTTACAGACAAGAAATGGGGACACAGAAAGGGTTTGTATCTGAAAGGATTTTGTATCTTGGAGGGGCCCATAGGTGCATCTCAGTTCCACACAGTGTCATCAAAGTTAACATTCTATTGCCACTTAGCATTCACCTCTAGGAGCCAAAACACAAGTGGCTCAGTTTAAGACACCCATGAAGTTCCTTCTCCAGCAACGTAACACACCTGGCCCTTTGACGTAACTCCACTGACCATCGTGACAGGTAGCCTCTGTTGCAGGTGTCACAGATTCAAATCCCTGGTTGGGGAACTAAGGTCTTGCAAGCCATGCAGTGTTCCCCATTGCCCCCCTCATCATTGTATATGATATTACCATATTTATCATATACCATATGTGCTGTACCGTATTTCTCAGTCAGACCCTGAGGAAGGAAACCACTAATATGACTTCGGGTTATTCCTGTCTTCATTAGCATGGTTTTGTTATTCTTCTGTCTTCCTTAGTGTCACTTAATTTTTCCAAGAGTCTCCTGTCCAGGCAAATGGTAGGATTGTTCATTACAGGATCTTCCTGAAAGAACCATCAACACATTAGTGAAAATCATCAATGGTTTGCTCCTTAAGATTCCTTGAATTTCCTCTCTCAAAATTCTTCTCTTAGCTGTTTCTACCATTCCTCAACTATCATAATTCTTACCTAATTGTAATTAAGCACTTATTTTGGAAGACTCACCCTAAATCAAATCTCCAATTCTCCATAAATTCTGTCTTTACCTTCTCCCTCCAAAATACTGCCACAGCTCTATGTGGTGATGTTCTCCTTTTCTATGGTAAGCAATAAACTCTGCTTCTCTTCCCACAGATTGTGTTGGTGATATTTGAGGCACCACATATAAAACGCACACAGAAAAGCCATCAGGAATACTGAAAAGACTCACTTAGTACATGCATAACTGACTTCTTCCTCTGTGGAGGAGGGAAATTGAGTGAACCTCTGCCAAACTTAAGCAAAACAGTGAAGATCAATGATCCAACCAAGACCTGGTACATCAAATAAATAAAATTTTTAAAATCTATATTAAAAAGAAATACCTATGCACAAAAGCTTCCCTGGTGGCTCAGTGGTAAAGAATCCAACTGCCAATGCAGGAGATATGGGTTTGATCCATGGTCCATGGAGATCTCACCTGCCACAGAGCAATTTAACCCGTGTGCCACAACTACTGACCCAGTGTTCTAAAGCCCAAGAGCCTCAACGACTGAGCCCACGTGTTGCGACTGCTAAAACCTCCTGCTAGAGCCTATGCTCCACCACAAGAGAAGCCACCACAATGGGAAGCCCACGTACCACAACTAGAGAGTAATCCCTGCTTACTGCAGCTAGAGAAAAACCCGTGCAGCAATGAAGTCCCAGCGTAACCAAATTAATTAATTAATTAAAAAAATTTAAAAATACTTATACAGCAAAACAAACTCTTTAGGAGAGCCTTGAAGATTTTCTAAAAGTAGCCGCCTCCCTTCTAAGTCTCACTAGGTTCATTGTTCTCCTTCCTTTCCAGGCACCTTCCTCTGCAGTAAAGTCTTACACTTACTTACCAAGCTTGCTCATTCTTCCTTCCCTTTTCTTAAATGTATCATTTTGCCTAAGATTCTCTCAACTCTTCTTTTAATACATGTTCTTAAGATTTGTCAAGGCTGACTTCAGAATTAGCCCTTTACAGGAAGCCTTCCTCAAAATTCTTCTCTTAGCTGTTTCTACCATTCCTCAACTATCATAATTCTTACCTAATTGTAATTAAGCACTTATTTTGGAAGACTCACCCTAAATCAAATCTCCAATTCTCCATAAATTCTGTCTTTACCTTCTCCCTCCAAAATACTGCCACAGCTCTATGTGGTGATGTTCTCCTTTTCTATGGTAAGCAATAAACTCTGCTTCTCTTCCCACAGATTGTGTTGGTGATATTTGAGGCACCACATATAAAACGCACACAGAAAAGCCATCAGGAATACTGAAAAGACTCACTTAGTACATGCATAACTGACTTCTTCCTCTGTGGAGGAGGGAAATTGAGTGAACCTCTGCCAAACTTAAGCAAAACAGTGAAGATCAATGATCCAACCAAGACCTGGTACATCAAATAAATAAAATTTTTAAAATCTATATTAAAAAGAAATACCTATGCACAAAAGCTTCCCTGGTGGCTCAGTGGTAAAGAATCCAACTGCCAATGCAGGAGATATGGGTTTGATCCATGGTCCATGGAGATCTCACCTGCCACAGAGCAATTTAACCCGTGTGCCACAACTACTGACCCAGTGTTCTAAAGCCCAAGAGCCTCAACGACTGAGCCCACGTGTTGCGACTGCTAAAACCTCCTGCTAGAGCCTATGCTCCACCACAAGAGAAGCCACCACAATGGGAAGCCCACGTACCACAACTAGAGAGTAATCCCTGCTTACTGCAGCTAGAGAAAAACCCGTGCAGCAATGAAGTCCCAGCGTAACCAAATTAATTAATTAATTAAAAAAATTTAAAAATACTTATACAGCAAAACAAACTCTTTAGGAGAGCCTTGAAGATTTTCTAAAAGTAGCCGCCTCCCTTCTAAGTCTCACTAGGTTCATTGTTCTCCTTCCTTTCCAGGCACCTTCCTCTGCAGTAAAGTCTTACACTTACTTACCAAGCTTGCTCATTCTTCCTTCCCTTTTCTTAAATGTATCATTTTGCCTAAGATTCTCTCAACTCTTCTTTTAATACATGTTCTTAAGATTTGTCAAGGCTGACTTCAGAATTAGCCCTTTACAGGAAGCCTTCCTTGACTGACTCATCCCAAAGCTCTCCTCTGTATTCCTCTTGGTAACCTTTCACTTTATCCGATCCATCCTTTGTACAACTCCCAGCCTTCTTGGCCCCTTGACAGCATTGGAGGCTTTTGCGCTGTCTCCCCTTGGCACTCTTTCCTCCCTTGGCTTCCTTAACAGGGCATTCTTCTTCCTCCCCTGACCTTTCCTCCTGTCTCCTAGCCTGCCACCTGTCACTTAAATGTAATGATTCTCCAGTGACCTGCTTGTGTTGAGCAGACTTATTTATCTGGACTGTGTGGCTGCTCACTCACCTTTCTTCTATCTTTGTCCTGTTTCTACTGTCCACCACCCTCATCTGGCAAAGGAAGAGGCAGACTATGATCTAACATGGACTTCCACATTATATTGAGACTAGCTTTGAAAAATGTCCTACAAAGTCTTCGTTAGGGCTGCAGCCTGGTGTGTGTTAGCCAGGGAAGAGAGCACTGCCTTTGTAAGGGGAGAAAAAGGTTCCTAGGGTCCCTGACTGGGTCTGAAAGTTAAACTGAAAAAGGCAGATTAATAGGAGAAAAGCAAGCTATTTAATATTTATACATCATGGGAGCGTCCATAAAGAAATGAAGTTTTCCCAAACTGTTTTCTTTGCAATATGTTACTGGCAATGACTTGCTGGATGATGCAGTCTTAACTTGTTTTCTCTAAGTATTTGAGTTCAAAACTCCTGTATCCAAAGAAACAAGGTTGGGGTCATTAATAAAGAAAATCTTTCTATCTTAAAAAAAAAAGAAAGAAATGAAAGTTTACAGAAACAGAGCTGAGTATTTTAGGCTAGGTTTGATGGAGCAAGGACAGTCATAGAGGAATGTGATTGGTTAAAGAGTACAGGGTCAATGTGGTAAACTGGGGAAAACTTAGCAAGACCTGTTTGTTCAGATGCTTCTTGGCGTCCCTTTGTCTTCCGGTGAAGATGCTCCTTTCCTCTGACTATGAGGAAAGTAGCATTTTGCCTAAGATTCTCTCAACTCTTCTTTTAATACATGTTCTTAAGATTTGTCAAGGCTGACTTCAGAATTAGCCCTTTACAGGAAGCCTTCCTTGACTGACTCATCCCAAAGCTCTCCTCTGTATTCCTCTTGGTAACCTTTCACTTTATCCGATCCATCCTTTGTACAACTCCCAGCCTTCTTGGCCCCTTGACAGCATTGGAGGCTTTTGCGCTGTCTCCCCTTGGCACTCTTTCCTCCCTTGGCTTCCTTAACAGGGCATTCTTCTTCCTCCCCTGACCTTTCCTCCTGTCTCCTAGCCTGCCACCTGTCACTTAAATGTAATGATTCTCCAGTGACCTGCTTGTGTTGAGCAGACTTATTTATCTGGACTGTGTGGCTGCTCACTCACCTTTCTTCTATCTTTGTCCTGTTTCTACTGTCCACCACCCTCATCTGGCAAAGGAAGAGGCAGACTATGATCTAACATGGACTTCCACATTATATTGAGACTAGCTTTGAAAAATGTCCTACAAAGTCTTCGTTAGGGCTGCAGCCTGGTGTGTGTTAGCCAGGGAAGAGAGCACTGCCTTTGTAAGGGGAGAAAAAGGTTCCTAGGGTCCCTGACTGGGTCTGAAAGTTAAACTGAAAAAGGCAGATTAATAGGAGAAAAGCAAGCTATTTAATATTTATACATCATGGGAGCGTCCATAAAGAAATGAAGTTTTCCCAAACTGTTTTCTTTGCAATATGTTACTGGCAATGACTTGCTGGATGATGCAGTCTTAACTTGTTTTCTCTAAGTATTTGAGTTCAAAACTCCTGTATCCAAAGAAACAAGGTTGGGGTCATTAATAAAGAAAATCTTTCTATCTTAAAAAAAAAAGAAAGAAATGAAAGTTTACAGAAACAGAGCTGAGTATTTTAGGCTAGGTTTGATGGAGCAAGGACAGTCATAGAGGAATGTGATTGGTTAAAGAGTACAGGGTCAATGTGGTAAACTGGGGAAAACTTAGCAAGACCTGTTTGTTCAGATGCTTCTTGGCGTCCCTTTGTCTTCCGGTGAAGATGCTCCTTTCCTCTGACTATGAGGAAAGTAGCTCTCACATGAGCATTTTATGACATCTCAGGGAAAATGAGTGAGAGGAGGGTCAGAATGACCTTCTTACTTCTGCCAGTTTCTCAAAACTTCTTCAATTTAAGATATTCAGGATGCCAAGATGCCATATTTGGGGATAGTGTGTCCAGAATCCCATCGCCTTTGATGGATTAGTCTCGCCAGTATTCCCCTAACTTAGGAGGCTGGTTTAGCCCAAAGAACAAATGTCCACTCTCACCACTTGCTTTGCCATCCTTTCTTAAGGAGAAGGCAAAGCGTGGGCTTGGGAGAAGACTACCTGGGCTCTGCCACTTATTAGCTGTGTGATCTTATCTTTCCCGTGCTCCAGTTTCCTGATCTATAAAATAGCAATAACAATAATGCTATCTCGGGCTTCCCTGGTGGTCCAGTGGGTAAGGACACCACCTTGCAGTGCAAGGGGTGCCAGTTCAGTCCCTGGCCTGGGAAGATCCCACGTGCCATGAAGCAGCTAGACCGATGTGTCCAATTACTGAGCCGGAGCTCTGGAGCGCATGCGCCCAGAGCCGGTGCTCAGCAACAACAGAGGCCATTGTGATGGAAGGCCCACAGGGGCCAAAGAACAAAAGATGGATGACAATAGACAAATGAAAGACCAAAAGAAGTGGCCCACCACCTCCCCCCCCAAAAACAATAGTGCTATCTCATAGAGGTATCACAAGGATTAGATGACCTAATATTTATTTGGCAAGTACTTGTGACAATGCTTAGCACATATTAAGTGTTATATCAATATTATATAAATAATATTGCTAATAATGTTGCTACCTAGTTTATCCACTTTCAAGTGGTATGTTCAGGTATATTGATGCTAAGTATGAAGTGAAGTGAAAGTGTTAGTCGCTCAATCGCGTCCAACTCTTTGCGAACCCATGGACTGTAGCCTGCCAGACTTCTCTGTCCATGGGATTCTCCAGGCAGAATGTGATTGGTTAAAGAGTACAGGGTCAATGTGGTAAACTGGGGAAAACTTAGCAAGACCTGTTTGTTCAGATGCTTCTTGGCGTCCCTTTGTCTTCCGGTGAAGATGCTCCTTTCCTCTGACTATGAGGAAAGTAGCTCTCACATGAGCATTTTATGACATCTCAGGGAAAATGAGTGAGAGGAGGGTCAGAATGACCTTCTTACTTCTGCCAGTTTCTCAAAACTTCTTCAATTTAAGATATTCAGGATGCCAAGATGCCATATTTGGGGATAGTGTGTCCAGAATCCCATCGCCTTTGATGGATTAGTCTCGCCAGTATTCCCCTAACTTAGGAGGCTGGTTTAGCCCAAAGAACAAATGTCCACTCTCACCACTTGCTTTGCCATCCTTTCTTAAGGAGAAGGCAAAGCGTGGGCTTGGGAGAAGACTACCTGGGCTCTGCCACTTATTAGCTGTGTGATCTTATCTTTCCCGTGCTCCAGTTTCCTGATCTATAAAATAGCAATAACAATAATGCTATCTCGGGCTTCCCTGGTGGTCCAGTGGGTAAGGACACCACCTTGCAGTGCAAGGGGTGCCAGTTCAGTCCCTGGCCTGGGAAGATCCCACGTGCCATGAAGCAGCTAGACCGATGTGTCCAATTACTGAGCCGGAGCTCTGGAGCGCATGCGCCCAGAGCCGGTGCTCAGCAACAACAGAGGCCATTGTGATGGAAGGCCCACAGGGGCCAAAGAACAAAAGATGGATGACAATAGACAAATGAAAGACCAAAAGAAGTGGCCCACCACCTCCCCCCCCAAAAACAATAGTGCTATCTCATAGAGGTATCACAAGGATTAGATGACCTAATATTTATTTGGCAAGTACTTGTGACAATGCTTAGCACATATTAAGTGTTATATCAATATTATATAAATAATATTGCTAATAATGTTGCTACCTAGTTTATCCACTTTCAAGTGGTATGTTCAGGTATATTGATGCTAAGTATGAAGTGAAGTGAAAGTGTTAGTCGCTCAATCGCGTCCAACTCTTTGCGAACCCATGGACTGTAGCCTGCCAGACTTCTCTGTCCATGGGATTCTCCAGGCAAGAATGCTGGAGTGGATTGCCATTTCCTCCTCCAGGGGATCTTCCTGACCCAACTTGGGTCTCCCGCATTGCAGGCAGATTCTTTACCATCTGAGCCACCAGGGAAGCCCTTGTGCTAAGTGCATGATAATGTTAAAAATTTTTTTCAAAGGAAAGGAGTGGGAAGAGACAACATGTATCTACAAACAAACAAACAGACAAAAGGATGGGTTTTTAAAAAATAGTTAGTGGTTTATTTGGCTGGTCTGGATCTTAGCTGCAGCACTCAGGATCTTCAGCTTTTCATTGGCGTATACAGAATCTTTAGCTGTGGCATGCGAACTCTTAGCTGCAGCATGTGGGATCTAGTTTTCTGACCAGAGATCAAACCCAGGTTTCCTGCAATGGGACCATGGAGTCTTAGCCACTGGACCACCAGGGAGGGCCTAATTTTTTTTTTTTTTTTTTTTTTACCGTCACTCCTTCCGTATTTCCTGGTTGTGAGGAACACCTGTTGAGGACACCTAACATCCCTACTCACGTACCTGTGCAGAGGACTGGCTTTTGTCCGGTTCCATTGCAAGATAGCCTACTTGGTCATCCTGAGAGGAACCTTCCTTTCAGTTCCACTGCCTAATGCTGCAGATCTGCTGCTTTGCCCCAGCCCTGTCTCCATGGCCCTGAACTAATGAGAAAGTCTCCTAGATGCAGAATGCCTACCTTGCTAACCACAGAGATGGACCAGACCTGGCCTCGGCCTTCAGATCACTCAAAGACCAAGAGGATCAGTACTGTGTAATCCTGAAACTAGTCATTTTGGCTGTATACGAGAACTTGACCTGCTTTCATGTGGTTATATCCGCACCTCTGACCATAATCAGTCAGTTATGACTTGTATTAAGTCACCCAGAAAAACACCCACTTCCTTAAAGGAAATTATGTTAGACCAACGTCTTCTGTGGTTTTTTTTCCTGGTGCATTTTTATTTTAATAGTGGGGAAGTTCACTTCTGAAAAGAATTTTAAGTTGCTTGACATTATGAAAAAATGGCCTGAGCTGAAAGTCAGACTTTTTTTTTAAAAACTTTTATTTTACTTCTAACTTTCACAGAGTTTTGTTGTTTACAGATATGTATGTTCTCAGATTAGTTATATATATATATATATATATATCCCCCCCATCCCACCCCTCCCAACCATCATACAGCACCCGTGAAGGATCTGCTTTTCTCACAGAGCAATGACTGTAGCTATTTTCTTCACATATGATAGTACAGGCCTTCATGCTACTTCCTTTACGCCTCTCACCCACTGTTACTTCCCCACAATGTCCATATGTCCACTGTCCATGTCTGTCTGTCGCTTCACTGCATGTGCCATCATCACCATCCTACTAGATTCCATATATATGTGTTAGTATATCGTACTCGTCCTTCTCTTTCTGACTAGCTTCACTTTTTATGATACGTTGGGGTATAATCCTAGTTCTACCCTTTGAGCACTGGGAGTGAGTTGCCTCAGCTCTCTGTGTCTTAACTTACTAAAACAGTCAGTGCTAAAGAAAACAGCAAATGCTTTTTGATGTTCTCACAATCAAAAGCAAGCTTCTACTGTATCAATGGAGCACTGGGGCTGGATTCTAACTAGTCTAATCTCTCATTTTACAGAGAATAAAATGAGGCTAATATTGATAAGGTGGCTTACCAAGGTCAGACGTCTAGCTGAGACGAAAGTCAAGACTGTGTGATGAAGAGCTGTGCTCTGCTCTTTGCTGGACCCCACGCTAGTGTGCCTGCTGGTTATTATGTAGCAGCAAACAATAATATGCTTAGCTTAGAACACAGCTTTCTTCTTTTATTTAAGCAGTTTCCTTTGAAGAAAATAAAGTCCTTGCATTCGTTGTGATATTCTTTGAGAGATTACAGCTTTTATCTTACATTGTTGATTGTAATAATTAAAACTTCGAATAGCTTTTAACTATTTGTGGCATACCAAAAAAATCTAAGTAAAAGTTTCTTAAATATGAAAAACATTTAATTTCATAACCCAATGAGACATTTAGCATGCAGAATTGAGTTTTTTTTCCTGGTGCATTTTTATTTTAATAGTGGGGAAGTTCACTTCTGAAAAGAATTTTAAGTTGCTTGACATTATGAAAAAATGGCCTGAGCTGAAAGTCAGACTTTTTTAAAAACTTTATTTTACTTCTAACTTTCACAGAGTTTTGTTGTTTACAGATATGTATGTTCTCAGATTAGTTATATATATATATATATATATATCCCCCCCATCCCACCCCTCCCAACCATCATACAGCACCCGTGAAGGATCTGCTTTTCTCACAGAGCAATGACTGTAGCTATTTTCTTCACATATGATAGTACAGGCCTTCATGCTACTTCCTTTACGCCTCTCACCCACTGTTACTTCCCCACAATGTCCATATGTCCACTGTCCATGTCTGTCTGTCGCTTCACTGCATGTGCCATCATCACCATCCTACTAGATTCCATATATATGTGTTAGTATATCGTACTCGTCCTTCTCTTTCTGACTAGCTTCACTTTTTATGATACGTTGGGGTATAATCCTAGTTCTACCCTTTGAGCACTGGGAGTGAGTTGCCTCAGCTCTCTGTGTCTTAACTTACTAAAACAGTCAGTGCTAAAGAAAACAGCAAATGCTTTTTGATGTTCTCACAATCAAAAGCAAGCTTCTACTGTATCAATGGAGCACTGGGGCTGGATTCTAACTAGTCTAATCTCTCATTTTACAGAGAATAAAATGAGGCTAATATTGATAAGGTGGCTTACCAAGGTCAGACGTCTAGCTGAGACGAAAGTCAAGACTGTGTGATGAAGAGCTGTGCTCTGCTCTTTGCTGGACCCCACGCTAGTGTGCCTGCTGGTTATTATGTAGCAGCAAACAATAATATGCTTAGCTTAGAACACAGCTTTCTTCTTTTATTTAAGCAGTTTCCTTTGAAGAAAATAAAGTCCTTGCATTCGTTGTGATATTCTTTGAGAGATTACAGCTTTTATCTTACATTGTTGATTGTAATAATTAAAACTTCGAATAGCTTTTAACTATTTGTGGCATACCAAAAAAATCTAAGTAAAAGTTTCTTAAATATGAAAAACATTTAATTTCATAACCCAATGAGACATTTAGCATGCAGAAAAAAAAGAGATGTTGAAGTATGTTTATTTGGATATAAGAATTATAACAGGATTTCCCTTTTGAGAGAAAAAGCACAGAGACAAGTTTTAAAGACTTGAAGGTTTTCTGATACTTAACACAATGGTAGTTAATTTTCCTCTAATTTCTTGTGCTTTGTTCTTGCATAACATTCATCTAAAGATTATAGATGAGTTTTAATCTTGCCTGTACTTAAGTTTCATATAACCCATTTTTTAATTTTTTATTGAAGTAGAGTTGATTTACAGTGTTGTGCTAATTTCTGCTGTATAGCAAAGTGACTCAGTTATACACATATTACTGTTCAGTCAATAAGTCATGTCCAACTCTTTGCGATCCCATGGACTGCAGCATGCCAGGCCTCCCTGCCCTTTACTATCACCCAAGTTTGCTCAAACTAATGTCCTCTACTCAGTGATGCCATCCAACCATCTCATCCTCTGTCACCGCCTTCTTCTCCTGCCCTCAATCTTTCCCAGTATCGGGATCTTTTCCAGTGAGCCAGTTCTTCACATCAGGTGGTTAAAGTATACACATATATACATTCTTTTATATTCTATTCCTTTATGGTTTATCTATAACCTATTATTATAATTTATTTCTTTTGCTTATCCAATAAGCAAATCAAAACTTTTGAAAATAAGATACTCTCAAAAGCCCTATGTTGCCTGTTTCTTATTTTAACAAATTCTTGTCTGGTTATGACTTGATTCAAATTTAGCCTTGCCTGTTATAGGAATGATGATTTCATCATTCAGGCTGCAAGTTTATGGTTTGCCAGATAAGCTGCGATCTCCTAGCTTCTAAGCAATCACCTACCACCATCTCTTCACCCGTTTCTTGGGTTCTCTTCCCACTCATTCAGCTAATCTTGCTTCAGCTTCCCCTGGCTTGCTTTGGGCTTCCTGTAGGACCCCTATTCGACCACCCTTTTTCTATCTCTCAGCTTCAGTCTACCTCAGGCAGGAAACCTGGCCAAAGCAACCTGAACCATTGCCCTTGCTGGGCCTGCCCTGGTTAGAGAGAGGGAGGTTTAGATACCCATTATTGCCCAGTGCTGACCTCTAGGTTTGAAGGAACACAACAGAGGAAGCAAGTCAAAGCCTTGCTCCAGAGACTTCCCTGGTGGTCCAGTTGCTAAGACTCTGTGCTCCCAAAGCAGGGGCCTGGGTTCAATCTCTGATCAACTGGATCCCACATGCTACAACTAAGAGTTTGCATGCCACAACTAAGGATCCTGCATGCCACATCTGAGACCCAGCACAGCAAAATAAAGAAATATGTAACAACAACAGCAGCGAAGGCTCTCCAGTCCCTAGATGCAGAATGCTTAGGCAGCAAGCTTTAAGTTCTGGGTTAGAATCTTATGACCCCCAAAAGGAAGAGAAGATGATTAATAATACTTTTTTCAAGTTTCCAAACAAGAATTTATTCTTCCTTTCTTTCCTAAAAAAGAAAAAAAAGAATAAATACTAAGTGCAATTTTTTCCTGTTTTGTTTTGTTTGTTTTTTTCAAGTTTCAGGAAATGCTGTTCCCCTCAGCCCAGCCCCAGGCATCAGGGTTAAGGCTGGGTCAGAGTCTAGGCTGGGGAATGGGCTAGTTATTAACTACATGACTGAGTTTGAGAGGTACCCCTCACCCCAACTGAGGTAGGTGGGTCAGAGTCTGGCTGGGAGGGAAGAGGCACCCAGTCGCTGGCCCTGATTCTGTCCTCTGAACACCTTCCTCAGTCAGGACTCGAAAGCAGAGAGATACAAGCAATAAGAGCAGAGGGGCAGCTGGAGTCTGGAGTCCTAGATGAGGGGTGGTTGACCCCTGTGTGTGTGCACCTGCATGCACACACTCCCATATCCACGAGCGCATGCGCACACACACATAAGTTGGCTTTCAGGAAGCGTGGGAGGGTTGGGCAAGCGAAAGGCGTAGGCAAGGCCGGGGGAAACTGACTGTTTGGCTGGTGATCAGTCCTCCTGGGGTTACTCCTCTGAGCACTTCTCCCACAGCCCTCATATCCGCCTCTTCAGCTCCTGAGGTTGGATCAATGTCTGGGAGTGGGAAAGGAGGAGGGGCAATGCCAATTATTGGCTTTGAGAGGACACCAAAGCCATCCTATTTGAATAAATTATAAATTAAAAATAAATAAAATAATAAACGGCCCGTGCCCAGGACGGGGAGGCAATGTTGGCATGACTTACCTGGGAACTTAGGACCACCTCAGGGTAGTTCCAGTTCTTCCCCACCACCGAAGCCGACCCAGGAAATCCAAGCGAGTGGGCAGGCACGTGGAGGACCCAGGACAGGGCAGAGTGTGGCAAGACAAGAAGCTTTAAACAACCAAAGAGTCCATTTGGGCACAAGCAGGGCAAGGGCTTTCACTCAAACCTACAGGGTCTCTTGCCACTTCTCCACATTGGTCTCTGTCCAAGATGGAGCAGGACAGGCAGGTCCTTGGCCAACAGGGGCTCAGGGCACTGAGGCACTGAGTCAGGGCAAGTGAGTACGTGGACTGTGAGTGGCCTCAGTCACAGCTTGCAGTTCGTAGGGGAGTCTTGTGTCCAGTTCCAGGCTCTGGTGGGAAAAAGGAAGGGGGATGTCTCCATGCAGGCTTAAGCAGCCTGACCCAGAGTTCCAGAACTGAGGTGCAACAAGTAGCAGAGGCCAGCCTTGCCCTCCTTACCCACAGCTCCCAAAAAGAAATGATGGTGCAGGAAGCTCATGTAGGCAGCAGGCATGTCTGAGAAGTCAGAAGTCACAAGGAACATCTTCACCAGTCTGGTTGGGGTTAAATAAGGTCACTTCGATGGTGCCCACCTTGGGCATACTGTACCCCTTCTTCCCCGGGGTTCAGGTCCATGATGTCCAGGAAGGGAGTTGGGGCATTTTGCTCAGAAGCATCAGAGAAAGTGACAGTGACAGGCAGTGGGACATGCTGAGGGCAGTAAGATCCAAAAGCATCTTCGCAGCAATTGTTGCTCAAAGTTGCCCAACAGGGTATGGCTGATGGTGGGGGTAGGAACAGGGGAGGCACTGGGAGGGCTCAACAGGCCTGGCCCCTTCCGGAGGCTTCGAAGGGAGTTCAGCTTCAGGCAACAGGTGCTATTAGGCCTCCGCCCATGGGACTGCAGTCTACTGGGCCCAGCCTGCAAATGACTCCAGAAAGGTGTGGCTTTGGCATCAGAACTGTTGGCAGCAGGAGGGTGGCCCAGGGTTCCCTGGTGCCTCTGAGGGGCTGGCCCTCACCGTGCCCAGGACGGGGAGGCAATGTTGGCATGACTTACCTGGGAACTTAGGACCACCTCAGGGTAGTTCCAGTTCTTCCCCACCACCGAAGCCGACCCAGGAAATCCAAGCGAGTGGGCAGGCACGTGGAGGACCCAGGAC
The DNA here is from genome assembly GCA_022376925.1 of Tragulus kanchil. NCBI lineage: Eukaryota > Metazoa > Chordata > Mammalia > Artiodactyla > Tragulidae > Tragulus > Tragulus kanchil. The sequence goes on along the minus strand of JAIOJX010000006.1, from coordinate 104,200,741 downwards.
AGGGCAGAGTGTGGCAAGACAAGAAGCTTTAAACAACCAAAGAGTCCATTTGGGCACAAGCAGGGCAAGGGCTTTCACTCAAACCTACAGGGTCTCTTGCCACTTCTCCACATTGGTCTCTGTCCAAGATGGAGCAGGACAGGCAGGTCCTTGGCCAACAGGGGCTCAGGGCACTGAGGCACTGAGTCAGGGCAAGTGAGTACGTGGACTGTGAGTGGCCTCAGTCACAGCTTGCAGTTCGTAGGGGAGTCTTGTGTCCAGTTCCAGGCTCTGGTGGGAAAAAGGAAGGGGGATGTCTCCATGCAGGCTTAAGCAGCCTGACCCAGAGTTCCAGAACTGAGGTGCAACAAGTAGCAGAGGCCAGCCTTGCCCTCCTTACCCACAGCTCCCAAAAAGAAATGATGGTGCAGGAAGCTCATGTAGGCAGCAGGCATGTCTGAGAAGTCAGAAGTCACAAGGAACATCTTCACCAGTCTGGTTGGGGTTAAATAAGGTCACTTCGATGGTGCCCACCTTGGGCATACTGTACCCCTTCTTCCCCGGGGTTCAGGTCCATGATGTCCAGGAAGGGAGTTGGGGCATTTTGCTCAGAAGCATCAGAGAAAGTGACAGTGACAGGCAGTGGGACATGCTGAGGGCAGTAAGATCCAAAAGCATCTTCGCAGCAATTGTTGCTCAAAGTTGCCCAACAGGGTATGGCTGATGGTGGGGGTAGGAACAGGGGAGGCACTGGGAGGGCTCAACAGGCCTGGCCCCTTCCGGAGGCTTCGAAGGGAGTTCAGCTTCAGGCAACAGGTGCTATTAGGCCTCCGCCCCATGGGACTGCAGTCTACTGGGCCCAGCCTGCAAATGACTCCAGAAAGGTGTGGCTTTGGCATCAGAACTGTTGGCAGCAGGAGGGTGGCCCAGGGTTCCCTGGTGCCTCTGAGGGGCTGGCCCCTCACCCTCAGAGCTGACATCCAAGGCTTCTCCAGCAGGAGGCAGCCTTTGCTCGGTGGGGCAGGGGCCTGGAGGGCCAAGGCCAGGGGCTGTGTGCTTGGGGCTGTGCCCATGGGCAGTGCTAGGGGACTTCCTAGGCCAGGGACTGCCCCCATTGCCCATCCCAGCCACTCAGCTCTTACCCTGTATTTGTGCAAGACTGCAAGTCAATGTCAAGCGTGTGCAGCTGGCCGGGAGGCACTGGCTCTGGGGATTCCCCCAGGGACCTTTGTCCCCTTGGAGCTGGAGAAGCCCCGTCTCTGGTATGCAAAGTACTGCAGGAAGCATTTGATGGAAGCTAGAGGGTACTCTGGGCCCCTAAAGTCCAGGGTGAGGTGGAGACACCTCCATGTTTCACAACACACAGTCCATGATGGCAGAAATGTTGGTTGGCCATGCCCAGTCCCAGCCCCAGTTCCTCTGGGCCCAGTAGCCCCACAGTAATTCTTCAAGGAGTGGTCCCTCTCTGGCCTCCAGCCCAGAACCTGTTCAACTCCCTGGCATCCTCAGTGGGTAGTACTTGCTGTTTCAGGGCCCTAGGAAGCTCAGAGGCATCAGCTGGAGATGGAAAGATGGATACCTGGTAGACCTTGGGGACAGCCCATGAGCAGGCTGCCCTGGAGGGCCCCCTGCCTGACGGCAGGCTGTGAAGGGCCAGCCTCTGGCTGTGAGAATGGAGATGGCTCTGCCTGCATGTGGAAGCATCAAGCCCCTCCCTTGAGTCAAGGGAACGCCCCGGCCCAAGGCCATTATGCAGGGCCTAGGCTGGGGGAGCCTGGGGACATCCCAATGAAGAGGCCTTACGCCTAGCTGTGTGTTCCCTCTTCCTGGCTGATGACCTGCTCTGTTAGCTTGCAGTCTGGTCCTTGTCTGCTGCACAGGCAAGGTGACTGCCACCATTTCTGTGCAGCTCCAAAGCTCAGCTGGACCCTGCTGTGCCATGAGTCCCACTGCAGCTGGGGAAGACCCATTGCAGTAGAGAAGACCATAAATGCTATTGATGAATCCTTGTAGAAAGTTGAGGCGTCACTGGAAATGGGAGCATGTTGTCGGCAACTTTGTTACTCAAAGTGTGATCTAGGGGAACCGCAGAATCAGCATTGCCTGGTGGCATCTTAGGACCCACCCTAGGTCTACCAAACCTGAATCTGCATATTAATAAGAACTTTAGGTAATTTGCACATTGTCTAAGGTGAGTCTTGCTCCAGCTGACCTTTACTGTGAAAGTCTCAGTGCCCAAGGCCTAAAAGACAGACTTGGGCACCCCAAAATGCACAAGAATCAAATGCTAATCCAGTCATCCATAGAGAGACTCACTGCCACAAGGCTTAAATACTTGATGGCTGAGTGCCTGCTTATTTCTCCCTATTGCCAAACTTAACCCTGGCAGCTAGATCCTCATCAAGTTACTGGGAGTACTTGGGGCATTTACTCTCCTCCTAAATAATTCAGTGCCAAACTTCCACCAAATGTTGGTTGGCCATGCCCAGTCCCAGCCCCAGTTCCTCTGGGCCCAGTAGCCCCACAGTAATTCTTCAAGGAGTGGTCCCTCTCTGGCCTCCAGCCCAGAACCTGTTCAACTCCCTGGCATCCTCAGTGGGTAGTACTTGCTGTTTCAGGGCCCTAGGAAGCTCAGAGGCATCAGCTGGAGATGGAAAGATGGATACCTGGTAGACCTTGGGGACAGCCCATGAGCAGGCTGCCCTGGAGGGCCCCCTGCCTGACGGCAGGCTGTGAAGGGCCAGCCTCTGGCTGTGAGAATGGAGATGGCTCTGCCTGCATGTGGAAGCATCAAGCCCTCCCTTGAGTCAAGGGAACGCCCCGGCCCAAGGCCATTATGCAGGGCCTAGGCTGGGGGAGCCTGGGGACATCCCAATGAAGAGGCCTTACGCCTAGCTGTGTGTTCCCTCTTCCTGGCTGATGACCTGCTCTGTTAGCTTGCAGTCTGGTCCTTGTCTGCTGCACAGGCAAGGTGACTGCCACCATTTCTGTGCAGCTCCAAAGCTCAGCTGGACCCTGCTGTGCCATGAGTCCCACTGCAGCTGGGGAAGACCCATTGCAGTAGAGAAGACCATAAATGCTATTGATGAATCCTTGTAGAAAGTTGAGGCGTCACTGGAAATGGGAGCATGTTGTCGGCAACTTTGTTACTCAAAGTGTGATCTAGGGGAACCGCAGAATCAGCATTGCCTGGTGGCATCTTAGGACCCACCCTAGGTCTACCAAACCTGAATCTGCATATTAATAAGAACTTTAGGTAATTTGCACATTGTCTAAGGTGAGTCTTGCTCCAGCTGACCTTTACTGTGAAAAGTCTCAGTGCCCAAGGCCTAAAAGACAGACTTGGGCACCCCAAAATGCACAAGAATCAAATGCTAATCCAGTCATCCATAGAGAGACTCACTGCCACAAGGCTTAAATACTTGATGGCTGAGTGCCTGCTTATTTCTCCCTATTGCCAAACTTAACCCTGGCAGCTAGATCCTCATCAAGTTACTGGGAGTACTTGGGGCATTTACTCTCCCCTCCTAAATAATTCAGTGTTTCTCCAAACACATTGTTTCCAGCCTAGAAACTCTTCTGTCTCCTTCCATTTCTGAAAAGCAGTTTCACTTCACCTCATTTTCTCAAACTTAGGGGACATCTCCAAGTAAGTCCCAAATAATTGTGATACTCGTAAGTCAGTTAGTTTCACCACCTCATTAAATCCTCATAACAGCCAACTATTCAATAGGTACTATTATCCCCATTTCCCAAATGCAGAAACTGAGGCTCAGAGATGTTAAGTAACATGTTCAGGGTCACACATCAGATTGCTTGCTGACTTCAAAGCCAATGGTTTTAGCAACCGCAACATACACGACCGCTCCTTTGGCCTTTCCCTCAGACAAGCTCCAGAGCTGCTTTGCAAGGCATTATTTACAGACTTATAACTTGTTTTCCTGCTCCTTCATGTGGTTCACATCATGTGTTAACCTCAGCATTGTGATTACTATCATTTTCATCATCATCAATTAACATTAGTTGAAAGCTGTCATGATGCTGGGCACTATAATTGTAACTCCTTGTCTGCAGTCTTTGACAGTATACTCTTGCTTTTAAGTAACCTTACATTGCTAGGAATGTTTTCTTTTGAAAGTGTGACAAACCTCACAAGCACTGAGGCATTTGTTTTAGTGCTAGAAGCTGGAGAAAAGACATTTACTCAGTTATTCACTATGTACAAAATCTGAACAATTGATGTCTGCTTTCATACTTCATGCTTGACTTGCAGCTGGTGGCATCTTAGGACCCACCCTAGGTCTACCAAACCTGAATCTGCATATTAATAAGAACTTTAGGTAATTTGCACATTGTCTAAGGTGAGTCTTGCTCCAGCTGACCTTTACTGTGAAAGTCTCAGTGCCCAAGGCCTAAAAGACAGACTTGGGCACCCCAAAATGCACAAGAATCAAATGCTAATCCAGTCATCCATAGAGAGACTCACTGCCACAAGGCTTAAATACTTGATGGCTGAGTGCCTGCTTATTTCTCCCTATTGCCAAACTTAACCCTGGCAGCTAGATCCTCATCAAGTTACTGGGAGTACGTGGGGCATTTGCTCTCCTCCTAAATAATTCAGTGTTTCTCCAAACACATTGTTTCCAGCCTAGAAACTCTTCTGTCTCCTTCCATTTCTGAAAAGCAGTTTCACTTCACCTCATTTTCTCAAACTTAGGGGACATCTCCAAGTAAGTCCCAAATAATTGTGATACTCGTAAGTCAGTTAGTTTCACCACCTCATTAAATCCTCATAACAGCCAACTATTCAATAGGTACTATTATCCCCATTTCCCAAATGCAGAAACTGAGGCTCAGAGATGTTAAGTAACATGTTCAGGGTCACACATCAGATTGCTTGCTGACTTCAAAGCCAATGGTTTTAGCAACCGCAACATACACGACCGCTCCTTTGGCCTTTCCCTCAGACAAGCTCCAGAGCTGCTTTGCAAGGCATTATTTACAGACTTATAACTTGTTTTCCTGCTCCTTCATGTGGTTCACATCATGTGTTAACCTCAGCATTGTGATTACTATCATTTTCATCATCATCAATTAACATTAGTTGAAAGCTGTCATGATGCTGGGCACTATAATTGTAACTCCTTGTCTGCAGTCTTTGACAGTATACTCTTGCTTTTAAGTAACCTTACATTGCTAGGAATGTTTTCTTTTGAAAGTGTGACAAACCTCACAAGCACTGAGGCATTTGTTTTAGTGCTAGAAGCTGGAGAAAAGACATTTACTCAGTTATTCACTATGTACAAAATCTGAACAATTGATGTCTGCTTTCATACTTCATGCTTGATGACTTCAAAGATCAAGATAAATCCTTTCAATCAGAGGAAAAATAAATCCATAGGATCTTTTTTTTTTTTTTTAAAGATTTATTTATTTATTTATTTTTGGGCGGGAGTCGGGTTGGGGAGGGAGGGAGGGGAGCAGGCGGGCCACTTCTATTGGTCTTTCGTTTCTCTCTGTTCATCCGTCTTTGTTCTTTGGCTCCTGTGGGCCTCCTATCGTGGTGGCGTCTGTCGTTTCAGAGCACCGGCTCTGAGCGCATGCGCTCCAGAGCTCCGGCTCGGTAATTGGACACATCAGTCCAGCCGCTCCACGGCACGTGGGATCTTCCCAGGCCAGGGCTCCAACCAGCGCCCCCTGCACTGCAAGGCGGTGTCCTTACCCACTGGACCACCAGGGGAAGCCCAATCCATAGGATCTTAATCCGTCATCTGTCACTACTCACTGTTGAACTTGTATGCTTTTATTCTATTTTGATTTCTTTTTATTATTTTTCAATTTTTATTGGAGGTATTGATTTCCAATGTTGTGTTATTTTCAGGTATACAACAAAGTGAATTAGTTATACATATACATATGCATGTGTATGTACATTGCTGAGTCATGTTCAACTCTCTGCAGCCCCATGGACTGTAGCCCACCAGACTCCTCTGTCCATAGGATCCTCCAGGCAAGAATACTGGAGTGGGTTGCCATGCCCTTCTCCAGGGATCTTCCCAACCCAAGGACTGAACCTGTGTCTCCTGCATCGACTGACAAAATCTACATGTATTCACTCTTTTTTAGATTCTCTTACCCTATACGCCATTACAACTATTGAGTAGAGTTCCCTGGGCTATATGATTTCTTTTGAAATTTTCTTTTCCCCAAGACATTTTATTTTATTTTCTCTCTCTCTCTCTCACACTCTCTCTTTTTTTTTTTTAAATTGATATATAGTAGCTTCCCAAGCGGCTCTGTGGTAGAGAATCCATCTACCAAGTCTGAGACACGGGTTCAACCCCTGGGTCAGGAACATCCCTTGGAGAAGGAAATGGTAATCCACTCCAATATTCTTGCCTGGAAAGTTCTATGAATAGAAGAGCCTGGTGGGCTACAGTCCATGGGTCAGTCAAAACAGTCAGACACGAGTTGGCAACTAAACAACAACCATCCCAGATATAGAGGGAAAGTTGGGTGGATATACCATGAGACAAAACTGGCTAATACGTTGATAACTGTTGAAACTAGGTGATGAATACCTAGGGATTCATTATACTATTCTCTCTACTTTCATATGTTTGAAATTTTTCAGTTTAAAAGAATGAAAATAATTCCTCTTAGGTCTCATGAATATTAGAAAATACATGTGAAAGTTCTGTAGTTGGAATAATAGGAACCATTTTTCAAGCATTTACTGTGTACTCTGAGCCATTCAGAACACTTTATGCACATTAAGTATCACAGCAGTTGCATGAATTAGGTAATTATTATTATCTGCATCTTAGAGATAAGGAAAGAAAGACACAGAATCTGAGTAACTCACCCAAGGTCACACAGCTAATAAGTACCAAAATCAGAGTCAAACCTTAGTTGAGCTCCAGAGCCTGTGCTCCCATTACCTCTCATCTGATGAGGATTTCAGTTGTAGCCAACAAGAGCCGCCATTTTTATGTGTGTTCCAAACATACTAGGCACCATCCTCGACCTTATCTCTGATTTGTTCATTTTTTCCCTTTTCTTTCTTAGGCCCACTGTTTAAAAGTATCTGTCCTAAAAGCTGGAGAAATAATAATTTCCTTGAAGTCATTAGTTAATACTTAAGGAGTATAGATCAAGAATATTATGTTTCTCAGAGAGAAAAGGATCAGTAAAGCCTAAAGGAGTAAGAAAAGCCCTTTTGGACCTGGCACTTCAGCATCCCACAGACCCCCTTTGAGAAGCTAAGAAATTGCTGGGCTTTCTCCTCCAGAGAAAGCACACAAATATACACACAAAATCTGCATTCCATTTCAAGAGACTTGTAAATTTCCTGAAAGTCATCTACGAATCCCTGGCCTAGGTAAGAAAGGGGAGAATGCTCCAGGCAGAGGTCACAGTACTATTAGTCACAGAAGGGTGAGGGGAGCCATCTGCTGGATTGCCCAGGGCTTGTAAGGAAACAGGGCATCAGACCAGAGAAGCAGGGAGGGTAACCAGGCAATGGAGGACCTTGGAGAGCCCACTGTTCTTACACTTGTATCCCACCCCTGAACTTTATCTTAAGGAAGAATTCATATTTGCAACACTAAAATATCTACATGAAATAATACCACAATAATATTTTATGCTGTAACTAAGAAATAACTGGAAACAATCTAAACAGTGATAATAGAAAAATATTACAAAATTAGGGTGCTTCAAATTGCTAGAATAGTGTTTAGCCATTGAACACAGTCATTCTAAAGCCTTTGCATAAATAATTGCCTAGAAAAACTGGCCAAGATTTTAAAATAGGCAGAAAAGATTACTATTATCCTTTCTGTGGAATGCTAGGCATTATCTATCAAATCAGCTGAGGATAAACTGATTCTATAGGGATGTGCCCCTCAGATTGTCTTTCTTCTAACTAGGCTATTTTACAGTTCTTCAGGAAGTTAAATTATAGAAAACTAGTAATAATACAAAAGATCTTTGTTCACAACAATGCATGTGAATTTTGTCTGAGTGCAATATAATTAATTTACACTCTGTAAAGAGATGATACAAGATATTATATTGTCCTATAAGACATTAATCATATTTGTATCTCTCAGCAAATTTATTTCAACATTCCTAATTGCCTCTATTATCAGCTCTTCAAATTCTCATTTGAATTGGTCTTAATATCTTCCTGATTCTCATGTTAATTAACTAGCTGAAAAATCCTTAACACCTACATGAGTTATTTATTGCTTCGTAGCAAATAACCCCAAAACTTAGTGGCTGAAACTGTGTGCATAGTAAGTTACTTCAGTCATGTCCGATTCTTTGCCAACCCAATGGACAGTAGCCTGCCAAGCTCTTCTCTCCATGGGATTCTCCAGGCAAGAACACTGGAGTGGGTTGATGTGCCCTCCTCCAGGGGATCTTCCCAACCTAGGGATCGAACCCATATCTCTTAAATCTCCTGCGTTGGCAGGCAGGTTCTTTACCATGAGCATGACCTAGGAAGCCCAGTGGCTGAAAGAGCAGACATTTATTATGTCATAATTTCTGTGAGCTAGGAATCCGCAAGTGATTTAGCTGGGTGTGGGTCAGGATCTCTCATGAGACTGCAGTCTTCTCAAAGCTCAGCCGAGAAAGGATCTGACTCCAAGCTCACTCATGTGATCATTGACTGGTCCCAGAAGATCTACTTCAAAACTCCCTCACCCAGGCGTCTTCACAGGGCTGTCTCATGACATGGCAGCTGGCTTCTCCCAGAACTAAGGAATCCAAGACAGATATACAGAGAGAGAGCACACCATGGGAAAGCCACAATCTTTTAATCTTATAACCTGATATGACATTCTCATTTCTGCCATACTGTTCCTATGAGGGGTCCAGCTAAAATTTATTTTGAGCTGAAGGCATTTGATAATGAACAGATACACGAAGAGGCTCCGCCCCGCCCGAACTCCTTTTATCTCCCTAAAAGCAGAGACTCCCAATAGAAGTTCAAATGTCATACATCTTCCAAGGAGTTTCTTAACCAGGGAAGATTGACCTGATCACCAGAGAGAGCTGTCAGGACTAGGATAAGAGATTACCTAAATAGACATTTGACAGATTTTTCTTGGGTTCCAAAATCACTGTGGATGCTGACTACAACCATGAAATTAAAAAATCCTTGCTCCAGGGCTGGACCGGTGTGTCCAGTTATTAGCCAGCCCTCTGGAACACATGCACCCAGAGCGAGTGCTCTGCAATGAGAGAGGCCACAGCAATGGGAGGCCCACACAAGCCAAAGAATGGAGATGGATGAAAATAAAGAAACTAGGAAATCAATAAAAGAGGCCAAAATTTGGGAAAAAAAAAAAAAGATACTTGCTCCTTGGAAGGAAAGCTATGACATTTCTCATTGTATTGTTGGGCTTAGTCACTAAGTCATATTCAACTCTTGATGACCCCATGGAGTGTAGTTCATCAGGCTCCTCTGTCTGTGGGATTCTCCAGGCAAGAATACTGGAGTAGGCTGCCATTTCTTTCTCCAAAAGTTTTCCAGACCCAGAAATCTAGATGGCATATTAAAAAGCAGACATTCACTTTGCCAACAAAAGTCTGTGCAGTGAAAGCTATGGTTTTTCAGGTAGTCATGTACTGATGTGAATTGGATCATAGAGAAGGCTGAGTACTGAAGAACTGATACTTTTGAACTGTGGTGCTGGAGAAGACTCTTGAGAGTCTCGTGGACCACAAGATCAAACCAGTCAATTCTAAAAGAAATCAACCCTGAATATTCATTGCAATATTGGAGTGTTGCTAAAGCTGAAGCTCCAATGCTTTGGCCACCTAATGCAAAGAGTATACCCATTGGAAAAGACCCTGATACTGGGAAAGATAGAAGGCAAAGGGAGAAGAGGGTGGCAGAAGAAGAGATGGCTAGATAGCATTACGGACTCAGTAGTTGTCAATTTGAGCAAACTCTGGGAGATAGTGGGGGACAGAGAAGCACTCCTGGCATGCTTCCCTGGGACATGGAGTCACAAAGAGTCAGACATAATTGAGTGACTGAACAACAACAAAACAAACATTGTCACGAAATTAGTCTATCTCCAACCTATTCTCCTAAGGGCTATTTAAGTTTTCTAAAAGTCATTTGTTTTCCCATAGGTACCCTATCTCCATATCCCCTTTTCATATTATATATTTGTTATTTAATCGGCTGTACCATGCAACTTGCAGGATCTTAGTTCCCCAACTAGGGATTGAACCTGAGTCCCCTGCAGTGGAAGCACAGAGTTCTAACCACTAGACCATCAGGGAATTCCTCCCTTTTCCTCCTAAGATGACATACCAGCTCCAAATTCTAAGTGCCTGCTTGAGTCACATTTTTCTGTGTGCTTGTGCAAACATTTGTGGAGATTTAAAATTTGTATTTACTCCTGTTAATATGTCTTTCATCAGTTTAATTCATAGACTGCCAATCACTAAACGTAAGAGAAAGGAGAAAAAGATTTTCCTGCCTGTACTTAGAAGCCAGTCAATAAGAGCAGCCCTACTCAAGGTGAGGGGACAAACAAGAGGCAGAAATCACTGGGGCCATTTTAGAAGCTGCACCACAACACATTTGCACAGAAGCCATGCTTTTATGTCTGAAAATTATACTTTACAGGGCTTCCCCTGCTGGTCCAGTGGGTAAGGACACCGCCTTGCAGTGCAAGGGGCGTCGGTTCGAGCCCTGGCCTGGGAAGATCCCACATGCCGTGGAGCAGCTGGACTGATGTGTCCAATCACCGAGCCGGAGCTCTGGAGCGCATGCGCCCAGAGCTGGCGCTCTGCGACAACAGACGCCGCCGCGATGGGAGGCCCGCAGGAGCCAAAGAACAAAGACGGATGAAAAATAGAGAAATGGAAGACCAATAGAAGTAGCCTGCCTGCTTCCCCTCCCTCCCCAACCCGACCCCCGCCCAAAATAAATAAATAAATAAATCTTTAAAAAAAAAAAAAAAATTATACTTTACAACAAGGAAAAGATTTATGATTATAAAATCACTTAAAAAGAACAGACTATGATAATGAGTATATACCATTATTTCACACATAGAAATTAATACTCTGCCTATGGACAAGTACTGACAGAATAATAGAGAGAAAAAGAAAATTTTAAGAATATAATAGTTGGCTTTTTCCCAACGGGTTTGCCACCAGGACACAGGCGTCATGAAAACCACTGTTAAAACCTTTAAGCAAAAATGAGAACGGAAAAGACCCACATCAATATCGTCGTCATTGGACACGTAGATTCAGGGAAGTCTACTACAGCTGGTCATCTGATCTACAAATGTGGTGGGATCGACAAGAGAACTATTGAAAAGTTCGAGAAGGAGGCTGCCAAGGTGGGAAGGGTCTCCTTCAAGTATGCCTGGGTCTTGGACAAACTGAAGGCTGAACGTGAGCATGGTATCACCATTGACATCTCCCTGTGGAAATTTGAAACCAGCAAGTACTATGTCACCACCATAATGCCCCAGGACACAGAGACTTTGTCAAAAACATGATAACAGGCACATCCCAGGCTGACTGTGCTGTCCTGATTGTTGCTGCTGGTGTTGGTGAATTCAAAGCCAGTATCTCCAGGAATGGGCAGACCCGTGAGCATGCCCTTCTGACTTACACTCTGGGTGTGAAACAACTAATTGTTGGAGTTAACAAAATGGATTCCACTGAGCCACCCTACAGCCAGAAAAGATATGAGGAAATTGTGAAGGAAGTCAGCGCCTACATTAAGAAGATTGGCTAGAACCCTAGCAGAGTAGCATTTGTGCTCATTTCTGGCTGGAACAGTGACAACATGCTGGAGCCAAGTGCTAGCATGCCATGGTTCAAGGGATGGAAAGTCACCCGTAAGGATGGCAATACCAGTGGGACCACCCTGCTTGAAGCTCTTGATTGCATCCTGCCACCAACTTGCTCAATTGACAAGCCCTTGCGTTTGCCCCTCCAGGACATCTACAAAATTGGTGGTATTGGTACTGTCCCTGTGGGCTGAGTGGAGACTGGTGTTCTCAAACCTGGGATGGTGGTCACTTTTGCTCCAGTCAATGTAACGACTGAAGTGAAGTCTGTTGAAATGCACCATGAAGCTTTGAGTGAAGCCTTTCCTGGGGACAAAGTGGGCTTCAACATCAAGAATGTGTCTGTCAAAGATGTTCACCATGGCAATGTGGCAGGTGACAGCAAAAATGATCCACCGATGGAGGCAGGTGGCTTCACAGCTCAGGTAATTATTTTGAACCATCCAGGCCAAATCAGTGCTGGCTATGCACTCACATTGTTTGCAAGTTTGCTGAGCTGAAGGAGAAGATTGACCGTCGTTCTGGGAATAAGATGGAAGATGGCCCCAAATTCTTGAAATCTGGTGATGCTGGCATCGTTGATGTGGTTCCTGGCAAGCCCATGTGGGTGGAGAGCCTCTCCAACTATCCTCCCCTGGGCTGTTTTGCTGTGCGTGACATGAGGCAGACGGTTGCTGTCGGTGTCATCAAAGCAGTGGATAAGAAGGCAGCTGGAGCTGGCAAGGTCACCACGTCTGCCCAGAAATCTCAGAAGGCTAAATGAGTATTATCCCCAATACCTGCCACCCCAGTCTTAATCAGTGGTGGAAGAATGGTCTCAGAAGTGTTTGTCTCAATTGGCCACTTAAGTTTAACAGTAAAAGACTGGTTAATGATAACAATGCATCGTAAAACCTTCAGAAGGAAAGGAGAATGTTTTTGTGGACGATATGTTTTTGTGTGTGGCAGTTTTAAGTTATCAGTTTTTAAAATCAGTAATTTTTAATGAAACAACTTGACCAAAAAAATATGTCACAGAATTTGAGACCATTTAAAAAAAGTTTAATGAGAAAAAAAAAAAAAAGAATGTAATAGTTGTGTGAAAGAGTTTAAAACCGGGGGTTCCTTTTCATTCTTTCATTAATTATTTTTCTTTAAGATCATTTCAAATACAGTTTTGTATTTTCAACACAAAAGCAAAAATCAAAAGAAGACTTGATCTCAAAAAATATGAAGTCCTAAACTAATCAAACAGAAATGCATCAGGATGAAAGTAAGATTTTTTTTTTAAGTGAGAAAAAAGAAACTGTATTTCAGGAGAGCAATCAAACGGTAGTCACTTGAGCTTTGAATCTGAAAAACAGAAAATGAAAAAAGACAGTTCACTGTACTGTTGGAATCTTCCTTCTTAGGAAACTTTCTTGAGTCAGAATTTTAGGTAGATTGGAATAGTTGAGAGGCAGGAAGTTCCCTGGGGAGCTGCCTGAATCTTAGAGAGCTGAGGCTCTGAGCCTCAGCACTCCTGTGATTACCTCTGACACATTCTCCCACTATAGCTGCAAAAGAAATCCAAACAAGGAGACAGAAATCTTAACAGCTCAAGCTGTGAAAACAGCAAGTCCTTTGAAATCTGTTAATTGATTTGCATACCACTGAGTTCAGTAACTTTTAAGATGCATAGCCTCCATTGCTGCTCCAAAGTCAGTTCTGAATAAAGGAATTTGCTTCAGGTTTCCCCAATGGCTCAGCAGGTAAAGGATCTGCCTGCAATGAAGGAGACATAGGAGATGCGGGTTCAAGGAGTTCAATCCATGGGTCAGAAAGATCCCCGGGAGGAAGAAAATGGCAACCCACTTCAGTATTCTTGCCTGAAAAATCCCATGGACAGAGGAGCCTGGAGGGCTACAGTCCAAGGAATTGCAAACAGTCAGACTCAGCTGAGCAACTAAGCACATAGTTCAGTGATGCATAGCCACCACTGATACTCAAAAGTCAGTTTTGAACAAAGGAATTTGCTTCAGTTCCCATTGTATTTTCTCCAAATTAATGAACTGAGATAAATTTGAAGCTAGGTAGCCTGAGTACTCGGAACTCCTTTTGAATAAATGAGTGGCATGTTTGGTCTACTCCCTAGCCAACACATCAGTGACGAATAGAGTGCTAGTTCATGGTTACAAACTGTCTCTATGGGAGGAGGGGTAGAGAGAAGACCTGAGCTATAGCATTTGCAGGGATAAATACTCCTATCTACCATGGCCATTTCTGCAATGTTATTGAGTGCAGAACTCAATGATGTGCTGTTATTACACACTATTGTATAAGACATTCACCTGCAGAATCAGTGGATATAAATACATCCTCAAGAAGGTAGGTAGGGCTTCCCTGGTAGCTCAGTGGTAAAGAATCTGCCTGCCAATGCAGGAGACATGGGTTTGATCCCTGAGCTGGGAAGATCCCACATGTTGTGGAGCAACTAAGCCCATGAGTCACAACTTTTGAGCCTATGCTCTAGAGCCTCGGAGCTGCCAACTGTTGAGCCCATGTGCTGCAACTACTGAAGTTTGTGTGCCCTAGAGCCTGAGTTTCACAAGTCACTGCAACAAGAAGCCTGCTCACCTCAACTAGAGAGTAGCCTCCACTCCCTGCAACTAGAGAAGAGCCTGCAGCACAAGTGAAAACCCAGAATAGCCAAAAATAAATAAACAAAATTAAAAAAAAAAAAAGAATGTAGGTAATGGTCAAATGTAGCAGACTGAGGAAGGGGTGAGTTTTGATTGTTTTTTTGGTCTTTGTTCTTGATGTAATTGATTTAATTAAAAGTGTATATAAGTTAATTTTTAATAATGGCAGTGTTTAACAGCTGGCACACAAAATTCCTGAAAACTGAACAGATGGTTCTCTTCAGCTGTTATTAATACAGTCCAGTTCTTACACAATACTAAAAAAGGGTATCAGTTAAGTGATAGTGTTAGGCAAAGCACAATGACTGAAACTGCTCACCCTGGCCAGTTAAGTGATGCATAGCCACCACTGATACTCAAAAGTCAGTTTTGAACAAAGGAATTTGCTTCAGTTCCCATTGTATTTTCTCCAAATTAATGAACTGAGATAAATTTGAAGCTAGGTAGCCTGAGTACTGGAACTCCTTTTGAATAAATGAGTGGCATGTTTGGTCTACTCCCTAGCCAACACATCAGTGACGAATAGAGTGCTAGTTCATGGTTACAAACTGTCTCTATGGGAGGAGGGGTAGAGAGAAGACCTGAGCTATAGCATTTGCAGGGATAAATACTCCTATCTACCATGGCCATTTCTGCAATGTTATTGAGTGCAGAACTCAATGATGTGCTGTTATTACACACTATTGTATAAGACATTCACCTGCAGAATCAGTGGATATAAATACATCCTCAAGAAGGTAGGTAGGGCTTCCCTGGTAGCTCAGTGGTAAAGAATCTGCCTGCCAATGCAGGAGACATGGGTTTGATCCCTGAGCTGGGAAGATCCCACATGTTGTGGAGCAACTAAGCCCATGAGTCACAACTTTTGAGCCTATGCTCTAGAGCCTCGGAGCTGCCAACTGTTGAGCCCATGTGCTGCAACTACTGAAGTTTGTGTGCCCTAGAGCCTGAGTTTCACAAGTCACTGCAACAAGAAGCCTGCTCACCTCAACTAGAGAGTAGCCTCCACTCCCTGCAACTAGAGAAGAGCCTGCAGCACAAGTGAAAACCCAGAATAGCCAAAAATAAATAAACAAAATTAAAAAAAAAAAAAGAATGTAGGTAATGGTCAAATGTAGCAGACTGAGGAAGGGGTGAGTTTTGATTGTTTTTTTGGTCTTTGTTCTTGATGTAATTGATTTAATTAAAAGTGTATATAAGTTAATTTTTAATAATGGCAGTGTTTAACAGCTGGCACACAAAATTCCTGAAAACTGAACAGATGGTTCTCTTCAGCTGTTATTAATACAGTCCAGTTCTTACACAATACTAAAGGCCAAAAGTTTGCTATCAGTTAAGTGATAGTGTTAGGCAAAGCACAATGACTGAAACTGCTCACCCTGGCCAGGCACCATAGTAACCAGTTGAGTGAGTTATTTTACAACAGTAGGTCCTGGTAACTAACACAGAACTAATAAGTCATCTCTAACCAGAAGAGTTCAGGAAAGGTTAAAAGAAGACATCACATGTCTGACCACCTCCCAGAATCCTTCTCGCTAGCATCCATTTTGGCCGAGCAATGTGTGCACCACCAGGCGGGACTCTGAGTCAGAATGATTGGCTAAAGACAAACCGGAAACTAATCCTAAAACCGTAAAACCCAGGACTGCGAGCCACAAGGCAGAGCAGTTCTCTCCTGGGTCCCCTTACCCTTCTGCTTTCCTCCTGGGCGCCCCTTCCAATAAAATCTCTTGCTTTGTCATCACATGTGTCTCCTCAGACAATTCATTTGCGAGTGTTAGACAAGAGCCAACTTTCAGGCCCTGGTAGGGATTCCCCTTCCTGCAACAATGGTGAAAGGTAAGTGGTTATTGCCAGCAAAAATTATTAGCTTAAAAATTGGAATTTGGGCTTCCCTGGTGGTCCAGTGGGTAAGGACACCGCCTTGCAGTGCAAGGGGCGCTGGTTCCACGTGCCACGGAGCGGCTTGACGGATGTGTCCAACTACCGAACCAAAACTCTGGATTGCATAAGTCCAAGAGCCGGTGCTCTGCAACAAGAGAGGCCACTGGGATGGGAAGCCCAAACAGGCCAAAGAACAAAGACGGATGAAAATAAATAAATGAAAGACCAATAGAAGGGGCCAAAAAAAAAAAAATTTTAAAAAAATAGGAATTTACAGAAGACACATCACCAGATTTCAATTAGAATTAGCTTCCCAGGTATAGATACAAAAATATGTGTTGATCAGAGACTTCAGTTTGGAGGGATCAAGTACTGAAAAGGATGTGGAGCACAGGAACTCTCATTTACTGCGGTAGAAATGCAAAATGTGACTGCTGTCATGGTCTGTGCCTGGGCTGGAAAAGAATTTCCAGACATGAGGCAGAATGAGAGGAGAATAAAGCTTATGAGAGTGGGAGATGCTGTTAGAACAGCCAGCTGGCTCAAAGGAGAACCCACGTTGAACAGGGGCCTTTGATCCGTTTATATAGCCAGGGTCCAGGGAGTGGCTTAGGGGTCTTACAGGCCGTTTGCTGATTGGATGAGGTCTGGTGTGCTGGGCGGGGGAAGAGTAATGGTCACAGCATGGAGGAGGGAAGGACAGTAAGGATCTGGTTTATCTTTCCTGCATTCCAAGACCCTCCTTTTTTGCCTGTTCTTTTGTCCTTGGGACACCACAGTAGTCATTTTTTGGAAGACGGTCTGAAAGTTTCTTATAAATTAGATGTACTCATCATTTGATCCAGCAGTTGAACTCCTTTATCAAAATGAGTTGAAAACTTATGTTTGTATAAAACTCTACACAGAGACATTTCTAGCAACATCGTAATTTTATTCTTAATTGGCAAAACTTGACAGCAACCAACAGGTCCTTCAATAGAAAAATGAACAAAACAACCATGGCACATCCAGACAGTGGAATGTTATTCAACACTAAAAAGAAATGATCTACCAAGCCATGAAAAGACATGGCACAATCTTAAACATATATCAGTATGTGAAAAAAGCAACCTGAAAATGCTATATACAATGCAGTTCTAACCATATAATATTCTGAAAAAAGACAAAACTAAGGAGAGAGTGAAAAAAAGCAGTGGTTGTCAGAAATCAGGAGAGCAGAAGGTATGAATTAGCGGAGCACAACTGAGCGACTGAACTGAACTGAGAGAGTCTTTAGGGCAGTGAAACTGCTCTGTAGGATGCTATCATGGTAGTTACATGTCATTATAAATTTATCCAAACTCAAAGTATGGACAAGAGTGTAAACTATGGTTTAATATAGTGTAAACTATGGAATTTAGGTGATGATGATGTGTCAGCACGTTTCAGTTATAACACAGGTATATCTCGTGGGAGATGTTGATAGTGGAAGAGCTATGCATGCATGAGGGCAGGCAATGAGGTGTAAGGGAATTCTGATCTTCTGCTCAACTTTGCTGTAAACCTAAAAGTGTTCTTAAAATGTCATAGACTCCTCCAGACGTAATAATAGAGTTACAAATTAGAACCACTGATATATTATCTCCTACTATCTGATTAGCAAAAAATGGGAAGTTTGATAACACACTGTTGATAAAACGGCTAATTCCTATACCCTAGGGGAGAACAGTTTGATGATAACTCTCAAGATTACAAGTGTGTGCACACTGTGACACAACAATTTCATTTTGGGAAATTTATTCTCAGGCTGTGCGCCTCCATGTGTGAAATGACGATGGACAAAGGTACCCATTGCAATGATTTTTTGTGTTGACAAAGGTTGAAAATAGAGAAAATGTTCATCATTAAATTAAGTTGAAACAAGACTTCCCTAGGAATGCAGAAGATATTTAGGTACCAAAACTGACATATTTCCTAGATGGATTAATAGAAAAGGAAGAGGCAAAAGTGAATGGTTATCTGTCTTAAGTTTAAAAAAGAAACACTAGGAGATACATGTACATTCCTATGTACTATCAACATAAAGAATATCTCTGGAAGAATATATAGTTAATAATATTAGTTACCTACTGGGAGAGTGTGGGGATTTTTTTTTTTAATTTTTTATTTATTTATCTTTTTTTTGGAGGGTGGGGTGGGGAGGGAGGGGGATGGGCGGGCCACTTCCACTGGTCTTTCGTTTCTCCATTTTCATCCGTCTTTGTTCTTTGGCTCCTGTAGGCCTCCCATGGCGGTGGCCACTGTCGTAGCAGAGCACCGGCTCTGGGTGCACACGCGCCAGAGCTCTGGCTCGGTAATTGGACACATTGGTCCAGCCGCTCCGTGGCACGTGGGATCCTCCCAGGCGATGGGGTCGAACTGGCGCCCCTTGCACTGCAAGGTGGTGTCTTTACCCACTGGACCACCAGGGGAAGCCAGAGTGTGGGAATTGAATGGAAAATGGAAGGAGAGAAAGAAGACTTCTCTGTATTTAAAAAAGATATTTTAAGCAGGTGAATGTTTTTCATATGAAATAAAGTAAGTATGTAAGAACACTCTTAAAGAAAAAAAAAAACATATAGCCCATGCCCAAGCCATAAATACATATGCCACCCTAGTTAAATGGAAACATTTCAAATACCAGTTTTTGTTTGAATTTTATAGTTGGAATTTTAGATGATTTCATAGATATATGCATGTACACATATGGACCACGCACATGCATGCATATATGTAGATATTAAAAAAGAAAAAAGCATGCTTTGACATCCAGGAGCTGATTTGGTACTGCCAGCTGCTGGGCCTTGGAGTTAATACTACGAGCTAGCCTTAATGTGCTCCTGTTGAACATGAATGGTTTCACAGAACGTCAGCATCAGAAAAGGCCACTCTGTGACCATAATGGATTAATACAAAAACAAGACCACTTTATAATCAAGTCTAAACACAGACAAAACATGAACACTATCCAGGCCATAAAATGCCACACATCCCCCAAGCTTTGCTCTAATCTGTCCTTCTAAAAATAAGATTTATTGAAATACTCTGTGATAGAATTGTCCCCACTTGCTAAAAGCTAGAGTGAATCCTGTCTTCTTTGTACCCTCCTCAAAGTCCCTCAACCCAAGCTTACGTCCTGAATGAGTCCTTTCTAACAGCCTCTTACTGAGATGCCCAACAGTCCCCCGTGGTGTGTAGTCTCTCCTGCTGCAGTGAGTTATGAACCCAACTTCTTCAATGGCAAGAATGTTCTTGATGGCATTTGGCTGAAGTGCATTGACAAAATATACGAGTAAAGATTAAGTAATCTCCAGCTGAGCTCAGCGTTTACACATTAGATTCTACTATAGAGAAAACTGGATCCAAACCTGTCACTAGCCCAATCAGCCCCAAACCACCAGGAAGAGGCATGCAGGTGCTGAAGTCAGGTAAAATGATCCTTACTGTGAGGGAGACTGGTCACTCAAGGAGCTATGAGGCAGGAAAATGTAGAATTATTCTAGGACTTGAGGAAAGGGCGGAATTTTAGGTATAATTGAAGGAAGCAACTTAGAGCGAAACAGGGCTATTTGTAAATGAGTTAATGTCCATTTTGGATGGCTAATGGACCAACGGTCCTATTTCCTGGCCATTACAAAGGTAAGATAGATATGGAATGTGGTGTCCAGAACTCATCTGAAACTCTCACCTAGGTTGGAAATCTTAAGGCAGTCTTTCTGTATCAAAATGACTAAGAACCTCTAGGCAAAGAAGGATATTTCTTTTTTACTGCTGTAATTTCAAACAATGACATTTTGGATACCCTATGATTTTAGAAAACAAGGTTTTTCAGTGAGTCAGAAAGCAGTGGTCCTTCCAGAAGGGGATCATTTTGACACTTTACAGTTTCAGTGTGTCCTTGGGAGAAACTACGGTCCTTGGCAGCTGCACGGCTAGTTTTATCTATGTCTGTCCTCCCCACCCCTGCCTTGCCTGCCAGCTTGATGAACAGCAGGACAGACTTTAACTTTTTCAGATTCTGTCTGTGCCTGTTAGTATGGCACATTTTATACAAGTAGCTTGACTTCTCACATGTCAGTTACCTGTAAACTGTGGACACTGACTATATAGGGTTGAGAATTAAACAAGATAATGTTTATTTTTTTAAAAAAGAGTCCAACATGTTACATGGATATGGTGTATACTCAAAAAAAAAAAAAACTGTCTCCATATGACTTAGCAAGACTGACCAACAACCACAGAGATAGACATCATAGGTCAGATAAGTTGTTACTCCTGATCTAGGATATAACTAATTCTGTCTTATGAGAGTCTGTTAGAGTTCATGCTGTGGTATGATACTCTGTTTATTGAGTAACTCTGCTGTTGCCAGCAATGAAGAGAGAAACTTCATTGCACAAGGAAAAGTTCAGCCCTTTGTCCGAAGTGCAGCAAAATATACGAGTAAAGATTAAGTAATCTCCAGCTGAGCTCAGCGTTTACACATTAGATTCTACTATAGAGAAACTGGATCCAAACCTGTCACTAGCCCAATCAGCCCCAAACCACCAGGAAGAGGCATGCAGGTGCTGAAGTCAGGTAAAATGATCCTTACTGTGAGGGAGACTGGTCACTCAAGGAGCTATGAGGCAGGAAAATGTAGAATTATTCTAGGACTTGAGGAAAGGGCGGAATTTTAGGTATAATTGAAGGAAGCAACTTAGAGCGAAACAGGGCTATTTGTAAATGAGTTAATGTCCATTTTGGATGGCTAATGGACCAACGGTCCTATTTCCTGGCCATTACAAAGGTAAGATAGATATGGAATGTGGTGTCCAGAACTCATCTGAAACTCTCACCTAGGTTGGAAATCTTAAGGCAGTCTTTCTGTATCAAAATGACTAAGAACCTCTAGGCAAAGAAGGATATTTCTTTTTTACTGCTGTAATTTCAAACAATGACATTTTGGATACCCTATGATTTTAGAAAACAAGGTTTTTCAGTGAGTCAGAAAGCAGTGGTCCTTCCAGAAGGGGATCATTTTGACACTTTACAGTTTCAGTGTGTCCTTGGGAGAAACTACGGTCCTTGGCAGCTGCACGGCTAGTTTTATCTATGTCTGTCCTCCCCACCCCTGCCTTGCCTGCCAGCTTGATGAACAGCAGGACAGACTTTAACTTTTTCAGATTCTGTCTGTGCCTGTTAGTATGGCACATTTTATACAAGTAGCTTGACTTCTCACATGTCAGTTACCTGTAAACTGTGGACACTGACTATATAGGGTTGAGAATTAAACAAGATAATGTTTATTTTTTTAAAAAAGAGTCCAACATGTTACATGGATATGGTGTATACTCAAAAAAAAAAAAAACTGTCTCCATATGACTTAGCAAGACTGACCAACAACCACAGAGATAGACATCATAGGTCAGATAAGTTGTTACTCCTGATCTAGGATATAACTAATTCTGTCTTATGAGAGTCTGTTAGAGTTCATGCTGTGGTATGATACTCTGTTTATTGAGTAACTCTGCTGTTGCCAGCAATGAAGAGAGAAACTTCATTGCACAAGGAAAAGTTCAGCCCTTTGTCCGAGTCAGCAATGCAGCCTGAAAGGTGAAGTGTTAGCCACTCAGGGAAATTATAAATGTAGGATTCCTTTTTTCTTGCAGTTTTACTGAGAAGATCTAATAGCTCCTAGAGTTTATATGACAGGCTGTTTTAAGTAGGGCTTCCCAGGTGGCTCAGTGGCAAAGAATCCACCTGCCAATACAGGAGATGGAGGAGATGTGGGTCCCTGGAGGAAGAAATGGCAACCCATTCTTGTATTCTTGCCTGAAAAAATCCCATGAACAGAGGAAACTGGGGTCATGGAGTCTCAAAGAGTCAGACATGACTCAGCATGCATGCACACTGTTGTAACTGGTAATAATATGTTGTTAAAAGAGAGAGGGAGGAAGGAAACAAAAAAAGAGGGAAAGCGGAGAAAGGAGGGAGGGAGACTATAAACATAAGCCCAGAGATGGATTTTCTTCGTGATGTGCCAGAGGGCAGAGCACTTCTGAGCTGGAGAAGTAATAAACATAGATTTGATCCTACCTGTAGCATTTCTGAACCACCTTATCTTGAGAATCTTCGAAGACTTTTGATCTTTTTCTTTTTGCCCTGAACTGTACATAATTAAATCTGTATGTCTGACCATCCAATTCTCTAATACTAGCTACATTCAAACATAGCCAGTAAAGAGTACAAAATGACCATCTAAGTATGAGTGTCAGATGCATCTTTGAAGAAAACTCATCAAGCAAAAATAAATCTTCCTTCAGCCTTAAAAATACTGACTTTGTAAAAATCTCTCTGAAGGAAAGAGCTCCAGTTATGCAAAAACTTTTATGACAATTTACCAAGCATTATTTATAATGGTGAAAATCTGTTAACAATCTAAAGATAAAACAGTAGAAGATTTTTTATATATAATTTTATTTATTTTATTGGTGGCTCTGGGTCTTTGTTGCTGTGTGACTTTTCTCTAGTTGGGATAAGTGGGGGCGACTCTCTACTTGTGGTGTGAGGGCCTTCTCATTGAAGTGGCTTTTCTTGCTTCAGAGCACAGAGTCTAGGCACACAGGCTTCAGTAGTTGCAGCTCCTGAGTTCTGGAGCACAAGCACTGTAGTTGTGGTACATGGGCTTACTTTGTGGTACATGGGCTTACTTGCTCCATGGCATGTAGGATCTTTCCAGATAAAGGATCAATAGAAGATTTATTACTTAAGGTACTTCAACTGCCTGGGCTATTATGCACCCATTTAAAAAATACATATTACTGAATAATTTATAAGCCCCTAGAAAAATGCTTATATAAAATTGTTATTTAAAATGCAGAGGGCTTCCCCTGGTGGTCCAGTGGGTAAGGACACCACCTTGCAGTGCAAGGGGCACCGGTTCAATCCCTGGCCTGGGAAGATCCCACGTGCTGCGGAGCGGCTGGACTGATGTGTCCAATTACCGAGCCGGAGCTCTGGAGCACATGCGCCCAGAGCCGGCACTCTGCGATGACAGAGGCCACCACGATGGGAGGCCCACAGGAGCCGAAGAACAAAGACTAATGAAAATAGAGAAATGAAAGACCAATAGAAGTGGTCTGCCCATCCCCCTCCCTCCCTACCCCACCCCCCCAAAAGATAAATAAATAAAATAAATGTTTAAAATAAAATGAAATAAAATGCAGAAAGTAGGGACTTCACCTGTTGGTCCAGTGGTTAAGACTCTGTACTGCCAACATAGGAGACCCGGTTCAATCCCACCAGGATCCTCTGTTTATGGAGTTTCCCAGGCAAGAATACTGGAGTGGGTTGTCACTGTCTTCTCCAAGAGATCTTCTTGACCCAGGGATCGAACCAATGTCTTAGGCATTACAGGCAGATTCTTTACCACTGAGCCACCATCAGGACTAAGACTATTTTTCCTCATTCTTTCCACATTTTGGTATTTTTGCAATATTTTTGCGATGAGAACACTATATATTTTCCTCTTGATGTTTCTTCATCTGTTTTTTATTATCCTTACATAACTCTTAGAGCCCTGAGCCACAGCACCCTCAGGAGCTGTGCTGCGGAGAAGTGAGTACTCACACTAAAGAAATGGAGGCTAGAACTCACTCACCATTCTGAGAACTCAAGTAGGATGCGTCCAAAGCTAACCAATGTTAGACATTGTTTTTCATGTGAGAGTTTAATTGCTTAGAATTTTCCAAACGTACTGTAATTCCAGCTCTCAGAGGGAGTTGGAAGGGAAGTCTCTAGACAGTAAGTATATAGCAGGCTTATACTTGTAGCTCATCTGGTAAAGAATCCACCTGCAATGCAGGAGTTCCTGGTTTGATTCCTGGGTTGTGAAGATCCCCTGGAGAAAGGCAAGGTTACCCACTCTAGTATTCTTACCTGGAGAATTCCATGACCTGTCCATGGGTCGTAAAGAGTTGGACACAACTGAGCAACTTTTACTTTTTCAGGCTTATAAAACAACACATCTAAACTGGAGGTGTACAAGACAGGCGTCTCAAGGAGGAGTATTTTTCCAGAAAAGTGTGGAGATCATGAGTTGTCTTATATGTTTGACTCTATAAAATCCTAGAATAAGAAGCTGTTTTAATATATGGGAAGAATTAGCAATTGACAAAGAGAAAATTGAGCAAATTAAAAGAGATAATTATTAAATCTGGAAAAAAATGAAATATATAAGAAAGGAAACATAATTTATGTACAATTCATGCTTCAATGGTAAATCAGTCATATGGGATTAACTAAACGTTCACATAATTATATTGGAAGGATGGGAGGAGTGGAAAAAGAGAATGGTTGAAGAATGCTACATCTTTGTCTGAAACAATTACAAAATAATGTAATAATAATAATGAATGAAACAGATAAATCAAGAAATAATAGTCTTAGCATATTGTTTAGGACTATGGAGTTGAGGACCAGAAGACCAACTAAAACAGATGGGGAAAAAGCTGCTCTAAAGAGAAGGATTGGGGCACAAGAAAATGAAACAGAAATGAGGACATTATAACCCTTTTATTTGACTTTTTAACCTCATGTAGCCATTTTAAAAACGGTTTTTATTTGATTTTTCTTAAGTTAACCACAAAACCATGATGAGATATTACCTCATCCTCATTAGGATGGCTGCTCTAAAATGAACAGAAGCAATTAGGAAAGAGCCTGTGTTGATTACGATGTGGAGAAGCAGAAACCCTTGTGCGTTGTTGGTGGGAATGGAAATGATGCAGCCACTATGGAAAGCAGTATGGCAGTTCCTCAGAAAAATTAAAAATAGAATTGCCATAGGATCCAGCAATTCTGTTTCTGGGTATAACCCAAAATAATTTAAAGCAAGGTCTCAAAAAAATGTTTGTTGGGGCTTCCCTGGTGGTCCAGTGGATAAAGAGTCTGCCTTGCAGTGCAAGGGGCACTGGTTTGATCCCTGGCCAGGAAAAATCCCACGTGCAGCAGAGCAGGGTTGGACAGGCGTGTCTGATTACAAACCAGCGCTCTGGAGTGCATGCGCCCAGAGCAGCTATTCTGCAGTTGAGAGAAGCAACTGCAATTGGAGGCCCATACAGGCCGAAGAATAAAGATGGGTGAAAATAAATAATAAAAAATCAATAAAAAGAGGTCAAAATTTAAAAAAAAATAAAAAAGAGAGAAATATGATTTAAAAAAAAAGATATTTGTATATGTATATTCATACCAGCAGTATTCACAACAGCCAAATAGGGAAAGCAACTCAGGTTAAGTGTCCATGAGGGATAAGTAAAATGTGCTATATACATACAATCATATGTTAGTCAGCCTTATAAAGCAAAGAAATTCTGACACATGCTACAACATGGATGAATCTCGATGACATTATACCAGGTGAAATAAGCCAGTCACAAAAAGATAAACACTTGTATCGTTATACTTGTATGAGGTTTCTAGAGTAATCAGATTCATGGAAACAGAAAGCAGGAAGTTGGTTGACAGGAGCCAAAAGGAAGAGAGATGGGTAGTTGTTGTTTAAAGAGTGTAAAGTTTCAGCTTTGCAAGATGAAAAGAGTTCTGGAGATTGGTTGCATAACAGTGTGAACATTCTTTTTTTAAAAATTATTTTTGTTTTATTTTTTACTTTCAGTGTGAACGTTCTTAGTGCCATGAACTATATATTAAAAATGGTGAAGATAGTAAATTACATGTTATGTGTATTTTACTGCAATTAAAAAAATTTCTAATTAACCAAAGTAGTTGGAACTTGGACTGCATAGGATTAAGATACATGCTCTGCTGTTACACTCTCTTGTAGATTGTAGTAATCTTTGACTGAGGTCTGCAATGCAGCTGCACATATTAAGATAAATGGTAAACATAGCCCAAGAGAATGCAGTGTATTTTTCTTTTTAAGAGTAAGTGATGAAATTGGCTTACAACATCTGACCAAATTTAGAGTCAAAAGGAGGTAGTTTGGGTCATCCTAATGAATGCCTAGAAACTGGCTTGACATAAAGCTAAAATCAATGTCATTGATTGATGTGTATACATTCAACATTCATTCAAGAAATCTTAATTGAGCACTGACTATATGCCAGGCACAGTCCTAGACACTGAAACTGCCTTGTAATGCATGACCCAACTGCAGAAAGAGAAAGAGATTTAGAACCTATCATAAAAAGTGAAGTAAGTCAAAAAGAGAAAGACAAACACAGTATACTAACACACATATATGGAATCTAGTAGGACGGTCTTGATATCACACGCAGGGAACTCATGGAAAAACAGACAGAGCATAGACATAGGGACATCGTGGTGAAGAAATAGGGAGGGGGAAGCATGGAGGAAGTGGCAGGGAAACCTATGGTGTTATGTGTGGAAAAGATAGCTAGTGTCATAGTGCTAAGGGAATAGGAGTGCTTACAATGGCTTGGGGCGAGGGTCTAGAGGGGTGGGATGGGGGGATCTGGGCGGGTGGGGACCATGGATATGCATATGACTGATCTGGGAACATACATGTCTGTGAACAACAAAACCCTGTAAAACCTTTAAAATAAAGACTAAAAAAAAAAATCTAAGCATTCAAAAAATGGCATTGGGTCCCATCACTTCATGGCAAACATATGGGGAAAAAGTGGAAACAGGGACAGATTTTGTTCTCTTAGACTCCAAAATCACTATGGACAGTGACTGCAATCATGAAATTAAAGGATGCTCTCTCCTTGGAAGAAAAGCTATGACCAACCTA
The DNA here is from genome assembly GCA_022376925.1 of Tragulus kanchil. Lineage (NCBI taxonomy): Eukaryota > Metazoa > Chordata > Mammalia > Artiodactyla > Tragulidae > Tragulus > Tragulus kanchil. The sequence goes on along the minus strand of JAIOJX010000006.1, from coordinate 104,173,607 downwards.
CACAGCATATTAAAAGGTAGAGACATCACTTTGCTGACATGACAAAGGCCCATAATATCAAAGCTATGGTTTTTCCAGTACTCTGGATGTGAGAGTTGGACCATTAAGAAGGCTGAGCGCCAAAGAATTGATGCTTTTGAACTGTGGTGCCAACTAGAGAAGACTCTTGAGAGTCCCTTAGACTGCAAGGAGACCAAATGAGTCAGTCCTAAAGGAAATCAACCCTAAATATTCATTGGAAAGACTCATGCTGAAGCTGAAGCTCCAATATTTTGGCCACCTGATGAAACGAGCCAACTTATTGGAAAAGATCCTAATGCTGGGAGAAATAGAGGGAAGGAGGAGAAGAGGGCAACAAAGGATGAGATGGTTGGATGGCCTCACTGAACTCAATGGACATGAGTTTGAGCAAGCTCTGGGAGATAGTGAAGGGCAGGGAAGCCCAGTTTGCTGCAGTCCATGAGGTCACAAAGAGTCAGACACAGCTTAGTGACTGAAAAAACAACAATCCCACATAGGCCAACTGTTCCTCTTTGCCCCAGGACTGAATGGGTTCTCAGTTTGTGATCCAGTTTGAAAACGGAGAAAGTACTTGGCAAATTCACTTTTATCCGAGTAAGTCCCATGTTCTGGGAACCTCTTAGTCCTGAGGTTGGTTGTCCTGACTCTGAGCTTTCTCTTCCTGTTGTCCGTCCTGATCTTGTGGGAGTGTGCACATGTGTGTGTTTTGATATATTTATTTAAGGTCAAGGACTCTGCTGAGCAGGAGAATGCTGAGCTGTCAGATGTTCAGAGTACTCAATTAAGGCAACAAACTATTAATAAAGTGAAAATAAGAGTCAAGCTTTTCATCACTTACTGTGACAGTATAAACAAGAGGTTAAAACCAGAGAAAGTTCTGACTCCTTCTCCTTGCATTTTCCCCAGTGGAATACCACAGGTTATGTGGATCAGCACAGATATGGGGGGTTACAGGTAAGGGGATTTAAAGGACTGCTGGGAGGGGGAAAGTACTGAGTCATAGTGGGAAAGTACTAGTACTGAGTCAGCAGGGAGAAAGTGTCTTCACAGCCTCTCCCTCCCTCCTCACCCAACAATAAGGAAGCCTAAGCAGGGGCCCCGAGAAAAGTCTTAGAGAAAGAGAAGAGAAGGTTCCTGGTCTAGAAATGCAGGTAAGACCATGGACAGCCAGGACTTCCCTAGTCCTTGACTAAAACTCCCCTCAGAGGCTGCAGTGTCCTGCCTGTGCAAGTCTAGTGGGCACAGTATTCCTCCCTTGACTTGCCAAGTAAAGCCTTTGTAGTTGACTATAGCTGTGCCTGGAAAAAAAAAAAAAAAATTACACACAGATTTTTGGCCAAGAGCTGGAATATTAATATATCTCTCTTTCTCTCTACCCACAGAAAAATGGACAAAGATTATGATCAAATGATCCACGCACATACACACATACACAAATGTTAAATGATTCTTAAATACATGGAACGATGTTCAGTCTCACTCATAAGAGTGATGCACATTAAACCTGCACAACATTGATAATTTTTCACTTAACACACTGTGGTGGTAAAGAAATGGGGAAGGGCTTCCCTGGTGGTCCAGTGGGTAAGGACACCGCTTTGCAGTGCAAGGGGCGTCGGTTCCATCCCTGGTCTGGGAAGATCCCACATGCCGCGGAGCGGCTGGACTGATGTGTCCAATCACCGAGCCAGAGCTCTGGAGCGCATGCGCCCAGAGCCGGTGCTCTGCGACGAGAGAGGCCACCGCGATGGGAGGCCCACATGGGCCAAAGAACAAAGATGGATGAAACTAGACAAGTGAAAGACCAATAGAAGTGGCCTGCCTGCTCCCCTCCCTCCCCACCACTCCCCCCCCCCACCAAAAATAAATAAACAAAACTTTAAAAAATAAAAGAAAGTCAAGCTTTTCATCACTTACTGTGACAGTATAAACAAGAGGTTAAAACCAGAGAAAGTTCTGACTCCTTCTCCTTGCATTTTCCCCAGTGGAATACCACAGGTTATGTGGATCAGCACAGATATGGGGGGTTACAGGTAAGGGGATTTAAAGGACTGCTGGGAGGGGGAAAGTACTGAGTCATAGTGGGAAAGTACTAGTACTGAGTCAGCAGGGAGAAAGTGTCTTCACAGCCTCTCCCTCCCTCCTCACCCAACAATAAGGAAGCCTAAGCAGGGGCCCCGAGAAAAGTCTTAGAGAAAGAGAAGAGAAGGTTCCTGGTCTAGAAATGCAGGTAAGACCATGGACAGCCAGGACTTCCCTAGTCCTTGACTAAAACTCCCCTCAGAGGCTGCAGTGTCCTGCCTGTGCAAGTCTAGTGGGCACAGTATTCCTCCCTTGACTTGCCAAGTAAAGCCTTTGTAGTTGACTATAGCTGTGCCTGGAAAAAAAAAAAAAAAATTACACACAGATTTTTGGCCAAGAGCTGGAATATTAATATATCTCTCTTTCTCTCTACCCACAGAAAAATGGACAAAGATTATGATCAAATGATCCACGCACATACACACATACACAAATGTTAAATGATTCTTAAATACATGGAACGATGTTCAGTCTCACTCATAAGAGTGATGCACATTAAACCTGCACAACATTGATAATTTTTCACTTAACACACTGTGGTGGTAAAGAAATGGGGAAGGGCTTCCCTGGTGGTCCAGTGGGTAAGGACACCGCTTTGCAGTGCAAGGGGCGTCGGTTCCATCCCTGGTCTGGGAAGATCCCACATGCCGCGGAGCGGCTGGACTGATGTGTCCAATCACCGAGCCAGAGCTCTGGAGCGCATGCGCCCAGAGCCGGTGCTCTGCGACGAGAGAGGCCACCGCGATGGGAGGCCCACATGGGCCAAAGAACAAAGATGGATGAAACTAGACAAGTGAAAGACCAATAGAAGTGGCCTGCCTGCTCCCCTCCCTCCCCACCACTCCCCCCCCCAAATAAAAATAAATAAACAAATCTTTAAAAAAATAAAAAAGAAATGGGGAAACAGATACTCCTATTGAAGGAGGGCATATACCTGGTACTGCCTCTACTCAGAACAATTCCACAACTTCAATAAAAATTACAGATTCAGGTATCTTTGACCAGTAGATACATTCTAGGAATTTATCCTGCATATAGGCCACACCTGTGGGAAATGAAATATACACAGCAGTCTTTATTCCTTGCCATTTATTATCTATAATAACAAAAGGTTGGAAACTACCTCACAGTTGTTGCTGTTCAATTGCTCTGTTGTATCCGACTCCTTGCGACCCCATGGACTACAGCACGCCAGGCTTCCCTGTCCTTCACCAAACTCTTGAGGAGTCTGCTCAGACTCATGTCCATTGAGTTGGTGATGCCATCCAACCATCTCACCCTCTGTTGTTACCTTCAGGGACTGGTAGATAAAAATATAATACATCCACACACAGAAATAGTGCACAGTCATTCAGAAGATATAATGGTTTTTAATTTGTTTTTAATTTTTGTCAGTGCTGGGTCTTTGTTACTGCATGGACTTTCTCTAGTTGTAGTGAGCAAGGACCACTCTCTAAGTTGTTCAACATGGGCTATAGGCTATAGGGTGGGTGGGCTCAGTAGTTGTGGCACACAGGCTTGGATGCCCCACACATATGGAATCTTCCCAGACCAGGGATTGAACCCATGTCCTCTGTATTGGTAGGCAGTTAACTACCAGACCCCCAGGCAAATCCTATCATTATGCTTTTTTTTTTTTTTTAAGATTTATTTATTTATTTACTTTGGGCGGGGGTCAGGTTGGGGAGGGAGGGAGTGGGCGGGCCACTTCTATTGGTCTTTCACTTCTATTTTCATTCGCCTCGCTCTTTGGCTCCTATGGGCCTCCCATCGCGGTGGCATCTGTCGTTGCAGAGCACCGGCTCTGGGCGCATGCGCTCCAGAGCTCTGGCTCGGTGATTGGACACATCAATCCAGCCGCTCCGCGGCATGTGGGATCTTCCCAGGCCAGGGCTCGAACTGGCTCCCCTTGCACTGCAAGGCAGTGTCCTTACCCACTGGACCACCAGGGGAAGCCCTATCATTATGCTTTAAAAGTAAATATGAAACTGCATGTATTATATACACAATTTGTGTGATAATATAGGGGAAATAACATAGTTTTTGTTTGTTATAGAAGGATATATAAGAAACTAGTAGCATTGGTTTTCAGGAAGAAAACTGACTGGGTAACTGGTAAAAAAAATGGAAAGAGGGCTTCCCTGGTGGTCCAGGAGGTAAGGGCACTGCCTTGCAGTGCAAGGGGTGCCGTTTCGATCCCTGGCCTGGGAAGATCCCACGTGACATGGAGCGGCTGGATCAATATGTCCAACTACAGAGCTGGAGCTCTGGAGTGCATGTGCCCAGAACTGGTGGTCTGCAACTGAGAGGCCACTGCAATGGAAGGCCCACACAGGCCAAAGAGCAAAGAGAAATAAAGGAAAATCAAGAGAAGTGGCAAAAAAAAAAAAAAAAAAAATAATGGAAAGAGACATTTCATTGTATACATCTTGCATCTTTTGAATTTTAAATCTGTTTGAATGTAAATCAGAATTTAAACTAAGTCAACCAACCACAAACGTGGGCTATAGGCTATAGGGTGGGTGGGCTCAGTAGTTTGTTGGGCACTGGGTCTTTGTTACTGCATGGACTTTCTCTAGTTGTAGTGAGCAAGGACCACTCTCTAAGTTGTTCAACATGGGCTATAGGCTATAGGGTGGTGGGCTCAGTAGTTGTGGCACACAGGCTTGGATGCCCCACACATATGGAATCTTCCCAGACCAGGGATTGAACCCATGTCCTCTGTATTGGTAGGCAGTTAACTACCAGACCCCCAGGCAAATCCTATCATTATGCTTTTTTTTTTTTTTTAAGATTTATTTATTTATTTACTTTGGGCGGGGGTCAGGTTGGGGAGGGAGGGGAGTGGGCGGGCCACTTCTATTGGTCTTTCACTTCTCTATTTTCATTCGTCTTCGTTCTTTGGCTCCTATGGGCCTCCCATCGCGGTGGCATCTGTCGTTGCAGAGCACCGGCTCTGGGCGCATGCGCTCCAGAGCTCTGGCTCGGTGATTGGACACATCAATCCAGCCGCTCCGCGGCATGTGGGATCTTCCCAGGCCAGGGCTCGAACTGGCTCCCCTTGCACTGCAAGGCAGTGTCCTTACCCACTGGACCACCAGGGGAAGCCCTATCATTATGCTTTAAAAGTAAATATGAAACTGCATGTATTATATACACAATTTGTGTGATAATATAGGGGAAATAACATAGTTTTTGTTTGTTATAGAAGGATATATAAGAAACTAGTAGCATTGGTTTTCAGGAAGAAAACTGACTGGGTAACTGGTAAAAATAATGGAAAGAGGGCTTCCCTGGTGGTCCAGGAGGTAAGGGCACTGCCTTGCAGTGCAAGGGGTGCCGTTTCGATCCCTGGCCTGGGAAGATCCCACGTGACATGGAGCGGCTGGATCAATATGTCCAACTACAGAGCTGGAGCTCTGGAGTGCATGTGCCCAGAACTGGTGGTCTGCAACTAGAGAGGCCACTGCAATGGAAGGCCCACACAGGCCAAAGAGCAAAGATAAATAAATGAAAATCAATAGAAGTGGCCAAAAAAAAAAAAAAAAAAATAATGGAAAGAGACATTTCATTGTATACATCTTGCATCTTTTGAATTTTAAATCTGTTTGAATGTAAATCAGAATTTAAACAAGAAGTAAGTCAACCAACCACAAAAACGTGGGCTCTCAAGTTAGACTGCCTGGGTTTAAATCTTTCTTCATCACTTACCAGTTGTGTGACCTTAGGCAAACTGCTTAACCTTATGTTTCTTTCCACATCTACCAAATGGGTATAATAGCACTGATTTCAGAGAGTTGTTGTGGGAATTAAAGTAGATCACACTGATCAAATATTTAGATCAGTGACAGAGACTCTGGATCCAGACTTCAGGGCTCAGATGCGAGCTCCCCACCTAGGTTGCATGACCTTGGGCAAGTTATTCAACCTCACTTTTTCTCAGTTTCTTCATTGGAAAATGGGGGTAAGAATTAGTTTGTGTGAAGATTAAATTAGCTAATATTTATAACATTACTTACAACTACACTTGGCATATGTTAAGTGCCTATATGTATTTCTTGAGTATTTGGTATTTATTTGCCACAAATATTAGTTATTACAATTAGTTGTTATCCATCGTTGTTGAAGTAAACCCTTCTTAGGTTATTTTTCAGAATGATCTTACCTACTCTCAACCTTGCTCCTATCTGTAATTCTACAAACACACTGCATCTGTTATGTGCTCATACTGTTCCGAGTCTGCAGTGCCCGTTTCAGCCATGACTGACTGAAGAATGCTTAAACTGTCCTTCAAGACTCAGTTCAAAGATCTGAAGATCTTCCTCCCTACAGGTGGCGCCTCTCTTCTATGAACTACCCCATCACAGATCTCTAGTCTGACATTTCCTCCTTTGGCTGTCTCTCCTCCTGCCCCAGACTGGTAGGTAGATCAGGTAACAATTCATGCCTGTGGGGATAAATGGGTAAATGGAATACTGACATTTTCAAAGGAATTCAAAAAGTTTTCTGTTGTGACATGTATCAACTTCTTTGTTATGCCCTAAAGTCTCTGACCTGAGAAAAAGGAAAGAGCTGTTCAGGGACACTTAAAGGAAAGTGGAAATAGAATACTTTGGAAACTAGAAGGTATTAGTGTTTTTTGGCAGGGGGAGGTGTCAGGGGGTTGATCTGGTTTTTGCCTTTGATCACTATGGACTTGGCTCCCCCTGCTGGATATAAAGTAAAATATGGATGGACTTGAGTATTACACTTGGTGAAATGTCAGATGAATACTGTATACTATCACTTATATGTGAACTCTAAAAAATAAAACAAATTAGTGAATATAGCAGAAAAGAAATAGACTCACAGATAGAGAGAACAGGAAAAGGGGGAAGGGCAAGAAGGGCAAGCTAGGGACAGGGGATTAAGAGATACAAACGACGATGTGTAAAATAAATAAGACAACTGTGTATAAAATAAGCTACAAGGTTGTATTGTACAGCACAGAGAATATAACCAATATTTTATAATAACTGTAAATAAGTACATGATCTTTAAAAATTGTGTATTTCAGGTTGTATACCTGAAAATTGTATGATATTTTAAGTCAACCATAGTGTAAGTGAAAGTCGCTCAGTTGTATCCGACTCTTTGCAATCCCATGGACTGTAGCCCACCAGGCTCCTCTGTCCATTGAATTCTCCAGGCAGGAATACTGGAGAGGGCAGCCATTCCCATCTCCAGGGGAATCTTCCTGACCCAGGAATCGAACTGGGGTCTCCTGCATTGCAGGCAGATTCTTTACCAGCTGAGTTACCAGGGAAGCCCATATCAACTGTACTTCAGTTTAAAAAAAATCAGTTCATTTATGTATATAAAGCCAGTCATCTTGTAGCATATTTCAATAGTGTCTAGAGCTTTCATCAAGGCTCTCATTACAGATGACATAGTTGTAGCTGTGACATTCCAGCATTTCCATGACTGGCTACATAACTATTACAGTTGCCTCATGTAACTAGAGCGAGAGGTGTGGCTTTGAAATCTTAGCCAAGGACTGCAAGCCAGGAAGTCCTGAGTGTATATTCAGCTTTGACAACAACTGCAAAAAGTGGCCCCTGGCAAATAATTTAGCTTGTTGGGTTTTTTAATTGCCTTGTTAATTTTTATTTTACTGCCTGTGTGATGGGCATCAGAATGTCAGTAGCATCTCATTACCGCTGAAGCACTTGACTGATGTCAGTTGTCAGTTGAACACCAAATTTCTCCTATGTGCACAGCAGCACTCAGGCCCCAAGAAACCCAACAGCAGTGTGATGTTCCTCCCCTCAAGGATCGGCGTGTCTTAAGGGAACGTGAAGTCTCTGTATGGTGCTTCAAAAGGTGTCTGACATACAGTAAGTCTTCAAAAAACGTACATTCACTTCCTTCTTCCACCTCTAAGTCTGGCTTCTGCCTAGGACTATAAACCCTGATTCCAGGTCTGATAGAACATTTTTTGAGATGGATTCCTCCCCTGTAGATTGTCTAGATTGATTTGATTGTCAATGCCACGAGAACAGGAACTGGGTCTTGTTCATGCTCCATCCCTACTACCAGGCAATGCCTAGCACATGAAATGTGCTTCAGTACATTTTGTTGAGTCAATGACCTTCCAAGGAAACTCATTCTGTTTTTAGCTTACCCTCATTATTACAGAAGTGAGCTGAAATCTGCCTCCCTGTCGCTTGCCTTCACTGGTTCTTACCTTCCCTAATCTAAATAGTTCTCAGTAAATGAAACCTCTCTTTTACCTCTCGCCTTTTGCCCTCTGTCATCATCGCCGTCACAAGTATCACAAGAGACTATTTAAAGCCCTTGCCAAAATCTAGATGCTACTAGCTGTACCTCCAGTGTTCCTCTAATCCATTAGCCAAATAGTTAAAAAAAAAAAAAAAAAACTCACAATGTAGTTGAGGAAATTCATTCTGAAACATGCAACAAAGAGGACTCAAAGCTTTTACATGTGGTGAGTGAGTGTGGTAGCACAGGAGTAAATTCAGGAGTTCAGTAAAAGGAGCTGTCCTTAGGGTATACAAAAGTGAGAAGAGATTTTCTGCTGTTTTGGTGCTAAAACGTTCAGTCATTCATCTTAAGACCTAGATGAAGCAAACAACAAAGTACGTCCTCTCACATGTTCACTTTCCAGTGGAGGAGACAGATAACTAGCAAGAGAATTAATGAAATTAATGAACTTGAAAGGTGGAGCTGGGCTTCCCTGTTAGCTCAGTGGTAAAGAGTTCGCCTGCCAATGCAGGGAAGACAGATTGGATCCCTGATCCAGGAAGATCCCACATGCTATGGAGCAACTAAGCCCATGAGACACAACTATTGAGCCTGTGCTCTAGAGCCTCAGAGCCACAACTATTGAGCCCGTGTGCCGCAACTACTGAACCCTGTGTGCTCTGGGGTCCAAGTTCCACAATAAGAGAAATCATCACAACAAGAAGCCTGCTCACCTCAACTAGAGAGTAGCCCCCACTCCCCGCAACTGCTCCCTGTGGCAGCAGTGAAAACCCAGAAGAGACAATAATAAATAAATTAAATCCCATCAAACCAAAAAAACTGAATTATTAAAAAAAAAAAAAAGTGGTGCTATGAAGAAAAAGTCAGGGTGCTGGGGGAGAAAAATGAGGCAAGGTAGGTAGGGGACAAGCATCAGCTTTAGAAAGCACAGGGATCAGAAAGCCTCTCTGAGGAGCCATCAGGAAGGAACTTGAAGGATTCCCCTGACATTCCAGGGTTGAGACTTTGCCTTTCAGTGCAAGGTGTGCAGGTTGAATCCTTGGCTGGGGAGCTAAGACCCCACATGCCTCCTGGTCAAAAAAACCCAAAACATAAGACATAAGCAATATTGTAACAAATTCAATAAAGGCTTTAAAAATTATCCACAGCAAAAAAAAAAAAAAGAGCTTGAGAAAAAGCAAGAATGGGAGGAATTTAAGGCTTGGCTTAGAGGACAGATATTAGAAGCAGAGGAGTATAAGGAAAGAAACAAACATGAATTCTAAGGTAAAACTTGTATGTAAGCACATATCTTAGTTCAAAATCTTTTGTTCGTTATTCCAAATATTTGAGCATGCCAATAGTTTATATGCTCCCAAAAGAATTCAAAGTGACTTACAGAAATATAACAGGAAATAATACAGAAATGAGGGTGAAAGTGGAAAGTAAAGACGAACAGGAGAAGAAAAATAAAGTCAATGGATAGGACCGGCATACCAAAGTGCATATTACCCAGTTCTAAATAGTAACTAGATCTGGGCTGTAATATTTAATTCTGAACTTCTAGGAACAAGGCAATAGGGAAATATGAACAATTATGAAATTCAGTGTGCCTGTAATTTAAAAAAAAAAAAAAGAAGTAGTTCTTAAGAGAATTATAACTTCCTGTTATTAGTATCTGAGAGAAATATTCCTTCATCATGAGTCACTGTATGACATAATGGTCAAAGTCTTTGACAATATCCCTAAAATAAACACAATAGCAAGATTCCTAGGGCCTTCTCTCAGAACTAGTTTCAATGCAGAAAAGCACAGCGCAGCTAAGTGAAAGCATTTCTGCAAGAGACTAGAGGCAATCCAGCTACACAGCTTATAAAAGCTGCTGCGAATCAGGGATAACACTTAGAATGTCTAGAGAAATGAACAGATTACTTATTATCCTCAATGAATATTACTTCTTTCACCTGAGCTTTGATGAATAATATGTAGTAAAGAATTTGAAGTCATTTCTCTGGCAAGAAACTAGAATGGAAATGACCTTGCTGCTAATTAGCAACTGTTTTGAAAATCAGTGGAGCTAATTAACATTTATTCAGAGAATTAAGGGGCCAAATAGTGTGATAACTTAGAAAAAGGCCATCCTGTTACCATTTGGAAGTGGACCTAACATGTTCCTGAAAAAGTAGACCTGGACCCACATAATCACATGAACAGATAAGACCTCAGGGTCCAGAGTTCTTCCACTCACATGTGGTCAAGATCATCCTAGCCTCTACTAGTCAAGAGAAAAACCTTAATAAATTAGTTAGGTAATTTTACTTTCCTGATAACTGCATAGTTTTTGTACTGTGTAAATTTTTTGGCAATAAGTCAATTAAATATTGGAGGAGAGCTCCCCAAAACAATAGTCAATTGTAAGAAGAGTTGATTTCAAGCCATACTTTCTGACAGTAAATATATAGAAAGAATCAGTGGTAAATTTTTACCACTGCTTAGTGGCAAAAATGACATACCCTCAGCACAGAGGCAAATAATTATTTTTCCCTTCTTAACAAAACAAAACAAAAAGCCATACAATAAGCTCATCTAAAAATAGTTTTAGAAGAGGGAGGAGCTTCTCTAGAGATTTAGTGGGTTAAGACTATGTGCAGGTTTATTTACAATAGCTAGAACATGGAAACAACCTAGATGTCCATCGACAGATGAATGGATAAAGAAGCTTGGTACATATATACGATGGAATGTTACTCAGCCATAAAAAGAAATGCATTTGAATCAGTTGTAATGAGATGGATGAATCTAGAACCTATTATACAGAGTGAAGTGTGTCAGAGAGAGAAAGATAAACATTATATACTGACAAATATATATGGAATCTAGAAGGATGGTGCTTATCAATGAATATGCAGAGCAACAATGGAGAGGTGGATATTGGGGTGAGGGAAGAGAATATGTTGTGGAACTAGGGTCTCAAACAGGGGCTCTGTGGCGGGCTGGAGGGGTGGCATGGGGAGGGAGATGTGGGGAGGTTCATGTGTGGAGGGGGACATGTGTATACTTATGGCAGATTCAGATCGATATGGCAATAAACAACAAAACTCAGTAAAAAAAAAAAAACATTTTTCTTGAACCAATAGAGTTATCTGATCTGTTGGCTTGACAGACAGTGGCTAGTTTGTGGTCACCCGGGTCACCCACACACCCTCACCCCTGGGCCAGAGTGCATGTGTACTATGTTGTTTCAGTCATGTTTTGTTTCCCCCCGGGGCCTTGGGATTCTCCAGGTCAACCCCCTTTGCGACCCTATGGTCCCAGCTCACATGAACAGATAAGACCTCAGGGTCCAGAGATCTTTCCTAGCCTCTACTAGTCAAGAGAAAAACCTTAATAAATTAGTTAGGTAATTTTACTTTCCTGATAACTGCATAGTTTTTGTACTGTGTAAATTTTTTGGCAATAAGTCAATTAAATATTGGAGGAGAGCTCCCCAAAACAATAGTCAATTGTAAGAAGAGTTGATTTCAAGCCATACTTTCTGACAGTAAATATATAGAAAGAATCAGTGGTAAATTTTTACCACTGCTTAGTGGCAAAAATGACATACCCTCAGCACAGAGGCAAATAATTTTTTTTTCCCTTCTTAACAAAACAAAACAAAAAGCCATACAATAAGCTCATCTAAAAATAGTTTTAGAAGAGGGAGGAGCTTCTCTAGAGATTTAGTGGGTTAAGACTATGTGCAGGTTTATTTACAATAGCTAGAACATGGAAACAACCTAGATGTCCATCGACAGATGAATGGATAAAGAAGCTTGGTACATATATACGATGGAATGTTACTCAGCCATAAAAAGAAATGCATTTGAATCAGTTGTAATGAGATGGATGAATCTAGAACCTATTATACAGAGTGAAGTGTGTCAGAGAGAGAAAGATAAACATTATATACTGACAAATATATATGGAATCTAGAAGGATGGTGCTTATCAATGAATATGCAGAGCAACAATGGAGAGGTGGATATTGGGGTGAGGGAAGAGAATATGTTGTGGAACTAGGGTCTCAAACAGGGGCTCTGTGGCGGGCTGGAGGGGTGGCATGGGGAGGGAGATGTGGGGAGGTTCATGTGTGGAGGGGGACATGTGTATACTTATGGCAGATTCAGATCGATATGGCAATAAACAACAAAACTCAGTAAAAAAAAAAAAACATTTTTCTTGAACCAATAGAGTTATCTGATCTGTTGGCTTGACAGACAGTGGCTAGTTTGTGGTCACCCGGGTCACCCACACACCCTCACCCCTGGGCCAGAGTGCATGTGTACTATGTTGTTTCAGTCATGGTCAACTCTTTGCGACCCTATGGACTCTAGCCCAACCAGGCTCCTCGGTCCTTGGGATTCTCCAGGCAATAATACTGGAGTGGGTTGCCATGCCCTCCTGCAGGGGATATTTGGGACCCAGGGATAGAATCCCCTCTCTTAGGTCTCCTGGATTTTCAAATGGCTTCTTCCCCACTTAGCACTACATAGGAAGTCCACAGTTCAACTAAATTTCCCAGCATGCCTTGCAGTTAAGTGTAGGTAAGAGAATTCTGGCTGGTTGAATTGGATGTATTTCACCTTCAGGATGGTGCAAGAAACCTCAGAGTGATTTTGGATGCTGGGTACCCAAAATGACAGGCCTGGGTCACTTAATACCCAAGATCATTTCGAGTTTACATGAGGAAGAAATAACTTTCTACTGTGTACTGAGATTTCAAAGCTGACTCTTACAACAGCTAGTGTATAGTCAATACAGCATTTAAATCAAGAATACGTTTCTACCTCTCAAGCCCAGATGCTTGTATATAAAAACATTATTCTAGGAAAGGAATCTGTAGACTTCACCTGACTGCCAAAAAGGTCTATGCTACAAAAAAGAAGAACCTGTGGGTTACTGGGTTTGACATTTAACTCCACACCCTCATGTCTTTTGTTTTTTAATTTTTTTAAATTTGTATTGGGGTATAGCCAATTAATAGTGTTGTGATAGTTTCAGGTGAATAGCAAAGGGACTCAGCCATACATATACATGTATCCATTCTTCCCCAAACTCCCCTCCCATGCAGGCTGCTAAATAACGGAGCAGAGTTCCCTGTGCTATACAGGATACTCTTGTTGGTTATCCATTTTAAATATAGCCCAGTATATACATGTTGATCCCAGACTTCCTCACTATCCCTTCCCCTCATTCTCGGTCCCCCCTGGCAACCATAAGTTAGTTTTCTAAGTCTGTGAGTCTGTTTCTGTTTTGTAAATAGGTTCATTTGTATCATTTCTTTTCAGATTCCACATATAAGCAGTATCATACAATATTTATCCTTCTCTGTCTGACTTACTTCACTCAGTATGACTATCTCTAGGTCCATCTATGTCACCCCATGTTTTTTTCTTTACTCACCCTCCTCTGTAGTCTCAAAGAGAGCTATAGTGGTGACAAACACTCAGACACATTGAAATGCCATCCCCTAGGACAGCAAGGTAGGTGACTCAGAGCTTGGGCCCTTGAGCAGGGCCCTTGCCCTGCTCCACCACTTATTCACTGTGTGACCCAGAGTAAGTTACTTAACCTCTCCGTGCCTTATGTCTGTAAGATGGGAATTATAATTGCTCCTTCCTCACAGGGTTATTGTGAAGAATAAGTGAGTTGATCCATTAAATTTCTTCGAGTCTAGCACATAGTAAGCTCTCAGAAAATGTTAGTTGCTCTTTCAAGTGCCTGTTAAGGCTGTTTCTTTATGATATTTTTAAGGAAGGAAGAAGAGAAGAGAAAAGAGTAGGTTAGCCATTCCTCTTATGAGTCATAGCCTACATGTAAAATAACTTTTTAGATGCACAAAATTGGTATCCCTTTTTAAAGCACACAAAGGAAGCTGTTGATAGTTCTTCCTTGAAAAGTTTCCAGTTTAATTTTATATTCTATATAGTTACTGCCAACTGAATCTTTTTTAGTGCTTCTGTGACAGTACAAATGCTCCCACTTTGTTTTAATTTTTTAAATTTGTATTGGGGTATAGCCCATTAATAGTGTTGTGATAGTTTCAGGTGAATAGCAAAGGGACTCAGCCATACATATACATGTATCCATTCTTCCCCAAACTCCCCTCCCATGCAGGCTGCTAAATAACGGAGCAGAGTTCCCTGTGCTATACAGGATACTCTTGTTGGTTATCCATTTTAAATATAGCCCAGTATATACATGTTGATCCCAGACTTCCTCACTATCCCTTCCCCTCATTCTCGGTCCCCCCTGGCAACCATAAGTTAGTTTTCTAAGTCTGTGAGTCTGTTTCTGTTTTGTAAATAGGTTCATTTGTATCATTTCTTTTCAGATTCCACATATAAGCAGTATCATACAATATTTATCCTTCTCTGTCTGACTTACTTCACTCAGTATGACTATCTCTAGGTCCATCTATGTCACCCCATGTTTTTTTCTTTACTCACCCTCCTCTGTAGTCTCAAAGAGAGCTATAGTGGTGACAAACACTCAGACACATTGAAATGCCATCCCCTAGGACAGCAAGGTAGGTGACTCAGAGCTTGGGCCCTTGAGCAGGGCCCTTGCCCTGCTCCACCACTTATTCACTGTGTGACCCAGAGTAAGTTACTTAACCTCTCCGTGCCTTATGTCTGTAAGATGGGAATTATAATTGCTCCTTCCTCACAGGGTTATTGTGAAGAATAAGTGAGTTGATCCATTAAATTTCTTCGAGTCTAGCACATAGTAAGCTCTCAGAAAATGTTAGTTGCTCTTTCAAGTGCCTGTTAAGGCTGTTTCTTTATGATATTTTTAAGGAAGGAAGAAGAGAAGAGAAAAGAGTAGGTTAGCCATTCCTCTTATGAGTCATAGCCTACATGTAAAATAACTTTTTAGATGCACAAAATTGGTATCCCTTTTTAAAGCACACAAAGGAAGCTGTTGATAGTTCTTCCTTGAAAAGTTTCCAGTTTAATTTTATATTCTATATAGTTACTGCCAACTGAATCTTTTTTAGTGCTTCTGTGACAGTACAAATGCTCCCAGCCTTTGGTTTACAAAGCAGGGCTTACATTTAAATAATATTAAGGTTGGTGCAAAAGTAATTGCAGTTTTACATTGTTGAACCTTGCTGTTTGATATTGGAATACATTCTTAAATAAATGTGGTTATGTTATACATCATTTTAATGTGCATTTCTCACTTTATGGGTTTTATTTTTGCTAATGATTTATTACTCGCTGTATATAATTTTATTTATTTTGGACTATGGAGATGACGTTAGACAAAAAGCAAATTTGAACAATGTCTTTATTCGTGTTCAAAATGGGTCCTAAAGCAGCAGAGACAACTTGCAACATCAACAACACATTTGGCCCAGGAACTACTAATGAACGTACAGTGCTGTGGTGACTCAAGAAGTTCTGCAAAGGAGACTAGAGCCTTGAAGATGAGGAGCATGTGGCCAGCCATCGGAAGTTGACAGTGACCAGCTGAGAGCAATCATTGAAGCTGATTCTCTTACAACTACATGACAAGTTGCCAAAGAACTCAACACCGACTATTCTACAATCATTTGGCATTTGAAGCAAATTGAAATGGTGAAAAAGCTCATTAGGTGGGTGCCTTGTGAGATGACCAAAAATCAAAAACATTGTGGTTTTGAAGTGTCATTTTCTCTTATTCTCCACAACAACAGTGAATCATTTCTCAATCGGATTGTGACATGCAATGAAAATTGGATTTTATATGACATCTGGTGATGAACAATCTCAGTGGTTAGACAAAGAAAACTCCAAAGCTGTAGAGGAAATAAGTGGTTAGCCTTTTCCTAGCACATAGTAAGCTCTCAGAAAATGTTAGTTGCTCTTTCAAGTGCCTGTTAAGGCTGTTTCTTTATGATATTTTTAAGGAAGGAAGAAGAGAAGAGAAAAGAGTAGGTTAGCCATTCCTCTTATGAGTCATAGCCTACATGTAAAATAACTTTTTAGATGCACAAAATTGGTATCCCTTTTTAAAGCACACAAAGGAAGCTGTTGATAGTTCTTCCTTGAAAAGTTTCCAGTTTAATTTTATATTCTATATAGTTACTGCCAACTGAATCTTTTTTAGTGCTTCTGTGACAGTACAAATGCTCCCAGCCTTTGGTTTACAAAGCAGGGCTTACATTTAAATAATATTAAGGTTGGTGCAAAAGTAATTGCAGTTTTACATTGTTGAACCTTGCTGTTTGATATTGGAATACATTCTTAAATAAATGTGGTTATGTTATACATCATTTTAATGTGCATTTCTCACTTTATGGGTTTTATTTTTTGCTAATGATTTATTACTCGCTGTATATAATTTTATTTATTTTGGACTATGGAGATGACGTTAGACAAAAAGCAAATTTGAACAATGTCTTTATTCGTGTTCAAAATGGGTCCTAAAGCAGCAGAGACAACTTGCAACATCAACAACACATTTGGCCCAGGAACTACTAATGAACGTACAGTGCTGTGGTGACTCAAGAAGTTCTGCAAAGGAGACTAGAGCCTTGAAGATGAGGAGCATGTGGCCAGCCATCGGAAGTTGACAGTGACCAGCTGAGAGCAATCATTGAAGCTGATTCTCTTACAACTACATGACAAGTTGCCAAAGAACTCAACACCGACTATTCTACAATCATTTGGCATTTGAAGCAAATTGAAATGGTGAAAAAGCTCATTAGGTGGGTGCCTTGTGAGATGACCAAAAATCAAAAACATTGTGGTTTTGAAGTGTCATTTTCTCTTATTCTCCACAACAACAGTGAATCATTTCTCAATCGGATTGTGACATGCAATGAAAATTGGATTTTATATGACATCTGGTGATGAACAATCTCAGTGGTTAGACAAAGAAAAAGCTCCAAAGCACTTCCCAAAGCCAAACTTGCACCAAAAAAAAGGTCACGGTCACTGTCTGGTGGTCTGCTGAGGATCTGATCTGTTACAGCTTTCTGAATCCTGGTGAAACCATTACATCTGAGAAGTATGCTCAGCAAATCAACAAGGTGCAGTAAACACTGCAATGCCTGCAGTCAGCATTGATCAGCAGAAAGGGCCGGATTCTTCTTCACAACAATACCTGACCACATATCACACATCAACACTTCAAAAGTTGAATGAATTGGGCTACAAAGTTTGGCCTCATCCACATATTCACCTAACCTCTCACCAGCTGACTACCACTTCTTGAAGCATCTTGATAACTTTTTTGCAGGGAAAAATGCTTCCACAGCCAGCAGGAAGAGAGGAAATGCTTTCCAAGAGTTTGTCAAATCCTCATGCATGAATTTTTACACTACAGGAATAAACCAACTTATTTCTCATCAGCAAAAATGTGTTAATTGTAGTGGTTCCTATTTTGATTAATAAAGATGTGTTTGAGCCTAGTTATAATGATTTAAAGTTCATGGTCCGAAACCACGATTATGTTTGCACCAACCTAATAATAGTCTTCCAAAATTCATGCTAATTTCTAAACCCTTTAAGAGATTAATCATGCCTATGTCATTTTAATTGAGGGAGAGAAGATAATAAAAATCAATCGGAGTAGGTTCATTCATTCATTTAACAATTATT
Organism: Tragulus kanchil; assembly: GCA_022376925.1. Classification (NCBI taxonomy): domain Eukaryota; kingdom Metazoa; phylum Chordata; class Mammalia; order Artiodactyla; family Tragulidae; genus Tragulus; species Tragulus kanchil. Next base: position 104,155,633 of record JAIOJX010000006.1, on the reverse strand, counting down.
ACATTCCTTCCCTGTGTCTGGCACTGCTCTAAACACTTAGGAATTAGTGATACAGACAAAGTCTCCACTGTTGTTGAGCTTCTAGTGTAGACAATGAACGAAAAGTATCAAGAAGTGATCAGTGCTTTACAGAGCAGAGCTTTAAAATAAAGTGATGTTATATGCATAAGGACCAAAAGGTGATTTTAGATTGGGTAGTCAGGAATGTTGTCCTCAATGAGGTGACATTTAAGCAGAGCTCTGAATGACAAAACAGAGCTAACCAACAAGGAGACAGCATTCCAAGGCAAAGGGAATAGCTAGTGCAAATTCACTGGAGCAGGACTGAGCTTACCTGTTCTTATCTCTTTAAGAATGTAAAGAAAGGCTTCCCTGGTAGTTCAGTGGTGAAGAGTTCATCTGCCAATGCAGGAGACATGAGTTCAATCCCTGACCCAGGAAGATCCCACACGCTGCAGAACTAAGCCCATGAGCCACAACTATGGAACCTGTGCTCTAGAGCCTTGGAGCTGCAACTATGGAGCCCATGTGTCATAACTATTGAAGCCGTGTGCCCTAGAGCCCAAGTTCCACAACAAGAGAAGTCACCACAAGAAGCCTGCTCACCTCAACTAGAGAGTGGCCCCACTCCCTGCAACTAGAGAAGAGCCTATGGCAGCAGTGAAAACCCAGAATAGCCTATATATATATATATATAAAGACTGCTGGTGCTTCCCAGGTGCAGCTAGTGGTAAAGAGCCTGCATGCCAATGCAGGAGACAAAGGAGACACAGGTTCTATCCCTGGGTTGGGAAGATCCCCAGGAGGAGGACATGGCACTCCATTCCAGTATTGTAGCCTGAAAAATTTCATGGATGGGGAGCCCATGGAGTTGCAAAGAGTTGGACACAACTGAACAGGCACGCATGCTGCTGGAACAGGTGTACAAAAGGTGGAGCCACTTAGGAGAGGTAAACAGGAATCTGATGGTGTGAGGTTTTACAAATGAAGGAAAAATTTAATTTCAGTGCAGTGGGAAGCTACTACAGAGTTTAAGTCAGAGGAAAGGTGATCTGATGTGCCATTTAAAATCACTCTGAGATAGAGAAAGAGGGTTAAAAAGGAAATAAACTCGCAGTGGCACTGCTCTAAACACTTAGGAATTAGTGATACAGACAAAGTCTCCACTGTTGTTGAGCTTCTAGTGTAGACAATGAACGAAAAGTATCAAGAAGTGATCAGTGCTTTACAGAGCAGAGCTTTAAAATAAAGTGATGTTATATGCATAAGGACCAAAAGGTGATTTTAGATTGGGTAGTCAGGAATGTTGTCCTCAATGAGGTGACATTTAAGCAGAGCTCTGAATGACAAAACAGAGCTAACCAACAAGGAGACAGCATTCCAAGGCAAAGGGAATAGCTAGTGCAAATTCACTGGAGCAGGACTGAGCTTACCTGTTCTTATCTCTTTAAGAATGTAAAGAAAGGCTTCCCTGGTAGTTCAGTGGTGAAGAGTTCATCTGCCAATGCAGGAGACATGAGTTCAATCCCTGACCCAGGAAGATCCCACACGCTGCAGAACTAAGCCCATGAGCCACAACTATGGAACCTGTGCTCTAGAGCCTTGGAGCTGCAACTATGGAGCCCATGTGTCATAACTATTGAAGCCGTGTGCCCTAGAGCCCAAGTTCCACAACAAGAGAAGTCACCACAAGAAGCCTGCTCACCTCAACTAGAGAGTGGCCCCACTCCCTGCAACTAGAGAAGAGCCTATGGCAGCAGTGAAAACCCAGAATAGCCTATATATATATATATATATAAAGACTGCTGGTGCTTCCCAGGTGCAGCTAGTGGTAAAGAGCCTGCATGCCAATGCAGGAGACAAAGGAGACACAGGTTCTATCCCTGGGTTGGGAAGATCCCCAGGAGGAGGACATGGCACTCCATTCCAGTATTGTAGCCTGAAAAATTTCATGGATGGGGAGCCCATGGAGTTGCAAAGAGTTGGACACAACTGAACAGGCACGCATGCTGCTGGAACAGGTGTACAAAAGGTGGAGCCACTTAGGAGAGGTAAACAGGAATCTGATGGTGTGAGGTTTTACAAATGAAGGAAAAATTTAATTTCAGTGCAGTGGGAAGCTACTACAGAGTTTAAGTCAGAGGAAAGGTGATCTGATGTGCCATTTAAAATCACTCTGAGATAGAGAAAGAGGGTTAAAAAGGAAATAAACTCCAGTTACTCATGAGGAATTGAATTTAGTGGGGCAGGACTCGCCATGAGAAGACTGGTTAGATGGTGGTTTAGACCAGGACTACAGCAGAGAGATGGCAAAGAGGGTCGGCTCATGCATTAGAGTATCTTTTGGTGGTAAGACCAGTAGTACTTAGTGATTGGGATGTAAGGAAACGAGAGGAATCAAGGATAACTCCTGAGCTTTTGGCCTATGTTACTGGAATGATGGTGCCAAATAGAGATGGATTAATCCTGGGAGGATGAGAGGATGAGGGAGTGGGAACAGATGTGATACAATGAGTTGCGGTTTCTCATTTTGTGCTCATCTTAAGTTTGTTTATCAAATACCCAGAGATATCAAATATAGAGATATATAAGCTTAAAGTTCAGGGGTGAAGGTAGCAGCTGGAAATATAAGTTTAAGAATCATTGACATAGGAATGGTATTTTTTTTCATTTTATTTTTTACACTAAAAACATTTTTATTGGAGTAGAGCCAAATAAAATTTTTTATAATTTCAGATGAACAGCGAAGGGGCTGGGCCATACATATACATGTATCCATTCTCCCCCAGACCCTCTTCCCATCCAAGCTGGTATATAACACTAAGCAGAGTTGCATGTGCCATACAATAGATTTTTGTTGGTTATCCATTTCAAACATGACAGCGTGTATTTGACTTTCTCAAAGTCCCCAACCATCCCCTCCTGCCTGCAACCATGGGTTCATTTTCTAAGTTTGTGAGTCTCTTTCTGTTTTGTAAATAAGTTCATTTATATTATTTCAATTTTTTTTGGAATATCTATTTATTTGACTGAACCAGGTCTTAGTTGCAGCATATGGGCTCTAGTTCCCTGACCAGGAATTGAACCCAGGTCCCTGCATTGGGAGCTCAGCGTCTTAGTCACTGGACCACCAGGGAATGCCATGTATCATTTCTTTTTTAGGATCTACATAAAAGGGATGTCATATGATATTTCTCCTTCTCTGTCAAGGGTTTAAAAGGTTTTTTACAAATGAAGGAAAAATTTAATTTCAGTGCAGTGGGAAGCTACTACAGAGTTTAAGTCAGAGGAAAGGTGATCTGATGTGCCATTTAAAATCACTCTGAGATAGAGAAAGAGGGTTAAAAAGGAAATAAACTCCAGTTACTCATGAGGAATTGAATTTAGTGGGGCAGGACTCGCCATGAGAAGACTGGTTAGATGGTGGTTTAGACCAGGACTACAGCAGAGAGATGGCAAAGAGGGTCGGCTCATGCATTAGAGTATCTTTTGGTGGTAAGACCAGTAGTACTTAGTGATTGGGATGTAAGGAAACGAGAGGAATCAAGGATAACTCCTGAGCTTTTGGCCTATGTTACTGGAATGATGGTGCCAAATAGAGATGGATTAATCCTGGGAGGATGAGAGGATGAGGGAGTGGGAACAGATGTGATACAATGAGTTGCGGTTTCTCATTTTGTGCTCATCTTAAGTTTGTTTATCAAATACCCAGAGATATCAAATATAGAGATATATAAGCTTAAAGTTCAGGGGTGAAGGTAGCAGCTGGAAATATAAGTTTAAGAATCATTGACATAGGAATGGTATTTTTTTTCATTTTATTTTTTACACTAAAAACATTTTTATTGGAGTAGAGCCAAATAAAAATTTTTGATAATTTCAGATGAACAGCGAAGGGGCTGGGCCATACATATACATGTATCCATTCTCCCCCAGACCCTCTTCCCATCCAAGCTGGTATATAACACTAAGCAGAGTTGCATGTGCCATACAATAGATTTTTGTTGGTTATCCATTTCAAACATGACAGCGTGTATTTGACTTTCTCAAAGTCCCCAACCATCCCCTCCTGCCTGCAACCATGGGTTCATTTTCTAAGTTTGTGAGTCTCTTTCTGTTTTGTAAATAAGTTCATTTATATTATTTCAATTTTTTTTGGAATATCTATTTATTTGACTGAACCAGGTCTTAGTTGCAGCATATGGGCTCTAGTTCCCTGACCAGGAATTGAACCCAGGTCCCTGCATTGGGAGCTCAGCGTCTTAGTCACTGGACCACCAGGGAATGCCATGTATCATTTCTTTTTTAGGATCTACATAAAAGGGATGTCATATGATATTTCTCCTTCTCTGTCTGACTTACTTCACTCAGTATGATACTCTCTAGGTCTGTCCAAATTGCTGCAAATGGCCTTATTTCATTCTTTTTAATAGCTGAGTAATATTCCATTATATATATATGCGCATACATACATACACACACACACACACACACACACACATACACACCCCACATCTTCTTTATCCATTCCTCTGTCGATGGAAGGAATGGTATTTTAAATGGAAAAAGCTGAGGTGTCTTGGGGCACTCCTCATTTTGGAGATCTGATAAAGGGGAAGGAGCTGATAAGAGACTAAGAGATGAAACAGAAGATAGAAGAAAAACAAGATGAACCTGGCATCGTGGAAGCTTTGAGACCAAAGTGCTCCCAGGAGGGAGTGATAATTAACGTCATAAAATGCTGAGTGGTTCAGAAGGATGAGGACAGAACGTTGATTTGTCTCTGGCCAGAGGTAAGTCAGTAGTGAGTTGATAGGAGATGTTTCAGTATACGGAGGGGATGAAAGTCCAGTGGGATGAGAAAGTCAGCAAATACATATCGTTCTTTTGAGGCACTGAAATCAGGCAGAAGTTAGAGGTGGCATATGATCAAGGGAGCGAGGAAAGTAATGTGTGTAATGGGATTAAATGAGGAGGGTTGGGAAGGAAAGTTGTGAGAAGGGAAAACATAGATCAAAAGGTTATTTTCTGCCCTCAGGGAGTTTATCATCTTATCTGGGAGAAGCTGAGGATAGCAGTGGTTTAAAAAAAAAATTAGGCTTTGGATTAAATAAAACACTATCCGTAATACAAAGCATGATGCCTAACATTAAGAACTCAAAAGATGAGAAGAAGCTATAATTACAAAACAATTTGAAAACACTCTTACCAATCCCCTCCTGCCTGCAACCATGGGTTCATTTTCTAAGTTTGTGAGTCTCTTTCTGTTTTGTAAATAAGTTCATTTATATTATTTCAATTTTTTTTGGAATATCTATTTATTTGACTGAACCAGGTCTTAGTTGCAGCATATGGGCTCTAGTTCCCTGACCAGGAATTGAACCCAGGTCCCTGCATTGGGAGCTCAGCGTCTTAGTCACTGGACCACCAGGGAATGCCATGTATCATTTCTTTTTTAGGATCTACATAAAAGGGATGTCATATGATATTTCTCCTTCTCTGTCTGACTTACTTCACTCAGTATGATACTCTCTAGGTCTGTCCAAATTGCTGCAAATGGCCTTATTTCATTCTTTTTAATAGCTGAGTAATATTCCATTATATATATATATTTACATACACACACACACACACACACACACACATACACACCCCACATCTTCTTTATCCATTCCTCTGTCGATGGAAGGAATGGTATTTTAAATGGAAAAAGCTGAGGTGTCTTGGGGCACTCCTCATTTTGGAGATCTGATAAAGGGGAAGGAGCTGATAAGAGACTAAGAGATGAAACAGAAGATAGAAGAAAAACAAGATGAACCTGGCATCGTGGAAGCTTTGAGACCAAAGTGCTCCCAGGAGGGAGTGATAATTAACGTCATAAAATGCTGAGTGGTTCAGAAGGATGAGGACAGAACGTTGATTTGTCTCTGGCCAGAGGTAAGTCAGTAGTGAGTTGATAGGAGATGTTTCAGTATACGGAGGGGATGAAAGTCCAGTGGGATGAGAAAGTCAGCAAATACATATCGTTCTTTTGAGGCACTGAAATCAGGCAGAAGTTAGAGGTGGCATATGATCAAGGGAGCGAGGAAAGTAATGTGTGTAATGGGATTAAATGAGGAGGGTTGGGAAGGAAAGTTGTGAGAAGGGAAAACATAGATCAAAAGGTTATTTTCTGCCCTCAGGGAGTTTATCATCTTATCTGGGAGAAGCTGAGGATAGCAGTGGTTTAAAAAAAAAATTAGGCTTTGGATTAAATAAAACACTATCCGTAATACAAAGCATGATGCCTAACATTAAGAACTCAAAAGATGAGAAGAAGCTATAATTACAAAACAATTTGAAAACACTCTAAGATAGGAGATAATTAAGGATTAAACTGGGTAAGTAATTAAATGTGAGGATTTCAGAAAATGGAGATTATTGTCAGCCACAGTGACCATATTTCCCAGTGAAAAATTAGGATCTACCATGATAGTGGGTTAAAAAAAAAATGTTACGATATTTGTGTGAACAAATTTGCAAAGCTCTACAGATTCATAAAAAAACCTTTCAGCCACCTACTTAACTGCCTTTATTGGAAATATTTAACTTCCACGTATCCCCAAAGACCCTGAGCCATTTCAAGGCCTCTGCACCTGGGCTCATGCTGCTTCCTCTGCCTGAAACACCGCTCCCCACCTTTACCTGACTGACTTCTGCTCTTCAGGGCTACGTGAGAGCTCCTGTGTTGGGACTTTGTACACAATTTCACCATAGCCTTTACCACAAATTTTATATTTGTGTACCTTTTGTGTGTGTTTTTTTCTATTGTTTTGGGGTGTACCTGACTACAAATTTTTCAAGGGCAGTGTCAAGATTGTATTCCCCCTTGCTTCCCTTGCATCCAGCCCAGCTTCTAGCTGCTCTCAATCAATGGCTATTGAACCCAACTGAATCTCATATTAGGACTGTGCTGAACACAAGTCCCTGAAGGACGATGTTACCCTAAACACCCCACCGTAATGTTATAACAGGTGTACAGTATGAGAACTCCTCAGGACCCATCCTTCCTCAGTCCCAATGAGTCTGTACAACTCCACTTACTTCCTGACCTATTTTATGTCACTTACCAATAAAGTTTTTAAGAACTCTTTTTCTTTTATTATTCAACATATAATCACTATGCATTAACATCCAGTGCAGTCTAACTATATTTCATGCCAAAGTTGCTAAGATTTCATATTTTTTTTCTCCCCTAATTTGAAAGGAATACATGCTTATAGTAACAAAGCCAATCTGTATGAAAGGAATATACAGTAAAAAAGAAGGTTCCATCCTGTTTGCTGACCCACAGCCTTCTAGGTCCTTGTTGTAGAAGCAGCCGCTACTACCAATTTCCTGTGTATCCTTCCAGAGGTACGCTATGCTATCACACCACATCCCATTGTTTTAAACCATAAATGCTAGCATCCCACAGATTATTTGTAACCTGGTGTTTTCGTTTAACAGGATGTACTGGAGATTATTTTATAGGGGAGACTTTTCCTTACTAGTACATATCTTCAAGAGCTGCATAGTGTTCCAGCTCCCATTTTATGACATATCAAATCTACTTGACCCGTTCCCTACTGATGAAAATTTAGGCTGTTTTCACTCTTTTCCTAATATATGATTATTATAGATTAATTTGTGTTACCCCATTCCCCACCAAATTCATAGGTTGAAGTCCTAGCCCTTAGTATCTCAGCATATGACCTTGTCTGGAGACAGAGTCACTATAATCAAGTTAGAATGAGGTCATTAGGGTGGATCCTGAATTCAACTGATGACCTTATAAGAAGAGGACATTTGGATGGAGACACTTAGGAAGGAAGATGATCTAAAGACAGAGGGAGAAGACAGTCATCTACAAGCCAAGGAGAGAGGCCTAGAGCAGATCCCTCCCTCACAGTTCTCAGATGGAATCAACCCTGCTAGCACCTTGGTCTTAGACTTCTAGCCTCCAGAACAGTGAGACAAAAAATTTATTTTTTAAACCACTCAGTTTGTAGTACTTTGTTATGGCAACCCTGGTAAACTAATACAATGATGCCTCAATGAATATCTTTATACACATACTCTGATGGAATTTACAGAAGCAAATGTATCATCTTTCAACCAATGGCATTTTGCTTCCTTGTCAGTTTCCTCAGCTGAATCAGTGATATTCCTCGAGTCTCTGTCACCTGGTCATGCAACGATCAAGAGCAGACCCTTGAAGACCTTCTTTCATATCTCTGTGTCTTTGCACATATCCTTGGCCTAGAATGCCCTTCCTCCCGAGATGTTCTTGAAAAACTCCAATACAGTCCCTGCCTCCTCTGTGAAACGTTCTGTGCTAGTCAGCTTCTGGGGTGACCCCCTATGACCTCCACCTCCTAGAATTCAAGCCTTTGTGTATTCCCCATCTTTGTGTATTGCCCTCCTCTTTATCATGGACTGGACTTAACTGCCTCACTTCTGATGAAGCGAGTATGGCAGAAGTGATGGGACATCAATTAGATTACAAAAAAACCCTTGGCTTCTGTCCAGAGGTTTCTTGCTCTCACATAGTCTTGTTCTCTCATGCTCTTTCTTGGTCACTGCCATTGAGGGAAGCCGGTTGTCATACTGGGAGGCAGCCTTGCAGAAAGGTTCTTGTTTCAAGAGATCAAGTCCTCCTAACAACCACATGAGTGAAAATGGAAGTGGATCTCTCCTCATTCAAGCCTTTAGATGAGACTGGATTGCAGATAGCTTGACTACAATCTCATGAGAAAACCTTGAGGCAAAAGTCCCACCTAAGCCATGCCTGAATTCCTGACCAAAGAAACTATGAGATAGCAAATCTTTGTTGCTATAAAGTGCTAAACTTGGAGATAATTTGATATGCAGCAGTAAATAACTAGTACCTTCCATCCTCTCCTCTTTCCCCCCAAGTTCATTAGACATTGTTCCAATAATGCTCTTAGCACACTACAGCATATTTGTTGTGAAATCTCTTTCCCCTATTTGACTAACTCCAATGACAGGAGTCCTCAGGGCTTAGTTAGCTTTATATTTACGGAATCTTCCACAAAATTTAAGCTACCATCATCACTTCCCTTAATTGTTGCAATAACCTCCAAACTGAGTTGCCCAAATCCCCTCTAACCTCTTTCTAATCCATTCTCTACCCAGCACCGAGAGCCTTTTAAAAATGCAACTTGGCTTATTTGAGAGCTTAAAATCCTTCTCTTCATTCTTAGGATAAAGATCTAAATTTGTAAGACAGCCCTCCCCTCTGCTCCGGGCCTGGCATGGGCCGCCTGCCTCGCCACCACATCCAAAGCCACTTCTGCTTTGTTCCCAGCACAACAGGAACACTGGCCTTTCAGTTCCTCAGTTGAACCATGCCCCTTCCTCCCTTGCTGTCCTGGCTCACAGTATTCCCTCTGTCCTGGATGCTTTTTCCCCTCCTCCTCAATTTCTACTCATTCTTTATATCTGAACTCAGTGTGATTTCCTCAGGGAATGTCTTTCTGCCTTCCATTCTCAATCAAAGAACTCTGTAGCTTTCCTCCCTACCATTTATCACAATCGAAATTAAATGATTGCTTAATCAGGTATATAATATTTGTCTCCCCTGTGGGACTCAAAGTTCTGCGAGGGCAGGGACACCTTGTCTTGTTCACTACTGTATCTCCAGCACTGACCATGGTACTTGACCTATTGAAAACAAGGGCTCAATACGAATGTTCCTTTTATTTTTTGCTAAATGAAACACAGGACATACTCTTACTATTCTTTCAACAAACATCAAATCTTTTCATCATCTACACATTTAATCTTCTGAGTGTTATCCTTCTATGCAAAGAAATAAAGGAAAATAATAAAATGGGAAAGACTAGAGATCTCTTCAAGAAAATTGGAGAGACCAAGGGAACATTTCATGCAAAGATGGGCACAATAAAGGACAGAAATAGCAAGGACCTAATGGCAGCAGAAGAGATTAAGAAGAGGTAGCAGGAATACACAGATGAACTATGCAAAAAAGATCTTAATGATCCAGACAACCATGATGGTGTGGTCTCCCACCTAGAGTCAGACATTCTGAAGTGTGAAGTCAAGTGGGCCCTAGGAAGCACTACTAGGAACAAAGCTAGTGGAGGTGATGGAATTCCAGCTGAACCATCTCTCATCCTAAAAGATGATGCTGTTAAAGTGCTGCACCCTATGCTAGCAAATTTGGAAAACTCAGCAGTGGCCACAGAACTGGAAAAGGTCGGTTTTCATTTCCGTCCTAAAGAAGGGCAATGCCAAAGAATGTTCAAACTATCACACAACTGTGCTCATTTCACATGCTAGCAAGGTCATGTTCAAAATCCTTCAAGGTAGGCTTCAACAGTAAGTCAACCAAGAACTTTCAGATGTACAAGCTGGATTTATAAAGGGCAGAGGAACCAGTGATTACATTGGCAACATCTGTTGGATCATAGAAAAAGCAAGAGAATTCCAGAAAAGCATCTACTTCTGCTTCATTACACTAAAGTCTTTGACTATGTAGATTACCACAAACTGTGGATAATTCTGGAAGAGATGGAAATACCAGACCACCTTACCTGCCTTCTGAGAAACCTGTATGCAGGTCAAGAAGCAACAGTTACACCCAGACATGGAACAATGGACTGGTTCAAAATTGAGAAAGGAGTACATCAATACTTTATATTATCACCTTACTTATTTAACTTATATTCAGAGTATACATGTGAAATGCCAGGCTGGAATCAAGATTGCTGGAAGAAATATCAACGACCTCAGATATGCAAATGACAGTATTCTAGTGGCAGAAAATGAAGAGAAACTCAAGAGCCTCTTGATGAGGGTGAAAGAAGAGACTGAAAATGCTGGCTTAAAACTCAACATTCAGAAAACAAAGAGCATGGCATCCAATCCCATTACTTCATGGATAGATGGGGGAAAAGTGGAAATAGTGACAGATTTTATTTTCTTCGACTCCAAGATCACTGCAGATTGTCAATGCAGTCATGAAATTAAAAGTTGCTTGCTTCTTAGAAGAAAAGCTATGACAAACCTAGATAGCATATTAAAAACCAGAGACACCACTTTGCCAACAAAGCCCCATATAGTCAAAGCCATGTTTTTTCCAATAGTCACATACAGATGTGAGAGTCGGACCACAAAGAAAGCTGAGCGCCAAAGAATTGATGCTTTAAAAAAAAAAAAAAGACTTTTATTTTACTTTTAACTTTTACAGAGTTTTCTTATTTACAGATATGTATGTTCTCAGATTAGTCATATACATATCCCCCCATCCCATCCCTCCAGATCATCATGCAGCACCCGTGAAGGATCTGCTTTTCTCACAGAGCAGTGAATATAGCTATTTTCTTCACATATGATAGTACAGGCCTTCATGCTACTTCCTTTACGCCTCTCACCCATTGTTCCTTCCCCACAATGTCCATATGTCCACTGTCCATGTCTGTCTTTCCGTCGCTTCACTGCATGTGCCATCATCACCATCCTACTAGATTCCATGTATATGTGTTAGTATATTGTACTTGGCCTTCTCTTTCTGACTAACTTCACTTTTTATGATACATTCTAGATCCAGCCACCTCATTAGGGCTGATTCTTCTGCATTTCTTTTTACAGCTGTGAGAATTAATGCTTTTGAATTATGGTGTTGGAGAAGACTCTTTTGAGAGTCCCTTGGACAGCACGGAGATCACACTAGTCAATCCTAAAGAAAATCAACCGTGACTATTCGTTGGAAGGACTGATGCTGAAGCTGAAGCTACAGTACTTAGGCCATCTGATGCAAACGGCCGACTCACTGGAAAAGACCCTGATGCTGGGAAAGACTGAAGGCAGGAGGCGAAGGGGACGACAGAGGATGAAATGGTTGAATGACATCACTGACTCAATGGACATGAGTCTGAGCAAACTCTGGGAGATAGTGAAGGACAGAGAAGCCCGGCTTGCTGCTGTCCATGGGGTCACAGAGTGTTGGACATGACTTAGTGACTAAACAGTAACAGGCTATTTAGTAACTATGTGACCCTGGGCAAATTACTTACGTTCTTTATTCCTTGGCTATGAAATTCCTCAGCTATAAAGACATCATAATGGTTCCATTTCATAAGGTTTTTGGAGGGATACTTATAAATCTCTCTCCATGATGTGTAAAGGGCTAAGAACAGGGACTAGCCTTCAAAAATGTTCAATATATGCCAGTCACTATTTTTACTTGTGACAAAACAGGGTGGCCCATTTTTCATTTGATAGTGGAAGCATAGGCATATTTGTGGTGCTGTGACGTTCTCTGTGGGAGGTTAGGATCGGAACATTTAAAAACATAATGCCTCCTCAGTTTTTTCCTCTACCTTTAAATCTTAATATTGATGCCAACGGGAGAAGGGAAAGAAGATAAACGGCTGCCAGCTATGTTCTGGTTGGTTCCCAAAGACAGCAGTATCAGTCTGCACTTTCTCCTTGAAGCTTGTGTTTCTGTTATTCACACATGCCTCTTCATATGCCCATTGCCAGAGATGAGATAAACCAAGAGAAGACTACCATTTCAGATTCTCGGCACATGGCAGTTTGTGAATTCTGCTTTTCTGAAATTTGGAGAAACACCGAGCTCCCCTCTTTCTCTTCTTCTTAAGACCCTTCTGATTGATCAGAGCCTATGAAGGAAGTATTGGCTATTCAAGAGCCATAATAAAACGGTAATTAAATAACTAAGTCTGAATTGCAACAAGGAGCTCACTGAACCAAGGGCCCTCTGCTGCTGGGACCCAGAGAAAATATTTCTCCTGAGAAAAATATAAGACAGATACAAAAAAGTCAAACAGATAAGTTCCCTCAGAACACAGTGTTCTCTATAAAGTCTCCTTCTTTTGAAGGCGCACTCAGTTCTGGAGTAGAAGCTAGGAAACCCGCCTGAGACAATTGGTTTTCCCCTCCCCTTTTAATCTCTTGAGAAAGAGCTGCCAGTTCTAGAAATTCCTCCTTTGATCAGAAGATAAAGCAGAACAATGTTGTAGCACTAAGCGGATTCCTAAGGGACATTCTTCAAGGGTGTGTAAAGCCTGCCTGGAAGTGTGGAGGGGAGTTGGAAATGGAAGGGTGGGCGGACTAGAGATGAATGGTAGCTTCAGCGAAAAAGAATAATCATACAGTTCCTTCTAGACTCCATAGAGTAGCAACTCCAGCCAGTCTCATTTCCTGGAGACACATATATATACTTACAGTGATTAGAGGGCTTCATCTAAAACACATCCTCCCTCAAAAAAAAAAAAAAAAAAAAGAAGAAGAAGGAAAAAAAGGAAAAAGGGAAGAAAAAAAGATTTACTTCTGGTTTGTTGAAGGTGACTTTTTGGTTTTGTTTTTTACTGAGACAAAAACAATATGGATTAGAGTTAGGACTAAGTTTGAATCGCACCACCAGCTTCAACTTTTGTAAATTGGGGTAATTTTCCTATCTGCTTAACATGATCATGTAATTTTTTTAAATGTAACACTCGAAGGCTAAATACTTTACAAGCATAAGCTCATCGAATTCTCATGAGGAAGGTATTATTATGGAGATTGTATGTAAAGATATTTTGTGATGCCCAAAAGAGCCGCCTGCCTGTGAGTTGTTATTGGGCTACCTTCCTCTCCTGGCTGTCGTTGAGGATTAAACGAGGCACTGATGCGAAAGCCCTTTAAACTCCACGTGATGGGTGGACTACTAATCACACACCGCGCAGCACCTGATCCAGTGTGAGGACTCGGTAAACGCTAGTTGGAGTGAACGATTTGTATCTCCCTGCTCCTTTCAGTCCTCCAATCACAAACTGATCTCCGCGGACCTGGGGCCAAAACCACGAATCTGGGAGCTGCAGTCAGGGTGGAGGCGAGTGCGGAGTCCCAGAAGAAAGCACGGGAGCAATAAAGTAGTTCCGTGGTTGCGGGGGTGAGGGGGTTCGGACGCCCGGCCTGGGAGGTGGCCGACTGGGGTCCTGGGTTCCTTCTCCCCAGGTCTGGGGTTGCAAAGACAGACGTCCAAAGGCGGCTGGGGACTATCCCCCCAAGGAGCCGGACTCATACGCGGCTACCCCAGTTAGAGCTTCTTGCGACCCGTCCAAGCCTCGCCCACTCCCTCAGGTAGGCCGTCCACACAGCCAATCAGAAAGAAATCTGAGTGCGGAAGGCGGTGCTTCCCCGTCCGGAAGTGACGTCTATGCTTGGCTGGCCGCGGAGTCGGCCGAAGCTCTCGGCGGCAGCTGAGGCGGCTGAGTGGAAAATGGCTCGAACTATTGCGGCTGTGGCAGCTTGGGTTGTGGTGGAGGCAGAGACTCAGGCAGCGTGAGGTGAGGAACAATGGGTGCGGCGGGGGCCGGAAACGGGGACCCTGCTCCGCAAAGGCGGTGAAGGCCTCCTGGGGTCTCGGATGGGAGGGTCTCGTGCCGCGGCCCCTGGTCCCTGGGTGTCCGCTTCGGACTCTCCATCCCGCACTCTAGGCGCAGCCCCTGTCCGGCTCACCTCTCTCTGGGCCTTGCTACCATCTCGGCCGTGGCCAGTGGTCCCTCCGAAGGTGCCTGTATCCCACCGGGACCCTTGTGTCGGGGATGGAGGGTGGGGGGCTCCTGGGAGTTAGCTTTGCCCCGGAGGGGGAGGGGAAGCCACCCCCTTGTTCTCGGGACCGGGCTGGAGCCGCGGTGGCGGGTCCTGTTCTCTGGTCGGACTGTTGAATTCGGCCGAGAGCGTGTGTTGTGCTTCTCAGTTGTGAACAGCCCTCCTCCTCCGTCGTCCCGCTTCTCCTCGCCTCCTCGCCCCATCTCCGGCTCTGGGGGCTAATGATACTAATCACACACCGCGCAGCACCTGATCCAGTGTGAGGACTCGGTAAACGCTAGTTGGAGTGAACGATTTGTATCTCCCTGCTCCTTTCAGTCCTCCAATCACAAACTGATCTCCGCGGACCTGGGGCCAAAACCACGAATCTGGGAGCTGCAGTCAGGGTGGAGGCGAGTGCGGAGTCCCAGAAGAAAGCACGGGAGCAATAAAGTAGTTCCGTGGTTGCGGGGGTGAGGGGGTTCGGACGCCCGGCCTGGGAGGTGGCCGACTGGGGTCCTGGGTTCCTTCTCCCCAGGTCTGGGGTTGCAAAGACAGACGTCCAAAGGCGGCTGGGGACTATCCCCCCAAGGAGCCGGACTCATACGCGGCTACCCCAGTTAGAGCTTCTTGCGACCCGTCCAAGCCTCGCCCACTCCCTCAGGTAGGCCGTCCACACAGCCAATCAGAAAGAAATCTGAGTGCGGAAGGCGGTGCTTCCCCGTCCGGAAGTGACGTCTATGCTTGGCTGGCCGCGGAGTCGGCCGAAGCTCTCGGCGGCAGCTGAGGCGGCTGAGTGGAAAATGGCTCGAACTATTGCGGCTGTGGCAGCTTGGGTTGTGGTGGAGGCAGAGACTCAGGCAGCGTGAGGTGAGGAACAATGGGTGCGGCGGGGGCCGGAAACGGGGACCCTGCTCCGCAAAGGCGGTGAAGGCCTCCTGGGGTCTCGGATGGGAGGGTCTCGTGCCGCGGCCCCTGGTCCCTGGGTGTCCGCTTCGGACTCTCCATCCCGCACTCTAGGCGCAGCCCCTGTCCGGCTCACCTCTCTCTGGGCCTTGCTACCATCTCGGCCGTGGCCAGTGGTCCCTCCGAAGGTGCCTGTATCCCACCGGGACCCTTGTGTCGGGGATGGAGGGTGGGGGGCTCCTGGGAGTTAGCTTTGCCCCGGAGGGGGAGGGGAAGCCACCCCCTTGTTCTCGGGACCGGGCTGGAGCCGCGGTGGCGGGTCCTGTTCTCTGGTCGGACTGTTGAATTCGGCCGAGAGCGTGTGTTGTGCTTCTCAGTTGTGAACAGCCCTCCTCCTCCGTCGTCCCGCTTCTCCTCGCCTCCTCGCCCCATCTCCGGCTCTGGGGGCTAATGATCCTCTTTCTTCTCCGCCTCCGTGTCCCCCGGTTGCTTTTTTGCCGCGAATCCACTTGCTACGGGAAGACAGCGCATCATCTTTCTGGGAGGGCGGTCAGATTAAAAATATTTGCCGAAGTCTTCCTGATTGACGGAGGAACAATAAATAAGTAATTGAAGGAGAAAAAGTGCATGCTTATTTTCCTCACTAGACGGTTTTGTTCGGCTTTAAAAACGAGATTCTCCAGCTGTGGAGCTTTTTCGGCGGCGGGGGTGGGGTGGGGGAGCAGGCGTTGAGGAAGGAAATGAGGGAGGAGAAAAATAATTGAGGAGTAAAGTCTGGAGATTAAGAACGTGGAAGAGAGAGCCTGTGGTAGTTCTTCCCCTCTGTTAGCCTGATGGAAGTTCAGGTTATAGTTATACTTTTATTTTGAACAGTGGGTGTTGAATTGAGTGTAAAGAAGGAGGCCTTTCTCTTTGAACACGATTATTTATTAAAGCAGTACCCTAAAATCTTTCCAGGTGGGTGTCAGGCAGAAAGATTCTGTTGGGAAATAACCCTATAACATTGGAGCGGCGAAGCCACAGATTAGAAGCGATGCAGAAAAAAGAAAAAGCTGTTCTTAGAAGAGTGGTGAAGACTTAATATGAAAAGAAGGAAGGCTGTTGGGAGGTCCGGGAACACTGATTCCGGGAGAGACTTTGTACCTTTGTCTCCTTGGCTTGTGGTTGAAAGTTTCCACATAAGACACCTCTCAGCAACTCTGCCAGAGCTAACTAGGGCTGATGCTCTTAATCAGAGGAGCAAATTAGACCGAAGGGCCGTAGTTGAGGTCTGTACTGTCAAAGGTAGCTGCTTGTTTAATACGACAGTCTTTAAGCAGTGAAAAACATTTTGACCGAATTATTTAAGTCAAAACCTTTGTCAAGAGTTATTTTATGTAGGTACAAAGCACATATACAGCTGCTTTCAAGTAATTTTGCCTAAATTAATAGATTCCAAAACAATTTTTTCTTGTGAAGATCTCTTGTGATTTGTGTTTTGTGTGCATGTTGCAGTTTTTCTTGGCAAGCTATATATATATATATTTTTTTTTTTTTTTTCATCCGTAGGTTTCATAGCTTTTTCTGTCTCATGGGATATAAAAGTTGGCATGCTTGCATTTAGAAATTCTAGAATCTGTAGCTTTATGTAATTAGTTGTATTTAAGCATATGATTCATTGTTTCTCGCTTCTGCTGTAAATGATTCTTAAGATTTTCAATTAATTGAAGATTGCTACGTGAGTTCCCATGTCCAGGAATCGTTCTTTAATCTAGCCCAGTGTTTTTGCTCTTAGTAATAAGCACATTCAGTCAATGAACTTATACCTAATCAAGAATGTTGAATTTCCCAAGAATTCAGAGTTATTATCAGAGCATCAGACTAACTTTTTCAGAGCAACAGGGCAAAGCAATTTTTTTTTATGCTTTGTAATTTGTATTTCTTTGATAATATAAAGATCCATTTTTATTGTATTTGCCATAATCCAAAAATAATTTTAAGGCATGGAAATTGTTAAATTATAAAGGTGAATGTTTTAGTGCGGTTCGTTCACTTGATTTGTTAGTTGTACCTGAGTAAGGTTAAGCATTGACCTTATGGAAGATCTCGTTTCCACAGGGCCTACTAGGGTGCCTGGGATGGCAGTGGTTCTAGGAATAGAAAAATGAATGAGATAGTGCTTGTCCTCAATAAGTTCTCTAGTCCATTTGGGGAGACAAACACAAATTATAACAGTATGGTTTTAAAAGCTTGTAAGGGTAGTGGATCCAAAATACTAAAAAGGCTGTCATCTCCTGGGCTGGGAGATGGAGAGAGAAAGAGTGCATCTGATGAGGATGGAGATGCTCGAATTGAGTCTTAAAAGGATGAACTCTTTTTTATTAACAAGGGCAAGGTAGATGTTATCAGCTTCCAGTGCCTGCTGAGATAGGCAAATGTGTTTAATACCTTTGGTGTTTTGTTTATTTCATTTGAGAGGTAGACTACATCTAAATCACTAGTGTTCAGTAGAAATATTAAGTGAAAGCAATATATGTAAGATAATTTACATTTTCTTGGTAAATCTTTGAAATCTTGTGTACACCTTACACTTAGAACACATCTTTCTTTGGATTGTTTCTATTTTGGGGGAGGGGCGGGTTGGGAAGGGTGGGGGCGGGCCACTTCTATTGGTCTTTCATTTATCTGTTTTCATCCATCTTTGTTCTTTGGCTCGTGTGGGCCTCCCATCGCAGTGGCCTCTGTTGTGGCAGAGCACCAGCTCTGGGCGCATGTGCCCCAGAGCTCCGGCTGGATAATTGGGCACATCGGTCCAGGTGCTCCGTGGCACGTGGGATCTTCCCAGGCCAGGGATCAAATCGGCCCCCCTTGCCCTGCAAGGCGGTGTCCTTACCCACTGGACCACCAGGGAAGCCCCGACTGACTATTTCTTAAGCACTCAGTAGCTGTCGTGTTTATTGTTGTTTCGTCGCGAAGTCATGCGCCGACTCTTTTGTGATCCCATGGACTGTGGCCCTCCAGGCTCCTCTGTCCATGGGATTCCCAGGCAAGAATACTAGAGTGTGTTGCCATTTCCTGCATTGGCAGGTGGATTCTTTACCATTGAGCCACGTGGGAAGCCCTGTTTGTATTTAGTGTATACCATGCTAAACAATATGGAAATTCTGCTTTTCTATTGTGAATTCTTGCTTGAAAAGGAAAAACTACTCTTATGAGAACTGTATAAATGTAGTAATTTATAATTTTTAATCATTTTGATTGTATTCATACATGCCATTCTTTTGATTGGAATTATATTTGAAAATGATGCTGCTGTAGGATATCTTTCAGGTTGTCATAGAGTTTTGGTTGGAACTAGAAGCTTTGTTTAGGCATGTATGGAGTTTTCCAAAATACTAAAGGCTGTCATCTCCTGGGCTGGGAGATGGAGAGAAAGAGTGCATCTGATGAGGATGGAGATGCTCGAATTGAGTCTTAAAAGGATGAACTCTTTTTTATTAACAAGGGCAAGGTAGATGTTATCAGCTTCCAGTGCCTGCTGAGATAGGCAAATGTGTTTAATACCTTTGGTGTTTTGTTTATTTCATTTGAGAGGTAGACTACATCTAAATCACTAGTGTTCAGTAGAAATATTAAGTGAAAGCAATATATGTAAGATAATTTACATTTTCTTGGTAAATCTTTGAAATCTTGTGTACACCTTACACTTAGAACACATCTTTCTTTGGATTGTTTCTATTTTGGGGAGGGCGGGTTGGGAAGGGTGGGGCGGGCCACTTCTATTGGTCTTTCATTTATCTGTTTTCATCCATCTTTGTTCTTTGGCTCGTGTGGGCCTCCCATCGCAGTGGCCTCTGTTGTGGCAGAGCACCAGCTCTGGGCGCATGTGCCCCAGAGCTCCGGCTGGATAATTGGGCACATCGGTCCAGGTGCTCCGTGGCACGTGGGATCTTCCCAGGCCAGGGATCAAATCGGCCCCCCTTGCCCTGCAAGGCGGTGTCCTTACCCACTGGACCACCAGGGAAGCCCCGACTGACTATTTCTTAAGCACTCAGTAGCTGTCGTGTTTATTGTTGTTTCGTCGCGAAGTCATGCGCCGACTCTTTTGTGATCCCATGGACTGTGGCCCTCCAGGCTCCTCTGTCCATGGGATTCCCAGGCAAGAATACTAGAGTGTGTTGCCATTTCCTGCATTGGCAGGTGGATTCTTTACCATTGAGCCACGTGGGAAGCCCTGTTTGTATTTAGTGTATACCATGCTAAACAATATGGAAATTCTGCTTTTCTATTGTGAATTCTTGCTTGAAAAGGAAAAACTACTCTTATGAGAACTGTATAAATGTAGTAATTTATAATTTTTAATCATTTTGATTGTATTCATACATGCCATTCTTTTGATTGGAATTATATTTGAAAATGATGCTGCTGTAGGATATCTTTCAGGTTGTCATAGAGTTTTGGTTGGAACTAGAAGCTTTGTTTTCCCTGTGTCTGGTGCAGTCACATTTTGAAATAGCTTTAATATTTTGTGCTTTTATGTGTACTTTTTATCTCGCTTTCTCTCTGCAGTCTGTTATTTATAACAAGTGATGGATTCAACATACAGTGAGAGAATGTACGTGAACCTTTTAGGTGTTAAATGGAAATTTGTACAATTTTAAACCATTTTTTGCATTTCTTATGAACATTTTTTTTTTTTAAGATTTATTTATTTTTATTTTGGGTGGTGGTCAGGTTGGGGAGGGAGGGGAGCGGGCGGACCACTTCTATTGGTCTTTCATTTCTCTCTGTTCATCCGTCTTTGTTCTTTGGCTCCTGTGGGCCTCCCATCGTGGTGGCGTCTGTTGTTGCTGAGCGCCGGCTCTGGGCGCATGCGCTCCAGAGCTCCGGCTCGGCAATTGGACACATCAGTCCAGCCACTCCGCGGCACGTGGATCTTCCCAGGCCAGGGATCGAACCGGCGCCCCTTGCACTGCAAGGCGGTGTCCTTACCCACTGGACCACCAGGGGAAGCCCTCTTAAGAACATTTAAAAAAATAATTATGTTTATTCTGGGCTGTCTTGGATCTTTGTCTGGTGGGGACTTTTCTCTTGTTGCGACGAGTAGGGGCTGCTCTCTAGTTGCGGCGTGGTGGCCTCTTGTTGCTGAGCATGAGCCCTAAGGTGGGTAGGCTTCAGCAGTTGCAACACATGGGCTAAGTAGTTGGAGCTCTGGGCCCTAGAGCACAGGTTCATAGTTTTGCATGGGCTTAGTTGCTCTGCGGCATTTGCAGTCTTCCTGGACCAGGGATCAGCTCTGTGTCTCCTGTAGCGGCAGGCAGATTCTTTACCACTGAGCAGCCACCAGGGAAGCCCAAGATTTCTTAAAATTTTGAATTCAGGTATTTAAGTATGAAAGTTAATGGGGTGTTTAAACACTTTTGATAGATCTGAAGGCAGTTATTTAGCAATTACCTTTTCACCTTGAAAGTGAATTAATATAAAATTAATATCCCTACTGTTAAAACAGGGCTTTCTGGTTTTTTTTTTTAACTTTTATTTTACTTTTAACTTTTACAAGAGTTTTGTTGTTTATGTATGTTCTCAGATTAGTCATATGTATGTTAGTCTTATAAAAGTTACAGTATTGATGAATAAATGATGTACAATGCTGATCCACTTAATTTGTTGTGCATTGAATTTGGTTTTTTAAAAAAAAAGCCTTATTTTAGTCATGATAACTATTAGACTAGCAATGATGAAGTAGATAACATCCTTATATTTGTATTGGTTGGTGATAGTCTATAATGCCCTGCCCTCAGCCCTCAACCTTATTCTCTGTTAATAAATGGGGCAGGTATATTTCTCATTTTCTTTTTTTGTTTAACAGAGAATTTATCTTTATTGACACTAGCTTGACCACATAGTAACATCACTGCTGTTTTTAAGACTACAAGGGAAGCTTATGCAACAACGGATACTCCTTGCACAGAGTTCAGATTACTGTGCTCCATAATAACCCAGAGATATGTCAAAAATCCACTCTTTTCTCTTTTGCTGTCATAAGTAATACAGAACTATCACACACACAGTATAGTAAAAAACACCCAGAAAATCTTCTGGGAGGATATGCTTTTTGAGCTATAAATAAAGAACATGTGTTAGTCATGTAAACTTGGGGTTGTTGGATGAGAAAACAGCCTTAACAAAGACTTATAGTTTTTCTTTTCTTTTTTTTTAAGAATAGTATAAAGATTGACATAAGAGTTGATAAGACATAATGTGAGCAGGTGTTGGAATGCAAAACTTTTAAGAAAAGTCTCAGTAGTAAGGAAATGAGATTTTACACTGGGTAAGATAAGGAATAATTGTAGAATTTTATCTGCAATGTGTTGGAATTAGATGTTTTTAAGGTAGTTGACTAGGCAGTTATAAGTAAAATCTATGCGATAAGATAATAATACAGGCAATAAAGATAATTGAGACCTTTGAAGTCATCCAGTTAAGAAAAATAAATATGCTGGTGTGAGGCATTAGTAGAGGCTTAAATGTGCTGTGGATTTAGAGGATTTTCTTTTATGTCTGAAAGCGTTTGCCTTATGTATTGGGGTGCTCCTGTGTTGGGTGTGTAAATATTTATGATTATTATGTCTTCCTCTTGGATTGCTCCCTTGATCGTTATGTAGTGTCGTGCCATGTCTCTTACAAACCTCTTTATTTTAAGGTCAATTTTGTCTGATATGAGGATTGCTACTCCGACTTTCTTTTGATTTCCATTTTCATGGAATATCTTTTTCCATCCTCTCACTTTCAGTGTATGACTTGTCTTTAAGTCTGAAGTGAGTTTCTTGTATGTATGGATCTTGGTTTTGTATCCATTCAGCCAGTCTGTGCCTTTCAGTTGGGGCATTTAGTCCATTTACATTTAAAGTAATTATTGATACAAATGATCCTGTTGTCATCTTAGATGTTATGATGGGTTTGTTTTGTAGATCTTCTTCTATTATACTTGTTGGTCTGTATAAGCCCCTTTAACACTTGTAAGGCTGGTTTGGTGTTACTAAATTATCTTAATTTTTGTTTTACTCAAGTAAAAGATTTACTGTTGCTCCATAATACCCAGAGATATGTCAAAAATCCACTCTTTTCTCTTTTGCTGTCATAAGTAATACAGAACTATCACACACACAGTATAGTAAAAAACACCCAGAAAATCTTCTGGGAGGATATGCTTTTTGAGCTATAAATAAAGAACATGTGTTAGTCATGTAAACTTGGGGTTGTTGGATGAGAAAACAGCCTTAACAAAGACTTATAGTTTTTCTTTTCTTTTTTTTTAAGAATAGTATAAAGATTGACATAAGAGTTGATAAGACATAATGTGAGCAGGTGTTGGAATGCAAAACTTTTAAGAAAAGTCTCAGTAGTAAGGAAATGAGATTTTACACTGGGTAAGATAAGGAATAATTGTAGAATTT
Source organism: Tragulus kanchil (assembly GCA_022376925.1). Classification (NCBI taxonomy): domain Eukaryota; kingdom Metazoa; phylum Chordata; class Mammalia; order Artiodactyla; family Tragulidae; genus Tragulus; species Tragulus kanchil. Next base: position 104,132,687 of record JAIOJX010000006.1, on the reverse strand, counting down.
TATCTGCAATGTGTTGGAATTAGATGTTTTTAAGGTAGTTGACTAGGCAGTTATAAGTAAAATCTATGCGATAAGATAATAATACAGGCAATAAAGATAATTGAGACCTTTGAAGTCATCCAGTTAAGAAAAATAAATATGCTGGTGTGAGGCATTAGTAGAGGCTTAAATGTGCTGTGGATTTAGAGGATTTTCTTTTATGTCTGAAAGCGTTTGCCTTATGTATTGGGGTGCTCCTGTGTTGGGTGTGTAAATATTTATGATTATTATGTCTTCCTCTTGGATTGCTCCCTTGATCGTTATGTAGTGTCGTGCCATGTCTCTTACAAACCTCTTTATTTTAAGGTCAATTTTGTCTGATATGAGGATTGCTACTCCGACTTTCTTTTGATTTCCATTTTCATGGAATATCTTTTTCCATCCTCTCACTTTCAGTGTATGACTTGTCTTTAAGTCTGAAGTGAGTTTCTTGTATGTATGGATCTTGGTTTTGTATCCATTCAGCCAGTCTGTGCCTTTCAGTTGGGGCATTTAGTCCATTTACATTTAAAGTAATTATTGATACAAATGATCCTGTTGTCATCTTAGATGTTATGATGGGTTTGTTTTGTAGATCTTCTTCTATTATACTTGTTGGTCTGTATAAGCCCCTTTAACACTTGTAAGGCTGGTTTGGTGTTACTAAATTATCTTAATTTTTGTTTTACTGCAAAACTTTTGATGTCTCCATCAATTTTGAATGAGATCCTTGGAGGGTAGAGCATTCTTTGTTGCAGATTATTCTGTTTCAGCACTTTAAATATGTCTTGCCATTCCCTTCTGGCTTACAGTCTCTGCTGAAAGATAAACTGTTAAACGTATGGGGTTTTTCTTGTATGTCACTAGTTGCTTTTCCCTTGATGCTTTTAGAATTCTTATTTCTCATTTTCTTGAAGAGGAAAATGAGACCTAGTGAAGCTGTGACTTGTTGAGGATAATACATTAGAGATACTGCTTGAACTTACAGTGTCTTATTAAGCCCAGAGTACTTTTCATTGCATCTCTTCTGAGGTGCTTAGGTGTTCACATAACATTTAAAAGATTTTTGGAGTGTGTATTGATTCCTTCCTTTAAGGAATTTATATTCCAACTTGGAGAGACCAGTTACCATACTTATAGCAGAAAGTACTTATTAAAAAATTATTAATGGGAAAGGAAAATGTAAAGGATGGTATTGTTGCTGTTTAGTTGCTAAGTTGTACCCAGCTCTTGTGACCCTATGGACTGCAGCCCACCAGGCTCCTCTGTCCATGGGATTTCCCAATCAAGAATACAGGAGTGGGTTACCATTATGGTACAGTTACATTTAAAACAGATGAGAGTTAATTAGGCAAGGTTTTTTATTTTGAGTAAAAAAAATTAGTTTTTAAGCTATTATTGTAGGAAGACAGTGATGAAGTGTCAAGGGCAGCTATTTTAGTGTTCAGGGAACACTTGGGGAAAACTTAGGCAAAAGAAAAAGTCTAGTTTAAGGAAGGATTTGCAAGGTTATTTAAAAAGATAAAGGCAGGACAGGTAAAGTAGGAGATGAGAATAAATAGACATCTGCAATAAATATTTAGAGGTCTGGAGGTCAGTGGTTAGAGCTTTTCTATTATTTGGATGATTCAGGAAATCAGCACGTGCTGTGAACTTACGGCTTGTGTGGAGACATGGCTGAGAGTACAGAGAGGTGCTTGACTGATAGCAGCAGAGTACTGTGAGGTCCTGCTGTGAAATGAATAGGGATTTGATAAGACTTTTACTATGAGAAAAGAATAGGCAGGGTTCATAAACGAAAATTGGTTTAAAAATTTGCAGTATGGGAAATTCTGATTGGAACAGGTCATTTTAAAAAGTATTTTCTTAGAAAAACTGAAACTGACAGTTCACTTTCAGAAAATACTAAGAGAAACAGGAAAATGTTAAGTATTGTTAAAGTTCTGCTGTGGAATGAGAGGAAAAAGCAAAGACAGTCCTTCTAGATAAAAGGGTGGGGAAAAGAGGAGACAATAGAAGGAAGTCAAAGATAAGAGGTACTTACCTTCTGGTGAAGTAGGAAAGGAACTTGGATGTTGATGGAAGAGATACATGCACTTAAACTCCTAATTAGGGAACGAAAAATACTTTTTCAAATGTTTTGTTTGTAGTTTTGGAAATCATGCAAAGCAGGTATTCCCCTCACCCCAGCCCCCATAAACTCTGAAGGAGTTACCTGTAAACAAAACCAAAGTGCTGTGAGTAGCCATAGCCAGATTGATTAAGTCACTTTATATGTGTTCATAATGTAATTTGTAACTGTTCTGACTTTTCCTTTTAGTTTAGTGTGTAAGTGAATTGGGGAGAGTGCTCTTTGGCTCAAGAATATAACCTGAACTAGATCGAATCATGGTATTTATCCCCTCTGTCCATGGGATTTCCCAATCAAGAATACAGGAGTGGGTTACCATTATGGTACAGTTACATTTAAAACAGATGAGAGTTAATTAGGCAAGGTTTTTTATTTTGAGTAAAAAAAATTAGTTTTTAAGCTATTATTGTAGGAAGACAGTGATGAAGTGTCAAGGGCAGCTATTTTAGTGTTCAGGGAACACTTGGGGAAAACTTAGGCAAAAGAAAAAGTCTAGTTTAAGGAAGGATTTGCAAGGTTATTTAAAAAGATAAAGGCAGGACAGGTAAAGTAGGAGATGAGAATAAATAGACATCTGCAATAAATATTTAGAGGTCTGGAGGTCAGTGGTTAGAGCTTTTCTATTATTTGGATGATTCAGGAAATCAGCACGTGCTGTGAACTTACGGCTTGTGTGGAGACATGGCTGAGAGTACAGAGAGAGGTGCTTGACTGATAGCAGCAGAGTACTGTGAGGTCCTGCTGTGAAATGAATAGGGATTTGATAAGACTTTTACTATGAGAAAAGAATAGGCAGGGTTCATAAACGAAAATTGGTTTAAAAATTTGCAGTATGGGAAATTCTGATTGGAACAGGTCATTTTAAAAAGTATTTTCTTAGAAAAACTGAAACTGACAGTTCACTTTCAGAAAATACTAAGAGAAACAGGAAAATGTTAAGTATTGTTAAAGTTCTGCTGTGGAATGAGAGGAAAAAGCAAAGACAGTCCTTCTAGATAAAAGGGTGGGGAAAAGAGGAGACAATAGAAGGAAGTCAAAGATAAGAGGTACTTACCTTCTGGTGAAGTAGGAAAGGAACTTGGATGTTGATGGAAGAGATACATGCACTTAAACTCCTAATTAGGGAACGAAAAATACTTTTTCAAATGTTTTGTTTGTAGTTTTGGAAATCATGCAAAGCAGGTATTCCCCTCACCCCAGCCCCCATAAACTCTGAAGGAGTTACCTGTAAACAAAACCAAAGTGCTGTGAGTAGCCATAGCCAGATTGATTAAGTCACTTTATATGTGTTCATAATGTAATTTGTAACTGTTCTGACTTTTCCTTTTAGTTTAGTGTGTAAGTGAATTGGGGAGAGTGCTCTTTGGCTCAAGAATATAACCTGAACTAGATCGAATCATGGTATTTATCAGACTAGAATTCTGCCTGTATTAAAACATGTGACGTGATGCTCTATTCAAGGTTTTTTGTGTGTGTGTGTGTGTGTTTTAAAGACAGTTATTGATATATAATTTACTTACAGTAAAATGCATCTGTTTTAGCTGTACTGCGCTATAAATTGTAAGAAATAGTGACAGTATGTAACTGACACCACCACAAATAAAATATAAAATAATTGCATCACTTTAGAAAGTGCCTGCAGGTACGCCCTTTGTAATTCATCCCTGCCACTCACCCTCTAGTCTCTAGCAACAACTGATTTTTCTTTTTTATTTCTATAGTTTTTCATTCCAAGAATGTAATATAAAATTATAACCATACTGGGGCTTCCCCTGGTGGTCCAGTGGGTAAGGACACCGCCTTGCAGTGCAAGGGGCGCTGGTTCGAGCCCTGGCCTGGGAAGATCCCACGTGCCGCGGAGCAGCTGGACTGATGTGTCCAATCACCGAGCCGGAGCTCTGGAGGGCATGCGCCCAGAGCCCGTGCTCTGCAACGACAGACGCCACCGCGATGGGAGGCCCACAGGAGCCAAAGAATGAAGACGAATGAAAATAGAGAAATGAAGGACCAATAGAAGTGGCCCGCCCACTCCCCTCCCTCCCCAACCCGACCCCTGCCCAAAGTAAATAAATAAATCTTTAAAAAAAAAAAAAAAAAAATTATAACCATACTGTACCTATAGTCTTTTGAGTCTGGCTTCTTTCACTTAGCACAATGTTTTGAGATTCAGTAAACCCTTTCAACAAAAAAAATCAAATCTTTGTAACAGTTGTAGACTACAGAAAAATTGTTAAGGTAGTACAGAGGATTCCCATAAGCTCTGGGACCTGGTTTCCCCATTACGTTTTTTATATATGTAAACTATAATTGTTAAGAACAAGATTCTAGAATTAAGGTTTTTGTGTAGAAGTTCTATGAAGATTTCTGTCAAGATAACTTTTTAGTAACTTTTCATTGTTAATTATATATAACAATTTGTCACTTAACCATTTTTAAGTGTACAGTGCAGTGTCATTATAAGATGTTATGCAACCGTCACCGCTATTTCTAAAATTTTTCATCACCCCAAACAGATACTCTGTACCATTAAGTAGTACCCAATCCCCATTTTCCTAGCTCCTGGTAATTGATAATCTTTCTGTCTCTTTGAGTTTACTTAATTGCCAAGATGGAAGCAACTAAGGGTTTGTTGCTTAGATGAATGGATAAAGATACAGTGTGTGTCACGCGTGCACACACACACACACACACACGCGCGCGAATACCATAAAGGAGGAAATTTTGCCATTTGTAACAACATGGATGAACTTGGTGGATATTAAGTGAAGTAAATCAGAGAAAGACAAATATGATATCCATTAAATATACGTCTAAAAATACAAGCAGGTGAATACAACAAAAGAAACAAACTCACAGATATAGAGAACAAATTAGTGGTTACTGGTAGGGGGAAGGTAGGGGAGAGGGGGCGACATAGAGGTGGAGGATTGCCCCTCCCTTTTTTTTGGCCACATGACATGGCATTTGGGAGCTTAGTTCCCTAACCAACCTGTGCCCCTGCAGTGGAAGCATGGAGTCTTAACCACTAGACTGCCAGGAAGTTCCTAAGCTGCCTTTCAGGTGGTTGTTCTGATAATTGAACAGTTAGAATACATATATTTTTTAAATGGCTGTTATATGAGCATTATATGTATATTATTTTACTTAACCCTGACAAGAAAGATATCTGTGTAAAGATATCTGTGCTTTACAGATAAGAAAACTAAGACAAAGGCAGAGTAAGTAAATTATTCAGAAATACACAGTTAATAAGAGGGAGGTCTGAAATTTGAGTTTGGGTCTTGTTGCTACTTCATTTTTCCTCTTCATTATCTCTGTTCTATAAAACTAGTAGTTTCATGCATTCCCATAAGCTCTGGGACCTGGTTTCCCCATTACGTTTTTTATATATGTAAACTATAATTGTTAAGAACAAGATTCTAGAATTAAGGTTTTTGTGTAGAAGTTCTATGAAGATTTCTGTCAAGATAACTTTTTAGTAACTTTTCATTGTTAATTATATATAACAATTTGTCACTTAACCATTTTTAAGTGTACAGTGCAGTGTCATTATAAGATGTTATGCAACCGTCACCGCTATTTCTAAAATTTTTCATCACCCCAAACAGATACTCTGTACCATTAAGTAGTACCCAATCCCCATTTTCCTAGCTCCTGGTAATTGATAATCTTTCTGTCTCTTTGAGTTTACTTAATTGCCAAGATGGAAGCAACTAAGGGTTTGTTGCTTAGATGAATGGATAAAGATACAGTGTGTGTCACGCGTGCACACACACACACACACACACACACGCGCGCGAATACCATAAAGGAGGAAATTTTGCCATTTGTAACAACATGGATGAACTTGGTGGATATTAAGTGAAGTAAATCAGAGAAAGACAAATATGATATCCATTAAATATACGTCTAAAAATACAAGCAGGTGAATACAACAAAAGAAACAAACTCACAGATATAGAGAACAAATTAGTGGTTACTGGTAGGGGGAAGGTAGGGGAGAGGGGGCGACATAGAGGTGGAGGATTGCCCCTCCCTTTTTTTTGGCCACATGACATGGCATTTGGGAGCTTAGTTCCCTAACCAACCTGTGCCCCTGCAGTGGAAGCATGGAGTCTTAACCACTAGACTGCCAGGGAAGTTCCTAAGCTGCCTTTCAGGTGGTTGTTCTGATAATTGAACAGTTAGAATACATATATTTTTTAAATGGCTGTTATATGAGCATTATATGTATATTATTTTACTTAACCCTGACAAGAAAGATATCTGTGTAAAGATATCTGTGCTTTACAGATAAGAAAACTAAGACAAAGGCAGAGTAAGTAAATTATTCAGAAATACACAGTTAATAAGAGGGAGGTCTGAAATTTGAGTTTGGGTCTTGTTGCTACTTCATTTTTTCCTCTTCATTATCTCTGTTCTATAAAACTAGTAGTTTCATGCATTTGATATCATATGAAAACAAGATTCCATTAGCTGTAGAAAATAGAGTTTGGGAGAAATTTTCTAGATGTATTCATGTCAGATTTTCATTATTATTCTTCTTTATTTGAGGGTGCTCAATTGTATTTTTTCCTACCTTAAGCCATGTTGGAAATGGATGCATATACCATAACAGCACAAAAGCTTACTGTTATGTGCCATGCTGGAATTGGGGTAATGTCAGTACATTTAATGATTCATGTTGAATGAATGAACAATAAAGTAGTCCAAAGTTCACTAATTATTCTCACAAAGCAATACCACTGTTGGGATTCTGGGTTAGATTGAAAACTGCTTTGTCAGTGAAATGTCTTTTAACAGGACCTCTTGCTGTAACAGTATTTCCTGCTTTGTCCCCTTCCCAAATACATACAGTGATACACATATGCAGACACAGAACGCTGTTCTGGATGAATGCTCTGGTTGTAAATCTCTTACGTTTTGAAAGCTGCTAAGGGCTGAAGGTGATACAATGACTGCTAGTGCTTATTAGACTACAGTGTAGCTGTTGCTTTTTGTCAGAATGGAAGAATTAAGCTCTTCATTAGTTGTTTATAACCTTTGGGTCAAGCATAATTGTAAGTGTGGTATAGAGGTTACAGAATACAAGGCTAAGCCCATACATCTTTAAACTTGTGGAGAACCTTGGCTATTCTTTCAGTTGTTCCCATGACTTCACTCTTTTTTTATGTCCAGGTTATGGCTCCAATTTCATCTTTTCAACCACTAGACTGCCAGGAAGTTCCTAAGCTGCCTTTCAGGTGGTTGTTCTGATAATTGAACAGTTAGAATACATATATTTTTTAAATGGCTGTTATATGAGCATTATATGTATATTATTTTACTTAACCCTGACAAGAAAGATATCTGTGTAAAGATATCTGTGCTTTACAGATAAGAAAACTAAGACAAAGGCAGAGTAAGTAAATTATTCAGAAATACACAGTTAATAAGAGGGAGGTCTGAAATTTGAGTTTGGGTCTTGTTGCTACTTCATTTTTTCCTCTTCATTATCTCTGTTCTATAAAACTAGTAGTTTCATGCATTTGATATCATATGAAAACAAGATTCCATTAGCTGTAGAAAATAGAGTTTGGGAGAAATTTTCTAGATGTATTCATGTCAGATTTTCATTATTATTCTTCTTTATTTGAGGGTGCTCAATTGTATTTTTTCCTACCTTAAGCCATGTTGGAAATGGATGCATATACCATAACAGCACAAAAGCTTACTGTTATGTGCCATGCTGGAATTGGGGTAATGTCAGTACATTTAATGATTCATGTTGAATGAATGAACAATAAAGTAGTCCAAAGTTCACTAATTATTCTCACAAAGCAATACCACTGTTGGGATTCTGGGTTAGATTGAAAACTGCTTTGTCAGTGAAATGTCTTTTAACAGGACCTCTTGCTGTAACAGTATTTCCTGCTTTGTCCCCTTCCCAAATACATACAGTGATACACATATGCAGACACAGAACGCTGTTCTGGATGAATGCTCTGGTTGTAAATCTCTTACGTTTTGAAAGCTGCTAAGGGCTGAAGGTGATACAATGACTGCTAGTGCTTATTAGACTACAGTGTAGCTGTTGCTTTTTGTCAGAATGGAAGAATTAAGCTCTTCATTAGTTGTTTATAACCTTTGGGTCAAGCATAATTGTAAGTGTGGTATAGAGGTTACAGAATACAAGGCTAAGCCCATACATCTTTAAACTTGTGGAGAACCTTGGCTATTCTTTCAGTTGTTCCCATGACTTCACTCTTTTTTTATGTCCAGGTTATGGCTCCAATTTCATCTTTTCCCGCACTCCACTATTAAAAATATTACTCCCTATCTGAATTATTCTCTAATCACACTACTTTTTTAAAAAAAGATTATTTATTTATTTATGGCTATTCTGGGTTTTTAGTGCTGCCACAGGCTCTTAAGAGTTGCAGGGAGTGGGGGCTAACTTCTAGTTGACGTGAGCAAGCTTCTTGTTGCGTGACTTTTCTTGTGTAACTCGGGCTCTAGGGCTCATGGGCTTCAGTAGTTGCAGCACATGGGCTCAATAGTTGCGGCTCTGAGACTCTAGAGCACAGGCTCAGTAGTTGTGGCTCACGGGCTTCGTTGCTCCATAGCATGTGGGATCTTCCTGGATCAGGGATCAAACCTGTGTCTCCTGCATTGGCGGGTCAACCCTTAACCACTGAGCTACCAAGGAAGCCCTCACACTACTTTTTTTATTATTATTTTGTTAATTAAATTTTGGCCTCTCATTGTTTTTCTTTTTTTTTTTTTCATTTATTTTCATCCACCTTTATTCTTTTTTTAAACTTTTATTTATTTATTTTTGGCTGTGCTGGGTCTTTGTTGATGTGTGGGTTTAGCTACTCTGCGGTATGTGGGATCTTCCTGGATCAGGGATCGAACCTGTGTCTCCTGTGTTGGCAGATGGGTTCTTATCCACTGAGCCACAAGGGAAGCCCCACCTTTATTCTTCAGCCTGTGTGGGCTTCCCGTTGCAGTGGCCTCTCTTGCTGCGGAGTACTGGCTCTGGGTGCACGGGCCCAGAGTGCAATTGGACAGACCTCCAGCCGCTGTTCTGGATGAATGCTCTGGTTGTAAATCTCTTACGTTTTGAAAGCTGCTAAGGGCTGAAGGTGATACAATGACTGCTAGTGCTTATTAGACTACAGTGTAGCTGTTGCTTTTTGTCAGAATGGAAGAATTAAGCTCTTCATTAGTTGTTTATAACCTTTGGGTCAAGCATAATTGTAAGTGTGGTATAGAGGTTACAGAATACAAGGCTAAGCCCATACATCTTTAAACTTGTGGAGAACCTTGGCTATTCTTTCAGTTGTTCCCATGACTTCACTCTTTTTTTATGTCCAGGTTATGGCTCCAATTTCATCTTTTCCCGCACTCCACTATTAAAAATATTACTCCCTATCTGAATTATTCTCTAATCACACTACTTTTTTAAAAAAAGATTATTTATTTATTTATGGCTATTCTGGGTTTTTAGTGCTGCCACAGGCTCTTAAGAGTTGCAGGGAGTGGGGGCTAACTTCTAGTTGACGTGAGCAAGCTTCTTGTTGCGTGACTTTTCTTGTGTAACTCGGGCTCTAGGGCTCATGGGCTTCAGTAGTTGCAGCACATGGGCTCAATAGTTGCGGCTCTGAGACTCTAGAGCACAGGCTCAGTAGTTGTGGCTCACGGGCTTCGTTGCTCCATAGCATGTGGGATCTTCCTGGATCAGGGATCAAACCTGTGTCTCCTGCATTGGCGGGTCAACCCTTAACCACTGAGCTACCAAGGAAGCCCTCACACTACTTTTTTTATTATTATTTTGTTAATTAAATTTTGGCCTCTCATTGTTTTTCTTTTTTTTTTTTTCATTTATTTTCATCCACCTTTATTCTTTTTTTAAACTTTTATTTATTTATTTTTGGCTGTGCTGGGTCTTTGTTGATGTGTGGGTTTAGCTACTCTGCGGTATGTGGGATCTTCCTGGATCAGGGATCGAACCTGTGTCTCCTGTGTTGGCAGATGGGTTCTTATCCACTGAGCCACAAGGGAAGCCCCACCTTTATTCTTCAGCCTGTGTGGGCTTCCCGTTGCAGTGGCCTCTCTTGCTGCGGAGTACTGGCTCTGGGTGCACGCGCTCTAGAGTGCTGGCTTGTAATTGGACAGACCAGTCCAGCCGCTCCGTGGCACGTGGAATCTTCCTGGGCCAGGGATCGAACTGGTGTCCCTTGCACTGCAAGGTGGACTCTACCCACTGGACCACCAGGGAAGCCCCTCACACTACTTTTTTAGCCCACTTTATTTATTATCTAGATTTAGTTTCATTTGCTTGTTTAAATCAAGCCACTTAGTATTTCCATTGCTGTCATCCTCATTCAGATTATTATTGATTCTTTCCTATACCAGTTCAGTTGTCTGTTAATTGGTTTCCTGGTTTCCATTTTTGTTTTTCTTGTATCTGTTTTCTGCAGAGCAAGTAGAGATTTTTGAACAATGCAAATCAGATCACATAAATATCTCTGCATAAAACACACCTTTGGCTTCCTATTACGCCTAATAATTGAATATACTTGTTTTCCCCTCCTTGGAGGTATATTAAGTTTAACTATAAAGTTAATGTTGGTAGATGGAAATGTTTAGTTGTTTTCTTTTGTTTGAGAGAAGCTTTTTACATGGGGAGAATTGAGCTTCTTGGTTTAACTTATTCTTGGTTTTTATCAAAACGCATTTCCTTAAAAAACCCACTGAGTAAAATTAAGTTAGGTTGAAATGAGGTTTGATTGTGGCATATCCTAAACCTAGAAATATAACTCTACACATTTAATGTATCTAAATTTGGAGAAAAATGATTAAATCGTACAAGCAAAATTATAGAAACCTCCCTGATGTCTTGGTACTATATTGATTTGATCTAAATTCCATAATGTTAGTAAAGAAAACTGAAGCCATTCTTTTCAAGTAGTTTAGTCTCCATCACTCTGCAACCCCACTGGGTTAATTCTCTAGTATATTTTTATCCTATTTCGGCTTCATGCAACTGAAAATTTGTTTGACTTTCTGCACTTAACAGAAAATTCGTGGCCATTTTCTCTTCAAATATTCCTTGTGTTCAATCTCTCCTCTCCTGGGACTCCAACTGCATATATGTTAGACTATTTCAAATTGTCTCTCAGAACTCAGGCATGCTATTTTACTTCCCCCTCTCTTTTTTTGTTCTGTTTTAGTTTGAATATTTTCTTTTTTTTTTTTAAACCTTTATTTTGCTTTTAACTTTTACAGAGTTTTGTTGTTTACGGATATGTATGTTCTCAGATTAGTCATATGTATATCCCCCTCTTCCCTCCCCTCCCAACCATCACACAGCACCCCTGAAGGTTCCCTGAGATCTATTTAGCCCATTTATTTTTCTAGATTTAGTTTCATTTGCTTGTTTAAATCAAGCCACTTAGTATTTCCATTGCTGTCATCCTCATTCAGATTATTATTGATTCTTTCCTATACCAGTTCAGTTGTCTGTTAATTGGTTTCCTGGTTTCCATTTTTGTTTTTCTTGTATCTGTTTTCTGCAGAGCAAGTAGAGATTTTTGAACAATGCAAATCAGATCACATAAATATCTCTGCATAAAACACACCTTTGGCTTCCTATTACGCCTAATAATTGAATATACTTGTTTTCCCCTCCTTGGAGGTATATTAAGTTTAACTATAAAGTTAATGTTGGTAGATGGAAATGTTTAGTTGTTTTCTTTTGTTTGAGAGAAGCTTTTTACATGGGGAGAATTGAGCTTCTTGGTTTAACTTATTCTTGGTTTTTATCAAAACGCATTTCCTTAAAAAACCCACTGAGTAAAATTAAGTTAGGTTGAAATGAGGTTTGATTGTGGCATATCCTAAACCTAGAAATATAACTCTACACATTTAATGTATCTAAATTTGGAGAAAAATGATTAAATCGTACAAGCAAAATTATAGAAACCTCCCTGATGTCTTGGTACTATATTGATTTGATCTAAATTCCATAATGTTAGTAAAGAAAACTGAAGCCATTCTTTTCAAGTAGTTTAGTCTCCATCACTCTGCAACCCCACTGGGTTAATTCTCTAGTATATTTTTATCCTATTTCGGCTTCATGCAACTGAAAATTTGTTTGACTTTCTGCACTTAACAGAAAATTCGTGGCCATTTTCTCTTCAAATATTCCTTGTGTTCAATCTCTCCTCTCCTGGGACTCCAACTGCATATATGTTAGACTATTTCAAATTGTCTCTCAGAACTCAGGCATGCTATTTTACTTCCCCCTCTCTTTTTTTGTTCTGTTTTAGTTTGAATATTTTCTTTTTTTTTTTTAAACCTTTATTTTGCTTTTAACTTTTACAGAGTTTTGTTGTTTACGGATATGTATGTTCTCAGATTAGTCATATGTATATCCCCCTCTTCCCTCCCCTCCCAACCATCACACAGCACCCCTGAAGGATCCCCTTTTCTCACAGAGCAATGACTAGAGCTATTTTCTTCACTTATGATAGTACAGGCCTTCATGCTACTTCCTTTACGCCTCTCACCCACTGTTCCTTCCGCACAATGTCCATATGTCCACTGTCCATGTCTGTCTTTCCGTTGCTTCACTGCATGTGCCATCATCACCATCCTACTAGATTCCATATGTATGTGTTAATATACTGTATTTGTCCTTCTCTTTCTGACTGACTTCACTTTTGATGATAGGTTCTAGATCTAGCCACCTTATTAGGGCTGATTCTTCTGCATTTCTCTTTACAGCTGTGTCATATTCCATTGTATATATGTACCAGAGCTTTTGTATCCATTCGTTCGTCGATGGGCATCTAGGTTCCTTCCATGTTCTAGCTATTGTATAGAGAACTGCAATGAACATTGGGGTACAGGTGCTTCTTTCAGATTTGATCTCATCAGGATATAAGCCTAAGAGTGGGATTGCTGGGTCATATGGTGCTTCTATTTTTAGTTTTTTAAGAAATCTCCAGACTGTCTTCCATAGAGGCTGTATCAGTTGACATTCCCACCAGCAATGCAGGAGTGTTCCCTTTTCTCCGCAGCCTCTCCAGCATTTATTGTCTGTCGATTTGTGGATGATGGCCATTCTGACGGGTGTGAGGTGATATCTCATTGTAGTTTTGATTTGCATTTCTCTAATTATTAGTGAAGTTGAGCATCGTTTCATGTGCTTTTGGGCCATCTGTATGTCATCGTTGGAGAGGTGTCTGTTTAGGTCCTTTTCCCATTTTTTGATTGGGTTGTTTGTTTTTCCAGTGCTGAGTTGTCTGAGTTGCTTATAGATTTTGGAGATTAATTCTTTGTCTGTTGTTTCATTTGCTATGATTTTCTCCCACTCTGTGGGCTATCTGTTCAGCTTTTTTGTGATTTCTTTTGCTGTACAAAAGCTTTTAAGTTTCATGAGGTCCCACATGTTCATTTGTCTTTTTAGTTCTGCTATTCTAGTAGGTGGGTCAGAGAAGATCTTGCTTTGATTTATGTCCTTGAGGGTTTTGCCTATATTGTCCTCTAAGAGTTTGATAGTTTCTGGCCTTACATTTAAGTCTTTAATCCATTTTGAGTTGATCTTTGTGCATGGTGTCAGGGTATGTTCCAACTTCATTTTTGTGCATGTAGCTGTCCAATTTTCCCAGCACCATTTGCTGAAGAGGCTGTCTTTGTCCTATTTGATAGTTTCGCCTCCTTTGTCAAAAATAAGGTACCCATAGGTGCGTGAGTTTATCTCTGGGTTCTCGATCTTGTTCCATTGGTCGATATTTCTGTTTTTGTGCCAGTACCATACTGTCCTGAGGACTGTTGCTTTGTAGTAGAGTCTGAAGTTGAGGAGGCTGATCCCTCCAGCTCCATTCTTCTTCCTCAGGATTGCTTTGGCTATTCGAGGTCTTTTCTGTTTCCATATGAACTGTGTTATTCTTTGGTCTAGTTCTGTGAAGAATGTTATTGGAAGCTTGATAGGGATCGCATTGAATCTATAGATGACATTTGGTAGTATGGTCATTTTCACAATATTGATTCTTCCGACCCAGTTTTATTTGTAAGCTTATAGGTATTTTCTGGGTCTATTTTTAGTTTTTTAAGAAATCTCCAGACTGTCTTCCATAGAGGCTGTATCAGTTGACATTCCCACCAGCAATGCAGGAGTGTTCCCTTTTCTCCGCAGCCTCTCCAGCATTTATTGTCTGTCGATTTGTGGATGATGGCCATTCTGACGGGTGTGAGGTGATATCTCATTGTAGTTTTGATTTGCATTTCTCTAATTATTAGTGAAGTTGAGCATCGTTTCATGTGCTTTTGGGCCATCTGTATGTCATCGTTGGAGAGGTGTCTGTTTAGGTCCTTTTCCCATTTTTTGATTGGGTTGTTTGTTTTTCCAGTGCTGAGTTGTCTGAGTTGCTTATAGATTTTGGAGATTAATTTTTTGTCTGTTGTTTCATTTGCTATGATTTTCTCCCACTCTGTGGGCTATCTGTTCAGCTTTTTTGTGATTTCTTTTGCTGTACAAAAGCTTTTAAGTTTCATGAGGTCCCACATGTTCATTTGTCTTTTTAGTTCTGCTATTCTAGTAGGTGGGTCAGAGAAGATCTTGCTTTGATTTATGTCCTTGAGGGTTTTGCCTATATTGTCCTCTAAGAGTTTGATAGTTTCTGGCCTTACATTTAAGTCTTTAATCCATTTTGAGTTGATCTTTGTGCATGGTGTCAGGGTATGTTCCAACTTCATTTTTGTGCATGTAGCTGTCCAATTTTCCCAGCACCATTTGCTGAAGAGGCTGTCTTTGTCCTATTTGATAGTTTCGCCTCCTTTGTCAAAAATAAGGTACCCATAGGTGCGTGAGTTTATCTCTGGGTTCTCGATCTTGTTCCATTGGTCGATATTTCTGTTTTTGTGCCAGTACCATACTGTCCTGAGGACTGTTGCTTTGGAGTAGAGTCTGAAGTTGGGGAGGCTGATCCCCCCAGCTCCATTCTTCTTCCTCAGGATTGCTTTGGCTATTCGAGGTCTTTTCTGTTTCCATATGAACTGTGTTATTCTTTGGTCTAGTTCTGTGAAGAATGTTATTGGAAGCTTGATAGGGATCGCATTGAATCTATAGATGACATTTGGTAGTATGGTCATTTTCACAATATTGATTCTTCCGACCCAGGAACATGGAATATTTCTTCATCTGTTTAAGTCTTCTTTAATGTCTCTCATGAGTGTCTTGTAATTTTCTGTGTACAGTTCTTTTGTTTCTTTGGGTAGGTTTATTCCTAGATATTTGATTCTTTAGGTTGCGATGGTGAAGGGGATTGCCTCTTTGATTTCGTTTTCTGATTTTTCATTGTTTGTGTATAGGAATGCCAGTGATTTCTGTATATTGATTTTGTATCCGGTGACTTTGCTGAATTCGCTGATTAACTCTAGTAGTTTTGTAATAGTGTCTTGGGATTTTCTGTGTATAATATCATGTCATCTGCAAATAGAGAGAGTTTGACTTCTTCCTTTCCAATCTGGATTCCTTTGATTTCTTTCTCTTCTCTTATTGCTGTTGCTAGAACTTCCAGGAGTATGTTGAGTAGTAGTGGTGAAAGTGGACACCCTTGTCTTGTTCCTGATCTTAGAGGGAATGCTTTGAGTTTTTCACCATTGAGGATAATGTTCGCTGTGGGCTTCTCATATATGGCTTTCACTATGTTAAGATAAGTTCCTTCTATGCCCATTTTTTGAAGAGTTTTTATCATAAATGGATGCTGTACTTTGTCAAGGGCTTTTTCTGCATCTATTGAGATGATCATGTGATTTTTGTCTCTCAATTTGTTGATATGGTGTATCACATTGATTGATTTGCAGATATTGAAGAATCCTTGCATGCTTGGGATGGACCCAACTTGATCGTGATGAATGAGCTTTCTGATGTGTTGTTGAATTCTGTTTGCTAGGATTTTGTTGAGGGTTTTGGCGTCTAGATTCATCAGTGAAATTGGCCTATAATTTTCTTTTTTGTGTTGTCTTTGCCTGGCTTTGGTATCAGGGTGATGGTGGCCTCGTAGAATGTGTTTGGAAGTGTTCCTTCCTGTGCAATTTTGGGGAAGAGTTTTCTCGGATCTTGTTCCATTGGTCGATATTTCTGTTTTTGTGCCAGTACCATACTGTCCTGAGGACTGTTGCTTTGTAGTAGAGTCTGAAGTTGAGGAGGCTGATCCCTCCAGCTCCATTCTTCTTCCTCAGGATTGCTTTGGCTATTCGAGGTCTTTTCTGTTTCCATATGAACTGTGTTATTCTTTGGTCTAGTTCTGTGAAGAATGTTATTGGAAGCTTGATAGGGATCGCATTGAATCTATAGATGACATTTGGTAGTATGGTCATTTTCACAATATTGATTCTTCCGACCCAGGAACATGGAATATTTCTTCATCTGTTTAAGTCTTCTTTAATGTCTCTCATGAGTGTCTTGTAATTTTCTGTGTACAGTTCTTTTGTTTCTTTGGGTAGGTTTATTCCTAGATATTTGATTCTTTAGGTTGCGATGGTGAAGGGGATTGCCTCTTTGATTTCGTTTTCTGATTTTTCATTGTTTGTGTATAGGAATGCCAGTGATTTCTGTATATTGATTTTGTATCCGGTGACTTTGCTGAATTCGCTGATTAACTCTAGTAGTTTTGTAATAGTGTCTTGGGATTTTCTGTGTATAATATCATGTCATCTGCAAATAGAGAGAGTTTGACTTCTTCCTTTCCAATCTGGATTCCTTTGATTTCTTTCTCTTCTCTTATTGCTGTTGCTAGAACTTCCAGGAGTATGTTGAGTAGTAGTGGTGAAAGTGGACACCCTTGTCTTGTTCCTGATCTTAGAGGGAATGCTTTGAGTTTTTCACCATTGAGGATAATGTTCGCTGTGGGCTTCTCATATATGGCTTTCACTATGTTAAGATAAGTTCCTTCTATGCCCCTTTTTGTAGAGTTTTTCTCATAAATGGATGCTGTACTTTGTCAAGGGTTTTTTCTGCATCTATTGAGATGATCATGTGATTTTTGTCTCTCAATTTGTTGATATGGTGTATCACATTGATTGATTTGCAGATATTGAAGAATCCTTGCATGCTTGGGATGGACCCAACTTGATCGTGATGAATGAGCTTTCTGATGTGTTGTTGAATTCTGTTTGCTAGGATTTTGTTGAGGGTTTTGGCGTCTAGATTCATCAGTGAAATTGGCCTATAATTTTCTTTTTTGTGTTGTCTTTGCCTGGCTTTGGTATCAGGGTGATGGTGGCCTCGTAGAATGTGTTTGGAAGTGTTCCTTCCTGTGCAATTTTGGGGAAGAGTTTTAGAAGGACAGGCATTAGCTCTTCTTTAAATGTTTGGTAGAATTCACTTGTGAAACCATCTGGCCCTGGGCTTTTATTTTTGGGTAGATTTTTGATTACAAGGTCGATTTCTGAGATTGTGATTGGCTTGTTCATAGTTTCTGTTTCTTCCTGGTTGAGTCTTGGGAGCTTAATCTTCTCTAAGAAACTGTCCATTTCTTCCAGGTTGTCCAGTTTGTTGCCATAGAGTTGTTCATAATAGTCTCTTATAATCCTTTGGATTTCTGCATTCTCTGTTGTAATCTCTCCTTTTTCATTTCTGATTTTGGTGATCTGGTTCTTCTCTCTCTTTTTCTTGATGAGTCTGGCCAGTGGTGTGTCGATTTTATTGACCTTTTCGAAGAACCAGCTTTTTGTTTTATTTATCTTTACTATTGTTTCTTTTGTTTCTTTTTCATTTATTTCTGCTCTGATCTTTATGATTTCCCTTCTTCTACTGGCTTTGGGGTGTTTTTTGTTCTTCTTTCTCCAGTTGTTTTAAGCGTAAGGTAAGGTCGTCTGTTTGAGATTTTCCTAGTTTCTTGAGGTGGGATTGAATTGCTGTAAACTTCCCTCTTAGAAGTGCTTTTGCAGTATCCCATAGGTTTTGCACTGTTGTGTGTTCATTGTCGTTTTCTTCTAGGAATTGTTTTATTTCTCCTTTGATTTCCTCAGTGATCAGTTGGTTTTTTAGGTACGTGTTGTTTAATCTCCATGTGTTTGTGTTTTTAGCGGTTTTTTTCCTGTAGTTGATCTCTAGGCTCATTGCATTGTGGTCCGAGATGATGGTTGATAGAATTTCGGTTTTCTTGAATTGACTGAGGATTGATTTGTGGCCCAAGATGTGGTCTATCCTGGAGAATGTTCTGTGAGCACTTGAGAAGAAAGTGTATTCTTCTGCTTTTGGATGGAAAGTCCTAAAGATATCAATGAGGTCCATTTCTTCTAGTGTGGCATTTAAGGCTTGTGTTTCTTTATTAATTTTCTGTTTGGATGATCTGTCCATTGGTGTGAGAGGAGTGTTAAAGTCTCCTACTATGATTGTGTTAGTGTCGATGTCTTCTTTTATGTCTGAAAGTGTTTGTCTTATGTATTGGGGTGCTCCTGCATTGGGTGCATAGATATTTATGATTGTTATGTCTTCTTTTTGGATCGATCCCTTAATCATGATGTAGTGACCTGCCTTGTCTCTTAGAATCTTCTTTACTTTAAAATCTATTTTGTCTGATATGAGGATTGCTACTCCAGCTTTCTTTTGATTTCCATTTGCATGGACTATCTTTTCCCAGCCTCTCACTTTCAGTCTATGAGTGTCTCTAGGTCTGAAATGAGTTTCCTGGAGGCAGCATATGTATGGGTTGTGTTTTTGGATCCATTCAGCCACTCTGTGTCTTTTGGTTGGGGCATTTAGTCCATTGACATTCAAAGTAATTATTGATACATATGATCCTATTGTCATCTTCTTAGATGTTATGATGGGTTTGTTTCGTAGATCTTCTCCTTTTATACTTGTTGTCTATATAAGTCCCTTTAACACTTGTTGTAAGGCTGGTTTGGTGTGACTAAATTCTTTTAATTTTTGCTTGTCTGTAAAGCTTTTGATTTCTCCATGAATTTTGAATGAGATCCTTGCAGGGTAGAGGATTCTTGGTTGCAGATTATTCTCTTTTAGCCGTTTAAATGTGTCCTGCCATTCCCTTCTGGTCTGCAGAGTTTCTGTTGAAAGATCAGCTGTTAAACGTATGGACTTTCCCTTGTATGTCACTAGTTGCTTTTCGCTTGCTGATTTGAGAATTCTGTCTTTGTGTTTAATTTGTGTTAACTTCATTAATATGTGTCTTGGTGTGTTTCTTCTCGGATTGATTCTGTATGGTACACTTTGTGCTTCTTGGGACTTGATTGACTATTTCTTTTCCCATGTTGGGGAAATTTTCAACTATAATCTCTTCAAAAATTTTCTCATAGCCTTTTTTTCTTCTACTTCTGGAACCCCTATAATTCGAATATTGGTGTGTTTGATATGATCCCAGAGGTCTCTGGGGCTGTCCTCTGCTCTTTTCATTCTTTGAGCTAGAGTCTGTTTTTCAGCAGTTACTTCCACCATTTTATCTTCCAGCTCACTTATCCGGTCTTCTGTCTCAGATACTCTGCTCTTGATTCCTTCCACAGTGTTTTTCAGTTCAGCAATTGAGTTGTTTGTCTCTGTTACTTTTTTGGTAAGTTCTTGTATTTCTTTATTCAGTGTGTTAGTTGTGTCTTGCAATTTCTCTGAAATTCTGTTTTCAGTGTCTTTGATCATCTTTACTATCATTCTTCTGAAATCACTTTCAGAGAGTTTGTCTAAATTCTCTTCATTGATTTGATCTTGTGTGTTTGTGGATTGCTCCTTCACTTGTGTGGTATTTCTCTGCCGTTTCATTGTTATTATTAATTTTTTAACTGACTCTGTGATTTCCTTTTCCCAGACTTTGAGTTACGTCTGTTGGTGTTTGTTGTTTGGATGGGGCTTCTTATTCTGGGTGATGCTGGTGATTGGGTGATGTCAGGACTTGCATACAAGTGATTACCTTTGTTGGCATTCTCACTTGTATACTGCTCTTTAGTGTTAGATGTTCTCTATTATAGTAGAGTTTTGGAGTCAGTGCTCCCTCCCTAAAGCCCCGGGGCTTGTTGCCTGACCAGGGAATGAAGATTTCACAGCTGGTTTGTTATGGCATTAAATGATATTAAAACATACATATGCAAATGAGAAACAGAAGGTATACCTTTGACAAATGGCAATGAAAAGATTATGCAAATACTATCTAGCGTATTGAATTATACACATAAACATATACAGCTGTAACATAACCCAAGCATTCCAACCAAAAATACAGTACAATACATTAGCACGGTGGATAGAGAAAACCAAGAATGATATCCACCAGTTAATAACCGAACTAAGTAGAGCACAAATTGGAGAATAATACTAGAGCAGGGTCCCAGTTGGGGATAAGGCAATGAGGACAGAACAGACTAAGAAATATGGTGGGGAAAGGGGAAAAGAGAAAGGGAGAATAGAAGAGAAATATAGAATAATACTGCAAAGTTAAACATAGGGAGATAAAGATTGGTATGCATTAGAATTTAGTGCTATAGGAAAGGAGCTTCAGAGAAAGCAAAGAATTATAGAGGAAGTAGTAGTACAAATGAAAAATTTTTAAAAATTAAAAGAGCTAAGTATATGGAAAAATATAGAAAAACAAAGCAAAAATAATAAAAACAAGCAAAACCCCCACAGAACCTTAAAAGGCCAATGAGGAACCAGAAGTTTATACCAAAATAAAATGTGTGGTTTAAAAGGAAAAAAAAAAATTATGTAAACTTGAATATATTCAGTCTTACTGATAAGGTTAGTAGCTTCAGTAGAATTCAGTGAAGGAAATGAACACACCCACTCACCCCCCCCCCCAAAAAAAAACAGCAACAAAAAAAGCGGGGGGTGCACTGAGTGGGTTTGGAAAAATGAGGGAAAAAAATTGAAACAAAGTAATATAATACAAAAAATGAAATTTTAAAGTCCAGCAGTAACTCCAGCTTCAGACAAAACATGAAAATAGTGTTTATGTTTCTGTCTTTCTGACTATTCAGGAATTATCAGTCTTTTTCTTGCCTCTGGCAGTGGTTGGATCTGAAGACCTCTTTGACTGCTTGTTTATTTCAGCCTATTCCAGAATTAAAAGGCCTGCCCAGGCTGACCCTGGGAGTTTCTTAATCCAAATCCCTTTTCTTGCTGGGTGGAGCTAAATTCCCTTGACCAGCAGCCCTGCAGTTTGACCAGCAGCCAAACTACAGTAGGGAAAATGGCGTCTGTCTCACAAAGGATTTATTCCCACACACTCTATGGGAAGCACTTCCGCAGTGACCCCGACCCTGCTGCAGGCCACTGTCGACCCCCGCCACTGCGGGAGACGTCAGCGTCTTTTGGAGTTTAATTCATTTGTTACTCAGAGGTGAGTCTGGCTCAGTCTCGTGCAGGATCGCTATTCCTCTCCTGGATCACAGTGTGCAAAGACTTTCCAGTCCTCCTCGGCGACTCTGTGATCGGGTTAATGGTAACCTCCTCCAAAGGAAACTGAGTGCCGTCCTTCCGAGGCCTGCTCAAGGGCACTTCCGCTCAAGGGGGCACCTGGACCCTCGAAAGCAGGTCTGGCTCAATCCCTTGTGGGTGTCACTGCTCCTTTCTCGGGTTTTGATCTGCAATATGTATTAGAGTTTAGTGCTATAGGAAAGGAGCTTCAGAGAAAGCAAAGAATTATAGAGGAAGTAGTAGTACAAATGAAAAATTTTTAAAAATTAAAAGAGCTAAGTATATGGAAAAATATAGAAAAACAAAGCAAAAATAATAAAAACAAGCAAAACCCCCACAGAACCTTAAAAGGCCAATGAGGAACCAGAAGTTTATACCAAAATAAAATGTGTGGTTTAAAAGGAAAAAAAAAAATTATGTAAACTTGAATATATTCAGTCTTACTGATAAGGTTAGTAGCTTCAGTAGAATTCAGTGAAGGAAATGAACACACCCACTCACCCCCCCCCCCAAAAAAAAACAGCAACAAAAAAAGCGGGGGGTGCACTGAGTGGGTTTGGAAAAATGAGGGAAAAAAATTGAAACAAAGTAATATAATACAAAAAATGAAATTTTAAAGTCCAGCAGTAACTCCAGCTTCAGACAAAACATGAAAATAGTGTTTATGTTTCTGTCTTTCTGACTATTCAGGAATTATCAGTCTTTTTCTTGCCTCTGGCAGTGGTTGGATCTGAAGACCTCTTTGACTGCTTGTTTATTTCAGCCTATTCCAGAATTAAAAGGCCTGCCCAGGCTGACCCTGGGAGTTTCTTAATCCAAATCCCTTTTCTTGCTGGGTGGAGCTAAATTCCCTTGACCAGCAGCCCTGCAGTTTGACCAGCAGCCAAACTACAGTAGGGAAAATGGCGTCTGTCTCACAAAGGATTTATTCCCACACACTCTATGGGAAGCACTTCCGCAGTGACCCCGACCCTGCTGCAGGCCACTGTCGACCCCCGCCACTGCGGGAGACGTCAGCGTCTTTTGGAGTTTAATTCATTTGTTACTCAGAGGTGAGTCTGGCTCAGTCTCGTGCAGGATCGCTATTCCCCTCTCCTGGATCACAGTGTGCAAAGACTTTCCAGTCCTCCTCGGCGACTCTGTGATCGGGTTAATGGTAACCTCCTCCAAAGGAAACTGAGTGCCGTCCTTCCGAGGCCTGCTCAAGGGCACTTCCGCTCAAGGGGGCACCTGGACCCTCGAAAGCAGGTCTGGCTCAATCCCTTGTGGGTGTCACTGCTCCTTTCTCGGGTTTTGATCTGCAATATGATTTCAACATTTGGGCCATCTCTGTGTCTGCTTATTTTGACCGTTTTGTCTATCAGGGGCCACATTTTCTTGTTTGTCTTGTAATCTTTGATTCTATGCCAGACAGTTTATCTAAGTTTATTTATTTTGTACTTAATGTTTACCTCCAAAATGCCCTGTATTCTGTCAGACCACTAAATTAATAAAGTCTGATTGATAAGAGGGGTCTGTGCTTTGTTGCAGCTTTAAATTGATTCATCACTGCATTGAAATATTTTGGGGCAGATTTGAGGATTCTCTTCAGTAG
This sequence comes from Tragulus kanchil, assembly GCA_022376925.1. NCBI lineage: Eukaryota > Metazoa > Chordata > Mammalia > Artiodactyla > Tragulidae > Tragulus > Tragulus kanchil. The sequence continues at coordinate 104,109,524 of JAIOJX010000006.1, read as the reverse complement.
GATTTGAGGTCTGAGCGTTGACTCGATTCCAGGGATTTGTTTTGTAGCGTAGTTGCCAGCTTTTTTAGTTTTTTTTTTTAGGTTGCTGGGAAGTCTCTTTGTTGTCTAGTCTGCTTTCTGTGTCTCGTGAGATCTCTGTTTTGCTTCCATTGCCCCAGCCTCTGGATGGCAGCTGTCTTAAACTCCGTAAAGGTCTGGGATGCCTTGAAAGACTTTTTCTTAGCTCTCGTGACATGTCCTGAGCCATCGGTAGCTGGAAACTTTGAGAGCTATGATAGATTTCTCCCTGCTCACCTCCCTGATCCTTTTTGGCAGTTGGCAGCCTTGTACTTGGGGCTCATACACCTTACCAGAGGATGTCTTTCAGCTCTTGTCATGCTCCCAGCTTTCATTGTGCTACCTATGCATTTAATAAAGTCCCATGGGAAAGAGTTGGTGAGTGGGTAGAGACTTATTTCATGACTAGGGTTCCTTGTAATTCTTTATCTAGCGCTTTAGACCACTCAGCCTTGCTTATATCACCCCTCAGAATTCTAACCTGTCATGCTAGCTTCCATGTGATAGTTAAACGTCTGGCTTATTTCACTTGATTCCCATCTACAGTGCATTCCTCCTCCTCCTGCTATATTAGGATCTGCTTTGGAGGGTTAGTTAATGTTGGTAGATGGAAATTTTAGTTGGTTTTTTTTTTGAGAGAGAAGCTTTTTGGAGTTTAATTCATTTGTTTTTTTATGTTCTCCATTCTCTGATGTCTTAAAACTGTTTCTTTTTTAAGCTTGTTTTTCAGTGTTGGGGTGAGAGTGACAGTTTCTTGCCACTTTATATATCCTCATAAGAGAAAAATCCCTCTTTACATATCTGTCACATTCACTTTAAAATAGTAAAGCTTGAAATATTTAAAACTCTACCAAAGTTTTAAGTACTGAAAAGTAAATCTGCTTTCCGTCATTGGCTCTTCCCAGTCCTCCATTTTTAGTTATTGACTTAACAGTTCCCTACCTCTATCCCCTCAGTCTCCTGAGGTAACTCTTCCTTTCCAGGTCAGATCCTTGCATCTGTGCTTCTGGTTCTCTTATTCAGCTCTCCTCAGTATCTGAGCTAGCATTGATTTTTACCTTCTGTCTCTTGTGACTTTCAGTCTATGTGCCTGAAAGACTAAATCCTCTTCAACCTACCATGTGTTGAAATCACTTCCCATTTTCAACAGCCATTCCTGACACCTCCTCCCATCTACCTAGTTCCTTTTACTGTCAAAGAATATGCCCTTTTTACTTGTAATTCTTTGCTTTTTACAGTTTTCATACCTATCTAAATCACAAATGAGAACCTGGGAGTGGAGAATGAGAAATGACTGTTAACGGGTAGAGTTAATTTCGGGAATGATGAGAATGTTCTGAAATCTGGTAGTGGGGATAGTCACTCAACTGAATATATCGAAAACAACTGAACTGTATGGTTTAAGTGGATGAATTTTATAAGTTAATTGCATGCCAGTAAAGTTATTAAAATAATCACAGATGAGGTCTTAGACAATCTAGAGTTTTTTTAATCCTCATCTTCTGTCATCTCTGTAGCATCTCCATTTAAGGACATACTGTTACTTTATTTTTCTGTTACCAGTTTTTATGCCTGTCTGTTATTTCCCTTTGACCTTTTGTCTTCTGTTTAAGTATTTATGACCCTCATGATTTCTCTTTTTCTCTCTTCACTGTATACAATATCCTTGTGCAGCCTCAACTACTTTCATGACTTCAGGTCTTTAGTTTTACATAGATAACAACTAAGGGTCATCTCTAGCCAAATTGCTCTTTTGAGCCCAAGGCCAATATTTTAGATCAGCAAGCAGACACGAACTGTGTATCCCACAAGCACTTAAAATAATCATGTGTTTCAGTTTGTCTAAAATGCATGTGGCTCTGAAGACCAGTTCTGAAAGTATGTATACATGATTGTCTTCCCTCAGAGAAAGAGATTAATGGTTTGTTATTTGACGTATGTAAGATGATTTGTAAGTACTTTAAATGAAAAGAAATGCAACAAGAGTAGATTAAAAATCTGTTGTGTCTCTTAGGTTAAAATAGTAATATTGAGTATATTTTTGTATACTCTTGAGTATGTTACAGAATACCAAAGAGACTCCACAGTGAAAAGCTGCTTCCTACTTGATACAAGAGGGACAGCAACAGTGAGATCCCAGCTTCCTGAAATTTAGTGGGGAACTATAGACAATAAAATAAGTAAAATACACAGTACTCTCGATGGTGCTGCATGCTAAGAAGAAAATAAACTACATAGGCAGTTGAGTTAGAGAACATTATGGTTATAATTAGGTTATCAGGAAAGACTTTAATCATAGGTTACCTTCTCGATGAAGGCTTGGAGCAGGTGAAAACGGAGCCATTCAGCTCTCTAGGGGAAGACCAGCCAGCCAGAGGAAACAAAATTGCAAAAGCTCTGAGTGAGAAACATAATGTATTTGAGAAACAAGGAGGCCAGTGTGATAGTAGCAGAGGCGAGCTATAGGAGAGAAGAAACAGGGGGCCTAGATTTTAGAGTGCCTGGTGGACTTTTATAAGGATTTTATCTTTTCTCTGAGTGAGATAGGCACTATTGCAAGTTCTGAGCATAGGGGTAGAAGATCTTTTTCATTGTCATTCTGGGTGCTGTGTTGGGAATAATGTGGTGGGATGGGATAGAAGGGTGCTGGAGACAGATTGGGAAACTGTTTCACTAATCTAGTCAAGAGCTGATGGTTGGTCTGGGATGGTAGCAGGAATACAAGGAATAAATGCCCACATTCACAAGATTTTGTGTACCTATCCATAACTATCTCATAGAGCCATTACCATTGCTGACTTTCTGACAAGCTGTAATTGAATTAAGATTTTGTAGTTTAATTCAAAAAAGAAGCAAAATAAATAAACTGAACATACATACAGTGGTGAGGGTATGCAGTCATCCCTGTCACTGATAGGAGTATCTTCCAATGTGCTTTTAAACGCAATTAATATATTTTTAAGTGCACTGATTATGTTATGTCTAGTACCTATTAAGTGATTCACAGATGGTGATAATTTGAGAAACCATATTTTGTAGTTTGTTGTTTTCTGTCTTCATGTTTTCCCTATAACCCTTAATGAGTTAGGGCAGTGTCCTTAACTTAGCCTATAGATTGGCAAATGAAAAAGGACAGTATAGCTCTTACTTGTATTTTTTTATGTCATCACTAAAAAGTTGAACTTCTTGTGTTCACCTAATTTACTGTATGGGAATAAGAAAAAAAAAACCAACCTTGCTATTCATGATGCAGATGTTCTTTATTTTCCGCATACCATGCATAATATAGAAGAGAAAATTTGGTACTTGAAATGTGTGGCGAGTGGATTCTTTTTTATTGTGAAATAACATAAAAAAATGCATAAATTATATATGATTGCTTAACAAATAGTAATAGTAAAACAAAGCCTTGTGTAACCAGTTGTGATGTTAGAGACTAGGACATTGCTGGTATTCTGGAAGTCCCCAGTGTTCTTCTCCCTTATAAATCTCTCACTCGCTCCATGAGTAACCACTATTCTATCTTAACTTTTGATAATCTTTTCCTTTTCATTGAAGTTATACTGTTACATAAGCATTCTTAAACTAGACAGGGTAGTTTTTTTGTTTTTGAACTTTATATGAAGGAAATTTTTGTATTTTTGTTTTTCCCTTTGCTTCCCTGTGACTCAGATGGTAAAGAATCCACCTACAATGCAGGAAACTTGTGTTTGATCCCTGGGTTGCAAAGATCCCCTGGAGAAGGGAATGGCAGTCCTCTCCAGTATTCTTGCTTGGGAGATCCCACGAACAGAGAAGCCTGGTGGGCTACATTCCATGGGATTGCAGAGAGTCAGGCTGAATGACTGACAGTTTCACTTTCCTTGACATTAAATTTCTCAGTTTTATCTTCTTTTTTGTTTAGTTTGTTCTGAGGTCAGCTATACTGTCATTCCTGCAGAACTCCTTCCCTCACACTTCTTAACGCCTCTTGTGACATTGACTACATTTGCCTTAGGTTTAGTTCTGTTTCTCCTTAAAGACAGGGACTGTATTTCTCACATGACTGATCATATTATATCCATAGCACCTAGTACAGTGGTGATGGTGAAGTCACTTAAGTCGTGTCTGACTCTTGGATTTCATGAAATGTAGCCTGCCAGGCTCCTCTCTCCATTTAATTTCCCAGGTGAGAATACTAGAGTGGGTTACCATTTCCTTAATCTTCCCTATCCAGGGATCAAACCCAGATCCTCCTACATTGCAGGCAGTCTCCCGCATTGCAGGTGGATTCTTTACCAGCTGAGCCACCATGGAACCCCTTTTCCAGTTTTTATAGTCCTAATTCATTCATTGGCATTGATGTTCAGTGTTCCATTGAATGAACTACAGTATAATAAAAAGTAAACTTTGGTCTTTGTTCCTGTTCCTGTCATGCAACTCTTAAAACTGGAATCTCAATCTCCAGACCATTGTCTTTTGTATACTTATAAAATGACTATTGTTTGGGGGATCCGTAGGCATTTTCTGAATCAAGGCTAGTTGCCAGGAAGACCATGGTGTGACTGCTGGGTTGGAATTTCCAACCCCAGCCCCTGACCCCTGGGGAAGGAAGAGGAACTAGAAATTGAGTTAATCATTTACCAATGATTTAATCAACCAGGCCTAAACAGTAAAGATCTCTGAAAAAACTCTTAAAATGTTGGGGTTCAGGGAGCTTCCAGGTTAGTGAACACACTGAGGTGCTGGGAGGGTGGTACTTCTAAAGAAGTCATGGACCCTTCAAGCACTTCCCCACCCTCAACTGTGCCATATTCATCTCTTTCACTGGCTGTTCCAGAATTGTTTACTCTGTTGTAAACTGGTAATGGGTAGTAAGTAAGCTGTTAGGAAAACAGTGTTCTGTGAACGGTACTAGCAAATTATCAAACCTGAGGCAGGATCCTGGGAACCTCTGATCTGAACTCAAGACTTCCCTCATGGCTCAGCGGTAAAGAATCCACCTACTTACAAGAGATCTGGGTTTGATCCCTGGGTGGGAAAGATCCCCCTGGAGAAAGGAATGGCATCTCATTCCAGTATTCCTGCCTGGAGAGGAGCCTGTAATTTTCGTAAAATGTTCTTATCTGTTCTCTGGAAGGGTTTGTGAAAGGTTGTTATTGTTTATGATATGAAGTCAGTGAAGACATCTGGTCTTGCAGTTTGATCACAATTTTTTGGGCAACTAATTCAATGTCGTTAACAATTGTAAGATTATTCAACTTTCTATTTCTATTTGAGTTACTGTCTTTTAGAAATTTGTCTACATTTAAAAATTTATTTGCTTAAACTTAATTATCCTCATCTTTCTAGTGACTACTGCATGTGTTGCATATCCCTTTTGTATTCTTGATATTGCTTACTTTGCTCCTACAAAAATTAGACTCTTGTATATTTGGACTTTTTGGCATTGATGTTCAGTGTTCCATTGAATGAACTACAGTATAATAAAAAGTAAACTTTGGTCTTTGTTCCTGTTCCTGTCATGCAACTCTTAAAACTGGAATCTCAATCTCCAGACCATTGTCTTTTGTATACTTATAAAATGACTATTGTTTGGGGGATCCGTAGGCATTTTCTGAATCAAGGCTAGTTGCCAGGAAGACCATGGTGTGACTGCTGGGTTGGAATTTCCAACCCCAGCCCCTGACCCCTGGGGAAGGAAGAGGAACTAGAAATTGAGTTAATCATTTACCAATGATTTAATCAACCAGGCCTAAACAGTAAAGATCTCTGAAAAAACTCTTAAAATGTTGGGGTTCAGGGAGCTTCCAGGTTAGTGAACACACTGAGGTGCTGGGAGGGTGGTACTTCTAAAGAAGTCATGGACCCTTCAAGCACTTCCCCACCCTCAACTGTGCCATATTCATCTCTTTCACTGGCTGTTCCAGAATTGTTTACTCTGTTGTAAACTGGTAATGGGTAGTAAGTAAGCTGTTAGGAAAACAGTGTTCTGTGAACGGTACTAGCAAATTATCAAACCTGAGGCAGGATCCTGGGAACCTCTGATCTGAACTCAAGACTTCCCTCATGGCTCAGCGGTAAAGAATCCACCTACTTACAAGAGATCTGGGTTTGATCCCTGGGTGGGAAAGATCCCCCTGGAGAAAGGAATGGCATCTCATTCCAGTATTCCTGCCTGGAGAGGAGCCTGTAATTTTCGTAAAATGTTCTTATCTGTTCTCTGGAAGGGTTTGTGAAAGGTTGTTATTGTTTATGATATGAAGTCAGTGAAGACATCTGGTCTTGCAGTTTGATCACAATTTTTTGGGCAACTAATTCAATGTCGTTAACAATTGTAAGATTATTCAACTTTCTATTTCTATTTGAGTTACTGTCTTTTAGAAATTTGTCTACATTTAAAAATTTATTTGCTTAAACTTAATTATCCTCATCTTTCTAGTGACTACTGCATGTGTTGCATATCCCTTTTGTATTCTTGATATTGCTTATTCCTGTCTTGGTTTTTCCTTGACCAACATCACAAGATATATTGTTAGTATTTTAGTTTTTTTGATCTCTTTTGTATATTTTTGGACTTTTTTGGGGGGCCATAGCACACAGCTTGATGGATCTTAGTTCCCTGAACTCAGACCCCCTACAATGGAAGCTCTAACCCCAGCCGCTGGACTGCCAGGGAAGTCCCTCTGTAGGATTATTTTTTATGCCGTGAGTTTTTTCTGTGGTCCTTATTCCTTTTCTTCTGCTTTTATTTTGCTGTTACATTTCTGTTTTTCAAAATGAATGCTTAGTTCATTAAGTTTTCACTTTTCCACTTTTCTAACATCATTTAAAACTAATATTTCCTTTATCTGCTATTATATGTATCTAATAAGTTTTGGTATGATGAGTATTTTTCCCCCTTTATGTGATTATTATCGGTTTGGTATTAAATTAGGTTTAGTATAAAATTGCTATTGCTTCAACATGAGTGAGGGTAAATGTCTTTACTTTTTTGTGAACAGCTTAAACTTTTGTCCATTTTCCCATAGGGTTGTTTTCCTTATGGACTTTATGTTATGTATTACTGAAAGTAGTTTTTTCTCTGTGATACGAATAGCAAATATTTTTCCCCAGTTTGTTTTTTCATTGACATTTTTAATGGTTATGTTATTTTTATTTTACTTTTCAGCACCTAGAACAGTGCCTGGTACATAGCACACACATAACAAGTGGTGCCTGTTTGTGAAACAAGTTGTTCTTTTATTTTAATATGTAGTTGAATATTTTCTCATGACTTCTAGATTTTTGAATCATATTACAGAAGCCTTTTTATACTGATATTATGTAGGAAATCAGTGTTTCTTTGGTTTTGTGATTCCTTTTTTAAGTTTTTTTTTTTAAGGTTTGTTCAGATTTTTTTCGTTTTGGCTGTGGTGGGTCGTTCTGGCTGCATGTGGGCTTTCTCTAGTTGTGATGAGTAGGGGCTCCACTTGCTGTGTGTGGGCTTCTCATTGTTGTGACATCTCTTGTTGTAGAGCACAGTCTCTAGGCACTTGGGCTTCAGTAGGGTTTTTGTACAACTCATGTGTTGCATATCCCTTTTGTATTCTTGATATTGCTTATTCCTGTCTTGGTTTTTCCTTGACCAACATCACAAGATATATTGTTAGTATTTTAGTTTTTTTGATCTCTTTTGTATATTTTTGGACTTTTTTGGGGGGCCATAGCACACAGCTTGATGGATCTTAGTTCCCTGAACTCAGACCCCCTACAATGGAAGCTCTAACCCCAGCCGCTGGACTGCCAGGGAAGTCCCTCTGTAGGATTATTTTTTATGCCGTGAGTTTTTTCTGTGGTCCTTATTCCTTTTCTTCTGCTTTTATTTTGCTGTTACATTTCTGTTTTTCAAAATGAATGCTTAGTTCATTAAGTTTTCACTTTTCCACTTTTCTAACATCATTTAAAACTAATATTTCCTTTATCTGCTATTATATGTATCTAATAAGTTTTGGTATGATGAGTATTTTTCCCCCTTTATGTGATTATTATCGGTTTGGTATTAAATTAGGTTTAGTATAAAATTGCTATTGCTTCAACATGAGTGAGGGTAAATGTCTTTACTTTTTTGTGAACAGCTTAAACTTTTGTCCATTTTCCCATAGGGTTGTTTTCCTTATGGACTTTATGTTATGTATTACTGAAAGTAGTTTTTTCTCTGTGATACGAATAGCAAATATTTTTCCCCAGTTTGTTTTTTCATTGACATTTTTAATGGTTATGTTATTTTTATTTTACTTTTCAGCACCTAGAACAGTGCCTGGTACATAGCACACACATAACAAGTGGTGCCTGTTTGTGAAACAAGTTGTTCTTTTATTTTAATATGTAGTTGAATATTTTCTCATGACTTCTAGATTTTTGAATCATATTACAGAAGCCTTTTTATACTGATATTATGTAGGAAATCAGTGTTTCTTTGGTTTTGTGATTCCTTTTTTAAGTTTTTTTTTTTAAGGTTTGTTCAGATTTTTTTCGTTTTGGCTGTGGTGGGTCGTTCTGGCTGCATGTGGGCTTTCTCTAGTTGTGATGAGTAGGGGCTCCACTTGCTGTGTGTGGGCTTCTCATTGTTGTGACATCTCTTGTTGTAGAGCACAGTCTCTAGGCACTTGGGCTTCAGTAGTTGCAGCATGTGGGCTTTGTAGTTACAACTCATGGGCTCTTTACTTGCTCCATGGCGTGTGGTATCTTCTTGAACCAGGAATCAAACTGGTGTCCTTTCCATTGCAAGGTGGATTCTTAACCACTGGACGACCGTGGAAGTCCCCTATGATTCTGTTCTTTTAACAGTTAAGTATTTAATCTTTTTGTAATTTATCCTGTCTTATTGATTGTGAACATGTTTCTCCATGAAATATTAACAGTTTTTTAATGGTAAAAGATTAATTGGAAACTATGTGCTTTAAAAATACAAGTTACAAAGGATGATAAGAAGGGCCTTTAGTAAAATATTCCATTCATATTTTTTATATTGACTATCTATTGAAATGATAATATTCTGGATATGATAGATTAAACAGTTTATTAAAAATGTATTTGATCTATTTCTTTTTGTTAATGTAACTATAAAAAATTTCAGTGCTATTTCTTTTGAACAGTGGTACTCTAAGTAACCTCATCCAACACCAAGACATTTTTTTTTTTGTCTTTGATTTGTTATTGTTTATAAGTTCTTCCCTTTCATTACTTTAAATATATCATTGCTTGTAGAGTTTCTGTTGTGAAATCAGCTGATAACCTGATGGTATTTCCATTGTATGTTATTTGTCTTTTTTCCCTTGTTGCTTTTAATAATTTATCCTAGTCTTTAATTTTTGTCAGTTTTATTTCTATGTGTCTCAGTGTGTTCCTCATTGTATTTATTCTGCCTGGGACTCTGTGCTTCCTTGACTAGGTTGACTATTTCCTGTCCCATGTTGGGGAAATTTTCAGCTATTATGTCTTCATAGCTTCATAGCTTCAATAGCTTCTTTTCTTGGGTTCGTTCGTTCTCTCTTCTCTTTCTTGGAGCCCTCTAGTGGAAATGTTGGTGTGTTTAATGTTGGTGTGTTAAATGAAATGGAGATAGACAAACTTCTGGAAAAAGAATGCAGAACAATGACAGTGAAGATGATCCAGTATCTCAGGGAAACAATGAAGATGCAAGAAATGTTTAATGTTGTCCCAGAGCTCTCATAGGCTGTCTTCTTTTTTTTTTTATTTCTATATTCTGTTCTGTAGCAGTGATTTCCACCATTCTGTACTCCAGGTCATTTATCCATTCTTCTGCCTCAGTTATTCTGCTGTGGATTCTTTCTGGTGTATTACTCATCTCTGTTTGTTGTTTAGTTCTTATAGGTCTTTGGTAAACATTTCTTGCATCTTCATTGTTTTCCTGAGATACTGGATCATCTTCACTGTCATTATTCTGCATTCTTTTTCCAGAAGTTTGCCTATCTCCATTTCATTTAGTTGTTTTTTTCCTGGTGTTTTATCTTGACCCTTCATCTATGACATAACTTTCTACTTTTCCTCTTGATCAACCTTCTGTAGTGTGATTTTTGTTATAGTTGTGGAATTGTGGTTCTTCTTACTTCGGTCTGTCCTCTGATGGAGGAGGCTAAGAGGCTAGTATGAGCTTCTTGATGGGAGGGATAGGCATTGGGAGAAACCAAGTCTTGCTCTGGTGGTAGGGCCTTGCTCAGTCAAGTTTTAATCCATTTATCTGCTGATGGGTGGGATTGTGCTCCCTCCATGTTAGTTGTTTGGCTGAGGTGACCCACCCTTGAGGTTTACAGGCTTTGGGGCTTGCTGAGGTGATTACTTTAAATATATCATTGCTTGTAGAGTTTCTGTTGTGAAATCAGCTGATAACCTGATGGTATTTCCATTGTATGTTATTTGTCTTTTTTCCCTTGTTGCTTTTAATAATTTATCCTAGTCTTTAATTTTTGTCAGTTTTATTTCTATGTGTCTCAGTGTGTTCCTCATTGTATTTATTCTGCCTGGGACTCTGTGCTTCCTTGACTAGGTTGACTATTTCCTGTCCCATGTTGGGGAAATTTTCAGCTATTATGTCTTCATAGCTTCATAGCTTCAATAGCTTCTTTTCTTGGGTTCGTTCGTTCTCTCTTCTCTTTCTTGGAGCCCTCTAGTGGAAATGTTGGTGTGTTTAATGTTGGTGTGTTAAATGAAATGGAGATAGACAAACTTCTGGAAAAAGAATGCAGAACAATGACAGTGAAGATGATCCAGTATCTCAGGGAAACAATGAAGATGCAAGAAATGTTTAATGTTGTCCCAGAGCTCTCATAGGCTGTCTTCTTTTTTTTTTTATTTCTATATTCTGTTCTGTAGCAGTGATTTCCACCATTCTGTACTCCAGGTCATTTATCCATTCTTCTGCCTCAGTTATTCTGCTGTGGATTCTTTCTGGTGTATTACTCATCTCTGTTTGTTGTTTAGTTCTTATAGGTCTTTGGTAAACATTTCTTGCATCTTCATTGTTTTCCTGAGATACTGGATCATCTTCACTGTCATTATTCTGCATTCTTTTTCCAGAAGTTTGCCTATCTCCATTTCATTTAGTTGTTTTTTTCCTGGTGTTTTATCTTGACCCTTCATCTATGACATAACTTTCTACTTTTCCTCTTGATCAACCTTCTGTAGTGTGATTTTTGTTATAGTTGTGGAATTGTGGTTCTTCTTACTTCGGTCTGTCCTCTGATGGAGGAGGCTAAGAGGCTAGTATGAGCTTCTTGATGGGAGGGATAGGCATTGGGAGAAACCAAGTCTTGCTCTGGTGGTAGGGCCTTGCTCAGTCAAGTTTTAATCCATTTATCTGCTGATGGGTGGGATTGTGCTCCCTCCATGTTAGTTGTTTGGCTGAGGTGACCCACCCTTGAGGTTTACAGGCTTTCTGGCAGGATCAGTGGTGACCTCTAAGAGGGCTTACACGGAGGGGCCCTTCCAGGGATTCTGCTGTCAGCGTCCATGACCCTATGGTGAGCCCCTGCCAACCCACACCTCTGTAGGAGACTCTCCAACACTAGCAGGTAGTTTGGGTTCAGTCTCCTGTGGGATCACTGGTCCTTTCCTCTGGGTCTTGGTGCACACAAGATTTTGTTTGGGCCCTCCAAGGCTGAAGTCTTATTTTCACCAGTCCCATAATCAAATTATGTTGGCCTTCAAGGTTAGGTTACCTGGGAATTCCCAGTCCCTTTGTGGGATCCCAGGCCTGACATGGGGTTCAGAACCTTCACAATACTGGGAGAACTTGTTTGATTTACTGTTCTCCAGTTTGTGGGTCACCCATCTGATGGGTATTGGATCTTTGTTGTGATTGTGTCCCTTCTGTTGTCTCACTGAGGCTTCTTTGTCTTTGAACGTAGAGTATCTCTTTTTGGTGGGTTCCAGCATCATCATGTTGATGGTTGTTCTACAACTAGTTGTGACTTTGGTATTCTCACAGGAGGAGATGAGTGCATGTCCTTCTACTCCACCATCTTGAACTGGATGTAGATTATTGTTTTATAATGCTGTTTTTCTTTTTTTTTTAAGCACAGATGGAGCCTTTGTCTCCTATTTTTACTTTTCTGTTGCCATCTCTCTCCTTCCTAGTTTTCAAGATAATTTTTCTCCTACCACTTGTTTATTATAGACTCAATCACATGAGTTTTCAGTTGCATTATTAATAAATTAGTTCTTTTAGCCTGTTTTGTTTATTTTAGAATTTAGTTTTTCTGATGAAAGATAGTGTCTTAAATTCTGCATTATGCTTTCATTCAACAACTGTAACATAAGTTTGAGAGTAGAGGGTGAATAAAATAGGAATTCATGCCCTCAATTAAATTTATAAATTTACTAGTCAAAAATCTGAATAGTGTGATTTTTGTTATAGTTGTGGAATTGTGGTTCTTCTTACTTCGGTCTGTCCTCTGATGGAGGAGGCTAAGAGGCTAGTATGAGCTTCTTGATGGGAGGGATAGGCATTGGGAGAAACCAAGTCTTGCTCTGGTGGTAGGGCCTTGCTCAGTCAAGTTTTAATCCATTTATCTGCTGATGGGTGGGATTGTGCTCCCTCCATGTTAGTTGTTTGGCTGAGGTGACCCACCCTTGAGGTTTACAGGCTTTCTGGCAGGATCAGTGGTGACCTCTAAGAGGGCTTACACGGAGGGGCCCTTCCAGGGATTCTGCTGTCAGCGTCCATGACCCTATGGTGAGCCCCTGCCAACCCACACCTCTGTAGGAGACTCTCCAACACTAGCAGGTAGTTTGGGTTCAGTCTCCTGTGGGATCACTGGTCCTTTCCTCTGGGTCTTGGTGCACACAAGATTTTGTTTGGGCCCTCCAAGGCTGAAGTCTTATTTTCACCAGTCCCATAATCAAATTATGTTGGCCTTCAAGGTTAGGTTACCTGGGAATTCCCAGTCCCTTTGTGGGATCCCAGGCCTGACATGGGGTTCAGAACCTTCACAATACTGGGAGAACTTGTTTGATTTACTGTTCTCCAGTTTGTGGGTCACCCATCTGATGGGTATTGGATCTTTGTTGTGATTGTGTCCCTTCTGTTGTCTCACTGAGGCTTCTTTGTCTTTGAACGTAGAGTATCTCTTTATGGTGGGTTCCAGCATCATCATGTTGATGGTTGTTCTACAACTAGTTGTGACTTTGGTATTCTCACAGGAGGAGATGAGTGCATGTCCTTCTACTCCACCATCTTGAACTGGATGTAGATTATTGTTTTATAATGCTGTTTTTCTTTTTTTTTTAAGCACAGATGGAGCCTTTGTCTCCTATTTTTACTTTTCTGTTGCCATCTCTCTCCTTCCTAGTTTTCAAGATAATTTTTCTCCTACCACTTGTTTATTATAGACTCAATCACATGAGTTTTCAGTTGCATTATTAATAAATTAGTTCTTTTAGCCTGTTTTGTTTATTTTAGAATTTAGTTTTTCTGATGAAAGATAGTGTCTTAAATTCTGCATTATGCTTTCATTCAACAACTGTAACATAAGTTTGAGAGTAGAGGGTGAATAAAATAGGAATTCATGCCCTCAATTAAATTTATAAATTTACTAGTCATCTGATGATAATAAATTAACTGATTAATTGATACACGTTTAGCTAAAAAGCAATATTAACTATTTCATGATAGAATTAAAAGAAACAAAATTTATTAATGCTGACAGAAATAAGCCTAGGATTGAGAATGAAAATTGATATTTATAAAGGATAAGATATGTCTCGAGACTTACTGGTTCCATATAACTGTTAACATAAAAGCGCTGCCTGAATTTGAGTCCTAATTTCACCACTCGCCTGGCTGCAAGGAGCTTGGGCAGATTATATTAATATAACATTTGTAGACTAGAGATAGTAGTAGTAGCTACTTAATAGAATTTGTGACAGTTAAATTAGTTAATATATTGCTTAAAGCAGTGCTTGTCATATAGTATTTATATATCTCCAAACATAGGTCTATGTATTTGTTGTTGTCTAGTCACTAAGTTGCATCCAACTCTGTTTGATCCCATGGACTGCAGCCCATCAAGGTCCTCTGTCCATGGAATTTCCCAAGCAAGAATACTGGAGTGGGTTGCCATTTCCTTCTCCAGTGGTTCTTCCTAGTCCAGGGATTAAACCTGCATCTCCATTGACAGGTGAATTCTTTACCACCGAGCCACCAGGGAAACCCAGGTCTATGTATATAGGTAGAGCTATATAGATATTTCCTAGAATTTTAAAAAAACATTTGAACTGCAGTCTTCATAATTTTTTAAATAATGGCATAAATCTAATCATAAACATAATTTATTTTTCTTTTAAATTCATTTTCAAGGAGAATATTTGTATTGTTGAATTCAAATAATTGTTTTTCCATTTTTTTAGGTATTTTGAATTTTAAGATCAGAAAGCATTTAGATGGGTAGCGGGACTGACTTGTTTTATTTCTGTCTGGGATTTAAATTTGAATTGTAAATGAATGTCAGTAGAAGCCAAGAGCTTTTAAATTAATTCATTTGGGTCTGCAAATAGTTTCTAAAAGTTTAGCTGAATAGTGTAATTGCCCTCTTTGAAGAATTTTAAAGTAGCTACAGCTTTGTGATCTGCACTGAGATACTTTATGTTGGGAGGTTTTTGGCAGATGGTATACAGTCATCATTCAAGAATGAGTTACATTGTCTTTCTCAGCTTGAATTAGGGGAACATTAGCATTGAACTTTTCATTTTGAATGAGCATGTTGGAAATTATTTCCTGCTAAATGTTTGTCATCAAGTGAGGTTTTATTTTAAAAAATTAATGGAGCATATCAGTGCAGCAGCCTTAGAAAAATAGCTGAGGCACAGGGTTACTCTTGGACAACCTTTTAAGTTCCTTATTATCACTTGAGAATGCATGCATAATAATCTTTTGGGAAACTAAAATATGGTATTTTTTTAAGACCAAAAACTTTCAATATGATATTTAGCTGCTGACAGCTGTTACTGACTCCTTAGAGTTGTATTTACTTTCTGGGTTGAAACTAGGAATAGAACAAGCAAATAAATTGATATGGGAAGAAACACCATGTTCATTGTTAAAATATATTTTAAAGTATTAATTTTATACCTTTGCCAGTAAGTGAAAGATAACACTAATTTGAAATGTCTGGAATAAGTGTGCTCTCCATTGAATTAACTGTATTTCAGATGCACTTGAAAGAAATCCAGATTCCCTGTTTGAGAACAAGTCCTATCATTAGCAAATAAGGAAGCCAGAAGGATACTTAAATAATAAATCAGCATTATGTTTGTGAAAGATGAATTACAGTTCACTATGGTTATCTTTCAAAAATGTTGTTTTGTTCTTATCCACCTAGTTTTGTGAAAAATAGGCAATGTGTTGTGTTGGATAACAGGTAGTCAAATTCATCTCATTTTTCTCATCATATATCCATATTTTTGTGCCATCTGAAATCCCTCTCCAAGGCTTTTTTTTTATACTTCTTTTTATTTTATTTTTACTTTTTATTTTTACAGTTTTATTGTTTATAGATATGTATATTCCCAGATTAGTCATATGTCCAAGACTTTTTAAGAGCCTTCATTCTCTCCTGTTAAAACACATGTTCATTAAATTAAGTTCCATAATTGTTAAGCAGAGTGCTTTTAAATGTATTGGGGAGGGAAAAGATGAGCAAACTAGGCTTGCCCACTTAAGCTTACTCTAGTCTGTTTGGGTAGACATGCAGGTTACAGATTCTGTGTTAAAATACTTTTGGTTATCATGGCAAAGTAATTTTAAACCAGCTTAAGCAAGGAGAGGGAATTGTGGGCTTTCATCAAGTAAAGTTTGTCCTTGGACATGGGTTGGATCCAGATGGTTAATGTAATATGTGGAGTTTGTCTCATTTATCTTAGCTCTGCTTTCATCTGACTTGGATTCAATTTTCAGGCAGTATCTCATCAAGTGGTGGCTAGATGGCCAAAACAGTGCCAGGTTTACATCCTATCAGTTAGTAACTTCGATGATAAGCTTCCTTTCCAAATAGTTCTAGGAATTCTGGCATTAACTCTGATTTGGCCACACTTGGATCTTCTGGAGTTGGGGTAGGGTGAGGATGGTCTAGCTCTGTTCAAAGTAGATGAAACAAAAGAGAGACAAGTAATTTCCAAAACAGAACCTACAGAGTCTTCTACCAGAAGGAAAGCTGCTGAGCAGGCAAAAACAGCATACAAAAGTAAAGATTTTTAGTCGACCTGTAATAAAAAGATAAATTCTGATAGGAACTGCTTAAGTAAAGCTTCAGATAGGTGACTACTTTTTTTTCCCTTTTTTGTGGTGGTGGCGGTAGTGGAGGGGTGAGGTGGGGGGCTTGATGGTGATGGGTGGTGAGGATACTATATTTTGAATTGGTTTCTGAAGGACAAGTAAAATTTTCCTAAGGCAGAGTAGTAATGAAAGGACTTTCTAGGTCATTCATTTGAGAAGTTTGGCAGTGAAAGGATAAAAAAAGAAAGCTACTAGAATCTAAAGGTGAATGTTCAGATTTTTTTCCCCTCAGTATGGAGAAAACGTGAACATTTTTATGGTAGAGGAGCAGAAGCAAGTAAAGGAGAAATTAATAATGCAAAGGAGGCAGTCATTGATAAAGAAGGGGAATTTTAGTAGGATCAAGGGCTTAAGTGGAGGGAGCCTCCTTAGAGAGGAGAAGGATATTGAAAGATAGATATTCCCACTTAAGCTTACTCTAGTTCATTAAATTAAGTTCCATAATTGTTAAGCAGAGTGCTTTTAAATGTATTGGAGGGAAAAGATGAGCAAACTAGGCTTGCCCACTTAAGCTTACTCTAGTCTGTTTGGGTAGACATGCAGGTTACAGATTCTGTGTTAAAATACTTTTGGTTATCATGGCAAAGTAATTTTAAACCAGCTTAAGCAAGGAGAGGGAATTGTGGGCTTTCATCAAGTAAAGTTTGTCCTTGGACATGGGTTGGATCCAGATGGTTAATGTAATATGTGGAGTTTGTCTCATTTATCTTAGCTCTGCTTTCATCTGACTTGGATTCAATTTTCAGGCAGTATCTCATCAAGTGGTGGCTAGATGGCCAAAACAGTGCCAGGTTTACATCCTATCAGTTAGTAACTTCGATGATAAGCTTCCTTTCCAAATAGTTCTAGGAATTCTGGCATTAACTCTGATTTGGCCACACTTGGATCTTCTGGAGTTGGGGTAGGGTGAGGATGGTCTAGCTCTGTTCAAAGTAGATGAAACAAAGAGAGACAAGTAATTTCCAAAACAGAACCTACAGAGTCTTCTACCAGAAGGAAAGCTGCTGAGCAGGCAAAAACAGCATACAAAAGTAAAGATTTTTAGTCGACCTGTAATAAAAAGATAAATTCTGATAGGAACTGCTTAAGTAAAGCTTCAGATAGGTGACTACTTTTTTTTCCCTTTTTTGTGGTGGTGGCGGTAGTGGAGGGGTGAGGTGGGGGGCTTGATGGTGATGGGTGGTGAGGATACTATATTTTGAATTGGTTTCTGAAGGACAAGTAAAATTTTCCTAAGGCAGAGTAGTAATGAAAGGACTTTCTAGGTCATTCATTTGAGAAGTTTGGCAGTGAAAGGATAAAAAAAGAAAGCTACTAGAATCTAAAGGTGAATGTTCAGATTTTTTTCCCCTCAGTATGGAGAAAACGTGAACATTTTTATGGTAGAGGAGCAGAAGCAAGTAAAGGAGAAATTAATAATGCAAAGGAGGCAGTCATTGATAAAGAAGGGGAATTCAGTAGGATCAAGGGCTTAAGTGGAGGGAGCCTCCTTAGAGAGGAGAAGGTCCTGTTCATTCTCGAGGACATATGAAGGAAGGTAGTGGTGGTGACTGGAGGTTAAAATAGAAATTTGTTATTAAATATGTGAACAGCTTCAGTTTTGTTTTCTCAAAGTAAGAAGAAAAGGCTTATCAGTTGTCTCTTGCTATGTAACAGACCATTACAAAGTGATTTTGTGCACTAGCAGTTTGGTTTGAACTCAGGCTGGGTGGTTCCCTCTGCTGGCCTTGCCTTGGGTCACTCATGTGGCTGTGGTCATCTCAGCTGTGGATGGATGGTCTGAGGCAGTAGCTGCACTCACACAGTTGTTGGTTGATGCTGGCAGTTGTTGGCTGGACCTTTCTGTCTTTGTGCTCTCTCATCCTCTGAGCATTCACATAGCAGAGGCTGTGCTGAGAAGGAAGAACTGAAGCAGTAGCCTAGATAATAGACTTAAATATGATAGACTTGGAACTCTGACGATGTCACTTCTCTAACATTCTGTTGGTCAAAGCAAGTCACAAGGCCAGCTACCTCAAGTAGAGAAATAGACCCTACCTCTTTATGGGAGGAGTAACAAAGTTACATTGCAAAGAGGGTGTGTTTGCTGGAATGGGAGGAATTGCTGCCCATCCCTCCCCCAACATTTTATTATGAAAATTTGCAGTCGCAAGGTCAAGCTGAAAAAGGAACTGCTTAAGTAAAGCTTCAGATAGGTGACTACTTTTTTTTCCCTTTTTTGTGGTGGTGGCGGTAGTGGAGGGGTGAGGTGGGGGGCTTGATGGTGATGGGTGGTGAGGATACTATATTTTGAATTGGTTTCTGAAGGACAAGTAAAATTTTCCTAAGGCAGAGTAGTAATGAAAGGACTTTCTAGGTCATTCATTTGAGAAGTTTGGCAGTGAAAGGATAAAAAAAGAAAGCTACTAGAATCTAAAGGTGAATGTTCAGATTTTTTTCCCCTCAGTATGGAGAAAACGTGAACATTTTTATGGTAGAGGAGCAGAAGCAAGTAAAGGAGAAATTAATAATGCAAAGGAGGCAGTCATTGATAAAGAAGGGGAATTCAGTAGGATCAAGGGCTTAAGTGGAGGGAGCCTCCTTAGAGAGGAGAAGGTCCTGTTCATTCTCGAGGACATATGAAGGAAGGTAGTGGTGGTGACTGGAGGTTAAAATAGAAATTTGTTATTAAATATGTGAACAGCTTCAGTTTTGTTTTCTCAAAGTAAGAAGAAAAGGCTTATCAGTTGTCTCTTGCTATGTAACAGACCATTACAAAGTGATTTTGTGCACTAGCAGTTTGGTTTGAACTCAGGCTGGGTGGTTCCCTCTGCTGGCCTTGCCTTGGGTCACTCATGTGGCTGTGGTCATCTCAGCTGTGGATGGATGGTCTGAGGCAGTAGCTGCACTCACACAGTTGTTGGTTGATGCTGGCAGTTGTTGGCTGGACCTTTCTGTCTTTGTGCTCTCTCATCCTCTGAGCATTCACATAGCAGAGGCTGTGCTGAGAAGGAAGAACTGAAGCAGTAGCCTAGATAATAGACTTAAATATGATAGACTTGGAACTCTGACGATGTCACTTCTCTAACATTCTGTTGGTCAAAGCAAGTCACAAGGCCAGCTACCTCAAGTAGAGAAATAGACCCTACCTCTTTATGGGAGGAGTAACAAAGTTACATTGCAAAGAGGGTGTGTTTGCTGGAATGGGAGGAATTTCTGCCCATCCCTCCCCCAACATTTTATTATGAAAATTTGCAGTCGCAAGGTCAAGCTGAAAGAATTTCAGAGTGAATACCCACATATCTACTGCCTAGATTCTATTAACATATTTTTCTATGCTTACTTTGCCTTATATTTATCCATCTATCATTCTTCTATCAATTTATCTTATTTTTTCATGCATTTCAAAAATAAATTATAGATGTTCTTTTCTCGAAGTACTTTGTGCATAAATTTAGAAAAGTCAGTATTCTTGCTAAAGAATGAGGGTTGCAGAATTGGACAACTGAGCTTCTGTCACTCACTCATTTGAATTCACTTTGGGCGGTTCCCTACCTCTTTTCACTAAGCATTTATTGGGCACATATTTTAGGTAAGTGTTGTACTAGAAAAAGAATATAAACTAGAGCTCTTTCACTTTAGAGGTGTTCAAATTGCGACCCCTTGGACTGTAGCCTGCCAGGCTCCTCTGTCCATGGAATTTTCCAGGCAAGAATATTGGAGTGGGTTTCCATTTGCTACTCCAGGGGATCTTCCCAACCTAGGGATTGAACCCTTGTCTCCTGCATTGGTAGGCAGATTCTTGACCACTGAGCCGCCTGGAAAGTCCTCAGAGTAAGAGTAGATGCCACTTACTGATGTTTTATGCTTATGTTTAAGGCCATTGATAGGTACTTTTAGTTGCATAGTTTCATTTAATCCTTTGTAATTTCGGAGGAAGATAACTCTGTCATGTTGTAAAAGGAGACCAAGGCGTGTGGAAGTTTTCACTCGTTCAGGGTCTTAACAACATCATAAATCAAGGTGGTATGATTCCAGAGCCCACATTTAATCCTTATTAATGTAGGTTAATTAATTATCCATATTGATTAGAAGTAAGAAATGTGCCCTCTGTTACATGGTAAATAACTAACCCTTTGAAAAAGTGAAAATGAAGTCACTCAGTAGTGGCCCACTCTTTGTGACCTAGGAACGAACCATGGAATTCTCCAGACAAGAATACTGGAGTGGATAGCCTTTCCTTTCTCCAGGGAATCTTCCTGACCTAGGCATCGAGCTGGGGTCTCCTGCATTGCAGGCAGATTATTTACCAACTGAGCTGCAAGGGATTCCCAGCTAACTTTTTAATTGGTCATTTTGCTTCACAGGGTAATCTTGATCTGAATTGAGTGTTTATTTTAATTAGAAGAGTATAAATGTTTACTAATGTGATCTGTGAGGAAGTTTAATAAACTGTCTTCTACTTTATGAATAGTTTAACAGTTTGGAAAGGAGAAATTTTAGTACTTATAACTGTTGATTTAAATGCAGATGTGTGATCAGAACTATGGGACAAATTTAGCTGAAATTCTACCTTTGAGTGAAGTATTAGAGCTTCTTACAGCCTTAATACTTGCCTTATTATTCTAATCTATGTTACAGTATACATTTTTAAAGTTTTGAGAATGTAAGTCCTTATTTTTTCATATGATGATTTGATAAAATAATAGTTACTTGCTTTTATTTGCTAGGTATTGAATACTTCTATTGCTAATTGGCTAATTGGCTTTTGAGTGTTTTTACAAACAACAAAAGTTTGAAACCGTTTCAAGATTGACTTACTGTTTGCATACCAGTAAACCCTGTCTGAACTCTTGAAAACATGTGACTAGCATTTAAGCCATTTCATGCCAAGAACTCTGCCAGAAGTGCAACTTGTTAATGGCAGCCAGCGTGACAACTGAAGTGAAAGCCTCTTGAGTTCATTTACTGTGTTAGCTTTCCTAGTTAGGTCAGGGAATGGGGTAGAATCATGTATGGCTAAACGTCTCTCTTAACCAAACAGTGTTTAAGATGTTTTAAAAGTGTTCCTCAACCTAGATTTTTCCTATTTCATTTCGTTTTCATGGTGTGAGTGGCATGAAATCCTAAATTATATATGGTGGGTTGCAAACATTCGTGTTTTAAAAATCTAATTGAGTGTTACATTTATTTTCATGTACAGGTCTCACTGTTTTGGAAACTAGAAGAAAAAAATAGATCGGGAAGTAAGAAATGTGCCCTCTGTTACATGGTAAATAACTAACCCTTTGAAAGTGAAAATGAAGTCACTCAGTAGTGGCCCACTCTTTGTGACCTAGGAACGAACCATGGAATTCTCCAGACAAGAATACTGGAGTGGATAGCCTTTCCTTTCTCCAGGGAATCTTCCTGACCTAGGCATCGAGCTGGGGTCTCCTGCATTGCAGGCAGATTATTTACCAACTGAGCTGCAAGGGATTCCCAGCTAACTTTTTAATTGGTCATTTTGCTTCACAGGGTAATCTTGATCTGAATTGAGTGTTTATTTTAATTAGAAGAGTATAAATGTTTACTAATGTGATCTGTGAGGAAGTTTAATAAACTGTCTTCTACTTTATGAATAGTTTAACAGTTTGGAAAGGAGAAATTTTAGTACTTATAACTGTTGATTTAAATGCAGATGTGTGATCAGAACTATGGGACAAATTTAGCTGAAATTCTACCTTTGAGTGAAGTATTAGAGCTTCTTACAGCCTTAATACTTGCCTTATTATTCTAATCTATGTTACAGTATACATTTTTAAAGTTTTGAGAATGTAAGTCCTTATTTTTTCATATGATGATTTGATAAAATAATAGTTACTTGCTTTTATTTGCTAGGTATTGAATACTTCTATTGCTAATTGGCTAATTGGCTTTTGAGTGTTTTTACAAACAACAAAAGTTTGAAACCGTTTCAAGATTGACTTACTGTTTGCATACCAGTAAACCCTGTCTGAACTCTTGAAAACATGTGACTAGCATTTAAGCCATTTCATGCCAAGAACTCTGCCAGAAGTGCAACTTGTTAATGGCAGCCAGCGTGACAACTGAAGTGAAAGCCTCTTGAGTTCATTTACTGTGTTAGCTTTCCTAGTTAGGTCAGGGAATGGGGTAGAATCATGTATGGCTAAACGTCTCTCTTAACCAAACAGTGTTTAAGATGTTTTAAAAGTGTTCCTCAACCTAGATTTTTCCTATTTCATTTCGTTTTCATGGTGTGAGTGGCATGAAATCCTAAATTATATATGGTGGGTTGCAAACATTCGTGTTTTAAAAATCTAATTGAGTGTTACATTTATTTTCATGTACAGGTCTCACTGTTTTGGAAACTAGAAGAAAAAAATAGATCGGGGAAGGTTTGGTCTTGTAAGTGGACATGGCTCAAATATCCAGCAACAATGAATTTAAGCAGTGCTCATCTTCCCATATGGAATCAACAAGGACAAAAGATGTGGACAAAGAAGAGGCATTACAGATGGAAGCAGAGGCTTTAGCAAAACTGCAGAAGGACAGGCAGGTGACTGATAATCAGAGAGGGTTTGAGTTGTCTAGCAGCACCAGACAAAAAGCACAGATTTATAATAAACAGGATTATGATCTCATGGTATTTCCTGAATCAGATACCCCAAAAAGAGCAGTGGATATTGATGTAGAAAAGCTTACCCAAGCTGAACTTGAGAAACTGTTGCTGGATGACAGTTTTGAGACTAGGAAAACACCTGTGTTGCCGATTACCCCTGTTCTGAACCCTTCGTTTTCAGCACAACTTTATCTTAGGCCTGCTGTTCAGAGAGGCCAGTGGCCACCTGGATTATCTGGACCTTCCAGTTACACTTTACCTTCCAATTATCAGTCAATTTACAGTAGTAAACAGACTGCATTCCAAAATGGCTTCAGCCCAAGAATGCCTACTTTTCCATCCACAGAACCTCTATATTTAAGACTTCCTGGACAGTCTCCATATTTTTCATATCCGTTGACACCTGCCACACCCTTTCATCCACAAGGAACTTTACCTATCTATCGTCCAGTTGTCAGTCCTGACATGGCAAAGCTGTTTGACAAAATAGCTAGCTTTTGCATACAGTAAACCCTTAAAGAAACATGTGACATTTAAGCCATTTCATGCCAAGAACTCTGCCAGAAGTGCAACTTGTTAATGGCAGCCAGCGTGACAACTGAAGTGAAAGCCTCTTGAGTTCATTTACTGTGTTAGCTTTCCTAGTTAGGTCAGGAATGGGGTAGAATCATGTATGGCTAAACGTCTCTCTTAACCAAACAGTGTTTAAGATGTTTTAAAAGTGTTCCTCAACCTAGATTTTTCCTATTTCATTTCGTTTTCATGGTGTGAGTGGCATGAAATCCTAAATTATATATGGTGGGTTGCAAACATTCGTGTTTTAAAAATCTAATTGAGTGTTACATTTATTTTCATGTACAGGTCTCACTGTTTTGGAAACTAGAAGAAAAAAATAGATCGGGGAAGGTTTGGTCTTGTAAGTGGACATGGCTCAAATATCCAGCAACAATGAATTTAAGCAGTGCTCATCTTCCCATATGGAATCAACAAGGACAAAAGATGTGGACAAAGAAGAGGCATTACAGATGGAAGCAGAGGCTTTAGCAAAACTGCAGAAGGACAGGCAGGTGACTGATAATCAGAGAGGGTTTGAGTTGTCTAGCAGCACCAGACAAAAAGCACAGATTTATAATAAACAGGATTATGATCTCATGGTATTTCCTGAATCAGATACCCCAAAAAGAGCAGTGGATATTGATGTAGAAAAGCTTACCCAAGCTGAACTTGAGAAACTGTTGCTGGATGACAGTTTTGAGACTAGGAAAACACCTGTGTTGCCGATTCCCCCTGTTCTGAACCCTTCGTTTTCAGCACAACTTTATCTTAGGCCTGCTGTTCAGAGAGGCCAGTGGCCACCTGGATTATCTGGACCTTCCAGTTACACTTTACCTTCCAATTATCAGTCAATTTACAGTAGTAAACAGACTGCATTCCAAAATGGCTTCAGCCCAAGAATGCCTACTTTTCCATCCACAGAACCTCTATATTTAAGACTTCCTGGACAGTCTCCATATTTTTCATATCCGTTGACACCTGCCACACCCTTTCATCCACAAGGAACTTTACCTATCTATCGTCCAGTTGTCAGTCCTGACATGGCAAAGCTGTTTGACAAAATAGCTAGCACATCAGAATTTTTAAAAAATGGAAAAGCAAGGACTGATTTGGAGATAACAAATTCAAAAGCTACAATCAGCAATCTGCAGGTATCGCCAAAGTCTGAAGGTATCAGTAAATTTGACTGGTTAGACTTGGATCCTCTAAGTAAGCCGAAGGTGGACAATGTAGAGGTAGAGGACCACGAAGAGAAAAATGTACCAGATTTGCTAGCAGACGATCCTTGGGATGCTGTTCTTCTTGAAGAGAGATCACCAGCGGGTTGTCACCTTGAAAGAAAAGTGAATGGAAAACCTCTTTCTGGGGCAACAGTAACAAGAAGCCAGTCTTTAAATATTAGAACAACTCAGCCTATAAAAGTCCAGGGCCAAATATCTCAGGTATAGTCTTTTCTTACTAACTTCTCAAACATCGTATAACACAGAATACATATTTGGGTATATCATTTATTAGGTAAAAGAAATTCTTTTTTTGTTTTGAGTCTTGTTTTCTTTATTCTTAAGTATACTATGAGTCTTAGATTGTGTGATAAAGAATTAAATGTGTTTAGGCCAATTGAAAAATTGCTTGCTATTAGTATCTTTTCTAGGATTGTGAGTTTTGAAAACCTATAATCAAGGATCTGACTGTCACTGATAGGCATTTAGGATAATTTTTATCTGTCTCTCCATGTCCATTCGTTATATGTGGTCCAGCTGTCTTTTGCTTAGCACTTTTATTTTTCAGAATAGATGAGGAATTTTGTTTTTTAACCAACTGCTTATAGAAATTCTCATGTATGTTGTTTTATTGTTTCTAACCATAAATGAAAGAATAGAAGAAATGGAGGGAAGAAGGGAGGTAGAAAAAGAAGGAAGGAAGAGAGGCCTCAGAGAGATGGGAAAAAAGTCGTTTAAAGGACTGTGTTAAACATCTATATTGATACAAGCGAAGAATAGGACTATAATCCATATGTTACAGTTGCTGAGTTCATGTATTCTTACTGTCTGGAGAAATTAGGTAAGGGTGCATGGGGCAGGATGTTTTAGAAGAGGGACTGCAGGGTTTAGACTTCTTTCCATATATAATATAGCACTGAAGGTTTGTATTTTGTTCTTATAACATAGATTCTAGGAATGTTTAAGCCTCATTCTCAGTTTACATTGAATCATATCATTCATTTAACTAGATCAGTATTTAAATACTTTTTAGGCACTTAGAATCAACTGGCATTTAGGGAAGAAAAAGCAAATTTTGCTTAATTTGGATGGGTTTATGTTGAATTGTTGATTTTTAAAAGCCATTTTAGGTGTCTGGGGGAAAAAAAGCAAATAGTAAGATATTTAAGAAAAAAGAATGAGGATGTTTTTGGATAACATCAGAATCCAGAAAAATCTTAACCAATGCATTGTTTTCCAAATATATTTTGACTTAGAGCTCACACTAAGAAATATATGTTACTACGTTATCTTCAGCCTGTCAGTACTATTTACACATTTAGTGATATAATTTCTTAAAACTTTTCAATATAAAAGTCACAGGTGAATTTTAAGTTGGAATCATAAGTGTAATGTCGGATTATTTTCTCTTAATATTCTATGTCATCTTGTCATGGTTTTTGTTTTTATAAAGTAATAGTCATTTCCTAAAATATTTGAAAGGAGAGGGGAAGACCGAGCCAAATCAAAAAACGTGGTGGGGAGCTTACACCCCACCGCTTAGGAGTGGAATTGCTGGTTATTATAGGTTTAGCTTTTTGAGGAACCAGCAAACTGTTTTCCACAGTGACTATATTGCCTCCCTTCTCTCCCCCTACAATGTATGAGAGTTCTAGTTTATTTACATCCTTGTCAACACTTGTTATTTTCCATCTTTTAGATTATAGCCTTCCTGATGGATGCAAAGTGTGAAGTGATATCTTATTGTGATTTTCATTTGGGTTTCCCTTGTGACTAGTGATGTTGAGAATCTTTTCATATTCTTATTTGCCATTTCTTTATCTTTTTTTCTTTTAAGGAATTTTTTTTTTTTTTGCCCCCAAGTCATCATTTATTTTTCATCCATTTTTATTCTTTGGCATGTGTGGGCCTCCCATCACAGTGGCCTCTCTAGTTGCAGAGCACTGGCTCTGGGTGCGTGCACTCCAGAGTGCTGGCTCGAATTGGACACACCTGCCCAGCCATTCCTCGGTATGTGGGATCTTCCTTGGCCAGGGATCGAACCAGTACCCCTTGCACTGCAAGGCGGACTCTCTACCCAGTGGACCACTAGGGAAGCCCTCCTTTGGAATCTTTTTTTGAAGAAATGTCTATTTAAATTGTTTGTCCATAAAAATTGGGTTGTTCATAGCAGCTTTATTCAGAAGAACCAGAAAGTGAGGCAGCCCAAATTCCATCAGCTGTTGGATGGGTAAGCAAAAATGTGTCCAGCCAGTGGAATGTTACTCATCCATACAAAGGCAATAACAACGGATGAACGTTGAAAACACTGTAAGTGAAAGAAGCCAGGCGCACACACACAAAAAATGCAGATTCAATGTATATGGTATGTCCAGAAACGCAGATCCATAAGGAAAGAAAGAAGATTGGTGTTTGCCAAGGGACTTAAGGGAAACTTTTCAATATAAAAGTCACAGGTGAATTTTAAGTTGGAATCATAAGTGTAATGTCGGATTATTTTCTCTTAATATTCTATGTCATCTTGTCATGGTTTTTGTTTTTATAAAGTAATAGTCATTTCCTAAAATATTTGAAAGGAGAGGGGAAGACCGAGCCAAATCAAAAAACGTGGTGGGGAGCTTACACCCCACCGCTTAGGAGTGGAATTGCTGGTTATTATAGGTTTAGCTTTTTGAGGAACCAGCAAACTGTTTTCCACAGTGACTATATTGCCTCCCTTCTCTCCCCCTACAATGTATGAGAGTTCTAGTTTATTTACATCCTTGTCAACACTTGTTATTTTCCATCTTTTAGATTATAGCCTTCCTGATGGATGCAAAGTGTGAAGTGATATCTTATTGTGATTTTCATTTGGGTTTCCCTTGTGACTAGTGATGTTGAGAATCTTTTCATATTCTTATTTGCCATTTCTTTATCTTTTTTTCTTTTAAGGAATTTTTTTTTTTTTTGCCCCCAAGTCATCATTTATTTTTCATCCATTTTTATTCTTTGGCATGTGTGGGCCTCCCATCACAGTGGCCTCTCTAGTTGCAGAGCACTGGCTCTGGGTGCGTGCACTCCAGAGTGCTGGCTCGTAATTGGACACACCTGCCCAGCCATTCCTCGGTATGTGGGATCTTCCTTGGCCAGGGATCGAACCAGTACCCCTTGCACTGCAAGGCGGACTCTCTACCCAGTGGACCACTAGGGAAGCCCTCCTTTGGAATCTTTTTTTGAAGAAATGTCTATTTAAATTGTTTGTCCATAAAAATTGGGTTGTTCATAGCAGCTTTATTCAGAAGAACCAGAAAGTGAGGCAGCCCAAATTCCATCAGCTGTTGGATGGGTAAGCAAAAATGTGTCCAGCCAGTGGAATGTTACTCATCCATACAAAGGCAATAACAACGGATGAACGTTGAAAACACTGTAAGTGAAAGAAGCCAGGCGCACACACACAAAAAATGCAGATTCAATGTATATGGTATGTCCAGAAAACGCAGATCCATAAGGAAAGAAAGAAGATTGGTGTTTGCCAAGGGACTTAAGGGAAAGAGTGAATGGGGAATGATTGCTTAATGGGCAGGGGGACTTGGGGGGACAAGTGATGGAAATGTTCTGAAATTAAAACATTTCAGTGTCCTTACCATAGCAGTGATGGTTCACATTCCATTATGAATGTATTGAGCCAACAAATTGTACTTCTTTTTTTTTTTTTTGCCACTTCTGTTGGTTTTCCATCTATTCATTTTCATCCATTTTTGTTCTTTGGCTTGTGTAGGCCTCCCATCGCAGTGGCCTCTTTTGCTGCAGAGCACCAGCTCTGGGTGCATGTGCTCCAGAGCTCCGGCTTGGTAGTTGGACATACCAGTCCAGCTGTTCCGCGGCATGTGGGATCTTCCCAGGCCAGGATCTTGCACTACAAGGCGGTGTCCTTACCCACTGTACCACCAGAAAAGCCTCAAATTGTACATTTTTAATTGGCTAATATGGCAGATTTTATGTTCTATGAGTTTTATGCCTTTATATAAAAACAAAAACAGAAGACACTGGTCCCCATGATCCGTCCATCCTGATTAGGCCAGCTTCCTGCTGGATTCATATTTGAGTTAGTGTTCCAATAGAGAGATCCGTCTCCATCTGTGGATCTCCTTTTTATGGACTTAACCGTGAGGGCATGTGTTTGACACCATGTCGTCTGAATTAGGGATATTAGCTGTTTATAGGAGTTGTTAGGAAAGGCCTGAACCTAGAGCTCTCACTGGGCAATCAGTGGACCACTAGGGAAGCCCTCCTTTGGAATCTTTTTGAAGAAATGTCTATTTAAATTGTTTGTCCATAAAAATTGGGTTGTTCATAGCAGCTTTATTCAGAAGAACCAGAAAGTGAGGCAGCCCAAATTCCATCAGCTGTTGGATGGGTAAGCAAAAATGTGTCCAGCCAGTGGAATGTTACTCATCCATACAAAGGCAATAACAACGGATGAACGTTGAAAACACTGTAAGTGAAAGAAGCCAGGCGCACACACACAAAAAATGCAGATTCAATGTATATGGTATGTCCAGAAAACGCAGATCCATAAGGAAAGAAAGAAGATTGGTGTTTGCCAAGGGACTTAAGGGAAAGAGGGAATGGGGAATGATTGCTTAATGGGCAGGGGGACTTGGGGGGACAAGTGATGGAAATGTTCTGAAATTAAAACATTTCAGTGTCCTTACCATAGCAGTGATGGTTCACATTCCATTATGAATGTATTGAGCCAACAAATTGTACTTCTTTTTTTTTTTTTTGCCACTTCTGTTGGTTTTCCATCTATTCATTTTCATCCATTTTTGTTCTTTGGCTTGTGTAGGCCTCCCATCGCAGTGGCCTCTTTTGCTGCAGAGCACCAGCTCTGGGTGCATGTGCTCCAGAGCTCCGGCTTGGTAGTTGGACATACCAGTCCAGCTGTTCCGCGGCATGTGGGATCTTCCCAGGCCAGGATCTTGCACTACAAGGCGGTGTCCTTACCCACTGTACCACCAGAAAAGCCTCAAATTGTACATTTTTAATTGGCTAATATGGCAGATTTTATGTTCTATGAGTTTTATGCCTTTATATAAAAACAAAAACAGAAGACACTGGTCCCCATGATCCGTCCATCCTGATTAGGCCAGCTTCCTGCTGGATTCATATTTGAGTTAGTGTTCCAATAGAGAGATCCGTCTCCATCTGTGGATCTCCTTTTTATGGACTTAACCGTGAGGGCATGTGTTTGACACCATGTCGTCTGAATTAGGGATATTAGCTGTTTATAGGAGTTGTTAGGAAAAGGGTAGTGGCCTAGAACCTAGAGCTCTCACTGTGGAAAGTTGCAATCAGGGATAGAGATGCCCCTGGTCCTCTTTGGAGCTGAGTTTTGGTGTTAGCACCTCTACGGTATGTGCATTGTAGCTACAATACGTAGATTCTCTTGAATGTAACAAAATATTTATAAATGACTTTGGTTTATTTCATTATATCTGTATGTAATTCTAATCTTTCCAACATTGGAAAGCCATTTATTCACTGGTCTTTCATTCCACTTAAGCCGAAACTACCATTCCAGATGAACTGTGGTTATCATCTTAAACTAGTTGAGGTTTCTGGTTTGACCAGCGTTACCTGCTATCAGTGAGCCAAGGCTGGACTCAGAACCTAAGAGCTACATACTTTTTATCTAGGCTGTGAAAGTTCAACTTAACTCTTTTTTTTTTAAACAGTCACTAAGACAGTAGAGAATTCCTTAGAATCCTGTGAGATAGAGTGACCCACACCTCTTTGACTGTTGAGGGAACTGAAATGTAAATTAATAATGTAAATGTAAATTATTAATAATAATAAAATTAATAAGTAATTTTTTTCATGTAATAACAGCTTGTAGTTAGTTAAATGAACTCATATTTTAGAGATGTGTAATATGATAACCATAATGATCTACTCTAACCAACTTCATTTCGTGGGTGCAGAAACTTAGGCCAATCCAGAGAGAGTGATTTATCTCCAATTAATGTCAATAATTTCTTTTGCTGAAAAACACTGCTTCCTTTCCCTGTTACCCTCTGTGGTTAAGACTGGTCATTTCTGGTTCAACTGATGTTTTCTCCACCCTTTCATCTGTTGGAGGCAAGACTATGATACTCATTTATATTCCTTTCATTGTTTCTCTGCACTCATCTTTTCCTGTTCATTTTTACTGTTTGTCACACTATTATCTTGATATTTTTCCAGTTTGGGCTGCTTTCAGAAATCATCTTGCAGGACTGATGAAGGTAGGTAGTTTCCTAAAGATAGAATTCCCCTAGCAAGATCGGCAAATTCAGATTACATGGGAGCACAGAGAATTACTAGTTGCTTAGACCATGTCGTCTGAATTAGGGATATTAGCTGTTTATAGGAGTTGTTAGGAAAAGGGTAGTGGCCTAGAACCTAGAGCTCTCACTGTGGAAAGTTGCAATCAGGGATAGAGATGCCCCTGGTCCTCTTTGGAGCTGAGTTTTGGTGTTAGCACCTCTACGGTATGTGCATTGTAGCTACAATACGTAGATTCTCTTGAATGTAACAAAATATTTATAAATGACTTTGGTTTATTTCATTATATCTGTATGTAATTCTAATCTTTCCAACATTGGAAAGCCATTTATTCACTGGTCTTTCATTCCACTTAAGCCGAAACTACCATTCCAGATGAACTGTGGTTATCATCTTAAACTAGTTGAGGTTTCTGGTTTGACCAGCGTTACCTGCTATCAGTGAGCCAAGGCTGGACTCAGAACCTAAGAGCTACATACTTTTTATCTAGGCTGTGAAAGTTCAACTTAACTCTTTTTTTTTTAAACAGTCACTAAGACAGTAGAGAATTCCTTAGAATCCTGTGAGATAGAGTGACCCACACCTCTTTGACTGTTGAGGGAACTGAAATGTAAATTAATAATGTAAATGTAAATTATTAATAATAATAAAATTAATAAGTAATTTTTTTCATGTAATAACAGCTTGTAGTTAGTTAAATGAACTCATATTTTAGAGATGTGTAATATGATAACCATAATGATCTACTCTAACCAACTTCATTTCGTGGGTGCAGAAACTTAGGCCAATCCAGAGAGAGTGATTTATCTCCAATTAATGTCAATAATTTCTTTTGCTGAAAAACACTGCTTCCTTTCCCTGTTACCCTCTGTGGTTAAGACTGGTCATTTCTGGTTCAACTGATGTTTTCTCCACCCTTTCATCTGTTGGAGGCAAGACTATGATACTCATTTATATTCCTTTCATTGTTTCTCTGCACTCATCTTTTCCTGTTCATTTTTACTGTTTGTCACACTATTATCTTGATATTTTTCCAGTTTGGGCTGCTTTCAGAAATCATCTTGCAGGACTGATGAAGGTAGGTAGTTTCCTAAAGATAGAATTCCCCTAGCAAGATCGGCAAATTCAGATTACATGGGAGCACAGAGAATTACTAGTTGCTTAGACTCTAGGAATTAACTAGGTTTCTGGGCAAGTTTTAGCAGAAACATATTCTGAGATTTTGTTTAAAGTATAGGGGGAAGGATCGAGGAGTAAGCAAATTGGTTGTGAGAGACATGAGTCAAAGTCAGATAAGCAAAAATAACGTGACTTGATTAGCTGATCAATCAGAGGTAGGATCTAGATTATTACAGTGTACATCAGGAACTTTACTGAATGACACAGTGTCTGAAGTAAGGTGGCTTAGGCTTCTTAAAGCTTCCCTGGTGTCTCAGTGGTAAAGAATTTACCTGCCAAGCAGGAAACACAGGTTTGATCCTTAGGTCAGGAAAATCCCCTGGAGGAGGAACTGGAAACTTACTACAGTATTCTTGCCTGGGAAATCCCATGGACTGAGGAGCCTGGTGGGCTACAGTCCATAGAGCTGCAAAGAAGTGGCAGGACTAAAGCTAGTTAGCATGCATGGAGGCTTCTTAAAGGAGCCTAACTGTGGCATGGCTGAGGGGGTATATAGTTGTTAATCACTCTGCTCTGTTAATAATTATGTTTGAGGACCATATTCTGAGAGGGACCAGTGGTAGGCTAGAGTGTGTCCTGAAAAGAAAAAGTGACAAGTGTTCAGGATCTAGATGCTATGCTATTTAAGGAACCATTGAAAGATTTGGAAATACTTTGTCTGAAAAAGAGAATGTTATTTGGGAGATAATTCACACTCCGAATCAGGAATGATACAAACTTGGTTGGACTGGATGATTTCTGAGATCCTTTCAGGAATAATATTTAAAGTTCAGAAAGTTGCCTTGTCTTTTTCCTTTTAAAGTTTTACGTTTTGGACATACATTCTCAAAACAGTTTTGGAAGTAGAATACCTGAAAATCATGCTATTCTTGTAAAAAAAGATAAAATAGTTGCGTACTAAATTTTCCACTATATTAAGTGTGTCACTTTGTGCAAATTAAGTAGCACTTTGTGCTAGATTTTAATAGACAAGTGGTAGCAGGTGCTAAAAGTTAAAATAACCCTTTACAGAAAGCTTAAAATTATGCAAATCCTGTTTCTTTATATTTTTCTCTGTGAATTGAGAAATTCCATTTAATTTAGTTTTAAAATTCATTGTCCAAAAAAGTAGAACAAGGACCGGTGGGGAAGAAAACTCAAGGAGGCAGGTTATATAGTTAAACATCAATATGAGAATTTATAAATAGCCATTTGGTAATGGCTGCTCTCAAGGGGTGATGAGTGTGTGCATGATAGTCACTTCAGTTGTGTCTGACTCTGCAATCTGTCCATGGTATTCTCCAGGCAAGAATACTGGAGTGGGCTGCCATGCCCTTTTCCAAGGACTCTTACCAGCCCAGGGATGGAACCTGTGTCTCCTGTGATTCCTGCATTGCATGCAGATTCTTTACTGCTGAGACTCCAAGGAAGCCCTTCTTGGGGGGTCAGTGCAAGTTATTGGAGGTCTTCAAACAGGTTTAGCATGTACTTGTTACAAATGCTGTAAAAGGGTTTTTGTTTTCAAACAGAAGTTCTAAGCCCTTTCATTAACACTAAGATTTCATCATTTTGTTAGTGTTTAAGAAGATAACATTTGGTTTGATTTAGGCTAAAAGGGGAAGATAAACAATACTAATAGTAAGCTGACTTTAAACATCTGCGGCACAAACATTGGCATGAAATTTTTAATTCTCACACACCGTTCATCTGTATTGAACCTTTCCCTGGGTTCGTATTTTTTGGCTGTGAAATAAGATTGCAGTGCCTCTTTTTTATAATTACTTTACATACTTAAGTATTCATTTCCTGTAAGAATTTTATGCTTTGTGGTTAAAAACTCTGAACAGTATTTTTCTTCTCACTACCTTTCAGGAATAATATTTAAAGTTCAGAAAGTTGCCTTGTCTTTTTCCTTTTAAAGTTTTACGTTTTGGACATACATTCTCAAAACAGTTTTGGAAGTAGAATACCTGAAAATCATGCTATTCTTGTAAAAAAAGATAAAATAGTTGCGTACTAAATTTTCCACTATATTAAGTGTGTCACTTTGTGCAAATTAAGTAGCACTTTGTGCTAGATTTTAATAGACAAGTGGTAGCAGGTGCTAAAAGTTAAAATAACCCTTTACAGAAAGCTTAAAATTATGCAAATCCTGTTTCTTTATATTTTCTCTGTGAATTGAGAAATTCCATTTAATTTAGTTTTAAAATTCATTGTCCAAAAAAGTAGAACAAGGACCGGTGGGGAAGAAAACTCAAGGAGGCAGGTTATATAGTTAAACATCAATATGAGAATTTATAAATAGCCATTTGGTAATGGCTGCTCTCAAGGGGTGATGAGTGTGTGCATGATAGTCACTTCAGTTGTGTCTGACTCTGCAATCTGTCCATGGTATTCTCCAGGCAAGAATACTGGAGTGGGCTGCCATGCCCTTTTCCAAGGACTCTTACCAGCCCAGGGATGGAACCTGTGTCTCCTGTGATTCCTGCATTGCATGCAGATTCTTTACTGCTGAGACTCCAAGGAAGCCCTTCTTGGGGGGTCAGTGCAAGTTATTGGAGGTCTTCAAACAGGTTTAGCATGTACTTGTTACAAATGCTGTAAAAGGGTTTTTGTTTTCAAACAGAAGTTCTAAGCCCTTTCATTAACACTAAGATTTCATCATTTTGTTAGTGTTTAAGAAGATAACATTTGGTTTGATTTAGGCTAAAAGGGG
The DNA here is from genome assembly GCA_022376925.1 of Tragulus kanchil. NCBI lineage: Eukaryota > Metazoa > Chordata > Mammalia > Artiodactyla > Tragulidae > Tragulus > Tragulus kanchil. The sequence goes on along the minus strand of JAIOJX010000006.1, from coordinate 104,074,599 downwards.
AAGATAAACAATACTAATAGTAAGCTGACTTTAAACATCTGCGGCACAAACATTGGCATGAAATTTTTAATTCTCACACACCGTTCATCTGTATTGAACCTTTCCCTGGGTTCGTATTTTTTGGCTGTGAAATAAGATTGCAGTGCCTCTTTTTTATAATTACTTTACATACTTAAGTATTCATTTCCTGTAAGAATTTTATGCTTTGTGGTTAAAAACTCTGAACAGTATTTTTCTTCTCACTCAGCAGTCTTACTTCCTATTTCCTTCTAATGTCTTTTGTTCACATTAATTTAACTGAAAATTTAGTTCAAATTTTTGTTTCCCAAAGGAAAAGACAGACCTTAAAACTGTCTTCTGGCAGTTTAAATTTAAATGATACCTTTAGTTAATAGCTGTAAATTTAACTACTTTGAGTAGATTTCAGAGATTTTAGTAATGAATCAAATTATTTTCATAGAAATGGCTTTGCAGAATTCTATGGCTATTGACTCTTTCTAAAAGCTGATTATATTAACATTATAAACATTTATCTCCTCATTAGCACAGCATCTAACACTAATTTGAAAGACAAGGTAAAGTTGGATAAAATGTTGTTTTTCATTGTCGAGTTGTATGTAATACACTGTTTGACTAGATTACTGAAGTCTAAAAAATCTTCAAAAAATTCAGTCAGAGAAATAACCAACTTTGTTCTTCTTCTTCTTTTTTTTTTTAAAGATTTATTTATTTATTTATTTTGGGCGTTGGTTGGGTTGGGGAGGGAGGGGAGCAGGCAGGCCACTTCTATTGGTCTTTCGTTTCTCTGTGTTCATCCGTCTTTGTTCTTTGGCTCCTGTGGGCCTCCCATTGTGGTGGCGTCTGTTGTTGCAGAGCCCCGGCTCTGGGCGCATGCGCTCCAGAGCTCTGGCTCGGTAATTGGACACATCAGTCCAGCCGCTCCGCGGCACGTGGGATCTTCCCAGGCCAGGGCTCGAACCGGCGCCCCCTGCACTGCAAGGCGGTGTCCTTACCCACTGGGCCACCAGGGGAAGCCCCACCAACTTTGTTCTGAGTGCAACTGATACATTGTTTATCTTTAAAGCTTAAAATGCATTTATTAAAAACTTAGTGTTCATTTAATTGCTGGGATAAGATGGCATGAATCTGGGACTTGACTTGTTTAGCTGTAAAGCTTTTCCATATTCTTGTAACTACTTTATATGCATTGGTAAGTTTTTGTGAATTATTTCAAACCTCTATCACTTTTCTTCAACTCTTAATTTACCTTTTCCACTATCTTTTTAAAAAATTAAATTATAATTGACCTATAACACTGTTACAAAGTGAAGTAAGTCAAAAAGAGGACAGATATAGTATACTAACATGTGTATGGAATCTAGAAAGATGGTACTGATAAATGCACATGCAGAGCAGCAGTGGAGAAACAGAGAATAATAGACTTACGGACATTTGGGAAGAGGGAAGAGTGGGTTAGAGGTATGGAAACCTACACTACCGTATGTAAAAGAGACAACCATTGTAAATAAACTGTAAGATTAAGGGAACTTACATGGGGGCTATGCAGCAACCTAGAGGGGTGGAATTGGGAGGAAGGGAGAGGGAAGTGCAGGTGGGAGGAGTCAAGGATATATCTATGACTGATTTGGGTTTAGGTGTGTGAACAACAAAGCTCTGTAGAAGTAAAGCAAAGTAAAAATAATTAAAAAAACAGTGAGGTCAAAGTTATTCTTCTTCCTTTTTTTTAATGTAGCTGCTCATTTTTATTTTGTAACATGAGCTTTTCAAAATGGCAACTTATACAGAAAAGACATTTTATAAGCAGCTTCTTCTGGGCCCCCAAACAAGTTAAACTGTGGTAAGAGATGGCCCAAGAAAACGTGCCTATCAGTGGGCACACAGTAGCCACTAAGCAATTTTAAAAAGCAGTTGTTGGGCTCCCCTGGTGGTCCAGTGGGTAAAGAGTCCCATCGCAGTGCAGGGGGCGCCGGTTCTATCCCTGGTCCGGGAGGGCCCTGCATGCTGCAGAGTGGCTGGATTGGTGTGTCCAGTTACCAGCGAGCGCTCTGGTGCTCTGCAAAGAGAGTGGCCACCATCATCGTAAATGTTTTCCCTGAACCAGTCTGTCCATATGCGATGATGGTACCATTGTAACCACTCATGCAAGACTCCACGATGCCTTTGGCCGCAGTTGAGAACATAGACTCCTGAATGGTGTCCATTGTTGGCCACATGATCAAATGTGAAGGTCTTGGGCTTAGGGTTGGAGTGCAGCCAAAAGAGGCAGTTTAGCTGTAAAGCTTTTCCATATTCTTGTAACTACTTTATATGCATTGGTAAGTTTTTGTGAATTATTTCAAACCTCTATCACTTTTCTTCAACTCTTAATTTACCTTTTCCACTATCTTTTTAAAAAATTAAATTATAATTGACCTATAACACTGTTACAAAGTGAAGTAAGTCAAAAAGAGGACAGATATAGTATACTAACATGTGTATGGAATCTAGAAAGATGGTACTGATAAATGCACATGCAGAGCAGCAGTGGAGAAACAGAGAATAATAGACTTACGGACATTTGGGAAGAGGGAAGAGTGGGTTAGAGGTATGGAAACCTACACTACCGTATGTAAAAGAGACAACCATTGTAAATAAACTGTAAGATTAAGGGAACTTACATGGGGGCTATGCAGCAACCTAGAGGGTGGAATTGGGGGGAAAGGGGAGAGGGAAGTGCAGGTGGGAGGAGTCAAGGATATATCTATGACTGATTTGGGTTTAGGTGTGTGAACAACAAAGCTCTGTAGAAGTAAAGCAAAGTAAAAATAATTAAAAAAACAGTGAGGTCAAAGTTATTCTTCTTCCTTTTTTTTAATGTAGCTGCTCATTTTTATTTTGTAACATGAGCTTTTCAAAATGGCAACTTATACAGAAAAGACATTTTATAAGCAGCTTCTTCTGGGCCCCCAAACAAGTTAAACTGTGGTAAGAGATGGCCCAAGAAAACGTGCCTATCAGTGGGCACACAGTAGCCACTAAGCAATTTTAAAAAGCAGTTGTTGGGCTCCCCTGGTGGTCCAGTGGGTAAAGAGTCCCATCGCAGTGCAGGGGGCGCCGGTTCTATCCCTGGTCCGGGAGGGCCCTGCATGCTGCAGAGTGGCTGGATTGGTGTGTCCAGTTACCAGCGAGCGCTCTGGTGCTCTGCAAAGAGAGTGGCCACCATCATCGTAAATGTTTTCCCTGAACCAGTCTGTCCATATGCGATGATGGTACCATTGTAACCACTCATGCAAGACTCCACGATGCCTTTGGCCGCAGTTGAGAACATAGACTCCTGAATGGTGTCCATTGTTGGCCACATGATCAAATGTGAAGGTCTTGGGCTTAGGGTTGGAGTGCAGCCAGAGAGGAGAGTCGTAGAGGAGAGCACTGATAAGCATAAGTTTTTTTCTCCATCAGCTGATGCGGAACCGTCTGTAGGTGGGCGAAATCATATGAAAACTTTGATAGCGTCACCTTCATTACTTGGTTGGTTAGATTGATTTGTCAAATTGCGGAACAGTTTTGTTGCAGCCGGGCGCCATCATGCCCTCAGCCCTTGACCCCAAGACTGATGCTGCGACGACCCTCATTTCCAGCCACACAGCATGCAGGAATTCCCAAAGTTATTCTTAGTATGCACTTGTCCATTTCAGGTTTATTTGCCTCTTCCCAGTTTGGAGGGAAGAGACAGATATTCCATCTCTTTTCCCAAACGTAACCCACCTCTTTTCTTGTTCTTGTCTCCCCAAAGTATCTTCTACCTTTATTCTTTAAAGAGTAATTTGTACTTACTGTTTTTCGAGTAATTTGTACTTACTGTTTTTCTAGTTCCTTACCATCCTCTCTTTGTTCCTGTCATATTGCAGAAACTTGTTTCTAATAGTATGAATACTAATTTTCTTTTTTTTTTTTTTTTAGATTTATTTATTTATTTATTTAGGTAGGGGTAGGGGTGGGGAGGGAGGGGAGCAGGCAGGCCACTTCTATTGGTCTTTCATTTTGTCCATTTTCATCCATCTTTTTTCTTTGGCCCACGTGGGCCTCCCATCGAGGAGGCCTCTGTTGTCGCAGAGCGCCGGCTCTGGGCACACGCGCTCCAGAGCTCCGACTCGGTAGTTGGACACATCAGTCCAGCTGCTCCGCGGCACGTGGGATCTTCCCAGGCCAGGGCTTGAACTGGTGCCCCTTGCAGTGCAAGGTGGTGTCCTTACCCACTGAACCACCAGGGAAGCCCTGAATACTAATTTTCAATGTAGTGATCTTACTGTCCAGCTTTGTTGCTTCATTTGCAACAATTTACCACATTCTTTTCTTGAAACTTCATCCGTTGCCCTAGTTAAATCTAATTACTCATTTTCCTCCTCTGATCTTTAACTTGTTTTCTTTGTCTAGCTTCTTAACATAGGCATTCCCCCAAAGTTTTGTTCTTGGATGTCTTTAATATATCATATTTGTTCTCTAGTGGTCAGTACTTAAGATACAGAAAGCTCTAGTCCTGACTCCTTGGTAGCCTTTATAATCACTTGAGCCAGTTTCTTGCAATAGACCTCTCTTTCTCCATTCACATACGTATAAAAGAGATGTCCCAGCTTGATGCCCAGTAAGTGCAGTCACTTATGTATCCCCTCAGCCTCCTAAAGTGACTGTCCTCCTATTGGTGGAACTCGGACCCAAAATCCCTTTGGTTGGGATATTGCTGTCTCAGTGATCCTGGTGGATGCTGACAGCAATTAGCAGAGAGAAATTTCCCTGTAGAAAATTGCAGGAATTGAATGTTTCTCAGTTCATGATCTTTAGCTCTGGAATAGAAGTTTGTAATAGAATATTTCTAGATGATGACCACACATCTACATGAATTTCCAAACCAAAAACATTTACTAGAGAGCTCAGTGTCTTCCACTACAAACCTATCTTTGTTTCAGTTTTTGCTTGTTATCATTTGCATCTTTCATTATTTGAAAAACATTTGAGGACAGAATGTGTGGGTTAAAAATATTGATCATTCACAGATCTCATTCTTAAAGAACTTGGGTTAGAAGGAGAAGACAAGATGTGTGTGTGTATAACTGCAGTATGAAAGCCTTGAATGCTACATAAAAGTTTGTGCAAGATCACTGGAGAAGAGATGATTTGGTGCTTAAGTTGTTTGAAGTTTGAGGAAAGGACTAGGAGCAAGAGTTGAGGGAGGAGGTGTGAAATTAAAAAAAAAAAAAACCAACTCTTTTTTGGTTTCAGAAAGAGTGGAGAAAAACAAGAAAATGCTGATGTTGATGTTCAGGTGAAATCATTGGGAGCCCAGCTATTTTTTACTTTGTGGTCAGAACACTTGAGTTAACTTTCCAGGTTCTGTTATTACCTTGATAAGACTAGATAATTGGTTATTATAATCTATTTCTGCTGCTGTCAGTTGAAACTCATAACTTGCTGGAAAGGAAGAAACTAATACATGAAAGGCACTGTAAAAAATGTAATAGAATAATTTTTATTTTTCGTAAGAAAAAAAGCATCTAGAATGCCATTAAGGAGATTCAAAATCTTCTAATAAGTAGAACATTAAAAACAGAGTTAAAGAAGGAAAGATAGTTACTAGGCCTACAAAAATACAGATTTTTAAAAAAATAGCATTGCTTCTGCAAAGGTCTCAATTTTTTTTTTTTTTAAGGAGACTTTGTTGTGAGGCATAGTGATTAAGCCATGTTGCCGAGGCTGTAATCCTAACATTATTTTAGTCCTGTGACCTTGTTACCTCATTTGCTTCTCTGTGCCTCATTTTTTAATGTGTAAAATGGGGATAATAGTCATGTTACTCATCTACTAGAACTTTGTGAGAAATAAATAATGCATATATATATACATAAATGATTAAATTTCCTATAGCAGAATCTGACATTTAAGAAATACTCAGTAATTGCTAGATTTTATTGTGTATGGCATCTCACTATAGTTATTATAATAATTAGAAAGCTTATAGAATCATATTAATTATGAAAATTACCACTATTCTTTTTTGGAGGTAATTGAAGGAACTACATAGTACTTTATAATTTTTTAGTGTTTTATGGTCACTTTGGCAAATTCATTGGTTATATGAAAGTAAATTTTAACTTGTTTTTAGAGGGAGCAGAACGTTTAACAAATTGAACCTATGATTGGGTGCCTTCTGAATTGGATATAAAGTTTTACAAAAATATGAAATTCAAATCAAATTTGATTCTTTGCTTCAAGGAGCCTTCACATTAGGATAAATACAAAACAGGATGTAATGATAATGGTATTTGGTTCAGACTAAAGACTTAGAAATGTTAGGAGTGAAGAAATGCTTCATACTGAATTCTCATAAAAGACATTGTAGATGAAGTGGCATTCCGTTGAGTCTTAAAAAAAATTCATGGATCGCGGACTTGTGCTGTGAGGGAAAGTTAGGAGGAAGTATTGAAGACAAACAGCAAGATTCAGAGGTAAGGTAGTTCAGTTTGTGCTTTATAGGAAAAGGATATGATTGGTTATTATAATCTATTTCTGCTGTTCAGTTGAAACTCATAACTTGCTGGAAAGGAAGAAACTAATACATGAAAGGCACTGTAAAAAATGTAATAGAATAATTTTTATTTTTCGTAAGAAAAAAAGCATCTAGAATGCCATTAAGGAGATTCAAAATCTTCTAATAAGTAGAACATTAAAAACAGAGTTAAAGAAGGAAAGATAGTTACTAGGCCTACAAAAATACAGATTTTTAAAAAAGAGCATTGCTTCTGCAAAGGGCTCAAGTTTTTTTTTTTTTTAAGGAGACTTTGTTGTGAGGCATAGTGATTAAGCCATGTTGCCGAGGCTGTAATCCTAACATTATTTTAGTCCTGTGACCTTGTTACCTCATTTGCTTCTCTGTGCCTCATTTTTTAATGTGTAAAATGGGGATAATAGTCATGTTACTCATCTACTAGAACTTTGTGAGAAATAAATAATGCATATATATATACATAAATGATTAAATTTCCTATAGCAGAATCTGACATTTAAGAAATACTCAGTAATTGCTAGATTTTATTGTGTATGGCATCTCACTATAGTTATTATAATAATTAGAAAGCTTATAGAATCATATTAATTATGAAAATTACCACTATTCTTTTTTGGAGGTAATTGAAGGAACTACATAGTACTTTATAATTTTTTAGTGTTTTATGGTCACTTTGGCAAATTCATTGGTTATATGAAAGTAAATTTTAACTTGTTTTTAGAGGGAGCAGAACGTTTAACAAATTGAACCTATGATTGGGTGCCTTCTGAATTGGATATAAAGTTTTACAAAAATATGAAATTCAAATCAAATTTGATTCTTTGCTTCAAGGAGCCTTCACATTAGGATAAATACAAAACAGGATGTAATGATAATGGTATTTGGTTCAGACTAAAGACTTAGAAATGTTAGGAGTGAAGAAATGCTTCATACTGAATTCTCATAAAAGACATTGTAGATGAAGTGGCATTCCGTTGAGTCTTAAAAAAAATTCATGGATCGCGGACTTGTGCTGTGAGGGAAAGTTAGGAGGAAGTATTGAAGACAAACAGCAAGATTCAGAGGTAAGGTAGTTCAGTTTGTGCTTTATAGGAAAAGGATATGATTCAGGTTCACTTGGACATAATATTCATTTGGGAAGTTCTGGGAAATAAGACTGAATTAGATTATTGCCAACTTGGAGTGGCAAACCAGAGGCTTTGTTTAGAAATGCGCTTTTCTAACATGCAGAAAACATGTTTGTTCCTCTAATCTTGCCTGTTATATCGTCTCTCACATCTAAGTAGGGCAGTATTTTGAATGCTAGAATGTTTACAACAAAATTGTTTACCTTTATCAACAACAAAAGACATTTTCTAATTCTAATGAAACTTCTGTGGTTAAGCCATATTGTCCCTCGATAATAGAATATCAGAAGTCTAGAAATATAAAAATCCATTTTTAGGATGGTCTGTTTGCTGCAATACTTGTTTTTGTAACACAAATTGACTTGTGTAATTGGTACCTGTGGGTTTGATATCAATATAATGGGGAGATACTATTCATTCAAAAACTGTCTTTCCCAGCATATTAATATTTCAAAGCAGTCAAGAACAAACTGTCTCATAATTAAAGGGAAAGTAATTCCAGAAAATACTAGGAAAACACTGAAAGTTATACAGAAGTGAAAATGGTGACTTCAAGAACAGTTCCATGTTCCACAGGGTTAAGCATTCTGGTGAAGCAGTGAATGTAGACAGAGAAGCTGTGAAGACACTTCTTTTTGCATTAAGAATTTTGGTGAAGAAGTCTACATCCTGGATTGTATTTTAGACTTCATTGAAATTCTGCTCTTCAGAATCTGCATAACAAATTAGGATGCAGGAGATCCAGGATTTAAAGAGGCTTCAAAGAGTAGAAAATCATACTTCTAGGTGAAAATTTAAGTGGAGCTCTAACTGTACTAATATTTTTGTAAGGATTTATCACTGTTTTAGTTAGGACTTTGATTACACTGATTTTGAGTAGTCTGACTTAACTCTGTTTTTTTCCCATGAGCTCTGCTATTTGGAATAGTAGTTTTTCTAGAACTCCAAGCTGGTCACTTCACCTTCTACGTATCACATTATAGCAGAAAGGGCTCTGTTGAATTTTTTTAATTTTATTTTACTTTTTATGTATGTATTTATTTATTTATTTATGGCGAAGGGCAGGTTGAGGAGGGAGGGAGTGGGCGGGCCACTTCTATTGGTCTTTCATTTATCTGTTTTCATCCATCTTTGTTCTTTGGCCCACGTGGGCCTCCCATCGCAGCGGCCTTTGTCGTTGCAGAGCGCCGGCTCCGGGCGCATGCACTCCAGAGCTCCGGCTCAATAGTTGGACACATTGGTCCAGCCGCACCACGGCATCTAAGATCTTCCCAGGCCAGGGCTCGAACCGGTGCCCCTTGCACTGCAAGGCGGTGTCCTTACCCACTGGGCCACCAGGGAGGCCCTATTTTATTTTACTTTTTACTTTTACAGTGTTTTGTTGTTTACAATCTGTTGGATTTTAAAAGCAGTAAATTAATAAAGGATTTGTTGTCCTGAATTTTCAGTTTAATTATCTGACAAAATTTTGTGTGCCATGGTTGTTGAAATCCACTGTAACTGTTTTTTTTTAAATTTTGCTTTTACAGAGTTTTGTTGTTTACAGCTCTGTATTAGCCCAAATTCGTCAAAGGCATATATTTAACTCCTTCCACTTGAGCCCCCCTCCCACCCCGCTCCATCCTACCCCTCCATGTTGTTGCATAGTCTCCATGTAAAATCCCATAGTTCCACAGTGCATTCACAATGGTTATCTCTTTTACATGTGATAATCACTACAACTCTTGAAACTCGTATATGGTATTCTCATTCACTCAATTTTGAATTGAGAATGTTCCCATTCTAATTTTTTTTAATTAATTAATTTATCTTTGGCTGTTCTGAGTTTTCACTGCTGCCATAGTTTTTTCTCCAGCTGCAGCAAGTGGGAGCTACTCTCTAGTTGAGTTGAGCAGGCTTCTCGTTGTGGTGACTTCTCTTGTTGTGGAACTTGGGCTCTAGGACATGTGGGCTTCAGTAGTTGTGATACATAGGCTCAATAGTTGCAGCTCTGAGGCTCTAGAGCACAGGCTCAATAGTTGTGGCTCATGGGCTTAGTTGCTCCGCAGCATGTGGGATCTTCCTGGATCAGAGATTGAACCCGTGACTCCTGCATTGGCAGGCAAACTTTTTACCACTGAGCTACCAGAGAAGCCCCCCATTCTAGTTTTAAGGGAAATTTACCTTTTGAAATTTGTGCTAAGTCAAGTATTTTATGTACTAAGTTGAAACACTTATAAATGGACTCTGCTCTTTGATAGTGATCAGACATAAACTTAACTTTTGAAAGACTGTCAGGGTGTTTGTACAAGTTTATTAACATAAAAAATGCCCACTCATTCCTAAAACTCAATTTTCTTGCATAAAGAACCAACTGCCTTCTTTTGAGACCAAAGGTGAGTATATAGAATTCCTGGTTTGTTAGAGGAGTTCCACATGAACTTGATCTCTTCATTTTCATAAAACAGATTGTAGTCCTTTAATTTCATTTAACTGTTAATTCTCTGAATTGTTCATTTCTGAAAGATTTTGAATGGAAATATATCTAGCATTCCATTCTTTTTGGCAGATACAAAATACAGCCTATTTCTACTTTTGAGCAAGTGAAACCGATGAACTTTAAGGCTTTAGTTGGCATTGCTTTTACAATGATAGAAATCCATACTTTAAAGTTTTGTTACTGATATGATGTATTTACCCTCCATAATTTTGTACATAGTTTAATAAAAAATATGCTTGTGCTATATTGCTGTTTAGCATTTTGGGGATCTTTAACTTTTAAAATAACCCCCCCCTTTTTTTTTAATTACAGAAAGACCCAAGTACTGGGACCAGTACTTTGCCAACTGAAAGTTCTCTTCTACAAGAAATCGAAGTACAGAATGAGGAAGTGGTAGCTTTTTGTCAATCCATTACAAAGTAAGACATTTTTCTTTATAAATTAAAGATTATTCGTACTAAGAAGTTTTGAAAATTTAACTTGGAGATCAGCTTAGTGTTAATAACCTTAAATTTAAATTATTTTTCTCTGTGTGGCTAAGCATCAAGACAGTTAATTGGTACATTAAAACAAACTATAATTGAATCTGTTAAGTTTCTGAGTATTTAGAAGGAAAATTTAAGCTCGGACAGTAGACTTCTGATACTCTGTTACCAAAGGAAAATATTTTTGGCTTAAACACAGAAGTTTCTTTAGAATTAGAAAATACCTGTTTTTATTCCCAGACTTAATTTACTGTAAGCTTTCTAGCATTCAAAATGTCCTATTTAGATGTAAAAGATGCTATAACAAGCAAGATTAGAGGAGCAAATTTTCTGAAGGTTAGAAAAATGCATTTCTGAAATTTTAATCTTAAGTGTGTCCATTGCTCTTGATATATGAAGAAACTGAGACTTGAAGTTACCTACCAAAGTTTACGTTACTTAACTAGTCTGTAACAGAGCCAGGTCTCCATTGCCTCCAGTTCAGTGTGTTTTCTTTCCATTATATCACTTTATTAGTCAGAACTTCTGTTATGAGTGCAAGAAACCCGTGTTAAACTAGCATAATCTAGGTCATGTATTCAGTCACAGACCCACATAGTAGAGAGAGGGAGGATGGGGCAGAGCTCAGTGACAGCAAGATCTAGGAATTCACACACTATAATTGATCCATCCTCCCTTTGGACTCTTCTTCCCTCCCTTTTCTCCGCCTGCCCTTTTCACCATGTATGTTTATTTCTATTACACGTAGGGTTTGAAAGCCACTGGTAGCTTAGACTTGAAATTCCAGTAGTCTTGCTAGCAGAAAGAGTCCTTTCAGCCAGCACCAGATAGAAAAATCCCATGGAAGGAGAGAGTGGAACAACAAACATTGAGGCCAGCCGGGTGAGATCTGTTATCAAAAGAAAGAAAAGTAAATCACTATTGGGATAGCTTTTTTTTTTTTTAAGTTTTTTAATAGAAACTTTTTATTTTATATTAGAGTGCAGCCAATTAACAAACAATGCTATGATAGTTTCAAGTGAACAATGAAAGGACTCAGCCATACATATACATGGGTCTGTTCTCCCTCAAATTCCCCTCCCATCCAGGATTCCACATAACATCGTGAACAGAGTTCCATGTGCTATACAGTAGGTCCTTGTTGGTTACTCATTTTAAATATAGCAGTGTTTACATGTCCATCCCAAAGTCCCTGACTTTCCTTTCTGGCCACCATAACCTTGTTCTCTAAGTCTGTGAGTCTGATTCTATTTTGTATGTAGGTTCATTTGTATTGTTTCTTTTTAGATTGCACATATAAGGGATGTCATACAATATTTCTCTGTCTTTGTCTAACTTACCTCACTCAGTATGACAGTCTCTAGATTCACCTGTGTTGCTGCATGTGGCATTGTTTCATTCTCATTAATGGCTGAGTAATATTCCATTGTATATATGTACCACATCTTCTTAATTCATTTCTCCATCGATGGACATGGAGGTTGCTTCTGGGACATTTATTTTGAATCCAGTATTTTCCCCAGTGTGGTTTAAGCAAAGCTGAGTTTGGAGTTTGCAGATCATTTTTTGAGTATATTCATCATTTTTATGATAAGGAATTATTAATATTTAACTAGACTTTCTAGACTATTCATTATGTTTCATTAAAATTCTACCTTCCTATGTATCACTTTTTAACCAGCATTCCATTTTTTCAGAATACCTTAAGGGGACAAAAAGAAGAAAAATAATCAGTAGAGTCACTCTTTCCTGTGCAAAGGATACTTTTCACTAGATTTTTAAAACTCACATTTTTCAGTAGACATTTAAAATAGAGACATTTAGGTGACTTAGAATACCGATTGCATGTATCAGAAATTACCTATATGTTTATGCCACATATACATAACATTATGTATACGTGTGGTTAACAGTTTGGAAACAATCTTTTATTGTAATGGTTTGGAATTAATCTTATCTGTGTTCATCCAGTTCCTTTGATTTTCTGTGCACACAAGCCCTATTAGACTGTGTCGAGTAACCGTTGCATTTAAGCTTTGGGTGTTCAAAAATTGAGCTTTGTGTGATGTGCCTTTTTTTTCCTATATTTGAATCTTAGTGTTATTTATACAAACTCTGCACTAAACTGAAATAATCTTTTTTATTTATGTGCATATGCATGTACACATGCACAAATGACTTATGTAATATTAAAACCTCAGATGAACTAGAGGGAATGTTATTTCTATTAGTTAGAATGGGATTGCAACAAATACTTAAGAGAAGTAAGAGGCAGAGGTGTTTTGAAGCTGTGTTCTAGAAAATTTTTTTGTTCCCCTCTGATCTTGGAGATTGGAGTTGTGACATGTCACTTGAAGAAATAAATGGCACTTTCTTGTGTTTTTCAGGAGGCAGATTCTAAAAGCAAGTATCTATACTCTTAGTTAATTCCTTATTTTTTTGAAATTTCCAAAAGTGCTAAGTTATTTTAATTCAGCTGTGATACTAATGTAGGATTATCAGGATGGTGTCTGTTTATAGTTACTCTACTATAATGGAATTTAGTGCCAGTTCTAGGCCTTGTTTTTTTGCTTCTGTAGAATTAGGAAGTTGCTGATCTCAAGGATAGCTTTCAGTTTAAAGTTCTGTAAAATACTCTGATTCAGTACACTTGATTATTACTGCATTTTTGTGGTTTTTATGTCTTATTTTCTTAAGTTTCACACTCATTATAATTCACAAAGGTTGCTGTATCTACTAGTTACTTAAGTCCAGAGAAAGCACTTAGAGGAATGTTAGATATCACTGGAAATTTTTCCACCTTCATTTGTGGTCTTCTAGGATAAGATGAGTACTATACTTTACAGTTGTCATTCGGAATAGCCTTTAATTTCCTTTCTTCATATATGGTTCCAATCTGATATTTATAGATTACAAAAGTAACCTGATTCCAAAGATTCCCTATAGGTTTTCAAGGACTTCATCTTTGCATTTAGTTAAGTTTATTCCACATATACATAACATTATGTATACGTGTGGTTAACAGTTTGGAAACAATCTTTTATTGTAATGGTTTGGAATTAATCTTATCTGTGTTCATCCAGTTCCTTTGATTTTCTGTGCACACAAGCCCTATTAGACTGTGTCGAGTAACCGTTGCATTTAAGCTTTGGGTGTTCAAAAATTGAGCTTTGTGTGATGTGCCTTTTTTTTCCTATATTTGAATCTTAGTGTTATTTATACAAACTCTGCACTAAACTGAAATAATCTTTTTTATTTATGTGCATATGCATGTACACATGCACAAATGACTTATGTAATATTAAAACCTCAGATGAACTAGAGGGAATGTTATTTCTATTAGTTAGAATGGGATTGCAACAAATACTTAAGAGAAGTAAGAGGCAGAGGTGTTTTGAAGCTGTGTTCTAGAAAATTTTTTTGTTCCCCTCTGATCTTGGAGATTGGAGTTGTGACATGTCACTTGAAGAAATAAATGGCACTTTCTTTTTTTTTTCAGTATGCAGATTCTAAAAGCAAGTATCTATACTCTTAGTTAATTCCTTATTTTTTTGAAATTTCCAAAAGTGCTAAGTTATTTTAATTCAGCTGTGATACTAATGTAGGATTATCAGGATGGTGTCTGTTTATAGTTACTCTACTATAATGGAATTTAGTGCCAGTTCTAGGCCTTGTTTTTTTGCTTCTGTAGAATTAGGAAGTTGCTGATCTCAAGGATAGCTTTCAGTTTAAAGTTCTGTAAAATACTCTGATTCAGTACACTTGATTATTACTGCATTTTTGTGGTTTTTATGTCTTATTTTCTTAAGTTTCACACTCATTATAATTCACAAAGGTTGCTGTATCTACTAGTTACTTAAGTCCAGAGAAAGCACTTAGAGGAATGTTAGATATCACTGGAAATTTTTCCACCTTCATTTGTGGTCTTCTAGGATAAGATGAGTACTATACTTTACAGTTGTCATTCGGAATAGCCTTTAATTTCCTTTCTTCATATATGGTTCCAATCTGATATTTATAGATTACAAAAGTAACCTGATTCCAAAGATTCCCTATAGGTTTTCAAGGACTTCATCTTTGCATTTAGTTAAGTTTATTCTAAATAATGCTGACTCAGCTTTCTTAAAGACCCTCACTTTTATATTTACCTTTTTTATTAATTAATTAATTAATTAATTTTTGGCTATTCTGGGTTTTCACTGCTGCCACAGGCTCTTCTCTAGTTGCAGGGAGTGGGGGCTACCTTCTAACTGACATGAGCAGGCTTCTTGTTGCAGTCACTTCTCTTGTGGAAGTCGGGCTCTAGGGCTTACGGGCTTCAGTAGTTGCGGCACATGGGCTCAATAGTTGCGGCTCATGGGCTGAGTTGCTCTGCAGCATGTGAGAATCTTCCTGGATCAGGGATCGAACCCATTGGTAGGTGAACTCTTTACCACTGACCTACCAGGAAAACCCTATGTTTACCTTTTAAAACCCTCATTTGTATGTCTTCTGTCTTTCTGATTTGACTCTGTGTATATGTAACCTTACCTTAATAGCACACAGTATGAAATAAACCATAAAGGATTTTGATATTTGCATAGAGATGTTAAATTTCCTGAACTATAGAGCCACGATAAACAAAGGCATTTCTTTGGTGATGATAGGGAAACAGACCCTAAATATGCACTGGAAAGGCTGATACTGACTTCAGTATTTTGGCCGCCTGATGCAAAGAGCTGACTCATTGGGAAAAAACCCTAATGCTGGGAAAGATTGAGGGCAAGAGGGGAAGGGAGAGACAGAGGATGAGATGTTTGGATGGTGTCATCAACTCAATGAACCTAAGTCTGAGCAAACTCTAGGAGATAGTGAAGGACAAGGGAAGCCTGGCGTGGTGCAGTTCATGAGGTTGAAAAGAGTCAGACATGATTTAGCGACTGAACAACAAGGGAAACAGACTCTTTAAAGAAAATGAAAATCAGTTTTAAAAAACACTCTTTTTTAGGTAATTACTTAAGAATATCAGACTACAATGTGTGGCTTAGTATGTTCATAAAACACTTTATTGGTCTATTATATATAAAGTGAAAATTTACTTGGCAATTATCAATTTAAATAATTTAAATAATTGCAAGGGGCGCCAGTTCGATCCCTGGCACAGGAAGATCCCACATGCTGTGGAGTGGTTGGACCGGTGTATCTAATTACGAGCCAGCGCTCTGAAGTACATGTGCCCAGAGCCGGTGCTCTGCAACAAGAGAGGCCACTGCAATGGGAAGTCCACACAGGCCAAAGAATGAAGATAGATGAAAATAAATAAAAAGTCAATAAAAGAGGTCAAAATTAAAAAAAAAAAAAAAAAGTACAGTTACAAACAAAAGAACTCCCCAACTTGAAACGGTCTGTTACCATCTTAGTTTTTTCTCAGTTCTTTTCTTTATTAAAGATTTATTTGTTTTTGGTCCTCATTGTTGAACGCAGGCTTTCTCTAGTTTCAGGTGGATCAGGTTTTCATTGCAGTGTGTCTGTGGGCTTCTCCTTGCAGTGGCTTCTGTTGTGGAGCCCGGGCTCTAGAACATGCAGGCTTCAGGCTTAACTCACTACAGCACATGGGCTCTAGAGCACAGGCTCAGTAGTTAACAGCCACATGGGATCTTCCCATAAAGGATTTTGATATTTGCATAGAGATGTTAAATTTCCTGAACTATAGAGCCACGATAAACAAAGGCATTTCTTTGGTGATGATAGGGAAACAGACCCTAAATATGCACTGGAAAGGCTGATACTGACTTCAGTATTTTGGCCGCCTGATGCAAAGAGCTGACTCATTGGGAAAAAACCCTAATGCTGGGAAAGATTGAGGGCAAGAGGGGAAGGGAGAGACAGAGGATGAGATGTTTGGATGGTGTCATCAACTCAATGAACCTAAGTCTGAGCAAACTCTAGGAGATAGTGAAGGACAAGGGGAAGCCTGGCGTGGTGCAGTTCATGAGGTTGAAAAGAGTCAGACATGATTTAGCGACTGAACAACAAGGGAAACAGACTCTTTAAAGAAAATGAAAATCAGTTTTAAAAAACACTCTTTTTTAGGTAATTACTTAAGAATATCAGACTACAATGTGTGGCTTAGTATGTTCATAAAACACTTTATTGGTCTATTATATATAAAGTGAAAATTTACTTGGCAATTATCAATTTAAATAATTTAAATAATTGCAAGGGGCGCCAGTTCGATCCCTGGCACAGGAAGATCCCACATGCTGTGGAGTGGTTGGACCGGTGTATCTAATTACGAGCCAGCGCTCTGAAGTACATGTGCCCAGAGCCGGTGCTCTGCAACAAGAGAGGCCACTGCAATGGGAAGTCCACACAGGCCAAAGAATGAAGATAGATGAAAATAAATAAAAAGTCAATAAAAGAGGTCAAAATTAAAAAAAAAAAAAAAAAGTACAGTTACAAACAAAAGAACTCCCCAACTTGAAACGGTCTGTTACCATCTTAGTTTTTTCTCAGTTCTTTTCTTTATTAAAGATTTATTTGTTTTTGGTCCTCATTGTTGAACGCAGGCTTTCTCTAGTTTCAGGTGGATCAGGTTTTCATTGCAGTGTGTCTGTGGGCTTCTCCTTGCAGTGGCTTCTGTTGTGGAGCCCGGGCTCTAGAACATGCAGGCTTCAGGCTTAACTCACTACAGCACATGGGCTCTAGAGCACAGGCTCAGTAGTTGTGGCACACAGGCTTAGTTCCTCTGAGGCATGTGGGATCTTCCCAGATCAGGGATAAAACCCATGTCTTCTCTGCTAGCAGGTAGATTCTCTACTACTGAGCCACCAGGAAAATCCTAAATGCAGCTTTTATTGCTAGAATTTTTGTTCAGTAAATTCTTGTTTTCTGAGTTATCATTAGGAATTTCTGAGTTTCTTTTTATCATCCTTAATGATTTCTGAAAATTGAAGGCGTCCTTGAATATAAAATTTTTTACCATTTCATGTATTAGTTAGCTGTGTGATTTGCTATATCTTATTTCATATTGTAGGAAATGAGAATACCAAGTATGTGAGAAAATAAAAATCTTAGACTGGGTCCTATGCAGGTCTTGTCATGTTGCTGAGGCATAAGCTTGGCAACAAGCAAATATTTGAAGATAATGTGTCCACATCTCAAGGTGCATTTCCAGTATCAATTTATTACTTTATATTACTTTTTTCAATTATATATATATTTTTAAAAATATTTTATTTATTTATTTATTTTAATTTGGACTGCATTTAGTCTTAGTTGTAGAACATGGGCTTAGTTGCCCCGTGGCATGTGGGCTCTTAGTTCCCCAACCAGGGATCTAACCCATGTCCTCTGCATTGGAAGGATTCTTAACCACTGGGCCACCAAGGAAGTCCCCAGGTTTATTCATTAACTCATTCATTCATTTAACAAGATGTTTATAGTGCTTACCATGTACTACACACTATTCTGAGTGTACTTATAAACTTAATTTACATAATTCTAACAACAAACCCATGAAGTTAGTAGTAGTATTATCTCCAGTTTATAAAAGAGGAAACTGAAGCAACAAGGAGATTTGTAACTTGCCTAAGATTACACAGCTAGTAGTAGTAAAATCAGGATTTAAAGTTGAGTATTCTGGAGTAGGGCATGGCAACCCACTCCAGTATTCTTGTCTGGAGAATCTCATGGACGAAAGAGCCTGGTGGGCTTCTGGCTATAGGGTCGCACAGATTCGGACACAACTGAAGAGACAGCACAGCACAGCATTCAGCATAGTCTGACTTTAGAAGCTGAGCTGTTATATTCTATTCCAGCCACTTGATTATTTTAGTCTCTATGGAAAGGGATAGATAAAATTTTACTGGGCTTCCCTTGTGGCTCAGTGGATAAGAACCCGTCTGCCAATGCAGGAGACACGGGTTAGATCCCTGATCCGGGAAGATCCCACATACCGCAGAGCAGCTAAACCCACACATCAACAAAGACCCAGCACAGCCAAAAATAAATAAATCAAAGTTTAAAAAAAAAAAACTTTGCCGTGATCATTCCCTTTATAGCTCTATGAAAAGAGGATGTGAGGATTGGAACTTGTCCTCTTAAGTTAAATGAAGCCCACAAGTTTAAAGAGGCATCAAATCCTCCTTTGTCTTCAGATAGTAGAAGTGCTATCTGGAGATGAACTGTACACCTGGCTCATATATTTAAATTTAAACTATTTTACTACTGTAAATACCAAGAATACTTCACAGGCAATTTTTTGCCATTCCCTTAGTTTTATAAATTGCTTTGAGGGAATAAAGCCCTCCCAGCACTGTAAAAACCCATTGTCTGTGTTATCTATCATGCTTAACAACCAAAAACAAGGTGTAGGAGAAACTGTTAGAAAAAATGATTTTTAAAAGACAACAAACTTTCTATTCCTCTGGCAATTACAGTTTAGGGCTATCACCTATATCATGCTTCATTAAAAATGTGCCATTTTGTGAAATTAGGCTGTTTAGCAAAAAATCAGAAGCAGAGAACCTCATTTAATATTGTGTATCTGGTGTGTGCTTGATTAAAGTTGATAGCATTATCAAAACTATCCTGGCAGTACTTAAATCTCTTTCCTATCCAAAGATTAGTAGTAGTATTATCTCCAGTTTATAAAAGAGGAAACTGAAGCAACAAGGAGATTTGTAACTTGCCTAAGATTACACAGCTAGTAGTAGTAAAATCAGGATTTAAAGTTGAGTATTCTGGAGTAGGGCATGGCAACCCACTCCAGTATTCTTGTCTGGAGAATCTCATGGACGAAAGAGCCTGGTGGGCTTCTGGCTATAGGGTCGCACAGATTCGGACACAACTGAAGAGACAGCACAGCACAGCATTCAGCATAGTCTGACTTTAGAAGCTGAGCTGTTATATTCTATTCCAGCCACTTGATTATTTTAGTCTCTATGGAAAGGGATAGATAAAATTTTACTGGGCTTCCCTTGTGGCTCAGTGGATAAGAACCCGTCTGCCAATGCAGGAGACACGGGTTAGATCCCTGATCCGGGAAGATCCCACATACCGCAGAGCAGCTAAACCCACACATCAACAAAGACCCAGCACAGCCAAAAATAAATAAATCAAAGTTTAAAAAAAAAAAACTTTGCCGTGATCATTCCCTTTATAGCTCTATGAAAAGAGGATGTGAGGATTGGAACTTGTCCTCTTAAGTTAAATGAAGCCCACAAGTTTAAAGAGGCATCAAATCCTCCTTTGTCTTCAGATAGTAGAAGTGCTATCTGGAGATGAACTGTACACCTGGCTCATATATTTAAATTTAAACTATTTTACTACTGTAAATACCAAGAATACTTCACAGGCAATTTTTTGCCATTCCCTTAGTTTTATAAATTGCTTTGAGGGAATAAAGCCCTCCCAGCACTGTAAAAACCCATTGTCTGTGTTATCTATCATGCTTAACAACCAAAAACAAGGTGTAGGAGAAACTGTTAGAAAAAATGATTTTTAAAAGACAACAAACTTTCTATTCCTCTGGCAATTACAGTTTAGGGCTATCACCTATATCATGCTTCATTAAAAATGTGCCATTTTGTGAAATTAGGCTGTTTAGCAAAAAATCAGAAGCAGAGAACCTCATTTAATATTGTGTATCTGGTGTGTGCTTGATTAAAGTTGATAGCATTATCAAAACTATCCTGGCAGTACTTAAATCTCTTTCCTTGGATTCCTTTTGTTTAAAAGGCAGACAGGGGTCCATTCATCATGTTCTACTGAGCTAGAATTGGACAAAAACATAGAATTGAATGGCTGTAAGCATGCAAAGCCTTGTTTAAGGCTCTCAAATGCAGCTTTTAAAAGAGAACTTAATTTCTTTTTTTTTTTTTTTGTGACTAGATTGAAGACCAACTTTCCATATGCTGATCACTGCACAAATCGAGGCTATTTGTTAAGTCCAGTCACAGTGCAAAGAAACGTATGTGGAGAAAATGCTAGCGTGAAGGTCTCCATTGAAATTGAAGGATTTCAGCTACCAGTTACCTTTACATGTGATGGTAGGTTCAGAGTTCCCAAACCATTTAGTTTTGCTCTGATTAAGGAGAAAATATTTAGTATGTTAATATTTCCATTTTTTAAAAAAATAAAGTGACTTTTTTAGCATTAGGTATTTTTTAAAAATTTGCATGTGTGTGTGGTCAAAAACTTAATATGCATTAGTTATCCTTTTCCAGAAACTGACATTCATGTGGATAGTTTTTTGGTATGGATTAGTGAGAAAAGTTTACCTTTATAACTACGTATTTCTTTGAAAAATGCTGAGTAATTTGGTTAATCAGTGGCTCTTGGCCAAAACCTGAAATCATTAGCTAGAAAGGCTAATTGTAGAAATTCTTTTCATTCTAAAAGGAGACTTGTTTTTAAACATACCTTAAATTTTGGTTTGGGGCATCATTGAAGTATTCAGTAAGAATTAATACTAAGATTGAAGGAAAGAATGGTCCATAACTTCTTGATTAAAACAAACATCGATAAGCCTTAATAGCAAATGTTTTAATTTGTATCAAAGCTTAACTTGATATATCGATTTGATTCACTTAAAAAATATATCAAATGACTATTGTTTGCGTCTGCATAAATGTTACATCTCTGTTAAAAAGTGTAACCATATTAGAATGCTTTATGTGTTTAAATGCTGTATATATAAATGTGTTCAAAAAAATGGTCAAGCTTTTCTTTTTGGGATTAAAGTTGATAGCATTATCAAAACTATCCTGGCAGTACTTAAATCTCTTTCCTTGGATTCCTTTTGTTTAAAAGGCAGACAGGGGTCCATTCATCATGTTCTACTGAGCTAGAATTGGACAAAAACATAGAATTGAATGGCTGTAAGCATGCAAAGCCTTGTTTAAGGCTCTCAAATGCAGCTTTTAAAAGAGAACTTAATTTCTTTTTTTTTTTTTTTGTGACTAGATTGAAGACCAACTTTCCATATGCTGATCACTGCACAAATCGAGGCTATTTGTTAAGTCCAGTCACAGTGCAAAGAAACGTATGTGGAGAAAATGCTAGCGTGAAGGTCTCCATTGAAATTGAAGGATTTCAGCTACCAGTTACCTTTACATGTGATGGTAGGTTCAGAGTTCCCAAACCATTTAGTTTTGCTCTGATTAAGGAGAAAATATTTAGTATGTTAATATTTCCATTTTTTAAAAAAATAAAGTGACTTTTTTAGCATTAGGTATTTTTTAAAAATTTGCATGTGTGTGTGGTCAAAAACTTAATATGCATTAGTTATCCTTTTCCAGAAACTGACATTCATGTGGATAGTTTTTTGGTATGGATTAGTGAGAAAAGTTTACCTTTATAACTACGTATTTCTTTGAAAAATGCTGAGTAATTTGGTTAATCAGTGGCTCTTGGCCAAAACCTGAAATCATTAGCTAGAAAGGCTAATTGTAGAAATTCTTTTCATTCTAAAAGGAGACTTGTTTTTAAACATACCTTAAATTTTGGTTTGGGGCATCATTGAAGTATTCAGTAAGAATTAATACTAAGATTGAAGGAAAGAATGGTCCATAACTTCTTGATTAAAACAAACATCGATAAGCCTTAATAGCAAATGTTTTAATTTGTATCAAAGCTTAACTTGATATATCGATTTGATTCACTTAAAAAATATATCAAATGACTATTGTTTGCGTCTGCATAAATGTTACATCTCTGTTAAAAAGTGTAACCATATTAGAATGCTTTATGTGTTTAAATGATAACTGTTATACATATAAATGTGTTCAGAAATGTAGTTTTTGTATTAGATAAGAGGTTTTATGGCCTTTTCTGTCAAGATCTTTTCATGAATTTGAATATAGTCGTCATCTTCTAAAATAAGAGCTCTAATTATAGAAATAGGTTGCTTTAGGTTTTAATGATTTGTAATCTTAGTATCCAGCTATTGCCAAGAATGATAATTGAATAATGCTTCCTACTTACTATATTTTTATTCTTTCTTGGAATATTTATCAGGCAGAAGTCAATTGTTTAAAATGGTGATTCTTTCACCTTATAACTTGGTTTAAATAATTGGTTGCTAGATACTGCTAGATGTCAGTTATCTAGACATCCTGTAAGATATCCTGTTGGTGACTTTAAAATACCAGTTGCTATATATTGAAATGATGTTTTGGGCATATTAGTTTAAATAAAACATAATATTGAAATTAGCTTCATCTGTTTCTTTTTACTTTCTTCAATGTGGCTACTAGAAAATTTTAAATTATGTATTTGACCTGCATTATGTTTCTCTTATATAGTGGTGTTTTAGACTGTAAGAAATAGTCTGAATAGGTATATACTTAGAGTTAAATGAGTAAAATGAAAATAATGACTAACTCTTTTACAGTGAGTTCTACTGTAGAAATCATTATAATGCAAGCCCTTTGTTGGGTACATGATGACTTGAATCAAGTAGATGTTGGCAGCTATGTTCTGAAAGTTTGTGGTCAAGAGGAAGTGCTACAGAAGTAAGTTTTTTTCGTTTAATAATTGAGCAACATTTCTGGAAATTTCATCTTAATGTGGTTTACACTAGAAAATTTCAAGCTAAATATATAATCTAAAACCACACTGGGTTCCAGTGAATTGATTTATTGGATCAGTGAACTTATATTAAAATATACATTGTCTAAGACATCATGTCTAAGACAGAAGAGGAATTTGAGATAATTAAGACATAATCTTGCCCTTAAGAAGCTGATAGTTGGGGGGATATACATATGACTAATCTGGGATCATATATATCTGTAAACAGCAAAATTCTGTAAAAGTAAAAAGTAAAATAAAAATTAAAAAAAAAAAATTGAAAAAAAAACCTGATAGTGTTAGATTGGAAGAATGGTGGGTAATTGGTTGAGAAATGAATTTAATATTTTTTTCTTTTTTCAGAGAGGCAATAGTCACTTCATTATGAATTCCATTTTCCTTTATAGCATGTAGTATTTCTTTACCCACAGTGTTTCTCTGGGATTTCCATTTAGTTGCCCAAAAATATCATTATATGAATCTTTTTCTGAACCTACTAGAAATTCTGTCACTGTTTTCTTCCCTTCTCTGTCTTCATCTTCTTTGCTTTAACTCTTCTCATGTAGAATTATTCTTCTATTTAAATGCCCATACTTGGTTTAAAAATCTATATTTTACATATATATGGAATCTAGTAGGATGGTAATGATAATACATACAGTGAAGCGATGAAAAAACAAACATGGAGAACAGACATACGAACATTGTGAGAACTGAACAGTGGGTGGGAGGCATAAAGGAAGTAGCGTGAAAACCTATACTATCATATGTGAAAAAAAATAACTATAGTCATTGCTCTGTGAGAAAAGCGGATCCTGCAGGGGCACTATGTGACGGCCTGGAGGGGTGGGATGGGGGACATATACGTATGACTAATCTGGGATCATACATGTCTGTAAACGACAGAACTCTGTAAAAGTAAAAAGTAAAATAAAAATTGAAAAAAAGTCTATATTTTGCATCCTCTTCAATTTCTGATGATTATACAGTTTATATTTTATAATTTCTAATTTGAGGAGACTAACATTGACGAATAATTGATATATTTTAACAGTAGTCATTGCCTTGGAAGTCATGAACATATTCAAAACTGTCGAAAATGGGACACAGAGATTAAACTACAACTCTTGACCTTCAGTGCAATGTGTCAAAATCTGGCCCGAACAGTAAGTGTGTACCCTGTACTGAACTGCATTTTGTTGAATATGAATAACTTTTATGAATAATATGAATAACTTTTATGAGTAATATGAATAGCTGTAAGCAGTCAGTTTGCAGTTTGTACCTACTCTAAAAGATTTGGGTTTGACTGGAAGTGAGGAACTCTATCCCCTCGATATGGAAGTCTTTTTAGCAGATAGTGTAGAACTTTCAATCATGGAGGTTTAGATAGCATAATCCTCAGAGCTGGAGGCATGTGTTAAAATCAGAGTGATAAAATTATAAGAGTTTGGCTTGTAATAATTTTACACAAGTTGCACAGGGAAAAACATTAAGGTCAATCAAAGAGAAATGGGGAAGAGGGCTTCCTTGTGGTCCAGTGGGTAAGGACACCACCTTGCAGTGTAAGGGCACCTGTTCGATCCCTGGCCTGGGAAGATCCCACGTGCCATGGAGCGACTGGACCGATGTGGCCAACTACCGAGCCGGAGCTCTGGAGCGCATGTGCCCAGAGCCGGTGCTCTGCGACAACAGAGGCCACTGCGATAGGAGGCCCACACGGGCCAAAGAACAAAGATGGATGAGAAGAGATAAATGAAAAGACCAATAGAAGGGGCCCCCCACCCCCAAAAATAAAAAACAAATAAATTTAAAAAATAAATAAAAGAGAAATGGGGAAGAAAGAAGATTTTGGTTGCTAAAATATGGTTTGGGAGAGAAAAAGATTCACATTGACCTTTGCACCAAACTGAGGAAAATACTTTATTTTTCACCAAATGAAAACTGATTCTCTGTGTAAAAGTATAGTAGTTTATTTTGAGGTTAAAGCGAAATAGAATGTAAGAAATTAGGCCATTTTATTTCTTGATGAGTTTTAATCTCTAAAGAGAAATCATTCTTCATTTGATTGAACTTTGAGAAGAAAAATATCTGTCATTTCTACTTTCTCTTTTCATTATTTTCCTAGGTTTTACTCCTATGTTCCATAGAATTTACTTCACTTGTGTGGAAACTCTTTCACTGGCTTCAGTACATTTTAGCAATCATTAAGAACTTCTCTTTCCAGTTTCTTAAGGAAGGATGTTCTTTAGTATTTTGCATAGTAAGGGTTATAGTTGAAGAGACTAGTACCTCATTTATTGAGGGTGAGGCAGAAGGAAAATTAATTATCATTAGAAAAAATAATTTCAGATATTCAGATGATCTGTAAGCAGTCAGTTTGCAGTTTGTACCTACTCTAAAAGATTTGGGTTTGACTGGAAGTGAGGAACTCTATCCCCTCGATATGGAAGTCTTTTTAGCAGATAGTGTAGAACTTTCAATCATGGAGGTTTAGATAGCATAATCCTCAGAGCTGGAGGCATGTGTTAAAATCAGAGTGATAAAATTATAAGAGTTTGGCTTGTAATAATTTTACACAAGTTGCACAGGGAAAAACATTAAGGTCAATCAAAGAGAAATGGGGAAGAGGGCTTCCCTTGTGGTCCAGTGGGTAAGGACACCACCTTGCAGTGTAAGGGCACCTGTTCGATCCCTGGCCTGGGAAGATCCCACGTGCCATGGAGCGACTGGACCGATGTGGCCAACTACCGAGCCGGAGCTCTGGAGCGCATGTGCCCAGAGCCGGTGCTCTGCGACAACAGAGGCCACTGCGATAGGAGGCCCACACGGGCCAAAGAACAAAGATGGATGAGAAGAGATAAATGAAAAGACCAATAGAAGGGGCCCCCCACCCCCAAAAATAAAAAACAAATAAATTTAAAAAATAAATAAAAGAGAAATGGGGAAGAAAGAAGATTTTGGTTGCTAAAATATGGTTTGGGAGAGAAAAAGATTCACATTGACCTTTGCACCAAACTGAGGAAAATACTTTATTTTTCACCAAATGAAAACTGATTCTCTGTGTAAAAGTATAGTAGTTTATTTTGAGGTTAAAGCGAAATAGAATGTAAGAAATTAGGCCATTTTATTTCTTGATGAGTTTTAATCTCTAAAGAGAAATCATTCTTCATTTGATTGAACTTTGAGAAGAAAAATATCTGTCATTTCTACTTTCTCTTTTCATTATTTTCCTAGGTTTTACTCCTATGTTCCATAGAATTTACTTCACTTGTGTGGAAACTCTTTCACTGGCTTCAGTACATTTTAGCAATCATTAAGAACTTCTCTTTCCAGTTTCTTAAGGAAGGATGTTCTTTAGTATTTTGCATAGTAAGGGTTATAGTTGAAGAGACTAGTACCTCATTTATTGAGGGTGAGGCAGAAGGAAAATTAATTATCATTAGAAAAAATAATTTCAGATATTCAGATGATATCTTATCTGGTTCCCACTTCACCTTCATTTGGCTGTCAGCCATCTTTAAAAGTGATTTTAGCTCTCCATTCTCTCTATATATAAGAAATGTTTTTCCTTTGAAAGATACTTACATATCAGAAACTAGACTTTAAAATATTCATGTTCTTTCCATTTTAAAAATAGTTTTTTAGAAGATTGAATCACTTTTTTGAGTCAATGATAAATATTTAATTCTGATAACATTTTAAGCCTCATTTCTGAAGAATCACTTTGATTTCGAGAGTTTGTCATATGCTTAACCATATTTCACTTGGCAATAGAAAGACTAATGAATTTCATTATTCAGTACACATTTGTCTGTATGTTTATTTAGGCTGAAGATGATGAAACACCTGTGGATTTAAACAAACACCTGCATCAAATAGAAAAACCTTATAAAGAAGTCATGACAAGGTGTGGCATCTAAAACATTAATTTCAGGCTTTCAAGCTTTACTTTTGGATGTGAATGCTTTTATTTTGGTGAATAAAACAGTCATTCTTGTATATAATATCTTTCAGTCACAATAACTGTTCTTCATTTTAGACATCCTGTTGAAGAACTTTTAGATTCTTATCACAGCCAGGTGGAGCTGGCTCTTCAAATTGAAGTAAGTCTTTTTTTTTTTTTAAAGATTTATTTATTTATTTATTTATTTTTATTTATTTATTTTTGGGCGGGGGTTGGGGAGGGAGGGAAGCTTGGTCTTTCGTTTCTGTCTGTTCATCCGTCTTTGTTCTTTGGCTCCTGTGGGCCTCCCATCGCAGTGGCGTCTGTTGCTGCAGAGCGCTGACTCTGGAGGGCTCGGTAATTGGACATACCGGTCTAGCCGCTCCGCGGCACATGGGATCTTCCCAGGCCAGGAATCGAACCGGCGCCCCTTGCACTGCAAGGCGGTGTCCTTACCCACTGGACCACCAGGAGAAACCCACTTAAGATGTTTTAAGCTGAGGGTAGGAAGTGGAGTTAGGTGACTTGTTTAGTCTTGAACTCTGAAGTTACTCTGGTCAAACTGGAGTGATTAAATTTAGGGTTGACATGTTGGTCTCAGGGAGACTACTTAGGCAAGATTTTTTGTAGTGGTCTAGGTAAAAGGTGGGCTTCTCTGGTGGCTTGGTGGTAGAGAATCCACCTGTCAGTGCAGGAGACATGGGTTCAATCCCTGGGTCAGGAAGATCCCCTGGTAAAGGAAATGGCAATCTGTTCCAGTATTCTTGCCTGGGACATCCTATGGGCATAAGAGCCTGGCTGGCTATGTCCATGGGGTCACAAAAGAGTCAGAGTAAACAACAACAACAGTTAAAATGCAATGAGTAGGGTGACAGCAGAAAGGAGGGACTGGTTAGCAGTATTTAGAGATAGAATTGGTTAGATTTTGGTAGATAATGAGATAGAAGAAGAAATAGTGCAGGGTGACTTCCAGATTTCTAGCTACTACTATATTTTTTATCAGTGTATAATTATGTTAATTTGTTCAATAGATACTGAGTATCCGCTATCCCAGGGCACTGTTGCAGGTGTTGAGCATATGACAGTGGATGAAAGAAATGTAATCCTTGCATTTTAGAGAATTTACATTCTAGTTAGAGGAAGCAAGTTTATTAATAAACTGGCAAGGTATATATCAGGTGTAAGTGCTGTAAGAGAAAGATAAAGGGGTAGTTAATGTTGTGCAGTTTTGAATAAGGTAATTAGAGAAGCGTTCATTGAGAAAATAAATTTGAGTAAATTTACTAGAGAAGGAGAGGAAGAAGCTTATCTGAGGTTATCTGAGGGAGAATTATGTCTGGTATATAGAAGGTCTGCCAGGCAAGACTAGAATGAGGAGGAGGGCAAGAGTGGAAACAAATCAAAGAGGAAAATTTTTGCTAGCCAGAGGAGAGAAAATAATTGGGCCAGAGTGATAGCAAAAGTGATTAGAAGTTCGTGCTAGGAGGATTTACCAACAGGTGCAATGTTGAACGAGGGAGAGGGAGAGAGAGAGAAACGTGACTTGAATATTGTCTGTCTGAGCACATTGGAAATTAGGAGTTCCATTTAGTAGAAAACTGAGAGAAGAGGAGGTTTGTGGAGAAGATGGGAACTCAGTTTTGAACATTATGTTTGAGATGACTGTTACTCATCCAGATGGTGATATTGAGTAGACAGTTGCATATCAATCTGGAATTTAATGTAGGAGATCCAGGCTGGCGATAATAAACTGGGAAATCACCAGAATCTAAATAAATATTTTGCAGCCCAAGAAAACCATTGCAGGTAGGAAAAAAAGCTTCGAGGACAAAACTATGTCTTATAAGAAAATAAGAAGTCCACATCTGCCTGCAGCAGTCACTCCACTTCTCTGTTCTTGCAGCAAAACTCTTGAAAGTTAATCTGTTTTTTCTCCTTACACTTCCCTCCTTTCTAATTTTCTTGCGTACCTACTTCAGTCAAGTTTTTAGTCTCAACAGTTCTCTGAAACTGCACTTAAGAACATCAAGGACTTCAGTGGTCACAATTCCAGTAATAAGTTCTTAGTCTTTCTTTTCCTCAACTTTTCTATAGTATTTGATAAAAGTTGATTGTTTCTTCTTGAAATACTCATATGGCTTCTGGGGTATCACATTCTTGGCTCTCCTACTTCCAATGTCAGCTCTGTTTTCACTCATACCTGTGGCCTTGGAGTTCCTTGTAATCTCCTTACCTTCCTGACCTCTAAATACTAGAATGCCTGGGGCACTCAATTCTAGGACCTCTTTTCTTATCTCTATTCACACTGTAGGTCATCTTCTTTAAATACCCTACATATCTTGATCATCACTTCAGATTCAGATTTCTGATACTTTTTATATAACTGTCTGACATCTCAAATTTAAGATCTATAAAGCTGTGTTTTTGTTTCTATGCTACCTTTTGTATCTATCAGTTCATCCATCTTCTTAATAAATGGTAACTGTCCTTCCATTTGCTCTTCTTCACTATCAAAGCTACACACCTAGTCAACTGCAAGAGTTAACAGTTGCCTACTGGTCTGCTAGCTTCTGCTTGTTCTTCTATAGCCTGTCTTCAGTAGGTAATCAAAATTACCTTTTACAAACAAATCACTGAATGCAATTTGGTATCCTGAATTATATCCTAGAAGAGGAAAAATACATTAGTGGAAAAACTGCTAAAACATGTATTAAGTCTGCAGTTTAGGTAATAGTAATGTAGTGATCGTTAATGTTTTAGTGTTGACAAATTTAACATGGTTATGAGAACTCTTTACTATTATAAATCTAAAATTACTCCAAAATTAAAAATTTATTTTTAAAGATGAATATAATCACGGAAAGCAAATGTTAAGATAAGAGAAAATCAAAGCCAAAAGATGGTCCTTTGAAAAGACTAATAAAATTTATAAGCCTTTAAAGATATTAAATCATGCCACAATTTTGTTCAAAATCCTGTTTACCAGCTTAGTAAAATTTAAATTGCTAATTCTGTGGTTTCAAAGCCCTACACATTCTGATCCACTTCTCTGATCTGGCTTCCTACCACTTTCTTTAAATAGTTTTTTTTTTTTTTTTAATTTTGGCCTCTTACTGGTCCTTCGTTTATTCATTTTTATCCATCTTAATTCTTTGGCCTGTGTGGGCCTCCCATCCCGGTGACCTCTCTCATTGCAGAGCACTGGCTCTGGGCGCATGTGCTCCAGAGTGCTGGCTCACAATTGGACACATCAGTCCAGCTGCTGTGCAGCACCTGGGATCTTCCTGTGCCAGGGATTGAACCAGTGCCCCTTGCACTGCAAGGCGGACTCTTTACCCACTGGATTACCAGGGAAGTCCTTAAATAGTATTTTTAAAAAATATTTTATTTATTTATTTGACTGCTCCAGGTCTTAGTTGCAGCACACTGGACATTATTTAGTTGAGGCAAGCGTGATCTAGTTCCTTCACCAGGAAATAACACCTAGACCCCCTGTATTCCTGCACTGGACCACCAAGGAAGTTTCTTCTTCCCCTTTTTTCCTTTGTTTTAGTTGATCTGCAAGCATGCCTCCTAACTAAAGGAGGCATTGAGCCTGTTCCTTCTTTTATTGCTTTTTCTCCAGATGCTGGAATGACTTACCTTTCAGTTCATTAGAGCTTGTGCTCTAATTTATAATCAGAGAGCTCTTCACTGACCATCTTATTGGAAATAGTGAGTCTGTCACATCTGTTCCCCATATTTGTATAGCTTTATTGAGATAAAATTTATGGATCATAAAATGTACCCATTATTATGTACAATTCAACGATTCTTTTAGCAAATGAATAGAGTTGTATAATCACTACATTTCATTTTTAGAACATTTTTGTCACTCCCAAAAGTTTCCACGTGCTTCTTTCTAGTCATTCTCCCATTCTCATCCTCAGCCCTGAGCAACTGCTGATCTGGTTCCTGACTCGATAGATTTGCCTTTAATGGAAATTTCCTGTAAAAGGAGTCCTACCCTTTTAATCCTTTACATCTGATTTCTTTTACATACCATAGTGGTTTTTCAGATTGGAGGATGATTGCTTTATAATGTTGTGTTAGTTTCTTCTGTACAACAATGTATATCAGCTTTAAGTATATACATGTCCCCTCCCTCTGGAGCCTCCTTCCGCTTTCCATGCCACCCCCTCTAGGTCATCACGAGCATCGAGCTGAATTATACAGCAGCTTCCCACTAGCGCCCTACACATACCATACTGTTCTTAAGCTTTGTTCGTGTCAAGTTTATTTGTGTAGTATGTATCCTTTCTTTTGCCTTTTTTTTTTATTCCTGAATACTTTCATCATTTGTCTATACCATATTTTATTTATCTAGTCACCCAGTAACTGATGTTTATGACTGTATGTGCAGATGGAAATTTGAGACGATTGGATCCTTACAATTGTGAGATATCCTATAGACTGCCTGGTAGAAGAGGCAGAGAAGTTTCTGGGCTCAGAGAATAGATTTGGTCAGAATAAGAGCATGAGAGCTAGAAGGAAAGGAGATTGTGTTCAGACTATGATATTGTTGTTAAGATTCTGATTTACAGTTTTGGGGTTGAAAATGTTATGAATTTGCCACATGGACTTTTTTTTTTTTTTTAATTTATTTTGGGCAGGGGTCGGGTTGGGGAGGAGGGGAGTGGGCGGGCCACTTCTATTGGTCTTTCTCTGTTTTCATCCGTCTTTGTTCTTTGTCTCCTGTGGGCCTCCCATCGCGGTGGCATCTGTCGCTGCAGAGCGCCGGCTCTGGGCGCATGCTCTCCAGAGCTCCGCTCGGCAGTTGGACACATCGGTCCAGCCGCTCCGCGGCACGTGGTATCTTCCCAGGCCAGGGATCGAACCGGCGCCCCTTGCACTGCAAGGCGGTTTCCTTACCCACTGAACCACCAGGCGAGCCCTGCCACATGGACATTTAACTGAGCCTTCTTTAGGATATGAGGTAGAAAGTCAGAGAAATGTCCGGAGAGAAAATAAAGCAGGTAGTAGAGGAAATAACCAGTCATTCTCCCATTCTCATCCTCAGCCCTGAGCAACTGCTGATCTGGTTCCTGACTCGATAGATTTGCCTTTAATGGAAATTTCCTGTAAAAGGAGTCCTACCCTTTTAATCCTTTACATCTGATTTCTTTTACATACCATAGTGGTTTTTCAGATTGGAGGATGATTGCTTTATAATGTTGTGTTAGTTTCTTCTGTACAACAATGTATATCAGCTTTAAGTATATACATGTCCCCTCCCTCTGGAGCCTCCTTCCGCTTTCCATGCCACCCCCTCTAGGTCATCACGAGCATCGAGCTGAATTATACAGCAGCTTCCCACTAGCGCCCTACACATACCATACTGTTCTTAAGCTTTGTTCGTGTCAAGTTTATTTGTGTAGTATGTATCCTTTCTTTTGCCTTTTTTTTTTATTCCTGAATACTTTCATCATTTGTCTATACCATATTTTATTTATCTAGTCACCCAGTAACTGATGTTTATGACTGTATGTGCAGATGGAAATTTGAGACGATTGGATCCTTACAATTGTGAGATATCCTATAGACTGCCTGGTAGAAGAGGCAGAGAAGTTTCTGGGCTCAGAGAATAGATTTGGTCAGAATAAGAGCATGAGAGCTAGAAGGAAAGGAGATTGTGTTCAGACTATGATATTGTTGTTAAGATTCTGATTTACAGTTTTGGGGTTGAAAATGTTATGAATTTGCCACATGGACTTTTTTTTTTTTTTTAATTTATTTTGGGCAGGGGTCGGGTTGGGGAGGAGGGGAGTGGGCGGGCCACTTCTATTGGTCTTTCTCTGTTTTCATCCGTCTTTGTTCTTTGTCTCCTGTGGGCCTCCCATCGCGGTGGCATCTGTCGCTGCAGAGCGCCGGCTCTGGGCGCATGCTCTCCAGAGCTCCGCTCGGCAGTTGGACACATCGGTCCAGCCGCTCCGCGGCACGTGGTATCTTCCCAGGCCAGGGATCGAACCGGCGCCCCTTGCACTGCAAGGCGGTGTCCTTACCCACTGAACCACCAGGCGAAGCCCTGCCACATGGACATTTAACTGAGCCTTCTTTTAGGATATGAGGTAGAAAGTCAGAGAAATGTCCGGAGAGAAAATAAAGCAGGTAGTAGAGGAAATAACCACCCCTCAGTGGAAGGCAGACCAGTCAGTCAGGGGCCAAGTCAGGCAACAGAAACTAGTAGATTTTTGCATCAGGAAACGTAAAGAATTGTTAGTATAAGGGATAAAAGGAGGACTTAAGAAGGAGTTGGCATATTATGGCTCACATGCCGTATCTGGCCAGTAGTCCAGTGTTATAAATAAAGTTTTATTGAAACACAGCTATACTCATTCATTTATATATTATCTATGTCTGTTTTCATGCAGAGTTGAATTATGACAGGCTGTTAGGCCCACAAAGCCTAAAACATTTGTGTCACTTGCCCTAAGAGGTCTGGAAGTAACAGGTACAAAGAAATAGCCATCAACTCCAGGTTGAGGAACAGCGGGTAGTAAAGGAACTTTTAGCACTTATGATAGAGCCTCTCCCCGACCCCAGCCTCTCTGAAGAGGATATGGCTGTCACGGAAACACACAGGTTGCCTATAGCAAGGACACTTGATAGAGCTATCCTATGGGAAGACCATGGTCTGAGGGTGCAGCTGGAGCTGATCTTTAAGGACCACTGGGCTTCCATACTAAAAATGGAGGACTGGAACCCTGATGAGAATATCTTTCTGAAGGTCTAGTTCTAGTATCACAAGGTAAAGCAAAGGGTGGATTTGGAACACGAGGAGTGGATAAATGCCACTTAAAATGATGGAGAATAGTAGAGGAGACTAGCATGAGCCTCAAAGGCTTCTGTATGAAAGTGGAAGAATAAAAGAAAGCAGAAACACAAATAAGCAAAAATGAACAGTGGGTGGGAGGCATAGAGGGAGTAACATGTTAGGGGATCCTGCAGGGGCTCTGTGCGAGTGCCTGGAGGGGTGGGATGGGGGGAACTGGGAGAGGGCTGGAGGAGGGAGGGGCTAGGGATATACATATGACTAATCTGGGATTATACATATCTGTAAACAACAAAACTGTAAAAGTAAAAAGTAAAATAAAAATAATTATTAAAAAGAAAAAAATAGGAACTTTCAGCATCTGAGGACTGCAAGGTAACTAGGTGTTTGAGAAAATGAGGTGATTTTACTTAAGCTTGAACTTTTGTTTTATGGTAGCCAAGCCTCAAAGGTGGAAAACTTTAAATTTTTAAGAGATTGTACAGTACTGAGTTTCAGCCCTTTCTAGCAGTACTTGGCATTTAAGTTTGACATAAATACTTGATGAATTAATTTGTTATATAAGAATGTTTCTTATGAGGTGTACTTTAAAACAATGATGGGGAAGTGGAGAGGCTTTTTAAATCATCTTCATCAGGTACATTATTTTATAATATATTTGTGCATGTGTATTAGTACTGTCGACTAAAAAAAGATAAACAACTTGAGAGTTGTGGGTTAAGTTTTATTTGGGTCATAATTAGGACTGCAGCCCTGGAGGCAGTACCCCAGATAGCTCTGAGAGACTGCTTCAAAGAGGCAGCAGGAGGATGATCAATATATAAGATTTTTGAGGAGGGGTATTTCCATACCAATAAACAGTCATTTTATAAATGGTTTTCAATTAATCATTAGGATCTAATTTCATCATAAAGGATTTTAGTGCTTTTCTAGATGTGAGGAGATGCAAGGATTGAGATAATAAAGGTCTCCTAAAAGGCATCCACCTATCTAAAGACCTGCCCCACCTTGGAGCACAAAGTGCCTCTACCCCACTCTGATCTCCATCAGGAGGTATTGGAAGGTCAGCAGCTCAACAGCATCGGTCTTAATGTTGCTCAGTGTTATTAACTTGTGACCAATCTGATGGTCACAGAAACCTGGTTTTTGATACCAGAATTTTGCAGGAGAGTGAGAATCGTTGTTGTTTTTAATGTGGAAATTATTCCCAAATGAAAATTAAGAAGATAACTCATTTCAATGATTTCAGAGTTTGTTAGTCATCTGTTGCTGCTGATTCTAATAAATTAAATTCATTTGCATATGAATGATTATATCAGGCAAAATGAAAATTAACCAGACCTGCTTTTTTTTGCTTCAAAAGTAAATTATGTAGTTGGGAGCTTCCCTGGTGGTCCAGTGGGTAAAGAGTCCTCCTTGCAGTGCAAGGGGCATCACTTTGATCCCTGGCATGGGAAGATCCCACGTGCTGCAGTGCTGGACTGATGTGTCCAATTATGAGCCAGCTCTCTGGAGTGCATGCCCCCAGAGCCAGTGCTCTGCAGTGAGAGAGGCCACTGCATTGGGAGGCCCACACAGGCCAAAGAATAAAGATGGATGAAATTAAAAATCATGTAATTTGAATTTCCCTGGCAGTTCAGTGGTTAAGACTCTGTGCTTCCACGGTGGGGGAGGTGAGCGGGGCTGGGATCCCTGGGGTTGGGGTTGAGGGGACTAAAGTCCTGAATGCCAGAAAACAAAGTAAATTACGTAATTGAAAAGCTATCTTGTTTCTTTTGTTTTTCATCACAAAGGAGTAAAAGGATATCTGTTCTTAGGCACATCTAAAATGTTTGTTTTTTCCCTCATCTCTGAAATTGATCCTTGCAATTCCACATACTTACGTTTATTCTACTTTTTACTTTTAAAGAACCAACACAGAGCGGTAGATCAAGTAATTAAAGCTGTAAGAAAAATCTGTAGTGCTTTAGATGGTGTGGAGACTCTTGCCATTACAGAATCCGTAAAGAAGTTGAAGAGAGCAGTAAATCTTCCAAGGAGCAGAAGTGCTGAAGTGAGTATTTTTTATCAACATTTTATCACATGCAAATATATACTTAAGTGAGCATCTGTCATTTAAACTGAGAAGTTTTTGCTTCTGCTAGACAGCATGTTACCATTTAAGCTCTAGCTTTTACTTTTGACCTGATTTGGTCACTTATTTGGTAAGGTGGTGGCGTTTTCGACAGATGAACTGCCTTGAAGAACCGAGAGTTGACACTAAGTGGGTGTCCAGCTGAACTTTTTGTGTGTAGAGGAGGAACTCTGGCAAAAATGAGTTGTTTGTAGATTTTAAGGTAATACTACGCTTACAGGAGCTGGATCGTAATAGCTAGCATTTCTCCCTCTGGATGAAAATGTCCATGGTTGTCATTGGGAGGTTCTGCTTTGGACTAAACCTCCTTCCTCTTGGAAAGACCCAGAAGTCTCAGTACTAGTGACTTACATTGCCTCAGAGACAACTGGGTTAGGAGCCCTCACTTGATATCATACTGTTGCATTAGTAAAAGTTCTTCCTGTGATATTTCCACAGGGATTTAATTAGTTATGTCCAGAGGGATATTCATAGCTCTGATTGGAAGAGAGAAGGATCACAAGACATGGTAAATTTAAAGAAAGGAAAAGTTATGTTGATGGTATGCTCTTCAACAAATGTCTTCTAGGAGATAGCTTAGTCCATTTATTCTCAAAAAGAGCCTGTTTCTCTGGTAGACAGAGATTTGAGTCTCTC
Source organism: Tragulus kanchil (assembly GCA_022376925.1). NCBI lineage: Eukaryota > Metazoa > Chordata > Mammalia > Artiodactyla > Tragulidae > Tragulus > Tragulus kanchil. The sequence goes on along the minus strand of JAIOJX010000006.1, from coordinate 104,037,867 downwards.
GTGCTTTGTTAGTTTGTTCTTCCCTTTCTTATTACGTGCTTGTTTTTAGAAGTTAAAAAACATACCTAAAATCATTTGGAGGTGAAAAACTGCCATGGTCCTAATGTTGTCTGTGGCTTCTATTCTTTATATTCATTTGCTGGATAAAGGGTCAGAGTAGTTTTCGTCATCTGTCGAAAACGCCCCCTCCTTACCAAATAAGGGACCAAATCAGGTCAAACTCAATTCAGATAATTGTAAGAGCCTTTTTGAGACACTAAATGGTAATAAGTAGAGTTCTGATCTCTTTAAGGGTATACACATCATGCTAATAATAGAGCAAGTTATGGAAAATAAAATACTGTATTAATGTATTTATCACTTTTGGGTTTCAAATCTTAATTACTAAATTGGTTTGATGAGGCAGATTTGACTGAGTTTCTATATTTTACGATACTTTTCAATTACCCTGTGTTTTTCTTTATATTAAAAATACCTTTTTATTTGGTTTGGGATATTCACTTTCTTTTTGCATTCTTTTTTTATTGTTTTATTAGTTCTGAAGACACTTGGGAAGTTTATCCTGTGAAGCATTTTTTTGATAGAGAGTTTAATAAATATATTGAAATTAAAAGTAAACATTTTTTGTTGCATCATGGGTGATTTTCTGATTAATTTGTATGTGTGTATGCAGGTGACATCACTGTCTGGAGGAGATACTAGCAAGAGTTCATCTAGGGGTATGTAATTAAGCTTCTTAAATTTTCAGAGTAATTGTTGCTTTTTCAGAGAATTAACAGTTTCTTTACATCTAGGCTCACTAAATCCTGTAAATCCTGTTCAAGTAAGCATGGACCAGTTAACTGCAGCAGTTTATGATCTTCTCAGACTCCATGCAAATTCTGGTAGGGGTTCTGTAGATTGTGCCCAAAGTAACAGGAACATCAAGGAAGCTTGGACAACAACAGAACAGCTCCAGTTTACAATTTTTGCTGCACACGGAATTTCAAGTAACTGGGTATCAAAGTAAGTAACTAAAAGGGGATACGTACAACTTTACCTGAAGGCTAATCTAATCTTGTAAAGCATCAGCATCCACTGTCACCTAGGTATTTAAATGGATGATACTTGATACACCAGGTACCTTTGTGTTTCAAAAATTAGAAATGTTTTATGCTGTTCCAGTAAATATTAATATCACTCCGACTGCATGCAGAAAAGACAGGAAAATATGGTTAAACTAACAAGGGCAAATGAGGTCTTTAATTCTGTTTTTTTTTGCTGGATAAAGGGTCAGAGTAGTTTTCGTCATCTGTCGAAAACGCCCTCCTTACCAAATAAGGGACCAAATCAGGTCAAACTCAATTCAGATAATTGTAAGAGCCTTTTTGAGACACTAAATGGTAATAAGTAGAGTTCTGATCTCTTTAAGGGTATACACATCATGCTAATAATAGAGCAAGTTATGGAAAATAAAATACTGTATTAATGTATTTATCACTTTTGGGTTTCAAATCTTAATTACTAAATTGGTTTGATGAGGCAGATTTGACTGAGTTTCTATATTTTACGATACTTTTCAATTACCCTGTGTTTTCTTTATATTAAAAATACCTTTTTATTTGGTTTGGGATATTCACTTTCTTTTTGCATTCTTTTTTTATTGTTTTATTAGTTCTGAAGACACTTGGGAAGTTTATCCTGTGAAGCATTTTTTTGATAGAGAGTTTAATAAATATATTGAAATTAAAAGTAAACATTTTTTGTTGCATCATGGGTGATTTTCTGATTAATTTGTATGTGTGTATGCAGGTGACATCACTGTCTGGAGGAGATACTAGCAAGAGTTCATCTAGGGGTATGTAATTAAGCTTCTTAAATTTTCAGAGTAATTGTTGCTTTTTCAGAGAATTAACAGTTTCTTTACATCTAGGCTCACTAAATCCTGTAAATCCTGTTCAAGTAAGCATGGACCAGTTAACTGCAGCAGTTTATGATCTTCTCAGACTCCATGCAAATTCTGGTAGGGGTTCTGTAGATTGTGCCCAAAGTAACAGGAACATCAAGGAAGCTTGGACAACAACAGAACAGCTCCAGTTTACAATTTTTGCTGCACACGGAATTTCAAGTAACTGGGTATCAAAGTAAGTAACTAAAAGGGGATACGTACAACTTTACCTGAAGGCTAATCTAATCTTGTAAAGCATCAGCATCCACTGTCACCTAGGTATTTAAATGGATGATACTTGATACACCAGGTACCTTTGTGTTTTTCAAAAAATTAGAAATGTTTGATGCTGTTCCAGTAAATATTAATATCACTCCGACTGCATGCAGAAAAGACAGGAAAATATGGTTAAACTAACAAGGGCAAATGCTAATTAATAAATTAATCAATTTATGACTGCTGTTTCTGCCTTGCATTTAGAACCAAGGTAATGGGACTAGACTTCAACACAGTTTTTTCTTTCCTCTTTAGTAGACTGCAGTTTACTCTTCCAAGACTTTGAGCGTTTATAAGGGCATATTTCTTTCGTTGAATTTTTCTTTCCTTTTTTTTCTCTGTTGAATTTTTAATACTGATTGTTCCTTTTTGATTTTCTGTTTTTTTTTGTCAGTTTGCCACCTTCAGTTTACTTGGAAATGACTAGTATAAACTGAAAAGTCTAAATTGAATGTATTTAATGAGGTAGCTTTATAATAGCTTAATGCTATAAAATAAAACCAAGTAGTTGTGGTTGTTGGTGTTCACTTGCTAAGTCATATCCAGCTCTTTGCAACCCCATGGTCTACAGCATACCAGGCTTCCCTATCCTTCACTGTCGCCTCAAGTTTCCTCAGAGTCATGTCCATTGAGTCAGTGATGCTATCTAGCCATTTCATTCACTATCGCTATCACCTCCTTTTGTCTTGTATTTTTTCCCAGCATTGGTATCTTTTCCATTGAGTCAGCTGTTTGCATCAGGTGGCCAAAATATTGGAGCTTCAGCTTCAGCATCTGTCCTCTTAGTGGATTTACTTCAGGATTGACTAGTTTGATTTCCTTGCTATCCAAGGGACTCTTAAGAGTTTTCTCCAGCCACCATAGTTCAAAGGCCCCCTCAGTTTCTTGATCTTCTCAGACTCCATGCAAATCTGTGGGGCTGAAAAGTAACAGGAACATCAAGGAAGCTTGGACAACAACAGAACAGCTCCAGTTTACAATTTTTGCTGCACACGGAATTTCAAGTAACTGGGTATCAAAGTAAGTAACTAAAAGGGGATACGTACAACTTTACCTGAAGGCTAATCTAATCTTGTAAAGCATCAGCATCCACTGTCACCTAGGTATTTAAATGGATGATACTTGATACACCAGGTACCTTTGTGTTTTTCAAAAAATTAGAAATGTTTGATGCTGTTCCAGTAAATATTAATATCACTCCGACTGCATGCAGAAAAGACAGGAAAATATGGTTAAACTAACAAGGGCAAATGCTAATTAATAAATTAATCAATTTATGACTGCTGTTTCTGCCTTGCATTTAGAACCAAGGTAATGGGACTAGACTTCAACACAGTTTTTTCTTTCCTCTTTAGTAGACTGCAGTTTACTCTTCCAAGACTTTGACGTTTATAAGGGCATATTTCTTTCGTTGAATTTTTCTTTCCTTTTTTTTCTCTGTTGAATTTTTAATACTGATTGTTCCTTTTTGATTTTCTGTTTTTTTTTGTCAGTTTGCCACCTTCAGTTTACTTGGAAATGACTAGTATAAACTGAAAAGTCTAAATTGAATGTATTTAATGAGGTAGCTTTATAATAGCTTAATGCTATAAAATAAAACCAAGTAGTTGTGGTTGTTGGTGTTCACTTGCTAAGTCATATCCAGCTCTTTGCAACCCCATGGTCTACAGCATACCAGGCTTCCCTATCCTTCACTGTCGCCTCAAGTTTCCTCAGAGTCATGTCCATTGAGTCAGTGATGCTATCTAGCCATTTCATTCACTATCGCTATCACCTCCTTTTGTCTTGTATTTTTTCCCAGCATTGGTATCTTTTCCATTGAGTCAGCTGTTTGCATCAGGTGGCCAAAATATTGGAGCTTCAGCTTCAGCATCTGTCCTCTTAGTGGATTTACTTCAGGATTGACTAGTTTGATTTCCTTGCTATCCAAGGGACTCTTAAGAGTTTTCTCCAGCACCATAGTTCAAAGGCATCAGTTCATTGATGCTCAGCCTTTATGGTCCAACTCTCACATCCATACATGACTACTACTATTACAAGCCTAGTTATGAGACATCATATGTGAGTTCTACTTTAGAATATAAACTGAGCATTAGATACTATGTAATATAATGACTTGAAAGTGATATATTAATTCATCCAATAAATATTTACTGAGCAACAGCTGTGGGCAATGTTCTTATTCTTAGTACGAAGGACTCAGCCTATAATAAGGCAGCAAAAAAAATCTTTGCCCTCTTGGAATTTGCATTTAAATGGGTACTATTGCTGTCTTAATGTATTTCATTCCTTTTAATAGTTGCAGGGATAATATTCTCCATATCCTCCATACAGAAACATGTATACACACAAATAAATTTAGGGACACTAATGAGAACGAATACTCAGCAGAAGACAATGCAGTGATAATTAATTAAGATGAATTTTCCCCCTGTACTGTACAGCTGGAGGGATCTCAGTTCCCTCACCAAGGATAGAACCTGAGTAATGGTAATGTGAGCCCGGGATTATAATTAGGCCACCAGGGAACTCCCAATGCAATGCTGATTTTAAAAGAAGTTGAAAAAAGTAAATAGTTATGTGAACCAGTGAGATTAGATTTGAAGTATATTTTGAATGATTAGCAGACTGTATGAACAAAATGGGAAAACCTAGCAGTAAGTTAGAATACCAGTAGAATACAGTTTTATTGAGCCTAAATCTCCTGCCCTCCAAGATTGCCTGACTGTATTACCCACTGTATTAATTGTGGCAGTTAAAGGCCAAATCACTGCTGTCCCATGAAAGATTACAGTAGCATCTCTCCTCATGGATGGAAACCTCCTTGGAGATCAAAAGATTGGCTCAGTGCAGCTCAGGCCTATGCAGCCTTAATATGGTAAACTTGACTATTTCAATTGGTTACCAAAGGGAAATGGCATCTAGGGAACATAAATATTTATACTATTACTTCCTAGAATATACCTAGATAGGAAGAATTATTGTGTCATTTAACTAAAATCTAAAGCTGGTAACTAACTGAGCACCAAATTGAGATTCTCCAGCTGGTATCAATATGACTCCTTCAGACTGACTCCTAGGGGTGTATGTTCCCTTCTGTATTTCCTTTGCTCTGCCACTATTTTTGTAGGATTTGGAATAATTAAAGTTTAGATGTTTTCCCAAGAATTCAATGATATATATCAACGAAATTATTTCAGATAATAGGCACTTGGGGAAGAATGGCTAATGATATATATTTTTTTATTTGATTAGTTAGCTCATTTGTATTATCAAGTAAAAATTAAACCCTTTTCTTTTCTCAGTTATGAAAAATACTACTTGATATGTTCCCTGACTTACAATGGAAAGGATCTTTTTAAACCTATTCAATCAAAGAAGGTTGGCACTTACAAGAATTTCTTCTATCTTATTAAATGGGATGAACTGTAAGTAAAACTTCTTTTTATTCTTTCAATATGCCCTGTTCTTTGCTTCTTTTCAATGTATGCATCTAGCTTTCATTTTTATTACAATTTTCATTAAAATTCATTGAGTTCTTACTGATACCTTAAAGTTTCTTCTAGATATAATTTTATAGAATGGACTGAAATTCTCATTTAAAAATCTGAAATACTCATCAGTCTTCATATTCTTAAATTACAGAAACATATCATCAATTCTTCCCAGCCTTTGTCAAGTTAAAGTCGTGTGTAATTCCAGAAAGATGGTGTTTTATAACAGTGCTTTCGTTTAGTATTTATTCTGTAACACAGCACATAGGAAGCCTAGTTCTTGGTTAACAGATTTTAAAAATCTGTTAACTCCATGTACAAGGTGATATTTTGCAGTTAGTATTTTAAAAATATGATCTTTAAGGGAATGCTTTCATTATTTAGACAAATAGGCAATTGCAGAACTTTTTATTTTGCATTTATTAAATGGTTTTATTTTTCTTTTTTTTTTAATTATAAAAGTGGCATATGTCTGCAAAACCAGTCAAATAATAGAAAAATGCATATGGAGTGAAAAGTGTCACTTTATTTCCAACACTTAACCACCTCACGGCTTCTCAAAGTGACCATTGTATGTGTCCTTTCAGATCTTAAAAAATAAAAAGCACCGGTAAACATGTATGTCTGTCTGTGAATGTATGTGCACACCTGTATCTAAAGTCAGAAATACTTATAAACATTCATCTGCCTTTTCCTAAAGGAAATAAAAATGAAATAAAAATATGCTTAGATAACGGCATTATAAGTCTTAAGTAAAGGAGTTAACAAATTTTTGAAGAGAGAAAATGTTTATGTGTGAAATTTTAATGAAATTTATTTAAGATTTTTTTTTAGTGTTTGTTAGCCAAGCTTGCTACTTACTCACATAAAGATGACTCAGTTAAAGATTATCTGATGAGTCAAATGAAATACCTAGAATTGTCAGTCTTGTTAAAGGGTTAAACTTCATATTCAGTCTAATTTGTTTTTTCTATTAATACATTTTCCCCCCATAGAATCATTTTCCCCATCCAGATATCACAATTGCCGTTAGAGTCACTTCTTCATCTTACTCTTTTTGGAATTTTAAATCAGAGCAGTGGAAGTTCCCCTGATTCTAATAAGCAGAGAAAAGGGCCAGAAGCTTTGGGCAAAGTTTCTTTACCTCTTTTTGACTTTAAACGGTAAGTGCTCCTGAGTTGTAATGGTGAGTTACTGTGGACACCCCTGCAGCATCAATATGAGCTGGAGCATGGAATGGGGAAGCTTAACACCTATGATGAGATGAGTTGCCTCACTTTTTCTGATCTGATTAAATGAGGTCATTTCAGAGACAGAAAACCAGTGGTTCTGCTACCATTTGAACACATCCATGTGGTTTTTCAAAGGATTGTTTGCCAGAAGAAAAGCAGCAGCCAATTCATTCTTTTTTTTAAATTCATTATTTAATTGGCATTTATGAAAAACATATTATTGACGTAGTGCTCATGGTGTTAGAAGTTCCTTTGATTAAAATAGCAAAGCTCTGTTTTCCATCTTCTCACTGCTTCTCCATTCTTCTCTAGTTTAAGAGAGTGTACAACTGCATTTTATTTCCTTCTCTACCTGATTCACCTCTCCTTACCGTTATGGGCCTGACCTTGAATCTTCAAAAGTTGCACATGTATGCAAGACTTACTAATCCAAAAATCTTCTTTTCAAGTTAGAAAAATGCATATGGAGTGAAAAGTGTCACTTTATTTCCAACACTTAACCACCTCACGGCTTCTCAAAGTGACCATTGTATGTGTCCTTTCAGATCTTAAAAAATAAAAAGCACCGGTAAACATGTATGTCTGTCTGTGAATGTATGTGCACACCTGTATCTAAAGTCAGAAATACTTATAAACATTCATCTGCCTTTTCCTAAAGGAAATAAAAATGAAATAAAAATATGCTTAGATAACGGCATTATAAGTCTTAAGTAAAGGAGTTAACAAATTTTTGAAGAGAGAAATGTTTATGTGTGAAATTTTAATGAAATTTATTTAAGATTTTTTTTTAGTGTTTGTTAGCCAAGCTTGCTACTTACTCACATAAAGATGACTCAGTTAAAGATTATCTGATGAGTCAAATGAAATACCTAGAATTGTCAGTCTTGTTAAAGGGTTAAACTTCATATTCAGTCTAATTTGTTTTTTCTATTAATACATTTTCCCCCCATAGAATCATTTTCCCCATCCAGATATCACAATTGCCGTTAGAGTCACTTCTTCATCTTACTCTTTTTGGAATTTTAAATCAGAGCAGTGGAAGTTCCCCTGATTCTAATAAGCAGAGAAAAGGGCCAGAAGCTTTGGGCAAAGTTTCTTTACCTCTTTTTGACTTTAAACGGTAAGTGCTCCTGAGTTGTAATGGTGAGTTACTGTGGACACCCCTGCAGCATCAATATGAGCTGGAGCATGGAATGGGAAGCTTAACACCTATGATGAGATGAGTTGCCTCACTTTTTCTGATCTGATTAAATGAGGTCATTTCAGAGACAGAAAACCAGTGGTTCTGCTACCATTTGAACACATCCATGTGGTTTTTCAAAGGATTGTTTGCCAGAAGAAAAGCAGCAGCCAATTCATTCTTTTTTTTAAATTCATTATTTAATTGGCATTTATGAAAAACATATTATTGACGTAGTGCTCATGGTGTTAGAAGTTCCTTTGATTAAAATAGCAAAGCTCTGTTTTCCATCTTCTCACTGCTTCTCCATTCTTCTCTAGTTTAAGAGAGTGTACAACTGCATTTTATTTCCTTCTCTCTACCTGATTCACCTCTCCTTACCGTTATGGGCCCCTGACCTTGAATCTTCAAAAGTTGCACATGTATGCAAGACTTACTAATCCTTAGGGTTAAAGAAATTCCTTTTGAGCTTTGGGTTCATTAATAGCCATTGGGATAGTGTAATCTACTTGACCATTCAGCAGACTATTTTATGTTTTAAGTAATAATATGTTCCATGAGACCATCAAGAGTTTTCCTAAATGAAAAAAGGAAAAATCAATTGAATAAGTTTAGGATACTTGATATAGCACATGATAGCATCTTAGAGAGTGACAATGGACATTAGCATATCAGAGTCAGTTCTGCAATCAAGCCTACTGTGTTTATTAATAATACCACTAACATCATCTTATAATAATATTATATGACATTATTATTATAATAATAATAAATGCATAGCATTTACTCTTTGCAAGCTATTAGTCTGAATACTGTATACATAATCCTAGATACCTCATAATATCCCCATGAAGATAGGTATCCCCTTTCTACAGAGGGGAAATCAAAGTGGTTTGCCCTTGGGCACTTAGCTAGTAAGTAGTAAAATTGAATTTGAATCTAGGGAATCTGGCCTAAGAGTCTGTGTTCCTAACATTATCTTATATTGCCATTCTGACTTATTTGATACCACGATACTTGATATTTTGTTTTAGAATGCATCTTTTGAAAACATTTTGGGAAATGATTTGATAACTGATCTATTTAACCTATAATAAAAGTTAAAAATAAGAATGAAAAAGTTCTGCTAATCTAGTTCTGCTTCTCTTTTCCACTTAAATGACATTGTTTGATTTTCTAGTAATCATTTTTAAAATCACATGGGGCTTGAAAAACTGACTTCATAAATTTTGTTTTTGAAATCTTTTCCCATGTACTGAAATACAGCATTTATTCATTTTTTAAATTTTGTCACCCTCTTCCCTCAATTTGAGGAGGCCATATAAGGTTTTTTAACTATATACCTTTCGTTGGGCTCAAATTTTTAACAGTATTGAGCAAAGCTCTGTTTTCCATCTTCTCACTGCTTCTCCATTCTTCTCTAGTTTAAGAGAGTGTACAACTGCATTTTATTTCCTTCTCTCTACCTGATTCACCTCTCCTTACCGTTATGGGCCCCTGACCTTGAATCTTCAAAAGTTGCACATGTATGCAAGACTTACTAATCCTTAGGGTTAAAGAAATTCCTTTTGAGCTTTGGGTTCATTAATAGCCATTGGGATAGTGTAATCTACTTGACCATTCAGCAGACTATTTTATGTTTTAAGTAATAATATGTTCCATGAGACCATCAAGAGTTTTCCTAAATGAAAAAAGGAAAAATCAATTGAATAAGTTTAGGATACTTGATATAGCACATGATAGCATCTTAGAGAGTGACAATGGACATTAGCATATCAGAGTCAGTTCTGCAATCAAGCCTACTGTGTTTATTAATAATACCACTAACATCATCTTATAATAATATTATATGACATTATTATTATAATAATAATAAATGCATAGCATTTACTCTTTGCAAGCTATTAGTCTGAATACTGTATACATAATCCTAGATACCTCATAATATCCCCATGAAGATAGGTATCCCCTTTCTACAGAGGGGAAATCAAAGTGGTTTGCCCTTGGGCACTTAGCTAGTAAGTAGTAAAATTGAATTTGAATCTAGGGAATCTGGCCTAAGAGTCTGTGTTCCTAACATTATCTTATATTGCCATTCTGACTTATTTGATACCACGATACTTGATATTTTGTTTTAGAATGCATCTTTTGAAAACATTTTGGGAAATGATTTGATAACTGATCTATTTAACCTATAATAAAAGTTAAAAATAAGAATGAAAAAGTTCTGCTAATCTAGTTCTGCTTCTCTTTTCCACTTAAATGACATTGTTTGATTTTCTAGTAATCATTTTTAAAATCACATGGGGCTTGAAAAACTGACTTCATAAATTTTGTTTTTGAAATCTTTTCCCATGTACTGAAATACAGCATTTATTCATTTTTTAAATTTTGTCACCCTCTTCCCTCAATTTGAGGAGGCCATATAAGGTTTTTTAACTATATACCTTTCGTTGGGCTCAAATTTCGTTTGACACCTGCCGTAATTCTGAACTGACAAACACTAGAGAAGAGCAGTTAAAGAGGTTGCTATTAATGATATGTGTGTAGAATCCTTTGCTAAATAGAATCTGTAACTACTCTAAAACAGAATATTGGCCACATAAAGGAGGGGAATTGTGTTCTCAATTGTTTTTGATAAATTAGTGTCAGGGAACAGTTATGTGAGAAGTTAAGATGTAGTTGTACCATTATCAGTTTTTATAAATGAGTCAATTTTGAAAACCGTGGTGTTCTTGAAAGCACCAGAAGTCTACTTCATTTGAGAAGTGCTGTCACCCTTAGGCACTTTTTTTGCCTATTAATAAATGTTTTTATTGGATGAACAACATTTTTTCACAATTCAAAGGAGTAAAGAGAAGATCAGTTGACTTTGGTTAGACAGTTAAACGGTTTGCATGTATTCAGCACTCAGCTATTTAAAAGGGTGAATTGATGCCATAAGCTTAAGAATTTGCCAAGCAGTGTATGTAGTCAGTCTAGGTAATGTTATTATTTAACCTGACTTCAAAAAGTTAGGTTTGTATTAATGTGCTACAGTATAGTGATCAGAAATCCTGATCAGTTGAAATTCTTTTAAAATTAATTAGATTTAAGATACAACCTACATAAACCTGATGAGGTTATCGTTATGAGAGCCAAATGACTTACAGGCATTTCAGTCAATCTCAGCAACAAATAGTTCGTAACCTGTTTTTTTTTTTTTTTTTTTTTGGCCACTTCTATTGGTTTTGCATTTATTTATTTTCATCCATCTTTGTTCTTTGGCCTGTGTGGGCCTCCTATTACAGTGGCCTTTCTCGTCGCAGAGCACCGGATCTGGATGCATGTGCTCCAGAGCTCTGGCTCCATAGTTGGACACATCGGTCCAGCCGCTCCGCGGTACATGGGATCTTCCCAGGCCAGGGATCGAACCGGCGCCCCCTGCACTGCAAGGCAGAGTCCTTACCCACTGGACCACCAGGGAAGCCCCCCGTTTTTAAATAAATGAAATCAAGCGTTTAACCTGTTGGTCCTTTATAGTTGTATCTCAGGATTACCAAATAATTGGTGTAAGAAAGTTCTTTGTAGAAAAATTCCAGCTAATAAGTGCAGAAGGAATGACAGAATATCAGAGTTTTGCAGCCCCTACTGAATAATAGATTTAGGTCAGGAAATCTCAGTCTTGGCACTGTTGACATTTTGGACCAGGTGATTGTTTGCTGTGGCCAACTGTCCTGTGCTGCACAGGAGGTTTTGCAGCATCCTTGGCTTCTCCCCACTACCTGTCCAGTGGTATTGCCTAGCTACCAATCAGAAAATCTCCAGTCATTACCAAATCCCTACTGGGTTCAAAAGCATTCTTGGTTGACAGTGATTTAATGTCAGTGTTTTTAATGTGTGTTTAAAACATTGTGATTAACTTTTCTGGAACTATAATGAATGGTTTAATAGCACTTGAACAGACTGATTATCTTAATATCTCAGAAAGAGAGATATACCAATGTATGTTTATTTGATACATCAAGAATTAGTAGTATACAGTACCATCTATGTATTAAGTATTCTTTCCAGGTAACTAACCTTGAATCAGACAAAATCTTTGTATCTAAATACTACAGAAAACATAGGAGATAAAGGGACATGCTAAAATGATACCAGAAGAGTGCATTCAGTAAAATCCAGGACATAGAAAATTCTCAGAACCAAAGAGCTCGATTCTTCAACAAATAACAGGGTATAGAAAAGAACAATGTATAGATTAAAACAAGAGTTGGCCACCTTTCTGTAAAGGCGACTAAATAGAAGTAGTTGAAAGTTTGTAGGTCATGTAATCTCTGTCACAAATGGAAAAGCAAAGACAAAAGCAGTCATTGGTAATTTGTAAATGAATAAATGTGGCTTTGTTCTAATAAGTTTATTTACAAAACCAGGTGACAGTCTGGAGTTTGACCCTTGATTTAATAGATCCTTAAAAAGACATATAAAAAAAATACCAACCAAGGTACATGATGAACCTTCCGCGCCCCTGACTGCAAGGCAGAGTCTCCCACTGGACCACCAGGAAGCCCCGTTTTAAATAAATGAAATCAAGCGTTTAACCTGTTGGTCCTTTATAGTTGTATCTCAGGATTACCAAATAATTGGTGTAAGAAAGTTCTTTGTAGAAAAATTCCAGCTAATAAGTGCAGAAGGAATGACAGAATATCAGAGTTTTGCAGCCCCTACTGAATAATAGATTTAGGTCAGGAAATCTCAGTCTTGGCACTGTTGACATTTTGGACCAGGTGATTGTTTGCTGTGGCCAACTGTCCTGTGCTGCACAGGAGGTTTTGCAGCATCCTTGGCTTCTCCCCACTACCTGTCCAGTGGTATTGCCTAGCTACCAATCAGAAAATCTCCAGTCATTACCAAATCCCTACTGGGTTCAAAAGCATTCTTGGTTGACAGTGATTTAATGTCAGTGTTTTTAATGTGTGTTTAAAACATTGTGATTAACTTTTCTGGAACTATAATGAATGGTTTAATAGCACTTGAACAGACTGATTATCTTAATATCTCAGAAAGAGAGATATACCAATGTATGTTTATTTGATACATCAAGAATTAGTAGTATACAGTACCATCTATGTATTAAGTATTCTTTCCAGGTAACTAACCTTGAATCAGACAAAATCTTTGTATCTAAATACTACAGAAAACATAGGAGATAAAGGGACATGCTAAAATGATACCAGAAGAGTGCATTCAGTAAAATCCAGGACATAGAAAATTCTCAGAACCAAAGAGCTCGATTCTTCAACAAATAACAGGGTATAGAAAAGAACAATGTATAGATTAAAACAAGAGTTGGCCACCTTTCTGTAAAGGCGACTAAATAGAAGTAGTTGAAAGTTTGTAGGTCATGTAATCTCTGTCACAAATGGAAAAGCAAAGACAAAAGCAGTCATTGGTAATTTGTAAATGAATAAATGTGGCTTTGTTCTAATAAGTTTATTTACAAAACCAGGTGACAGTCTGGAGTTTGACCCTTGATTTAATAGATCCTTAAAAAGACATATAAAAAAAAAAATACCAACCAAGGTACATGATGAACCTTCCTTGTATCCTAATTCAAACAAACTAGCTATTAGAAAAAATATTTTGAGAGCCAGAGAAATTTGAATGTTGACTAGATAGCCAATAACTTTTTTTCTTTTTCTTTTTCTTTTTTTTTAGATATTGCCATATTTATTTATTTATTTTGGGGAGGGGGCTGGGTTGGGAAGGGAGAGGGGCGGGTGGGCCACTTCCATTGGTCTTTCATTTATCTATTTTTCATCCATTTTTGTTCTTTGGCCTGTGTGGGCCTCCCATCGCAGTAGCCTCTGTTGTTGCAGAGCACCGGCTCTGGGCGCATGTGCTCCAGAGCTCCGGCTCGGTAATTGGACGCATCCGTCCATCCGCTCTGTGGTACGTGGGATCTTCCCAGGCCAGGGATCGAACCGGCACCCCTTGCACTGCAAGGCGGTGTCCTTACCCACTGGACCACCAGGGAAGCCCTTTTTTTCTTTTTTTAAGATTTATTTATTTATTTAGGGCTGGGGACAGGTTGGGGAGGGACAGGAGTGGGTGGCCCACTTCTATTGGTCTTTCATTTATCTATTTTCATCCATCTTTGTTCTTTGACCCGTGTGGGCCTCCCATCACAGTGGGCTCTATTGTCGCAGAGTGCCGGCTCTGGGCACATGTGCTCCAGAGCTCGGCTCAGTAATTGGACACATCAGTCCAGCCGCTCTGCGGCACGTGAGATCTTCCCAGGCTAGGGATCGAACCAGCACCGCTTGCACTGCAAGCTAAAATGATACCAGAAGAGTGCATTCAGTAAAATCCAGGACATAGAAAATTCTCAGAACCAAAGAGCTCGATTCTTCAACAAATAACAGGGTATAGAAAAGAACAATGTATAGATTAAAACAAGAGTTGGCCACCTTTCTGTAAAGGCGACTAAATAGAAGTAGTTGAAAGTTTGTAGGTCATGTAATCTCTGTCACAAATGGAAAAGCAAAGACAAAAGCAGTCATTGGTAATTTGTAAATGAATAAATGTGGCTTTGTTCTAATAAGTTTATTTACAAAACCAGGTGACAGTCTGGAGTTTGACCCTTGATTTAATAGATCCTTAAAAAGACATATAAAAAAAAAAATACCAACCAAGGTACATGATGAACCTTCCTTGTATCCTAATTCAAACAAACTAGCTATTAGAAAAAATATTTTGAGAGCCAGAGAAATTTGAATGTTGACTAGATAGCCAATAACTTTTTTTCTTTTTCTTTTTCTTTTTTTTTAGATATTGCCATATTTATTTATTTATTTTGGGGAGGGGGCTGGGTTGGGAAGGGAGAGGCGGGTGGGCCACTTCCATTGGTCTTTCATTTATCTATTTTTCATCCATTTTTGTTCTTTGGCCTGTGTGGGCCTCCCATCGCAGTAGCCTCTGTTGTTGCAGAGCACCGGCTCTGGGCGCATGTGCTCCAGAGCTCCGGCTCGGTAATTGGACGCATCCGTCCATCCGCTCTGTGGTACGTGGGATCTTCCCAGGCCAGGGATCGAACCGGCACCCCTTGCACTGCAAGGCGGTGTCCTTACCCACTGGACCACCAGGGAAGCCCTTTTTTTCTTTTTTTAAGATTTATTTATTTATTTAGGGCTGGGGACAGGTTGGGGAGGGACAGGAGTGGGTGGCCCACTTCTATTGGTCTTTCATTTATCTATTTTCATCCATCTTTGTTCTTTGACCCGTGTGGGCCTCCCATCACAGTGGGCTCTATTGTCGCAGAGTGCCGGCTCTGGGCACATGTGCTCCAGAGCTCGGCTCAGTAATTGGACACATCAGTCCAGCCGCTCTGCGGCACGTGAGATCTTCCCAGGCTAGGGATCGAACCAGCACCGCTTGCACTGCAAGACAGTGTCCTTACCCACTGGACCACCAGGGGAAGCCTCCAATAACTTTTTTTTTTTTTTTTCAAAGATTTATTTATTTATTTATTTTTGGGGGTGGGGTGGGGAGGGAGGGAGTGGGCGGACCACTTCCACTGGTCTTTCATTTGTCTGGTTTCATCCATCTTTGTTCTTTGGCCCGTGTGGGCCTCCCATCGCAGTGGCCTCTGTTATTGCAGAGCACCGGCTCTGGGCGCATGCACTCCAGAGCTCCAGCTCGGTAGTTGGCCACATCAGTCCAGCCGCTCTGCGGCACGTGGGATCTTCCCAGGCCAGAGATCAAACCGACGCCCCTTGCACTGCAAGGCAGTGTTCTTACCCACTGGACCACCAGGGAAGCCCCTCCAATAACTTATTTAAATTAATTATTATTATTATTTTCTGGCTATGCTAGATCTTCGTTGCTGTGCACAGGCTTTCTCTAGTTATGGCAAGCAGGGGCTACTCTTTGTTGTGGTCCGTGGGCTTCTCACAGAGGTGGTTTCTGTCGCAGAGCACAGGCTGTGGGTGCGCAGGCTTCAGGTGTTGCTGAGCCTGGGCTTAGATGCTCCGTGGCATGTAGAATCTGCCTGGACCACGGAGTGAACGAATGTCCTCATTGAACTGATAGGCAGATTCTTGACTACTGGACTACTAGGAAAGTCTATAGCTGATAACTTACAAGTAATTATTTTTAATGTTTTTGCTGTAATTATGTTTAAATACAGCACTGTTTATCACTTAAGAGATTTACAGTCTCTATGTTTACAAGTATTTACAAATAAAGTGATATGATCAGAATTTGCCTTCAGATAATCAGCCTGAGGGTGAGGGTGGCTATATATAATGTGTGGAAGAGCTTTTTTTTGGCTGCCCCATGCAGTTAGCAGGATCTTAGTTCCTCCACCACGCATTGAACCTGGGTCCCCTGCATTGGAAGCATAGACTCCTAGCCACCAGGGAATTCCTGTATCAAAAATTTTAAAGCTGTTAACCTGCTAGAGAAAATATTAACTAGAGTCTGGTTTTAGAAAGGATATTTGCTGTTTGAATAAATGAACAAAGTTTGATGAAGTTTATAGTTTCCTACTTTATTTTTCAGAAATTTATTTTGTGGAAAGATATATCAATATCTTTATTGGTAAATGTTTTTAATTTCAGTAATTATAAATTGATAGTTTAGGGCAAGGGTCAGCATACTCCAGCCCACTGCCTGTTTTCTCTTTTATTGAGAACACAGCACACGATTTTAAAATGTATTGTTCATGGCTTCTATGGCACTGTAATGCCAGAGTTGAGTCTCGGGCAGAGATTGTATAGCCCCGAAAGCCCCGGAGATTTGCTGTCTAGCCCTTATAGAGAAAGATTGCTAACCCCTGGTCACAAACAGATTACGCGTCTCATCTCAAAAAGATTCATACTTTGGCGCAAAGTAGATCTGGTTTCCTTGACCTGTGTTGTTCTTATGGCAAAAGTCAAGGAGCAGTTGTAAATCCATACTGACATCTATAGAGAGATATATTTCTCTATAGATGATGTTCAGGTTCTGTCTTTCCCTTTCCTGTTTATAGAAGTTGTTTTGGTGACAGGTGATTCTGAGACTTTACCTGTCTTGTCTTCTCTCCTGAGCCCCGTTTCATCTTCCCTCCTTTCGTTCTAACTCCCATGTTCAGTACATTTACCTAAAGAGAGAATACACTCTAGAGCCTGACTCCTTCTGATATGTCCTCATTGAACTGATAGGCAGATTCTTGACTACTGGACTACTAGGAAAGTCTATAGCTGATAACTTACAAGTAATTATTTTTAATGTTTTTGCTGTAATTATGTTTAAATACAGCACTGTTTATCACTTAAGAGATTTACAGTCTCTATGTTTACAAGTATTTACAAATAAAGTGATATGATCAGAATTTGCCTTCAGATAATCAGCCTGAGGGTGAGGGTGGCTATATATAATGTGTGGAAGAGCTTTTTTTTGGCTGCCCCATGCAGTTAGCAGGATCTTAGTTCCTCCACCACGCATTGAACCTGGGTCCCCTGCATTGGAAGCATAGACTCCTAGCCACCAGGGAATTCCTGTATAAAAAATTTTAAAGCTGTTAACCTGCTAGAGAAAATATTAACTAGAGTCTGGTTTTAGAAAGGATATTTGCTGTTTGAATAAATGAACAAAGTTTGATGAAGTTTATAGTTTCCTACTTTATTTTTCAGAAATTTATTTTGTGGAAAGATATATCAATATCTTTATTGGTAAATGTTTTTAATTTCAGTAATTATAAATTGATAGTTTAGGGCAAGGGTCAGCATACTCCAGCCCACTGCCTGTTTTCTTTTTTATTGAGAACACAGCACACGATTTTAAAATGTATTGTTCATGGCTTCTATGGCACTGTAATGCCAGAGTTGAGTCTCGGGCAGAGATTGTATAGCCCAGCCCGGAGATTTGCTGTCTAGCCCTTATAGAGAAAGATTGCTAACCCCTGGTCACAAACAGATTACGCGTCTCATCTCAAAAAGATTCATACTTTGGCGCAAAGTAGATCTGGTTTCCTTGACCTGTGTTGTTCTTATGGCAAAAGTCAAGGAGCAGTTGTAAATCCATACTGACATCTATAGAGAGATATATTTCTCTATAGATGATGTTCAGGTTCTGTCTTTCCCTTTCCTGTTTATAGAAGTTGTTTTGGTGACAGGTGATTCTGAGACTTTACCTGTCTTGTCTTCTCTCCTGAGCCCCGTTTCATCTTCCCTCCTTTCGTTCTAACTCCCATGTTCAGTACATTTACCTAAAGAGAGAATACACTCTAGAGCCTGACTCCTTCTGATATGTTCTTTTTATAGAGAATGTGCTTAATAAATATTTGATAGTTAACAGTTCAAATTCATTGCCATGTGTTGTGAGCTTTGAATTAATTTTTAAAATGAAAACCACAGTATTCTTGTGTTTACATTCATGAAGGTTTTTAACATGTGGAACTAAGCTTCTGTATCTTTGGACTTCATCACATACAAATCTTATTGCTGGAACAGTCCCCAAAAAAGGATATGTGATGGAAAGAATAGTGTTACAGGTAATGATACTTCCCGACACTTGGAGAGGTTTAAGTTTGAATTTCTTTATAAAAAATATCCGTATATCAAGGTCTCAGTTGTTACCAAAGAAGCCTAATTGATGTTGTTTTGATCTTAGGATCTATATTTAAATGTTCATAAACCATTTCCTATTTCTGAGAAATAATAAAAGATCCACTTATACCAATACAAGTAACATGTGCCATTGAGGATTACTAGTAATGGTAATCACTTTTAATAAAAGGACAGAAACATTAATTTAATATTTGATATTTTCAGCCTTATGGCTAAGACAAATCAAAAAGAAATAAATGTTGCAAATAGGTGGACTTTTCAGCTGTAATTTGATCAGTTTCTATTAATTTTTTAAGGTTGATTTTCCTTCTCCTACATTTGATATCATTTATACCACTCCTCAAGTGGACAGAAGCATTATACAACAATACAACTTGGACACATTGGAGAATGATGTAAAAGGGAAACTTCTTGATATTCTTCACAGAGACTCGTCACTTGGGTATGCTCCTTTAGTTCTCTTTTGCCTGATTATCTCTTAGAATATAAAGTTCAAGTTAATGGCCTATTAATGATTGGTTCATATTTTAGCAGTGTTTCTGATACAGAAAGATTTGTTTTTTTTCTCCTGTTTTTAATTGTATAAAAAGACTATATAACTGCTTAAAATGTAGAAATTTGTATAATTCAAACTTTCTACATAATCAAAAGGCAAGCAACAGGTTAGGGACTATAATCTATTTCCTTAATATATGAAGAACTTTTTTATGTTAAGTAGAAAAACCAACAACAGCGGTAGGCAAAGAATATGAATAGATAAATATTTGGAAAAGAAATACAGTGCCTTTTAAACATTTGAAAAAAGATGTCTAGCATCTCAGTAATCAAAGAATTATAAATTAATACAAGATACCATTTCACACATCAGATTGTTGAAAATTAAAATGTCTTATGATATAAGGTATTGGTGGGATGCAGAAAAATGGGAATTATGCTGTGAGCAGAACTGGTAAAATACTTTTGGAGAGCAATTTGGCAAAATCTACTAAGGTCACAATGTCTGTAATCTGTGACCTAACAATTCTACTTCCGGTTCATTACAGTATTTTTTTTTTTTTACAGTATTATTTTAAAGAAAATCCTTTTTTATTTGCTTGTGGAGACAAGAATATTCAATTCAGTATTTATTTGGATTGTTGTAAAATTGATAAAGAATGTTCATTAACAAGGGTTAAATTACAGTACATTTATCCATCATCACTGTGTAACTATTAGAATGTAGTTATGGCTGTATGTGTTAATAGATATTAAATGAAGAAAGCAAGTAGGATAGTGTGTGTAGTGTGTTACCATTAACATAAAGGGAAAAAAAAGAATCTGCATACACCTTTCGATATGCTTCTATAAGAATGGACTACCTCTAGAAGAATATACAAAGTGACGCAGTTGACGCAGATAGGGGAATTGAAAGGAGAGAAATTTAATTGTGTACTTTTTTTGCAGTATTTGATTTTTTCTTATTCCGCATGAAAAGAATACATTTCAATTCAGTGCATGAATTATATACATAAAAGCAGATCAATGGGTAGTGAAATATTTCATTCACATAAACATTTGTCCTTAAGAGTAACTTAGAATCTCCAAAAACAAATTGTTTTTACTTTGAATATTCCTCAAATGGGCTGTATATTCATCTTCTAAAATTTTGTAGTAGCATTTGTTTTTGGCATAACATTACATGTATAAAATAATAAATCCTTGCTGTCTCTTAGTGTAGGTTCTCCTTATTCAACTGTGATATCTAGTGCCTGGCATCTGGTTAGAGCTTGATATATTTTATTGTGCTGAATTATCCTTCATTTTCTTAACTAAGACTCTTTTATCAAGTCAGAACGATTTCTTTCAGCCCCCCAAATTAGGGTAAATTAGTAGTGTTTGCTGTACATTGTGTTTTTATATTCCAAATTAGTATTAATGATTCTACCAAGAAGTGGCTGTCCTAAAAGGAATAAATTTCTCCTTTGTATTTTTAATCATTGAGATTATAACTGTCATTATGGTATCACTGCAAAGTAATTTAATTCTATTATGTATTCAGACTTTCTAAAGAAGATAAAGCCTTTTTGTGGGAGAAACGTTACTATTGCCTCAAACACCCAGATTGTCTTCCTAAAGTACTTGCAAGTTCCCCAAACTGGAAGTGGGTTAATCTTGCCAAAACTTACTCATTGCTTCGGCAGTGGCCTCCATTGGACCCTTTGACTGCCTTGGAGCTTCTTGATTCAAAGTAAGTTAACTGGTTGAATTTATTTGCTCTGCTTTATAGTTGTCAATTTAAAAAAAAAAAAAAGATTTATTTATTTATTTTGGTGGGGGTGGGGTGGGGAGGGTGGGGAGCAGGCGGGCCACTTCTATTGGTCTTTCATTTGTCCATTTTCATCCGTCTTTGTTCTCTGGCCCGTGTGGGCCTCCCATCGCGGTGGCCTCTGTCGTCACAGAGCACCAGCTCTGAGCGCATGCACTCCTGAGCTCTGGCTCGGTTATTGGACACATTGGTTCAGCTGCTCCGCAGCACGTGGGATCCTCCCAGGCCAGGGATCGAACCTGCGCCCCTTGCACTGCAAGGCGGTGTCCTTACCCACTGGACCACCAGGGAAGCCCCATATAGTTGTCAATTTTTTTGATAAGATATTATGTTGTAGGACTAGTTCCCTTTAATGTGAAAGCAATTCAATATAATGTGCAAATGCATATTTTTATAATTTGTGTTGAGGTTATTAAAAAGGGATGCCATATCATTTAAAACTAATCTAGAGAGGTTATACATTTTGAATAATTTGTTTTATTTTTACGATGTGGGCCAGAATTAATTTTCATGAGCTTAAGGTTTCTAAACAATCACGAAATTGGATTTGTGTGTAGGACAATAAGATTTTTTCCTAAGAAAAAAAGATGAAACACACTGCTTTCGAATAGCTATTTCAGTATTCTTTGTCAGGAACAGATTGATACTGTGTCTTCAAGGAGAAACAGCTTTGTTAGAAATCACTGTCAGATCTTGATTTTGTGGTATGCTTCTAGATTTGCTGATCAGGAAGTGAGGTCCCTAGCTGTGACCTGGATTGAGGCTATTAGTGATGACGAGCTCACAGATCTTCTTCCACAGTTTGTGCAGGTGAGCTTTTTACTAGATGGTCTCTCCAGCGTTTAAGAGTAGGAACCTTGCTAAGGGATCCCTTTTCTGTTTTGCTTCAAAGTATTGAATACTTTTGTTGTTTGGGAATGTTGAAGTGCATTGCATCTGAATTTAGTGTGAAATTTATTCTACTATTGTCAGCTGTGTTGCTTGAGTACTATATGAATTTTTAATTTTCAGGCTTTTAATTCTCAGAATAAACCAGATTTGAGCTTTTCCTTGTTTTGTTTGTTTGTTTGTTTTAAATTGGCTTCTTAAACATAGCTAATGAATGTTATTCCCAGGTCTGTAATGCTGATTTCATTAATTTCGCCTAAGTTAATTCATCTGTTGTATTTTCATCAGTATCATCTTTCATCAACAAGAGTAATCCTTGATTTATATAGTTTATCTTTTGGTAATTTTATCCTAACAATTTAGTATGGGTTTGAGCACTACTGAATCTTACTTTTCTTTGCATGTAGGCTTTGAAATACGAAATTTACTTGAATAGTTCATTAGTGCGCTTCCTTCTGTCCAGGGCATTGGGAAATATACAGATAGCACACAGCTTATATTGGTAAGATTTAAATTTTCTTAAGTACTCTATTTCTGTTTCTATTATTTATAGAGATGACACTGAAAGTCTAAACAGTATGCTCAGACTATTTGCTGTTGATGCCAGGTGTTTCTTTAAAGTGGTTATTGTAAAGAAGCTAAATTTTTGTCTTTAGAAATAAAACCAGCAGTAGCAAAACCCTCTATTACAAAATTACTTGGCGATTAGAACTCTGCAATAGAAAGAGTTTTACTTGCTTGTATTGCTTAAAATTAATTGCTGGATACCAAAATTTAACTTTTCAAAGGGTTTCTAAACAATCACGAAAAAAAATTTTTCCTAAGAAAAGATCCTGAGTTTCAGTATTCTTTGTCAGGAACAGATTGATACTGTGTCTTCAAGGAGAAACAGCTTTGTTAGAAATCACTGTCAGATCTTGATTTTGTGGTATGCTTCTAGATTTGCTGATCAGGAAGTGAGGTCCCTAGCTGTGACCTGGATTGAGGCTATTAGTGATGACGAGCTCACAGATCTTCTCCCACAGTTTGTGCAGGTGAGCGTTTTACTAGATGGTCTCTCCAGCGTTTAAGAGTAGGAACCTTGCTAAGGGATCCCTTTTCTGTTTTGCTTCAAAGTATTGAATACTTTTGTTGTTTGGGAATGTTGAAGTGCATTGCATCTGAATTTAGTGTGAAATTTATTCTACTATTGTCAGCTGTGTTGCTTGAGTACTATATGAATTTTTAATTTTCAGGCTTTTAATTCTCAGAATAAACCAGATTTGAGCTTTTCCTTGTTTTGTTTGTTTGTTTGTTTTAAATTGGCTTCTTAAACATAGCTAATGAATGTTATTCCCAGGTCTGTAATGCTGATTTCATTAATTTCGCCTAAGTTAATTCATCTGTTGTATTTTCATCAGTATCATCTTTCATCAACAAGAGTAATCCTTGATTTATATAGTTTATCTTTTGGTAATTTTATCCTAACAATTTAGTATGGGTTTGAGCACTACTGAATCTTACTTTTCTTTGCATGTAGGCTTTGAAATACGAAATTTACTTGAATAGTTCATTAGTGCGCTTCCTTCTGTCCAGGGCATTGGGAAATATACAGATAGCACACAGCTTATATTGGTAAGATTTAAATTTTCTTAAGTACTCTATTTCTGTTTCTATTATTTATAGAGATGACACTGAAAGTCTAAACAGTATGCTCAGACTATTTGCTGTTGATGCCAGGTGTTTCTTTAAAGTGGTTATTGTAAAGAAGCTAAATTTTTGTCTTTAGAAATAAAACCAGAAGTAGCAAAACCCTCTATTACAAAATTACTTGGCGTATTAGAACTCTGCAATAGAAAGAGTTTTACTTGCTTGTATTGCTTAAAATTAATTGCTGGATACCAAAAATTTAACTTTTCAAATTGAGTTTTGAGAGATATCAGTCTAGTTCTCAGAAGTGGCTGACATAAATATTTTGCTGTATTAGGCTTCTCAAGGATGCCCTACATGATGCACAGTTTGGTGCCCGATATGAACATGTTTTGGGTGCTCTCCTCTCAGTAGGAGGAAAGGGACTGAGAGAAGAACTTTTGAAGCAGACAAAACTTGTACAGCTTTTAGGCGGAGTAGCAGAAAAAGTGAAGCAGGCTAGTGGATCAGCCAGACAGGTATGTACCCACAGAGGGAACATAAATATTTTGATGTTAAAGAATCTTTACAGTGCTGACAAGTTAAGCTTTTATACTTTTTCATTAGACATCCAGTAGAACTCACTCTATTCTGTCTTAAACAAATTGAATTCGAAGGTTGCTTAAAGTCTGTTGGAAAAGATTTTACATCCTAACTCAGTTTCCTCTCATTTCCGTTCTTATTCATTTCTTTCTTTCTGATTGAAATTGTTCTCTTGAGTTTCTCTCTCATTGTTATGCTTTTTAACTTTTTTCTGATTATAAAAGTAATAAAAGTATGAATTGATGCTACTGTTTAGGAAGTCCAAAAGAATAAGCTTGTAAGCTTATAGAGTTAAAAATTAGAACTTTTCCGGTTGCATTTTATCCCTGTGGCTATCTTGTTCATAAGTTTATGTCCTGCTTGGTCATTTTTTAAAATATATTTGTTTATTTATTTGACTGCATTGGGTCTTAGTTACAGGATCTTAGTTGCATGTGGGATCTTCCATTGTGGCATGTGGATTCTAGTTGTGGCACCTGGGCTCAGTTGCCCCATGGCATGTGGGATCTTAGTTCTCCCACCAGGGATTAAAGCTACATCCCCTCCATTAGAAGGTGGATTCTTAACCATTGGACCACCAGGGAAGTCCCCTGCTTGGTCATTTTATATGACTTTATACATGTGTACACTTAAGTATATGTACAAATTTTTGAAGTAAAAATTGTTTATAGAAACAGAGAGTACAGTTCATTGACTGTTAGTACATTCACAGTGTTTTGTACAATTATTTAATTCCAGAACATTTTCATTACAACAGAAAGAAAGTCTATACCCACTAACCCCTCACTCCTATTCGCCTCTCCTTCCAGCTGCTGGCAAGAGCTAAGACACTTTCTTTTTTTTTTTTAAAGATTTATTTATTTATTTATTTTGGGCGGGGGTTGGGTTGGGGAGGGAGGGGGGCGGGCGGGCCACTTCTGTTGGTCTTTCATTTCTCTATTTTCATCCATCTTTGTTCTTTGGCTCCTGTGGGCCTCCCATTGCGGTGGCCTCTGTTGTCGCAGAGCACCAGCTCTGGGCACATGCACTCCAGAGCTCTGGCTCGGTAATTGGACACATCGGTCCAGCCACTCCGCAGCACGTGGGATCTTCCCAGGCCAGGGATTGAACCGGCGCCCCTTGCACTGCAAGGCGGTGTCTTTACCCACTGGACCACCAGGGGAAGCCCTAAGACACTTTCTATATTTATGAACTCACCTGTTCTGGACATTTCATATAAATGTAATCATGCAACATGTGGCCTTTTGTGTCTGATTTATTTCACTTAGCCTAATGTTTTAAAGGTTCGTTTATATTCTAGCATGTGTATTTGTGGCTGAATGTTTCATTGTGTAAATAATACCACATTTTGTCCATTAGTTAATGGACATTGGGCTTGTTTCTACTTATTTGACGGTTGCTGAATAGTGTTGCTATGAATATTCATGTGTAGGTTTTTTGTTTGAACATCTGTTGTCACTTTATCTAGGAGCAAAATATTCTGTGTTTTTAGAGGAATCACTGAACTGTTACCCAGAGTAGCTGCACCATTTTGTAATTCCAGTATAATAATGTATGAGGGTTCAGTGGTGAAGAATCTGCCTGCTAATGCAGGGAAAGCAGGAGACAAGCATGGATCATTGATCCTTGGGTCAGAAAGATCCCCTGGAGAAAGAAATGGCAACCTATTTCAGGATTCTTGCCTGGAAAACCGCGTAACAGAAGACCCAGGCGGGCTGCGGTGTATGGGTTACCAAACAGTTGAACATGACTTAGCAACTGAATAACAACAACAAAAAAATGAGGGTTTCAGTTTCTCCATATCCTCACCAAAATTTATTTTCAGGTATTTTTTTTTAACCCTGATCATCCTAGTGGGTGTAACGTGGCATTTCATGGTGGTTTGATTTTCATTTCCCTAATGTCTGATGATTTGGGCCCACGTTTTCATGTGTTTGTTTCTTCTTTGGAGAAATACATAAGTCCTTTTTAATTGGCTTGTCTTTTTGTTGTTCAATTGTTAGAGTTTTTCATGTATTTTTATGTATTCTGGATACTCTATATCAGAGTAAATATTTTCTCCCATTCTGTATATTATGTTTTTATTTCCTTCATAATGTACTTTGATGCACAGAAGATTTTAATTTTAATGTTATGAAATCTAACTTGTTTCTTTCTTTTGTTGCTTGTGCTTTTACTATCCTGTGTAAGAATTCATTGTCAAATCCAGGTTCCCAGTGAGGTACACATAAGTTTTCTAGACGTTTTTTAGGTTGACTTCTAAAAAGTCTTTGATCCATTTTGAGGTTCAGTGTTTCTTTTGGTTTTTGTTGTTTTGTTTGCTTTATTCTATGAGCTGAGAGCCCAGTGTCATTCTTTTATACGCGGCAATCTAGGTGTTGCTGCACCATTTACTGAAGGAAC
Source organism: Tragulus kanchil (assembly GCA_022376925.1). Classification (NCBI taxonomy): domain Eukaryota; kingdom Metazoa; phylum Chordata; class Mammalia; order Artiodactyla; family Tragulidae; genus Tragulus; species Tragulus kanchil. The sequence goes on along the minus strand of JAIOJX010000006.1, from coordinate 104,011,362 downwards.
TGTTCTTTCCAACTGAATAGTCTCGGCACCCTAGTCGAGAGGTCAGTTGACCAGACTTGTGTGGGTGTGTTTTTGTGCTCTCAATTCTATTCCACTGATCTATGTGTCTCTCTTTACACTATACTGTTTTCATTACTATAGCTTTGTAGCAGGTTTTGAAATCAGAAAGTGTGAATCCTCCAACTTTTTCAGGGTTGTTTGGCTGTTTGAAAGTCCCTTGTAATATATGAATTTTAGTATTAACCTTCCATTTCTGCAAAAAGAGCAGTTGGGGTTTTGATAAAGATTGTGTTGAATTTGTAGATCAGTATTTGGGAAATATCACAGTCTTAATAATAAGTCTTTTGGTTCATGAACGTGGAATATCTTTGATCTTTAATTTCTTTCAGCGATAATTTTTTTTTAACTTGCATAATTCATGTCAGTACATATAATTACACTTTTGGTTTCTTAATGAGAACATGGCATTACAAGGTATGGTAGCATAAGTTATGAACCATTATACCTATGTAGGTTGTTTATACATTTTATTTTCCTAAACTGTTTCGTGGTTAACTTTAATGTATAATTATTTGCCCCTTTGCTAGTATTTCTTTATAGGATAATCCTACAGATGAAATAATTGGGTCAAGAGCTATGTATATTTTTAGTTATAATAGTTTATATTAGATTACAATATCAGAAACAAAGCTTACCAGTGAACACCCCGCTCCCACCAATAGATAATGAAAGTGTCTGTTTCCCACCCTGTTGCCAGCCCTGGATGTTATAATTCATTGGATTTAGTATTTTAATTTTAATGTTATGAAATTTTAACTTTTTTGTTTCTTTTTCTTTTTGTTGCTTGTGCTTTTACTATCCTGTGTAAGAATTCATTGTCAAATCCAGGTTCCCAGTGAGGTACACATAAGTTTTCTAGACGTTTTTTAGGTTGACTTCTAAAAAGTCTTTGATCCATTTTGAGGTTCAGTGTTTCTTTTGGTTTTTGTTGTTTTGTTTGCTTTATTCTATGAGCTGAGAGCCCAGTGTCATTCTTTTATACGCGGCAATCTAGGTGTTGCTGCACCATTTACTGAAGGAACTGTTCTTTCCAACTGAATAGTCTCGGCACCCTAGTCGAGAGGTCAGTTGACCAGACTTGTGTGGGTGTGTTTTTGTGCTCTCAATTCTATTCCACTGATCTATGTGTCTCTCTTTACACTATACTGTTTTCATTACTATAGCTTTGTAGCAGGTTTTGAAATCAGAAAGTGTGAATCCTCCAACTTTTTCAGGGTTGTTTGGCTGTTTGAAAGTCCCTTGTAATATATGAATTTTAGTATTAACCTTCCATTTCTGCAAAAAGAGCAGTTGGGGTTTTGATAAAGATTGTGTTGAATTTGTAGATCAGTATTTGGGAAATATCACAGTCTTAATAATAAGTCTTTTGGTTCATGAACGTGGAATATCTTTGATCTTTAATTTCTTTCAGCGATAATTTTTTTTTAACTTGCATAATTCATGTCAGTACATATAATTACACTTTTGGTTTCTTAATGAGAACATGGCATTACAAGGTATGGTAGCATAAGTTATGAACCATTATACCTATGTAGGTTGTTTATACATTTTTATTTTCCTAAACAGTTACGTGGTGAACTTTAATGTATAATTATTTGCCCCTTTGCTAGTATTTCTTTATAGGATAATCCTACAGATGAAATAATTGGGTCAAGAGCTATGTATATTTTTAGTTATAATAGTTTATATTAGATTACAATATCAGAAACAAAGCTTACCAGTGAACACCCCGCTCCCACCAATAGATAATGAAAGTGTCTGTTTCCCACCCTGTTGCCAGCCCTGGATGTTATCTTAAATTTTTCATTGGTTATATAAAAATTGGCATTTCATTATTATTTAATTTCTGTTTGTTTGACTATTAGTATTAATGAATTTGCTAAATATGACCACATGTACTTGCCCCCATGCTTACTGTCTTTGCTGTAAATTTTATTTTTATAGTAAAAATTAACTTTATTTAGCAATAGTGGTTTTTGATCCACATGAGAATTGGGCCATTTAAAAAACTGGGTCCACATCATATTTTTGTTATCTTAAAAATAGGTCTTCATTTTCATTGTGTACTTACAGTATCAATTTCTTTTCGTAGGTGGTCCTCCAGAGGAGTATGGAACGAGTACAGTCCTTTTTTCTAAGAAATAAATGCCGTCTCCCTCTCAATCCAAGTCTCGTGGCAAAAGAATTAAATATTAAGGTGACATAAAATACTTATAAGTTCATATTACATTTTCAAACATTGTGTAAGAAGAAGGCAGGTGGGCAGGTATGCTTGAGGCACCTGCAGATAAAATCTGCATAGATTGGTTATGAGTACTTCTGGCTGTGTGTTTGTGTAAGATCTGTTTTTATCTCAGTATATGCTTATCTAACTACCATTCCTGAATGAAAAAACAGTGTGAAATTATTTATTGTCTTGAAATAAATTATATTTTGCTATGGTATAACAGTTGCATATTTTGTAATTCCAATGGTAAAACTCCCCAGTCACAGGCAGGCGGTTTTTTGCCTCCCTTATGAGTGGCCACGTGGACTCTTCTCAGGTTTATGACACTTTTAGGGTCATCTAAAAGTAGTTGTAGGGACTTCCTTGGTGGTACAGTGGTTAAGAATCCACCTTGCAATGCAAGGAACACCGATTCGATCCCTGATGCAGGAAGATCCCACATGCCAGGGAAACAACTAAGCCCATGTGTCTCAACTACTGAGCAAGTGTTTTAGCGCCCATGAGCCCCCACTGCTGAAGCCTGAGCACCGAGAGCCTGTGCTCTGCAACAAGAGAAGCCACCACAATGAGAAGCTCACACACAGCAACGCAGAATATCCCCCCTGCTCACCTCGACTAGAGAAAGCCTGAGTGCAGCAACAAAGACCCCATCACAGCCAAAAATAAATAATAAATAAATGAATCTTAAAAAGAAAACATAGTTGTAATCATCGAGATAAATTGAGTAATGATATTTTTAATTGGACTAATTATAAAACAACTAGTGCAGTTTTCTCTAACGTGAGTTCAGCAAAAGCAACCAATTAATTCATCCATAGGGTCTGTGATTTTGAAAGGCTAGGGTATAGCTATCCACAGAAGAGTCTCGGGTTTAATTTTTTTTTAATTGACATATGGCTGCTGTTCATTGGACTGTAGCAGTGGATAACTGAGCTGTGTAATTATGTCACTGGAGGTGGGGTATTGGGGAATTACATTTTCCCTTTGGATTTAGTTTGTTGTTTCCTTTAAATTGTTCTCATAATCTTAAATTAGTTTTCTAACCAGTTTAATTTTAATATTAGATTTGATCTTTGCTAATGAATTTGTTCAATTTTGTGTCACTCTTTGATTCCATGGCTAATTATTAATTTTGCTAGTACCATGAATAGGTAATGTGTAGAGATTTTATTCCAGATCACACTGATGTAGAGAAAAGATAAACATATGCAAACTTTTGTACTTTATGTTTTTATTTCAATGTTATCATTCTAAGGCTTAATATATTGTGTTTGTAGTCATGTTCCTTCTTCAGTTCTAATGCTGTACCCCTGAGAGTCACCATGGTGAATGCTGATCCAATGGGGGAAGAAATTAATGTCATGTTTAAGGTGAACAAAATAAGGTTACTTTATTTTTTTGTGGGTATTTTTTGTTTTTTTTGTAATGAAAAAGTTCTTTTCTCAAATTCCTTTTTCAAAATTGCAAAAGCAGTTTTGTTTAGTATTTAATGAAATTGGATTAACTTTGTGAGAAATCACTCCTGCCATAAACTGTGTGTCTAAATTGATTTGGGAACAAGTGCAATTCTGGGCTAAAGCTGCTGCATATGGCCATGCTAGTTAAGTGCATCACAGCTCCCACTAATGCCTTTCATGGTCCACCCAGACTATGATGTAAATGGTACACTCTAGAGATGTGCAGAGCAAGATTGTAAAACTATGAACTGGCACTGTTTTTTGAAAAAGAAAAAAATATATATAAGTTACCTGTGAGAGTCTGTTACCAGTGGGGGCTTACTAGGTGCACTGGTAAAGGGGCAGTGGTAAAGAATCTGCCTGCTAATGCAGGAGACTCAAGAGACATGGGTTTGATCCATGAGTCAAGAAGATCACCTGCAGGAGGAAATGGCAATCCATTCACTATTTATGCTTGGAAAATTCCATGGTCAGAGGAGTCTGGCAGGCTACAGTCCACAGGATTGCAAGGAGTCAGACATGGCTGAGCACACCACACATGAATAACCAGTTAAAGTTCTATGTGTTGAAATCACAAGTAGCATTATTTTTAAGAAGGAATGTAGAGTTAATTCAATGAGTTTGATTGGTAAATCACCTTTGATACATATATAGCAAGTGTCCATATACTCAGATTAGGACCAGTTTTGATATCTTTGCCTTTAATTTTAATATTAGATTTGATCTTTGCTAATGAATTTGTTCAATTTTGTGTCACTCTTTGATTCCATGGCTAATTATTAATTTTGCTAGTACCATGAATAGGTAATGTGTAGAGATTTTATTCCAGATCACACTGATGTAGAGAAAAGATAAACATATGCAAACTTTTGTACTTTATGTTTTTATTTCAATGTTATCATTCTAAGGCTTAATATATTGTGTTTGTAGTCATGTTCCTTCTTCAGTTCTAATGCTGTACCCCTGAGAGTCACCATGGTGAATGCTGATCCAATGGGGGAAGAAATTAATGTCATGTTTAAGGTGAACAAAATAAGGTTACTTTATTTTTTTGTGGGTATTTTTTGTTTTTTTTGTAATGAAAAAGTTCTTTTCTCAAATTCCTTTTTCAAAATTGCAAAAGCAGTTTTGTTTAGTATTTAATGAAATTGGATTAACTTTGTGAGAAATCACTCCTGCCATAAACTGTGTGTCTAAATTGATTTGGGAACAAGTGCAATTCTGGGCTAAAGCTGCTGCATATGGCCATGCTAGTTAAGTGCATCACAGCTCCCACTAATGCCTTTCATGGTCCACCCAGACTATGATGTAAATGGTACACTCTAGAGATGTGCAGAGCAAGATTGTAAAACTATGAACTGGCACTGTTTTTGAAAAGAAAAAAATATATATAAGTTACCTGTGAGAGTCTGTTACCAGTGGGGGCTTACTAGGTGCACTGGTAAAGGGGCAGTGGTAAAGAATCTGCCTGCTAATGCAGGAGACTCAAGAGACATGGGTTTGATCCATGAGTCAAGAAGATCACCTGCAGGAGGAAATGGCAATCCATTCACTATTTATGCTTGGAAAATTCCATGGTCAGAGGAGTCTGGCAGGCTACAGTCCACAGGATTGCAAGGAGTCAGACATGGCTGAGCACACCACACATGAATAACCAGTTAAAGTTCTATGTGTTGAAATCACAAGTAGCATTATTTTTAAGAAGGAATGTAGAGTTAATTCAATGAGTTTGATTGGTAAATCACCTTTGATACATATATAGCAAGTGTCCATATACTCAGATCTGATTTTGGACTCCATTTTGTTTTACTGATATCTTTGCCTTTTCCTAAAACAGTATCATCTTTTTGAATACAGTGATTTTGTATGTTGTAATATTTTTAAGGCAAATCACCTCTTTTTTTTCATAATTTTCTTGGCTCATCTCAAAAATGTTTTTATCATTATGTGTTTTAAACTTATTTTATCCAGTTGAAAAAGAAAATGAAAATTTGATGAAATTCCAGTTGAAATCCATTTTGGGAGAGCTAACCATTTTTTAAAGTTAACGGATCATTGTAGATTCATAGTTCAATTTAAGAAATTACACAGAAATCCTGTCTGCCCTTCACTTAATGGTAATATCTTTCAAAATTGTACAATATTGCAGTTAGAATGTTGACATTTGATATACTCAAGATATGAAGTATCGGTATTTCAGGATCACAAAGATCCCCCATATTGTCCCTTTAAAAAGTTGAATATAATGCACCATGCCATAAAATCTAATCTTTAAAGTGCACAGATCAGGAAACTGAGACATAAAGAGGTTAAGTTCTATTCTTCCGTAGCACCCTTTCTCTAGGATGCAGTGGAAGAATAAAAAGGTGGTTCTGTTCATTATAGTCTTTACTCTTTTCTATCCCCTCCTTCCCACCCCACTCAACTTTTATTATATGTAATCTATTAAGGCTTTTGGAAATGTACTAGTTTCATATTGTTTGCTTGATCTCAAGGTTGGTGAAGATCTTCGGCAAGATATGTTAGCTTTACAAATGATAAAGATTATGGATAAGATCTGGCTTAAAGAAGGACTAGATCTGAGGATGGTAATTTTCAAATGTCTCTCAACTGGCAGAGATCGAGGTAAATCTATTAAGCGTAGTCTTTTTTTTTTTTTTTTTCCTTAAATTTGGCTCAGAGTGTATGTGCTCTAAGAGTCCTGATGCTGGTACACTGTGATGTTAACTGTATCACTTTCCTTTCTCAGGTTAGGATATACAGAGTTTATCTTATCAAAAGGAAATCAGGTCAAAGACTTCCCTCGTGGTCCATTGGTTAAAACTCTGCCTTTCCACTTCAAGGGGCACAGGTTTGATCCCTGGTCAGAGAAATTCCTTTAAAAAAAGGCAGTCAAGTCAATTTAAGATTTCTTGCTGATTTTCTGTAATAATTCAATGAGTATCCCTAATAAATGCTTGCAAGACCATAAGTCTTGTAGGGTGGACGGCACTTTATCAAGTGAGATTCCTCAATAAGAGCTTGCCATTTCCTTGCATTATTTTCCCTGTCACTATACTTACTTTCATATAGTTGATGTCTTCTCTCTTCGTATGGTTTCTGTGTAACTTTGTAGGCAGTCAACTTCATTTTGATGTTGTTTCTAATTAATGGTTGAGTGCTTTGTGCCATGCCCTGTGTTAAAGCTTTTCCTTCTGTTATCTCACTGTGTCCTTATTATTCAAATGAAGAAATCACATTCACATGGTTAAAAACTATGAAGGTTTTTTTGTTTTGGCCACTTCTATTGGTCTTTCATTTATTTCCATCTTTTGTTCTTTTGGCCTGTGTGGGCCTCCCATCATGGTGGCCTCTCTCATCACAGAGCACTGGCTCTGGGCACATGAGCTCCAGAGCTCCGGCTCGGTAATTGGACACATCTGTCCAGCTGCTCTGCGGCACGTGGGATCTTCCCAGGCCAGGGATCGAACCGGCGCCCCTTGCACTGCAAGGCGGTGTCCTTACCCACTGGACCACCAGGGAAACCCCAACTATGAAGTTTTTAACAAACACCTTAGTCTGTAGTAATCAGTGTATAGTAATCCTCCCTTCTCCAGATTCAACAATTGTCTTTAATAGTTAGCAGACATTGCGTCTTTTCTGCTGGATTGATTTTAAGTTGTATCAGAGGATAATTGTACTTTGAATATCTATGAACTTTTATCCACTGTTTTGTACCTAGTAGTCTGTATATGTGTATATTTCATAAAGAAATTAGAAAGTTGTAGGTATATTAAAAATTTGATTAATCATACTCTTAGAATTGAGATACAGGGATTCATTGAATAAGGATGTCACCGTGAACTATAAACCAGATGATGTGATTAATCAAATAAAAGACTGAAATGAATTCATTCTGCTGTGTGTGACTAGACTACTAGCATTACAACCTGGCCCTGAATGCTTTCTTCTGAATGCCTTCTTTTAGGATGGCCTTGGAGGCTTTGACTTTCTTGGTTATTTCCAGTCCTTTCTTCAAAGCAAGTCTCTGTATTTATATCTTTTATTTTGATAACTGTATCACCTTGATTTTAAAATATATAAATGATATACACACATGGTAAAATATCCATATAGCATGTAATAGAATTAAATTGGAATCTGTTAACTTTCACTCACACCTCCTAGGCAGCCTGCCCCCAAAATATAACCATTTACATAGCTTTCTGATACGACTTTTTTTTTTAATTCTTTTTTTTTTTAATTCTTTTCCCACAATGCACAGCATGCAGGAATCTTAGTTCCCTGACAGTTGATTGAACATGTGACCCCAGCAGTGGAAACTCGGAGTTCTCACTGAACCACCAGGGAATTCTCTTTCTGAGAGACTATTTTGTATATATTCCAACATGCATAATAGTCTTTCTTTTAAACACAATAGATACAATTACCTATCTGGATTTTGTCTTTAAAAACATATTTTTGAGATTTTCCCACATAAGCACATCATGTACATTTTAGTAAAGAAGACAAAACATGTACTGGAGGCTCAAACATATCACAAAGACAATCTTAATCTGTTCTTCCCTTTGAAAGGGCTTAATGTTCTCTGAAACACTCTAAGCTTTCCCATGATTTAGAGAAAGTTTTTTGGTGCTGAAATAGAATAGCATGTATCTTATAAGTAACTTTATTAGTGAGGTCAGTATTATCTAGTTAGTAATTGAAACTGTTATTCTTTGTGGGGTAGCACATGGATTGATTTTAAGTTGTATCAGAGGATAATTGTACTTTGAATATCTATGAACTTTTATCCACTGTTTTGTACCTAGTAGTCTGTATATGTGTATATTTCATAAAGAAATTAGAAAGTTGTAGGTATATTAAAAATTTGATTAATCATACTCTTAGAATTGAGATACAGGGATTCATTGAATAAGGATGTCACCGTGAACTATAAACCAGATGATGTGATTAATCAAATAAAAGACTGAAATGAATTCATTCTGCTGTGTGTGACTAGACTACTAGCATTACAACCTGGCCCTGAATGCTTTCTTCTGAATGCCTTCTTTTAGGATGGCCTTGGAGGCTTTGACTTTCTTGGTTATTTCCAGTCCTTTCTTCAAAGCAAGTCTCTGTATTTATATCTTTTATTTTGATAACTGTATCACCTTGATTTTAAAATATATAAATGATATACACACATGGTAAAATATCCATATAGCATGTAATAGAATTAAATTGGAATCTGTTAACTTTCACTCACACCTCCTAGGCAGCCTGCCCCCAAAATATAACCATTTACATAGCTTTCTGATACGACTTTTTTTTTTAATTCTTTTTTTTTTTAATTCTTTTCCCACAATGCACAGCATGCAGGAATCTTAGTTCCCTGACAGTTGATTGAACATGTGACCCCAGCAGTGGAAACTCGGAGTTCTCACTGAACCACCAGGGAATTCTCTTTCTGAGAGACTATTTTGTATATATTCCAACATGCATAATAGTCTTTCTTTTAAACACAATAGATACAATTACCTATCTGGATTTTGTCTTTAAAAACATATTTTTGAGATTTTCCCACATAAGCACATCATGTACATTTTAGTAAAGAAGACAAAACATGTACTGGAGGCTCAAACATATCACAAAGACAATCTTAATCTGTTCTTCCCTTTGAAAGGGCTTAATGTTCTCTGAAACACTCTAAGCTTTCCCATGATTTAGAGAAAGTTTTTTGGTGCTGAAATAGAATAGCATGTATCTTATAAGTAACTTTATTAGTGAGGTCAGTATTATCTAGTTAGTAATTGAAACTGTTATTCTTTGTGGGGTAGCACATGGATGTACAGACAAAGTCTCAAATAGTCAATTTTATATCTTGGGTACTTCTGAAAATAAAAATGATTTTTGTGTTGATAATTTTGATAGTTCATTTTCTAGCATAAGCTCCCAGAGTTGGTTTTTTAAAAACTATGATTCTTAATTGGTATCTTATGGCAAACATCGAAAGCTATACATTTGCAGGAGACGTTTTCACATGTCTTAATGTTTTATTGTTACAGGCATGGTGGAGCTAGTTCCTGCTTCAGATACCCTCAGGAAAATCCAGGTGGAATATGGTGTGACTGGATCCTTTAAAGATAAACCACTTGCAGAGTGGCTAAGGAAATACAATCCTTCTGAAGAGGAATATGAAAAGGTGATTAGCTAGTCTCCATATCCTCAACTTCTTTCATTCTCCCACTCTCATGACTAGTCATTCACTTTCAGTTGTGAAAATAGCATTTTTCTCCAAGTAAAGAAAAGTATATAAAAACAATGCATTTAATGGCAAGGATCTGAGTGAAACCAATGCTAAATTACAAAAAAAGGAAAAACAAAACTGCAAACAAAAGTTTAGAGGGCAGCAGAACCAGAGATATTTTTATAACCCAGAATGTTGTGTTTCACAAGGATATTGGGAAAAGTTATGGAAATAAGTAAGTGACTGCCTCATGTGGTAATAGAAGAAGGCTATGGACCTGACACTCTGGCTTGAATTCAGGTCCCAAGTCACTCACCAGCGGTAAGGCTTGGCTAACTTAACCTCTTGTGCTTCAGTGATCTCTACTATAAAACAGTATAGTATATATTATGACTATAAAAAATAATATATAAGATGATTATGAGAATTAAATGAATTAATATATTTAAGGCACTACATAGAATAAATGATATTCTTCCTATTGGAGGCGGTATATTCTTCAAGTTTTTGTTTAGTATACTTTTGAATTACATACTAAGAAAAGGAAATTTCTTAGCTCGTAAGGCCTCTAACAATCCTATATTGGCCTAAGGAAGACTCCAGAATGCTTTCAATTTTTTGTATCTTATAAGTAACTTTATTAGTGAGGTCAGTATTATCTAGTTAGTAATTGAAACTGTTATTCTTTGTGGGTAGCACATGGATGGACAGACAAAGTCTCAAATAGTCAATTTTATATCTTGGGTACTTCTGAAAATAAAAATGATTTTTGTGTTGATAATTTTGATAGTTCATTTTCTAGCATAAGCTCCCAGAGTTGGTTTTTTAAAAACTATGATTCTTAATTGGTATCTTATGGCAAACATCGAAAGCTATACATTTGCAGGAGACGTTTTCACATGTCTTAATGTTTTATTGTTACAGGCATGGTGGAGCTAGTTCCTGCTTCAGATACCCTCAGGAAAATCCAGGTGGAATATGGTGTGACTGGATCCTTTAAAGATAAACCACTTGCAGAGTGGCTAAGGAAATACAATCCTTCTGAAGAGGAATATGAAAAGGTGATTAGCTAGTCTCCATATCCTCAACTTCTTTCATTCTCCCACTCTCATGACTAGTCATTCACTTTCAGTTGTGAAAATAGCATTTTTCTCCAAGTAAAGAAAAGTATATAAAAACAATGCATTTAATGGCAAGGATCTGAGTGAAACCAATGCTAAATTACAAAAAAAGGAAAAACAAAACTGCAAACAAAAGTTTAGAGGGCAGCAGAACCAGAGATATTTTTATAACCCAGAATGTTGTGTTTCACAAGGATATTGGGAAAAGTTATGGAAATAAGTAAGTGACTGCCTCATGTGGTAATAGAAGAAGGCTATGGACCTGACACTCTGGCTTGAATTCAGGTCCCAAGTCACTCACCAGCGGTAAGGCTTGGCTAACTTAACCTCTTGTGCTTCAGTGATCTCTACTATAAAACAGTATAGTATATATTATGACTATAAAAAATAATATATAAGATGATTATGAGAATTAAATGAATTAATATATTTAAGGCACTACATAGAATAAATGATATTCTTCCTATTGGAGGCGGTATATTCTTCAAGTTTTTGTTTAGTATACTTTTGAATTACATACTAAGAAAAGGAAATTTCTTAGCTCGTAAGGCCTCTAACAATCCTATATTGGCCTAAGGAAGACTCCAGAATGCTTTCAATGGTGATATGTATCTTAGTTTTAATGAGATCCTAGTTTATGTCAAGTCATTAATGTTTCACATATGCAGATAGATAGGTAGAAAGTAAAGTACACATGTTCTGTCCTTTGTTGGTCTTTTACACTATTTAAGAGCTCTCTCTTTTCTTAATTATTTGTAGTTTGGGTCAGGAAGCCAATATTTGTTTATAGTAACACTGGCTTTCTGATTCTGGATCTGTGAAAGTCGCTCAGTCGTGTCTGACTCTTTGTGACCCATGGACATGCCATAGAATTCTCCAGGCAAGAATACTGGAGTGGGTAGCCTTTCCCTTCTCCAGGAGATCTTCCCAACCCAGAGACTGAAGCCAGGTCTCCTGCATTTCAGGCGGATTCTTTACCAGCTGAGCTACCCGGAAAGCTCATGATTCTGGATAAGTTGACACAAAATAATTGTCAAGTTGTTTTTGTTGTTCAGCCGCTAAGTCATGTCTGACTCTTTGCTGCCCCATGAATTGCAGCATGCCAGACTCAATAGTATTTACATTGTTGTTTTGTTGTAAGATTTTTATATGAATTTAAAATGTCTGTACACAAAAACACATGCATATACTCTGTTTGTTTGTAGAGAGAGACTAGTGAAGTGCCTGCTTTGTGATAAGTGCTATGTAACGTATGTCTAATCATCATCACTAATGATTTCTAGGGAGTTATGGAATAAAATTAATCACATGGACATGTAGAGCCAAATGACTGTTTCATTCAGAAATGTAGTGTCTTGAGAATAAAATATTAAAAGTTATGAAATTAAATGAATTAATATCATTGTAAGGCTAACTTAACTTAACCTCTTGTGCTTCAGTGATCTCTACTATAAAACAGTATAGTATATATTATGACTATAAAAATAATATATAAGATGATTATGAGAATTAAATGAATTAATATATTTAAGGCACTACATAGAATAAATGATATTCTTCCTATTGGCGGTATATTCTTCAAGTTTTTGTTTAGTATACTTTTGAATTACATACTAAGAAAAGGAAATTTCTTAGCTCGTAAGGCCTCTAACAATCCTATATTGGCCTAAGGAAGACTCCAGAATGCTTTCAATGGTGATATGTATCTTAGTTTTAATGAGATCCTAGTTTATGTCAAGTCATTAATGTTTCACATATGCAGATAGATAGGTAGAAAGTAAAGTACACATGTTCTGTCCTTTGTTGGTCTTTTACACTATTTAAGAGCTCTCTCTTTTCTTAATTATTTGTAGTTTGGGTCAGGAAGCCAATATTTGTTTATAGTAACACTGGCTTTCTGATTCTGGATCTGTGAAAGTCGCTCAGTCGTGTCTGACTCTTTGTGACCCATGGACATGCCATAGAATTCTCCAGGCAAGAATACTGGAGTGGGTAGCCTTTCCCTTCTCCAGGAGATCTTCCCAACCCAGAGACTGAAGCCAGGTCTCCTGCATTTCAGGCGGATTCTTTACCAGCTGAGCTACCCGGAAAGCTCATGATTCTGGATAAGTTGACACAAAATAATTGTCAAGTTGTTTTTGTTGTTCAGCCGCTAAGTCATGTCTGACTCTTTGCTGCCCCATGAATTGCAGCATGCCAGACTCAATAGTATTTACATTGTTGTTTTGTTGTAAGATTTTTATATGAATTTAAAATGTCTGTACACAAAAACACATGCATATACTCTGTTTGTTTGTAGAGAGAGACTAGTGAAGTGCCTGCTTTGTGATAAGTGCTATGTAAACGTATGTCTAATCATCATCACTAATGATTTCTAGGGAGTTATGGAATAAAATTAATCACATGGACATGTAGAGCCAAATGACTGTTTCATTCAGAAATGTAGTGTCTTGAGAATAAACTAAATGCGTGTGCTTTTAACTAAACATTAATAACACTAAGATCATGATATCCACTCCCATCACTTTATGGCAAATAGAAGGGGGAAAAGTGGAAGCAGTGACATATTTTATTTTTTGGGGGTTCAGAATCACTGCAGACCATGACTATAGTCAGGAAATGAAAAGATGCTTGCTCTTCGAAAGGAAAGCTATGACAAACATAGACAACATATTAAAAAGCAGAGACATCACTTTGCCCACCAAGGTTCATATAGTCAAAGCTGTGGTGTTTCCAGTCATGTAGTTATGTGAGAGTTGGACCATGAAGAAAGCTGAGCTTCAAAGAATTGATGCTTTACAATTGTGGTGCTGGAAAAGATTCTTGAGAGTCCCTTGGACCGCACAGAGATCTCCCCAGTAAATCCTAAAGGAAATCAACCCTGAATATTTATTGGAAGGACTGATGCTGAAGCTCTAATACTTTGGCCACGTGATGCGAAGAGCCAGCTCGTTGGAAAAGACCCCGATGCTGGGAAAGGCCAAAGGCGAAAGCTGAAGGGGGCAGCAGAGGATGAGATAGATAGATTAGTATCACTGACTCAATGGATATGAGTTTTAGCAAACTCTGGGAGATAGTGGAGGACAGAGGAGCCTGGCATGCTGCAGTCTATAGGGTCACAAAATGACTGAACAGCAACAACATGTGCCTTAGATTAATATACTTGTTGTATGCAATTTGTATCCTTCTATGTGATATTATATGATTAGTCTAATGGGGTTGCCCGTTCTAAGTCATGTCTGACTCTTTGCTGCCCCATGAATTGCAGCATGCCAGACTCAATAGTATTTACATTGTTGTTTTGTTGTAAGATTTTTATATGAATTTAAAATGTCTGTACACAAAAACACATGCATATACTCTGTTTGTTTGTAGAGAGAGACTAGTGAAGTGCCTGCTTTGTGATAAGTGCTATGTAAACGTATGTCTAATCATCATCACTAATGATTTCTAGGGAGTTATGGAATAAAATTAATCACATGGACATGTAGAGCCAAATGACTGTTTCATTCAGAAATGTAGTGTCTTGAGAATAAACTAAATGCGTGTGCTTTTAACTAAACATTAATAACACTAAGATCATGATATCCACTCCCATCACTTTATGGCAAATAGAAGGGGGAAAAGTGGAAGCAGTGACATATTTTATTTTTTGGGGGTTCAGAATCACTGCAGACCATGACTATAGTCAGGAAATGAAAAGATGCTTGCTCTTCGAAAGGAAAGCTATGACAAACATAGACAACATATTAAAAAGCAGAGACATCACTTTGCCCACCAAGGTTCATATAGTCAAAGCTGTGGTGTTTCCAGTCATGTAGTTATGTGAGAGTTGGACCATGAAGAAAGCTGAGCTTCAAAGAATTGATGCTTTACAATTGTGGTGCTGGAAAAGATTCTTGAGAGTCCCTTGGACCGCACAGAGATCTCCCCAGTAAATCCTAAAGGAAATCAACCCTGAATATTTATTGGAAGGACTGATGCTGAAGCTCTAATACTTTGGCCACGTGATGCGAAGAGCCAGCTCGTTGGAAAAGACCCCGATGCTGGGAAAGGCCAAAGGCGAAAGCTGAAGGGGGCAGCAGAGGATGAGATAGATAGATTAGTATCACTGACTCAATGGATATGAGTTTTAGCAAACTCTGGGAGATAGTGGAGGACAGAGGAGCCTGGCATGCTGCAGTCTATAGGGTCACAAAATGACTGAACAGCAACAACATGTGCCTTAGATTAATATACTTGTTGTATGCAATTTGTATCCTTCTATGTGATATTATATGATTAGTCTAATCCCAGAGCAGGACTAAAATTGAAAGGTCTTCCAGCTTTGAGAACCTTGATGATGACACACAGAGTCACTAAATGGACAACAAAACACACTCATTATGTTAGCAGATGTTTAAAGATACAAGCTTACTTTCTTTACACATGCCATTCATATGAGCCCAAAAAGGGAAAAAATACTCCTTTAATTGAGATTAATCTTTGTCCTAGTGTTACCGCTTTTGGTAAGGTGCAGAGCCTGTGAAGAGCAGGGGTCCACAGACATAATGCTTTAAAGATGATCAAAGGCAGAGTGTATCCTAAGTAGAGACCAGCAGAATCTCTACCTGCTGAAACACAAAAGCTAGAGAAGAGGCCATAAGCACCTTTAGAAGGTGTTTACTTTTGAAAAACTGGCTTCTGTTACCATAACCCAGTTTACAAGCTATTGAGAAAGTAGAATATAATGATGTTTTCTTGTTTTTGTTTTTTTTTAACTTGTCAAAATCGTGTCACTTCTATTCCTGAGTATATGTATATAAAAGTTGTGCCCTTTGGGTTACAAAGATGCAGTAACTTCTGAAAGGGGGGAATAATGACAGCATTTGGATGATGCTGTGGATATAATGGTGTTTTCAGTGAGTGATAAATTACTTTAATCTTTGTATCCCTAACTCCTTTAAAGATAATTTTTTTCCCTAAGATAGTTTTACATCTTGATTGCAGGCTTCTGAGAATTTTATCTATTCTTGTGCTGGATGTGCCACTTATGTTTTCATCTGTGATCGACTAAAGGAAAATTTTGGAAGGACTGATGCTGAAGCCCTAATACTTTGGCCACGTGAAGCGAAGAGCGAGCTCGTCGAAAAAGACACCGATGCTGGGAAAGGCCAAAGGCGAAAGCTGAAGGGGGCAGCAGAGGATGAGATAGATAGATTAGTATCACTGACTCAATGGATATGAGTTTTAGCAAACTCTGGGAGATAGTGGAGGACAGAGGAGCCTGGCATGCTGCAGTCTATAGGGTCACAAAATGACTGAACAGCAACAACATGTGCCTTAGATTAATATACTTGTTGTATGCAATTTGTATCCTTCTATGTGATATTATATGATTAGTCTAATCCCAGAGCAGGACTAAAATTGAAAGGTCTTCCAGCTTTGAGAACCTTGATGATGACACACAGAGTCACTAAATGGACAACAAAACACACTCATTATGTTAGCAGATGTTTAAAGATACAAGCTTACTTTCTTTACACATGCCATTCATATGAGCCCAAAAAGGGAAAAAATACTCCTTTAATTGAGATTAATCTTTGTCCTAGTGTTACCGCTTTTGGTAAGGTGCAGAGCCTGTGAAGAGCAGGGGTCCACAGACATAATGCTTTAAAGATGATCAAAGGCAGAGTGTATCCTAAGTAGAGACCAGCAGAATCTCTACCTGCTGAAACACAAAAGCTAGAGAAGAGGCCATAAGCACCTTTAGAAGGTGTTTACTTTTGAAAAACTGGCTTCTGTTACCATAACCCAGTTTACAAGCTATTGAGAAAGTAGAATATAATGATGTTTTCTTGTTTTTGTTTTTTTTTAACTTGTCAAAATCGTGTCACTTCTATTCCTGAGTATATGTATATAAAAGTTGTGCCCTTTGGGTTACAAAGATGCAGTAACTTCTGAAAGGGGGGAATAATGACAGCATTTGGATGATGCTGTGGATATAATGGTGTTTTCAGTGAGTGATAAATTACTTTAATCTTTGTATCCCTAACTCCTTTAAAGATAATTTTTTTCCCTAAGATAGTTTTACATCTTGATTGCAGGCTTCTGAGAATTTTATCTATTCTTGTGCTGGATGCTGTGTAGCCACTTATGTTTTAGGCATCTGTGATCGACACAATGACAATATAATGCTTCGAAGCACAGGACACATGTTTCACATTGACTTTGGAAAGTTTTTGGGCCACGCACAGATGTTTGGTAGCTTCAAAAGGTACTGATATTGTTGTTATTACCTAAGAAAATAGAAGCACTTCCTATTCTGCAAGTAAATGACCCCAACTATTAACATGTAAAATAAGCCTCAAGGATATATTGTACAACACAGAAAATACAACCAGTATTTTATAACTATAAATGTAGTATGTTCTTTAAAAATTATGAGTCACTATATTCTATACATGTAACATATATTTTATATCAGTTAAACCTCAGTTTAAAAAAAAATCAACTTCAAAAAAATCACATGGTAATGTCCTAAACTTTGCTTTTTTTCTCGCTGTTCTTTGCCTTGTTGCACCCTTCGACCATAACTAGGGATGAAAAAGGCTTGAAAAGATGAGTTTACCATGTCATAGATAAGAATGTATATGTGTATGTAACCTTTGTTGAAATTAATTAAAGTATATTTTGTTCTATCTAGTTAGCAGTACCTATTAGAAATGTTCCCAATTGTATGATGGCAACAAGAACAAAATTTTTCTCTCCATTTGTTTGTATGTACTGTTTGATCTCTATTTGGGCGTGCATAGATTGATAAATAATTACCTTGGAAAATATCATATATGAATTCTACCTGAATGAGATTATATGATGGCTTTCCTCCAAATGTGAATTTTTAAGAATTGTGTAAATTCAGAACTGTCTGATACTAAGTTACCCAGTTAGAAATTGCTCTGGTTCAGATAGCTTTAGTTCAATAACCATGTAATTGCAGTAATACTTCTTTGCGTATCTTCTATAAATAATACTTTGTATGTACTTTCTTTTGTGTGTGTGTACTTTTAAAATAGGGATCGGGCTCCTTTTGTGCTGACCTCTGACATGGCATATGTCATTAATGGAGGTGAAAAGCCCACCATTCGTTTCCAGTTGTTTGTGGACCTCTGCTGTCAAGCCTACAACTTGATAAGAAAGCAAACAAACCTCTTTCTTAACCTCCTTTCACTGGTAACTGTTCTGTACAAGCATTTAATTAATTTTATATTGATTATTCTGTTTCAATATCTAAAGGCAGGTATTTTGTGATTTTTGGAATAAAATTTATTGTAGTTTTAAATGTCATATATATTATTATTACTGAAATATTTTAAAATTATTGTCATATGAAGTATGCCAGACACCATTTATATGTAATGCAGACAAAATGCAGAGTACTGGGTACCCTACGAATGAGCAGTAATAGTATCTGAGAGGGACCCTGAGAGAGTCGTCTGGGATGCTGGTGAATATTTTGTGCCTTAATCTGGATATGTTCAGATTTTGATATTCATTAGGCTGTGCTCTTAAGATTTCTGTGCTTTTTTAGACGTACACTGAGAACAAGCCATAAAAAATCCCTGTGATTATTGTGACTGAAATTGACATAGAAACAGAGGACTACACATAAGGTCTGGGTTTCACAGCTTTTATTCCATAAGCTGGCTGTGACTTCCAACAATTGACCTCCTTGGCCAAGGTTTTTCTTATTTGTGAGAGATTTAACACTAACAAACTGCTCAAAACTGAATGGTTTGTTTCCTTGTTTTTTTTCTAATTACTTGGCCAGCTTTTAAAGAGGGTTGAGGAACAGACTTGTAAAAAATTTAAGTCACAAACTCTTTTCCTTTATATAGATGATTCCTTCAGGGTTACCAGAACTTACAAGTATTCAAGATTTGAAATATGTTAGAGATGCACTTCAACCCCAAACTACAGATGCAGAAGCTACAATTTTCTTTACTAGGTAAGATATATTTAAGTATATTAGAGAAGACACACACTTTTTAGCTTTGATTTGTTTTCCTTGTCTGACTAAGTTACCCAGTTAGAAATTGCTCTGGTTCAGATAGCTTTAGTTCAATAACCATGTAATTGCAGTAATACTTCTTTGCGTATCTTCTATAAATAATACTTTGTATGTACTTTCTTTGTGTGTGTGTACTTTTAAAATAGGGATCGGGCTCCTTTTGTGCTGACCTCTGACATGGCATATGTCATTAATGGAGGTGAAAAGCCCACCATTCGTTTCCAGTTGTTTGTGGACCTCTGCTGTCAAGCCTACAACTTGATAAGAAAGCAAACAAACCTCTTTCTTAACCTCCTTTCACTGGTAACTGTTCTGTACAAGCATTTAATTAATTTTATATTGATTATTCTGTTTCAATATCTAAAGGCAGGTATTTTGTGATTTTTGGAATAAAATTTATTGTAGTTTTAAATGTCATATATATTATTATTACTGAAATATTTTAAAATTATTGTCATATGAAGTATGCCAGACACCATTTATATGTAATGCAGACAAAATGCAGAGTACTGGGTACCCTACGAATGAGCAGTAATAGTATCTGAGAGGGACCCTGAGAGAGTCGTCTGGGATGCTGGTGAATATTTTGTGCCTTAATCTGGATATGTTCAGATTTTGATATTCATTAGGCTGTGCTCTTAAGATTTCTGTGCTTTTTTAGACGTACACTGAGAACAAGCCATAAAAAATCCCTGTGATTATTGTGACTGAAATTGACATAGAAACAGAGGACTACACATAAGGTCTGGGTTTCACAGCTTTTATTCCATAAGCTGGCTGTGACTTCCAACAATTGACCTCCTTGGCCAAGGTTTTTCTTATTTGTGAGAGATTTAACACTAACAAACTGCTCAAAACTGAATGGTTTGTTTCCTTGTTTTTTTTCTAATTACTTGGCCAGCTTTTAAAGAGGGTTGAGGAACAGACTTGTAAAAAATTTAAGTCACAAACTCTTTTTCCTTTATATAGATGATTCCTTCAGGGTTACCAGAACTTACAAGTATTCAAGATTTGAAATATGTTAGAGATGCACTTCAACCCCAAACTACAGATGCAGAAGCTACAATTTTCTTTACTAGGTAAGATATATTTAAGTATATTAGAGAAGACACACACTTTTTAGCTTTGATTTGTTTTCCTTAAACAAATGCTATATGTCAAAATTCTGACTTAACAGGAAAAAATGATAATTCACAGTATTAGCAAATCAGAGGTTTATTAAAAGTCTGTTTCAAGTTTACTTACTGAATAAATGCAAAGGATTGGTAATAGCATTTTAAAAACTACCTTTGTTTGGGAATTGCTTGGCAGTCCTGTGGTTAGGACTTTGTGCTTTCACTGTGGTGGCCTGGGTTCAGTCCCTGGTTGAGGAACTAACATCTTGCAAGCCACACATTGTGCCCAGCCCCCAATTATTTGTCTCAAAATATGATTTTATATTTAGCGTATGTATGATTTGAATGCTAAACATTCTATTTATGAACAGTTTTTGCGAAACGTATTTTCTACAGTGCCAAATACAAGGTTTTCTCCTAAAATGATACCTATGCTACTGTATCTTTCGGGATTCTACCATAACAATTTTCATGGGTACCATAAGTGCTTAAAGTACTGAACT
Source organism: Tragulus kanchil (assembly GCA_022376925.1). Taxonomy (NCBI): domain Eukaryota; kingdom Metazoa; phylum Chordata; class Mammalia; order Artiodactyla; family Tragulidae; genus Tragulus; species Tragulus kanchil. The sequence goes on along the minus strand of JAIOJX010000006.1, from coordinate 103,990,600 downwards.
TGGGGTCACTGCTATAGTGAATTGTTTTCATATGATGTAGTCCTTGAGACACATATACCAGTGACTAGCATTTGAATTTGAGATTAGTACCTTATAAGCAGATCTTCCTGGCAAATATGTTCTAAAGGTCTAGTGACCAGATTGGTCCCAGACTAGTGGTACCATCTCATTAAATGCCACGGCAGGGAGGAGCACATGAGCTCATATTCTTTTATTTCCTTTTCTCTTGCCTTCTTCCTGTCAGTGCAGAAGAGATAGAAAACACTGGACAGGACTTACCTAGTTTCAAGTGTCTGGCTTTAAATCCCCGAACTTTTGTGTGCCAAGGTTTTTCTTATTTGTGAGAGATTTAACACTAACAAACTGCTCAAAACTGAATGGTTTGTTTCCTTGTTTTTTTTCTAATTACTTGGCCAGCTTTTAAAGAGGGTTGAGGAACAGACTTGTAAAAAATTTAAGTCACAAACTCTTTTTCCTTTATATAGATGATTCCTTCAGGGTTACCAGAACTTACAAGTATTCAAGATTTGAAATATGTTAGAGATGCACTTCAACCCCAAACTACAGATGCAGAAGCTACAATTTTCTTTACTAGGTAAGATATATTTAAGTATATTAGAGAAGACACACACTTTTTAGCTTTGATTTGTTTTCCTTAAACAAATGCTATATGTCAAAATTCTGACTTAACAGGAAAAAATGATAATTCACAGTATTAGCAAATCAGAGGTTTATTAAAAGTCTGTTTCAAGTTTACTTACTGAATAAATGCAAAGGATTGGTAATAGCATTTTAAAAACTACCTTTGTTTGGGAATTGCTTGGCAGTCCTGTGGTTAGGACTTTGTGCTTTCACTGTGGTGGCCTGGGTTCAGTCCCTGGTTGAGGAACTAACATCTTGCAAGCCACACATTGTGCCCAGCCCCCAATTATTTGTCTCAAAATATGATTTTATATTTAGCGTATGTATGATTTGAATGCTAAACATTCTATTTATGAACAGTTTTTGCGAAACGTATTTTCTACAGTGCCAAATACAAGGTTTTCTCCTAAAATGATACCTATGCTACTGTATCTTTCGGGATTCTACCATAACAATTTTCATGGGTACCATAAGTGCTTAAAGTACTGAACTTGGGGTCACTGCTATAGTGAATTGTTTTCATATGATGTAGTCCTTGAGACACATATACCAGTGACTAGCATTTGAATTTGAGATTAGTACCTTATAAGCAGATCTTCCTGGCAAATATGTTCTAAAGGTCTAGTGACCAGATTGGTCCCAGACTAGTGGTACCATCTCATTAAATGCCACGGCAGGGAGGAGCACATGAGCTCATATTCTTTTATTTCCTTTTTCTCTTGCCTTCTTCCTGTCAGTGCAGAAGAGATAGAAAACACTGGACAGGACTTACCTAGTTTCAAGTGTCTGGCTAAATTAAATTGAAGGAAGCTGACTTTTGTGTAGTCTTCCAAACTAATCCTGATAATTTCAGTATTGATGAGTTTTGTGTTTTTTTGAGATTTGTTGGCTCCATGGGACAAAATTGTAAAGCAGGCATGTAAGTATTAGTCAACTTGACCTGCCATAACAGTATACCATAGACAAGGGACTTAAACAAAGGAAATGAATTTTCTCATCATTTTGGGGTTTGGAGCATCCAAGATCAAGTGGTCAGCCAATTTGCTTCATGCTAAGGGTTCAGGCTTGAAGATGACTGCCTTCTGGCTATTTCCTCCCTTGAAGGAAGAAGAAATAGAAGGAAGAAAGTCATTCTTATAAGAACGCTAACTACCTAAAGGCCCTTTGGGGTTGGGGCTTTAACATGAATTTTGGGAGAAAACAAATATTCAGTCTGTAACAAGGCCAGAAACCTTTGTGTGAGATTCCCTCACACAAGAGAGTTTCTTTTGAGCTTCCCTGGTGGTCCAGTGGGTAGAGAGTCTGCCTTGCAGTGCAGGGGGCACGGATTCAATCGCTGGCCCTGGAAGATCCCACGTGTCGAGGAACAGCTGGGCTGGTGGGTCCAGTTAAGAGCCAGTGCAACAAGAGGGGCCAGTGCAGTGGGGGGCCCACACATGCCAAAGAATAAACATGAATGAAAAATAAACGATGACTTAGAGGCAAAAAAGAAAAAATAGTGAAAAAAAAAAAAGACTGGCGAAACTTCCAAACAAACACATTTCTTTTGACGCTCTTTCCTCTTTCTGCATGCCTTTATCCTGTTTTCCTATGCTTGTCTTTTTTTTCCCCTTTGCTTTACGCAATAAATCATTTTAATGATTTATTCAGGCCTATCTTCCAAATTTATCGCCACCAAACTCTGCATTTATCAGAACTTCTTTTTGCATGTGAGAGAAATTATAACTTTCTGAAGAAGGAATCTGATACCAGATTCTACTTAGTTGACTGATAGGATGGATTTATGGAATTTTGCATTTTTTTTTTTTTTTGGTTGCTTCCCTCTATATCTGTTTAGTTGCCACCTTTCCTATTTATTAAAGTGAATAAAATAATGAATTGTCCTTTGGCATTATTCTATTTTCTATCCCTAATGGTAAATTAGTATTGGAATCCGAGCATCATTTCTTGGAGAGAGTGGGATGGGATGGAATGGAAGCTTTTCTATGGAGCAAAGGGAATCCTGACAGAATGAAATATCTACTTAATATTTTTAAAAGGAACAAAATTGTCTTTCATCTTTTATTATGTTAAAATAATTGAGTATGTTTTCTCAGTGTGTTAATACATTTTCTGATTGTATTGTAGGCTGATTGAATCGAGTTTAGGAAGCATTGCCACGAAGTTTAACTTCTTCATTCACAATCTTGCTCAATTGCGTTTTTCTGGTCTTCCTTCCAATGATGAGCCCATCCTCTCATTTTCACCCAAAACATACTCCTTTAGACAAGATGGTCGAATCAAAGAAGTCTCTGTCTTCACTTATCATAAGAAATACAACCCAGATAAACATTACGTAAGTTTGGTTTGGTATCTGTAGAGACTTATGCATGCATTCTTGTTGTTCTCTCCCGCTTCCTTCACTGACTCTGCTAAAGTTCAAGTATTCTTTTCATACTACTTCTTCCACGGTTTTCCAAAATTTAATAGGTATTCTTGGAGCATCCCTAACTGTTGTTTGGTGTATAAATTTGCTTCAGAACTGTGAGGGACCAATCTTTTTTTTTTCTTTTTTTTTTAACATTTATATATTTATTTTGGGGGGGCGGGTTGGGGAGGGAGGGGACGGATAGGCCACTTCTATTGGTCTTTCATTTGTCTGTTTTCACCCGTCTTTGTTCTTTGGCTCCTGTGGGCCTCCCATCGCGGTGGCCTCTGTTGTTGCAGAGCGCCGGCTCTGGGCGCACGCGCTCCAGAGCTCTGGCTCGGTAATTGGACACATGGGTCCAGCTGCTCCACGGCACGTGGGATCTTCCCAGGCCAGGAATCGAACTGGCGCCCGTTGCACTGCAAGGTGGTGTCCTTACCCACTGGACCACCAGGGAAGCCCGAGGGACCAATCTTAACTCTTCCTTTCAGAGACAAAAGAAAAAGGTTGATGCTATTTTGTCTTTCTCCTTCGTTATCTTCAATTTGTTCTTAATTTCAGAGGTAAAGCTTGCTCACTGTAACAACCAATAGAGAAGTATATAAAGTAAAACTCTAGGGCTTCCCTGGTGATCCAGTGGGTAAAGAGTCCACCTTGCAATGCAAGGGGCACCAGTTCGATCCCTGGCCCAGGAAGATCCCATGCCGTGGAATGACTGGACTGGTGTGTCCCATTTACGAGCCAGTGCTCTGGAGCGCATGCACCCAGAGCTGGTGCTCTGCAACAGGAGAGGCCACTGCAATGGGAGGCCCACACAGGCCAAAGAATAAAGATGGATAAAAATAAATAAATGAAAAACCAGTAAAAGAGGCCAAATTTTTTTTAAAAAAGTAGAACTCTAAGTTATCATTCCACTCTCTAGGGATGAAGTTCTTTTATAAAATATGCATGTTAAGTTTTTTTTTTTTTTAATAAAACATTATCTTTTAGTGTACTTTTCCCTCCTATCAATAGTATAACGTTGTCATTTTTTTGGCTTTTATTTTTTGTGCTAATATTTTTATTGGTCACTTTACAACACTGTTCAGCCTTTACATTTTTGACAAATTGATAAGATTTTAGAAAGTGACTTCACTGTTATTTTTATTTTCAGCTATTTAATTGAATAATAATAATCCACTGTTTCCCCCAGTGATTTATAATGCCACCTTTAAATATACTGAGTTTATATCCCTGAATTTATTTCTAGTCATCTGTAGGTATATCTGACTCTGTACACCAGTATTTTACTCTCTAAAGTGTGTTTTAATGCAGTTTAAACATCCAGTAAGACCAGTTTTCCCCATCTCCCTGTCACCTAAGTTTTGCCTTCCCCTTTGCTCTCCTTAATGAATTCATTTGCTAATACTTTCATTGAAAATGCACTGTTCTTATAAATTTGGGAAGTACGTTTATTTAACCCTAGAAATAGAATTCTTTTCACATTCCAGTTCTTACTTCCCTTAGACAATAGTTAGGGTTACTTTTAGAGTTGGGTATGCTCTAAATACGTTGATTTTTATATTTGTTACTTCCTATTAGTGGCATATATATTACAAAGTGAAAAGCACTTGGTACGTGTAATAGTCAAGCTGAAAGTTTTCTATCAAGAAAGGTTTTATTATAGGGCTTCCCCTGTGGCTCAGTGGATAAGAACCTGTCTGCCAACGCAGGAGACACAGGTTCGATCCCTGATCCGGGAAGATCCCACATACTGCAGAGCAGCTAAACCCACACATCAACAAAGACCCAGCATAGCCAAAAATAAATAAATAAAAGGTTTTAAAAAAAAAAAAGAAAGGTTTAATTATAAATTTAACATGTTTGGGGTATGATTTCTTTTCAGGTTTATGTAGTCCGAATTTTGAGGGAAGGACAGCTTGAGCCATCATTTGTGTTCCGAACATTTGACGAATTTCAGGAACTTCACAATAAGCTCAGTATTATTTTTCCACTTTGGAAGTTACCAGGGTATGTTCTCATTCTTATACATTAATGTATTTTATAGGAAACTATTACTACCAAGTATCGGTCAAAAGCTTTATGTTAAGTTAGTATAAAATACTATGTTTGGTTAATTTTCCTTGTTATCACAAGAGCCCAATACAGTACTGGACATAAACTAAGTTTTTCTTGAATGAACAAATGATCATGATCTTAAAATAAGAGATTTCCTAGCTTTATAAATCACTGCAGGAATAAGTGTTGTGGTCATACTGAGGTTCTTTGAAAAATAATAAACTGAGGCACTGATTACTACTCAGAATGATAGTGTTTAGGTTTGGTTTTGAACCAAACCCTTTGGAAACCTTCAGTTTTTAGTGTAAGTAATAACCAGTTTGTTGTTGATACCCTTTAGAAACCTTCAGTTTTTCGTGTAGGTAATGACCAGTAGATTCCTGTGTTGAATTGCTCAGACTGGATTTCAGAAATAAGGAGGTAGGGAAGTGGGTATGAATTTATTTCAATGTGCAGTCTAATTTTTCTGCTGCACCAAAATTAGCAGATAAGATGATCTTGATTTGAGCTCTGTGGCATTTGTGGATTTTATTGGTATCTACAATAGCTGTGATTATAGAATTATTATTTTGGAGGATAAGATCTGCATATTTGTGAATGATTTAATCATTAGAAGAATAAGTAGGAAAGAAGTAATAAATATATTAGCAAAACAATATACCTTTTGTACCAGTGTCATAAAAAGATAATGCATATTTGAACTATTCCATCTGCAGTACTTGGAGGAGAAATCCAAATATTACTTCATAGTGAATTAAGACTTCACTTTCTATATCAGTGTATGAGTATTTCTAAGTAAGTATTATACTTGATTCTGTAAATACTTCCAGATGAAATTATTTAAATCCCACTTCTTTTTGTTTTTCTTTTGTAGCTTTCCTAATAGAATGGTTCTAGGGAGAACACACATAAAAGACGTAGCAGCCAAAAGAAAAATTGAATTAAACAGTTATTTACAGAGTTTGATGAGTGCTTCAACAGATGTAGCAGAGGTGACTATCCTAACTGAAAAATGATAACATACTTTTTTGTGTGCTGCATAATATTTAAATTAATGAGTCTGTCTTCTCTTCCACCTTAGTGTGATCTTGTTTGTACCTTTTTCCACCCTTTACTCCGTGATGAGAAAGCTGAAGGAATAGCAAGGTCTGCCGGTGAGATTATTTTTTTCTTTATTGATAATTCATGGCTCCCCTGCCCTGCAAGCCTGTAACTTCTCAGTGGATGTGGTAGAGTGACTGTGGGTTTACTGTCTATAACCAGTGAGAATCAAAGGAGGGCTTAAAATAAGAGATTTCCTAGCTTTATAAATCACTGCAGGAATAAGTGTTGTGGTCATACTGAGGTTCTTTGAAAAATAATAAACTGAGGCACTGATTACTACTCAGAATGATAGTGTTTAGGTTTGGTTTTGAACCAAACCCTTTGGAAACCTTCAGTTTTTAGTGTAAGTAATAACCAGTTTGTTGTTGATACCCTTTAGAAACCTTCAGTTTTTCGTGTAGGTAATGACCAGTAGATTCCTGTGTTGAATTGCTCAGACTGGATTTCAGAAATAAGGAGGTAGGGAAGTGGGTATGAATTTATTTCAATGTGCAGTCTAATTTTTCTGCTGCACCAAAATTAGCAGATAAGATGATCTTGATTTGAGCTCTGTGGCATTTGTGGATTTTATTGGTATCTACAATAGCTGTGATTATAGAATTATTATTTTGGAGGATAAGATCTGCATATTTGTGAATGATTTAATCATTAGAAGAATAAGTAGGAAAGAAGTAATAAATATATTAGCAAAACAATATACCTTTTGTACCAGTGTCATAAAAAGATAATGCATATTTGAACTATTCCATCTGCAGTACTTGGAGGAGAAATCCAAATATTACTTCATAGTGAATTAAGACTTCACTTTCTATATCAGTGTATGAGTATTTCTAAGTAAGTATTATACTTGATTCTGTAAATACTTCCAGATGAAATTATTTAAATCCCACTTCTTTTTGTTTTTCTTTTGTAGCTTTCTAATAGAATGGTTCTAGGGAGAACACACATAAAAGACGTAGCAGCCAAAAGAAAAATTGAATTAAACAGTTATTTACAGAGTTTGATGAGTGCTTCAACAGATGTAGCAGAGGTGACTATCCTAACTGAAAAATGATAACATACTTTTTTGTGTGCTGCATAATATTTAAATTAATGAGTCTGTCTTCTCTTCCACCTTAGTGTGATCTTGTTTGTACCTTTTTCCACCCTTTACTCCGTGATGAGAAAGCTGAAGGAATAGCAAGGTCTGCCGGTGAGATTATTTTTTTCTTTATTGATAATTCATGGCTCCCCTGTGCCCTGCAAGCCTGTAACTTCTCAGTGGATGTGGTAGAGTGACTGTGGGTTTACTGTCTATAACCAGTGAGAATCAAAGGAGGGTATTCTTGCTAAAAGATAGTCTTTGTCTGGGTAAACATAATTTCCCTAATGGAGTGTGATTACTAAAGAAATACGTCTGTCAGTGGCCTACCATATTCTTACCTTTTTTTTTTTCTTAGGAAATGTATTTTATTTATTTATTTTTGTCTATTCTGGGTTTTCACTGCTGCCACAGGCTCTTCTCTAGTTGCAGGGAGTGTGGGCTACTCTCTAGTTGTGGTGAGCAGGCTTCTTGTTGTGGTGGCTGTTCTTATTGTGGAACTCGGGCTCCAGGGCACATGGGCTCAACAGTTGCAGCTCTGAGGCTCTAGAGCACAGGCTCAATTAGTTGTGGCTCATGGGCTTAGTTGCTCCCCAGCATGTGGGGTCTTCCCGGATCAGGGATCGAACCTGTGTCTCCTGCATTGGCAGACAAACTCTTTACCACTGAGCTACCAGGGAAGCCCTGTTCTTACCTTTTTCTCTCCAACATGTGGGGATCCTGGAATTAAAGCAAAAACTTTTGTTGCAGATTGAACCACTGCAAGCAATAACATAAAGATGAATATATTTATATTTTCAGATGCAGGTTCCCTCAGTCCTGCTCAAGGCCAAATAGGAGGAGCGGTGAAATTATCTGTCTCTTACCGAAATGGTACTCTTTTCATCATGGTGATGCACATCAAAGATCTCGTGAGTGATTACAAATAATGATGATTGTAGAGGAAACCTGTACCTTGGTAGGAAGCATTACTGTTAAGGGATTGCTTTTCTTTGTAGGTTACTGAAGATGGGGCTGACCCAAATCCATATGTCAAAAGCGTACCTACTTCCAGATATCCACAAAACATCCAAACGTAAAACCAAAATTTCACGAAAAACTAGGAATCCGACATTCAATGAAATGGTAAGTTAAGGGCTTCCCCTGGTGGTCCAGTGGGTAAGGACACCGCCTTGCAGTGCCGGTGAGATTATTTTTTCTTTATTGATAATTCATGGCTCCCCGCCCTGCAAGCCTGTAACTTCTCAGTGGATGTGGTAGAGTGACTGTGGGTTTACTGTCTATAACCAGTGAGAATCAAAGGAGGGTATTCTTGCTAAAAGATAGTCTTTGTCTGGGTAAACATAATTTCCCTAATGGAGTGTGATTACTAAAGAAATACGTCTGTCAGTGGCCTACCATATTCTTACCTTTTTTTTTTTCTTAGGAAATGTATTTTATTTATTTATTTTTGTCTATTCTGGGTTTTCACTGCTGCCACAGGCTCTTCTCTAGTTGCAGGGAGTGTGGGCTACTCTCTAGTTGTGGTGAGCAGGCTTCTTGTTGTGGTGGCTGTTCTTATTGTGGAACTCGGGCTCCAGGGCACATGGGCTCAACAGTTGCAGCTCTGAGGCTCTAGAGCACAGGCTCAATTAGTTGTGGCTCATGGGCTTAGTTGCTCCCCAGCATGTGGGGTCTTCCCGGATCAGGGATCGAACCTGTGTCTCCTGCATTGGCAGACAAACTCTTTACCACTGAGCTACCAGGGAAGCCCTGTTCTTACCTTTTTCTCTCCAACATGTGGGGATCCTGGAATTAAAGCAAAAACTTTTGTTGCAGATTGAACCACTGCAAGCAATAACATAAAGATGAATATATTTATATTTTCAGATGCAGGTTCCCTCAGTCCTGCTCAAGGCCAAATAGGAGGAGCGGTGAAATTATCTGTCTCTTACCGAAATGGTACTCTTTTCATCATGGTGATGCACATCAAAGATCTCGTGAGTGATTACAAATAATGATGATTGTAGAGGAAACCTGTACCTTGGTAGGAAGCATTACTGTTAAGGGATTGCTTTTCTTTGTAGGTTACTGAAGATGGGGCTGACCCAAATCCATATGTCAAAACGTACCTACTTCCAGATATCCACAAAACATCCAAACGTAAAACCAAAATTTCACGAAAAACTAGGAATCCGACATTCAATGAAATGGTAAGTTAAGGGCTTCCCCTGGTGGTCCAGTGGGTAAGGACACCGCCTTGCAGTGCAAGGGGCGCAGGTTCGATCCCTGGCCTGGGAAGATCCCACGTGCCGCGGAGCGGCTGGACCGATGTGTCCAATTACTGAGCCGGAGCTCTGGCGCGCATGCACCCAGAGCCGGCACTCCGCGATGACAGAGGCCACCGCAATGGGAGGCCTGCAGGAGCCAAAGAACAAAAACGGATGAAAATAGAGAAATGAAAGACCAATAGAAGTGGCCTGCCCGTCCCCCTCCCTCCCCACCCCACCCCTCAAAAGATAAAAAAAAAAGGTAAGTTAAAATCATTTCTAAAAATCTCCTAGGTTTGTTGTTTAGACATTCTTCATTTTAGGCACTTCAAAATCTTATAGCTATCAGTAGCTGAACTATTTATTTTACTAGTGAGGTAAACCAATAGCAATCCAGTGCTGTTTAACAAAATAATGTAAAACTGAACCTTCAGGGGCTTCCCTTGTGGCTCAGTGGATAAGAACCCATCTGCCAATGAAGGAGACACAGGTTTGATCCCTGATCCGGGAAGATCCCGCATACTGTGGAGCAGCCAAACCCACACATCAATGAAGACTAAGCAAAGCCAAAAATATATAAATAAAAGTTTAAAAAAAAAAAACAAACTGAACCTTCAATTATAGATCCTTAGGCTTTAAAAAAATCTTAGGGGTCATTATTCAACTACTCTTCTAGTGTTTAAACCCTTTGAAAAGGTGGATGGCCAGTCTGTCCTGAAATCCTTCCAAGTCATCCAGTTTGGAGCAGCTCCAACTCTTAGGTTATCTTTTAAACTGTGCTGAACTCTTCACTCCCTGTAGTCTGCACCTGAATGTCTCAGCTGTACCTCTTGGAATCACACACAAGTGCTCTTTTCCTCCTTCTCACAGCAGTCCTTGAGATAATTGAAGTCAAACACTTTCCTCTTTATTCTGTTGAAACACCTTTAGAATCTTTTCTTTGGTTTGAAAGGAAGCCGTTTCAGCATCCTTCTCCTCCAGTTTGTCTCAGTCTGTCAGCACCCCTCTTAAAAGAGTAGTCTGAACAAAAGCAGTGAGCCACCCATCTGCTGAACAGTGTGGAGTAGAACTGTGACTCTGCTGAGCCACTGTGGTCAACCTATAAATTTACTAATCTTTGAAAACCTGCTAACCCTCAGTCAACTACTATTTGGGGATAAACCCCATATTATTTGTGTACATTAACATTATATCCACACAAAAATGTCCACATAGAGATTTGGAAGCAAACTATTCTGAATTTTCATCAAGGTTATAAATTTATGAAAACCATGGAATACCCTTTAGCAGTGTATAAGTATATTAAATGTTTGGTGAACATCAATTGATATTATTCTCACAAAGTAGTATTGTCTTTTTTTTCTAGTGAGTGCTGTATACTTTTAAGAAATGGAAATGTGATCCATTTTTTAATTCTCTTAGTCAAAAAGGGAGGACTAGATTAAGGAAAGATATTGCCTAGAAGTTATGGTGAAGCTTTCTTAAAACAAACAAACCAAAAAATTGTGTTGCGTGCAGCGTTGGAAAGAGAATAACTTTACAACACTCCAGATTTGTTGTAAACTGCATTTGTAGTTGGCAAGTTTGCATTGAATTATGGATAATCAGAAATTATCACCTCATGGTATATAAAATCCAACAGCAAAAAAGACAATAAAGGGCTTCCCTGGTGGTCCAGTGGGTAAGGACATCGCCTTGCAGTGCAAGGGGCGCTGGTTCGATCCCTGGCCTGGGAAGATCCCACGTGCCGCGGAGCAGCTGGACCGATGTGTCCAATTACCGAGCCGGAGCTCTGGAGCGCATGTGCCCAGAGCCGGTGCTCTGCGACAACAGAGGCCATCACGATGGGAGGCCCACACGGGCCAAAGAACAAAGATGGATAAAAATGGACAAATGAAAAACCAAAAGAAGTGGTCCGCCTGCTCCCCTCCGTCCCCACCCCTCCCCCACCAATAAATAAATAAATCTTAAAAAAAAAAGACGAGAGATTTAATCCCTCACTTTTTGTAAAATAATTACTCTAGCCCAACTTGCTTCCTTCTACTCTTGTTCTTTCATCGTCTTCCTTCCATTCCTCTTTTAAAGATGATTATATCATCTTAAGGCAGGCTTTGTAATTTCCCTTCTTTGTACCTCCATTTCAGAAAAATTTTAGGTTTTAGCCAATAATAATTTTCTGCTTAGTGCATTCTATGTCAGACACTTGGAGGAATTACAGTACAGACCAAGACTGCTGAAATACAAAATGTGCATCTAAAGTATGAGACAGATTCTATCAGATACGTCATGATTAATGTCACTCTGACTAATAATATTTATGTTTTTATGTAAAGTAATCCTAGGAACTGGACAGACACTTTTAATCTGCTGTTTCTTTTTACCTTTGCTATAGCTTGTGTACAGTGGATATAGCAAAGAATCCCTAAGACAGAGAGAACTACAGCTAAGTGTACTCAGTGCAGAATCTCTGCGGGAGAATTTTTTCTTGGGTGGAATAACCTTGCCTTTGAAAGATTTCAACTTGAGCAAAGAGACGGTTAAATGGTATCAGCTGACCGCAGCAACCTATCTGTAAACCAGTGAATTTCTGAGCTTTGGAAGCAAAAACAGTTATAAACATGTGCATGTACTCATGTGAACTTTGTATATTTTTATACTTGGACAGAAATTATAAACTAAATGTACTTGCTGCATTTCAACACATCTGTTGGACCAACAGTCACTTTTATGGATTTGTTGACACCATTGCTGTTTTAAAGTCATTGTATAGAATGCTGTAAATCCTAAACTTAATATATATTAAGTCCTAAAAAGACTTTTAGTTGGTGAAGGAGTTAATCCTTTCTTGAGTAATGCAGAGTAATAGCTTTAGTATGGTCTGATTGTATTATGTCAGTTCAGCCATCTGTTTAGTATTGATTCTTACACAGACACAGCACGTTTGTTTTCCTGTTTTGCACATTTTACAGCCTTTACCACTGTGTATGTTCACAAACACCAAAGGAGAGGAAAGGTGCAGGATGTTACCATAAAATGCAGCTGCTATTCCTAGGGCCGAAAAGCAAAGCACAAATAATAAATAGTTATGTTAAGAACTACTAAGTAGTTTAGAGAGTAGGGAAATTAACACTGCTTTTTATTATTCATGTCTTTCAAGCCTTTCTCAGAATAAGTGCCAATCACTGAAGTTGTAAATAATGATGCCTTAACTCCATATGCTTCTCTGGTACTTCATTCTGATTTTTTTTCCTGACTTGATAAATAGTAAATAGTTTTCACTCACTTTTTACTAAAGACAAGAAATTATGTACACTTACTGATGTTTTTCCCACAGATAATTTTCTATACTTCATATGTGTAATTTATTTAAGCATCAGCTATTTGATTTATATTTTTGTTTCCAGTAACTGAATGAGATTCATCAGCATAACTGTACACTAAATTCCATCATTCCATTGTAATCCTACTTTTATTCCAGGACTGTAAACTGAAATTTGGTAATTTCATCCCCTTATATCTCTGCTCTACTCCCTCATGAAACAAGAGAAAATGTGTACCAAAGTGTCCATTCCTATTCAGTAGAAGAACTCCACAAGAAGGGCAGACTTTTCACAAGCGGCCCAGGACAAGAACTCCAGGGTCCACACTAAATTTTAATGTAGACCTTTATGCCACAGTGTTTGTCTGACTGACTTTCTTAAACATTTTACATTCATTTGACTTATTTTCCTTAATACAGTGAGATGAGGGATGACTAGGGACCTGATTGAAGTCATTTTGCAGTAACCATTAAGAATAGATTCACCCATAAATTTGTGTTTAATTTAGATAAATAGGTATCTATAATATTACTTCTCATGGCTAGAATAGGAATTCAGACACTTATAAGTGGTAAGAGATTGTAGCTAGAAATCTAGTTGCTGTGAGAGAAATGATAAAATATGCAATGAAAAAATACCAAGGAGAACTTCCCTGGTCGTCCAGTGACTAAGACTGCGCTCCCAGTGCAGGGGGTCCAGGTTCAATCTCTGGTCAGGGAACTAGATCCCACATGGAGCAACCAAATTAAAAAAGAAAAGAAGAAACAAGAAAGGAAGGACAATCTTGGATTCAGTTGCCCAGAACAGAATTTTTATAAACTGTGCAAATGTTTAATGATGCAGCAGCAATGAGAGCTGCTATTCCTAGGGCCGAAAAGCAAAGCACAAATTTGTTATTAGAACTACTAAGTAGTTTAGAGAGTAGGAAATTAACACTGTTTTTTTGCCCTTTCTCAGAATAAGTGCCAATCACTGAAGTTGTAAATAATGATGCCTTAACTCCATATGCTTCTCTGGTACTTCATTCTGATTTTTTTTCCTGACTTGATAAATAGTAAATAGTTTTCACTCACTTTTTACTAAAGACAAGAAATTATGTACACTTACTGATGTTTTTCCCACAGATAATTTTCTATACTTCATATGTGTAATTTATTTAAGCATCAGCTATTTGATTTATATTTTTGTTTCCAGTAACTGAATGAGATTCATCAGCATAACTGTACACTAAATTCCATCATTCCATTGTAATCCTACTTTTATTCCAGGACTGTAAACTGAAATTTGGTAATTTCATCCCCTTATATCTCTGCTCTACTCCCTCATGAAACAAGAGAAAATGTGTACCAAAGTGTCCATTCCTATTCAGTAGAAGAACTCCACAAGAAGGGCAGACTTTTCACAAGCGGCCCAGGACAAGAACTCCAGGGTCCACACTAAATTTTAATGTAGACCTTTATGCCACAGTGTTTGTCTGACTGACTTTCTTAAACATTTTACATTCATTTGACTTATTTTCCTTAATACAGTGAGATGAGGGATGACTAGGGACCTGATTGAAGTCATTTTGCAGTAACCATTAAGAATAGATTCACCCATAAATTTGTGTTTAATTTAGATAAATAGGTATCTATAATATTACTTCTCATGGCTAGAATAGGAATTCAGACACTTATAAGTGGTAAGAGATTGTAGCTAGAAATCTAGTTGCTGTGAGAGAAATGATAAAATATGCAATGAAAAAATACCAAGGAGAACTTCCCTGGTCGTCCAGTGACTAAGACTGCGCTCCCAGTGCAGGGGGTCCAGGTTCAATCTCTGGTCAGGGAACTAGATCCCACATGGAGCAACCAAATTAAAAAAGAAAAGAAGAAACAAGAAAGGAAGGACAATCTTGGATTCAGTTGCCCAGAACAGAATTTTTATAAACTGTGCAAATGTTTAATGTAAATGGTGATACCTGCAGAGCAGACATAGATGAGTTGAGGATGCATCAGTGGGACAGGTTAAAAAAAAGAAAAACTTGAATATCTGGTGCCTAACACTAATGGTCCATATGTAGGAAACCCCATATATGAATGTCTTTTTTAATATTAAAATGTGTTGTCTATTTAGTAAGTTAATTAAAATGCAGATTAAAGCACCACTGTTTATTTGCTTTTTTTCCCCTTACAGCAAACATTTCCTTAAAGTGTGTAAGTAGCTTTGCAAATGTAAAAAAGTACTAGATGTACTTGTTTTTAAGACCTAATTCCATTCCATGAGTTGTCACTTAGCCACTGTTAAAAAATAAATAAATAAAAAGTACTGTCTTGCTAAAAGGCCACTGTTACTTGGATTCAGTGTACACTGCCTATTTGCAGTCTGTTAACGGCAGTGTCTTTTACAAATAGTAGAGGTAGAGATTGTGGTGTCATTTTTCAATTACAAGAAATAATTGATTCTTATCCAAAAGTATATATTATATACTCTGTATAGTTAACCAGAGTTCAAACAAGCGGTAATGTTTCTCTTGATTTAACTCATTATGTGCCTTCTTTGGTCATTAAAAAACACACATACATGAAATATATTTTAAATATAAGTTATTGCTTTGTGAACGCTAATCGTCAGCCCTTACCAAAAAATAAACTGACAGAGGCGCCTCTTTGCACTACTTACTATTAATAAACTTTAAATTGGTTGGTTTTTTTAAAACATTTTTTAAAGCTTGCATTAATGTAAATCTGAAACATTTAAATAAGCTAGCCAAGACACTAATTTTTATATATAATCACAAGGTTTCATACCTATCTTTATTGAGTAAAAACAGTCATGTTACATATAAAACCACGTATAAAGAATAATGGAGCTAAAAATACATTTTGTAATGATCATACTGTAATTGAAGCAGAAGAAAAATTTCCCCTTGCAATGTTTTGGGATTTAAAAATAATGGTTTACTCAAAGAACCTAGTATTTTCTCTACTGAGCAATCCAATGTAAGACTTGCACTGATATTTTTATTACTGCCTTTATAACAATCTGTAGGTATCTAAAATACTAAGGCATGTATGATCTTTGATAAAATATTCTTTTATCTTTTCAAGTTAATGTTATATAAAACTGAATATTTTGCCTTAAATTGGTTGACTTTTTTCTAGGATTCACGTATTGTGGCATTTAAACAAGAAAACATTCAATTTGATACTTAAGACTTCAGTACTGTAATCCATGGATTTACTTATATGCTGTTTGACTAGCAGTGCAAATATGAATATATATGGCAATTAGTCTCACCTATAAGAACCAAATATTTTAATTATATTAAGGTAGTGAATAAAGATGTATAATATTTTTATTAATACCTTGAATATATTCAGTGGATTGAATGTGACTTCATAACTGTACTATGATTGTATTAAAATATTTCTGAAACAAAGAAGCTCTGCTGTCATTTCTTTCTTCATCAACATATTACCACTTTTGGTTTCAAACTTTGATAATGAGCTCACTGTTACTTTTTCTTTGCATCTCACCCAGGACTTTATTAGGTTCAGGTAATCCTGAATTTCAGAACTGTCCTGTAATTTGCCTTTAAAAAGGTCCAAAGAGAGTGTCTGACTTCTAAGTATGGTTCTTGGAAGACCTGGATTGCCACACTGTTAGAGACCCACCACCGTTTCATTGAAGTGAGGTGCTTCTATTAGTATGGTCCCTGCCTCTGCTAGTTTACTTAAGTACTACAGAGTTAAGCGTAGCTAGCTTCAGAACAGAGAATGGAGTTCTTTAGTACCATACCTCTAAAGCTTGCATTAATGTAAATCTGAAACATTTAAATAAGCTAGCCAAGACACTAATTTTTATATATAATCACAAGGTTTCATACCTATCTTTATTGAGTAAAAACAGTCATGTTACATATAAAACCACGTATAAAGAATAATGGAGCTAAAAATACATTTTGTAATGATCATACTGTAATTGAAGCAGAAGAAAAATTTCCCCTTGCAATGTTTTGGGATTTAAAAATAATGGTTTACTCAAAGAACCTAGTATTTTCTCTACTGAGCAATCCAATGTAAGACTTGCACTGATATTTTTATTACTGCCTTTATAACAATCTGTAGGTATCTAAAATACTAAGGCATGTATGATCTTTGATAAAATATTCTTTTATCTTTTCAAGTTAATGTTATATAAAACTGAATATTTTGCCTTAAATTGGTTGACTTTTTTCTAGGATTCACGTATTGTGGCATTTAAACAAGAAAACATTCAATTTGATACTTAAGACTTCAGTACTGTAATCCATGGATTTACTTATATGCTGTTTGACTAGCAGTGCAAATATGAATATATATGGCAATTAGTCTCACCTATAAGAACCAAATATTTTAATTATATTAAGGTAGTGAATAAAGATGTATAATATTTTTATTAATACCTTGAATATATTCAGTGGATTGAATGTGACTTCATAACTGTACTATGATTGTATTAAAATATTTCTGAAACAAAGAAGCTCTGCTGTCATTTCTTTCTTCATCAACATATTACCACTTTTGGTTTCAAACTTTGATAATGAGCTCACTGTTACTTTTTCTTTGCATCTCACCCAGGACTTTATTAGGTTCAGGTAATCCTGAATTTCAGAACTGTCCTGTAATTTGCCTTTAAAAAGGTCCAAAGAGAGTGTCTGACTTCTAAGTATGGTTCTTGGAAGACCTGGATTGCCACACTGTTAGAGACCCACCACCGTTTCATTGAAGTGAGGTGCTTCTATTAGTATGGTCCCTGCCTCTGCTAGTTTACTTAAGTACTACAGAGTATAGTGACACCCATGCTGTAGACATAGCTTCAGAACAGAGAATGGAGTTCTTTAGTACCATACCTCTATCCTCAAGTGCTAGTAGTGAGGTTGTGGTTCTCTGATCCTAGACAGAACATGTAAAAGGGCCAGAGACCATGAAAGAGCAATAACTTAATTAGAGCCACTTTCTTTGATTGATAAACTCAGTTTCTATCAGGAACAAAACAGCTTTATCTTACCCTTACTCTTTTGTCATGCAAATTTTAGCCATACAAAGTTAGACAACAGTATAATGAACTCCATGTATGAATCCCATCACACACCTTCAACAGTGATTACCTTAGAGATAAGCTTGTTTGGTCTATATTAATGAAGATGTGCTTTGGTATAGATATCTTCTTATTTCTTTCTCTTTAGGATTCTTAAAACTAGATCATTAACTTTCTTCAGTTCTGAATAATTTATTATGACTTCTTTCCCAATTCACTACTACTCTCTTCAACTGTTTAACCCTCATCCATTGAGTTCTAAATTTTGGTTATTGAATTTTTCACATTTGTTTGAATCACAATCCAAAAGACAGTACTGCCAGGATCAATGAGGAAATAGAAGTATTTTTCAACAAACAGTGCTGGAACCACTAGACAACCATGTACAAAAAAATGAAATAGGACTCTTATATACAAAACTTAATTCAAAGTGGATCAGAGACCTATGTATAACTAAAGTTAAAACTCCTAGAAGAAAACACAGGGGTACATCTTTGTAGCCTAGAATTAGAGGCCTAACTGTCACAAAAGGATAACAAATGAGTTTGGTTTCATCAAAATATTATCTGAAACAAAGAAGCTCTGCTGTCATTTCTTTCTTCATCAACATATTACCACTTTTGGTTTCAAACTTTGATAATGAGCTCACTGTTACTTTTTCTTTGCATCTCACCCAGGACTTTATTAGGTTCAGGTAATCCTGAATTTCAGAACTGTCCTGTAATTTGCCTTTAAAAAGGTCCAAAGAGAGTGTCTGACTTCTAAGTATGGTTCTTGGAAGACCTGGATTGCCACACTGTTAGAGACCCACCACCGTTTCATTGAAGTGAGGTGCTTCTATTAGTATGGTCCCTGCCTCTGCTAGTTTACTTAAGTACTACAGAGTATAGTGACACCCATGCTGTAGACATAGCTTCAGAACAGAGAATGGAGTTCTTTAGTACCATACCTCTATCCTCAAGTGCTAGTAGTGAGGTTGTGGTTCTCTGATCCTAGACAGAACATGTAAAAGGGCCAGAGACCATGAAAGAGCAATAACTTAATTAGAGCCACTTTCTTTGATTGATAAACTCAGTTTCTATCAGGAACAAAACAGCTTTATCTTACCCTTACTCTTTTGTCATGCAAATTTTAGCCATACAAAGTTAGACAACAGTATAATGAACTCCATGTATGAATCCCATCACACACCTTCAACAGTGATTACCTTAGAGATAAGCTTGTTTGGTCTATATTAATGAAGATGTGCTTTGGTATAGATATCTTCTTATTTCTTTCTCTTTAGGATTCTTAAAACTAGATCATTAACTTTCTTCAGTTCTGAATAATTTATTATGACTTCTTTCCCAATTCACTACTACTCTCTTCAACTGTTTAACCCTCATCCATTGAGTTCTAAATTTTGGTTATTGAATTTTTCACATTTGTTTGAATCACAATCCAAAAGACAGTACTGCCAGGATCAATGAGGAAATAGAAGTATTTTTTCAACAAACAGTGCTGGAACCACTAGACAACCATGTACAAAAAAATGAAATAGGACTCTTATATACAAAACTTAATTCAAAGTGGATCAGAGACCTATGTATAACTAAAGTTAAAACTCCTAGAAGAAAACACAGGGGTACATCTTTGTAGCCTAGAATTAGACAGGGTTTCCTAACTGTCACAAAAAGGATAACAAAAAAATGAGTTTGGTTTCATCAAAATTAAATACTTATGTGCATCAAAGGACACTACTAATAAAGTAAAAAGACAAAGAATGGGTGAGAATATTCACGGGTCATGTATCTGATAAGGACCTGGTATTCAGAGTACATAAAGCACTCTTAAACTTCATGAGAAAGCAAAGGATTTTTGAATAGACATTTCTCCAGAATGGCCAAATATCACATGAATAGATGCTCAACATTTTAGTCATTGAGCTTTCCTGGTGGCTCAGACAGTGAAGAATCATCTGCAGTGCAGGAAACCTGGGTTTGATCCTTGGGTCAGGAAGATCCCCTGGAGAAGGGAATCGGAACCCACTTCAATCTTCTTGCCTAAGAAATTCCATGGACAGATGAGCCTGGCTGGCTACAGTCCATGGGGTTGCAAAGAGTTGGACATGACTGAGTAACACTTAAACTTCATCTCAGTCACTAGGGAAATACAAAACAGGCATATGAAAAAATGCTCAGCATCACTGAGAAATGCAATTCAAAACTACAATGAGATCATCTCACGGTCAAAATGGCCATCAAAAAGCCTACAGGTGAATATGGGAGAGGATGTGGAGAAAAGGGATCCCTCCTACACTGTTAATGGAGATGGAAATTGGTCTCCTGCATTCTAGAGAAGCCCCAGTGGACTTACTATGTATCTATATATACACCACACAGTTATTACTCAGCCTTACAAAGAATCAAATAATGAAATGTCAACAACATGTATGGAATAGAGATATAGACAGAAACACAACTTATATATGGAATCTAAAAAACAGTACAAACGAACTTATTTACAAAAAGACTCAGGAATGTAGAAAACCTACGGTTACCAACAGGGAAGGCTGAGGGAGGGATTATGTATGGGATTTTAGAGACAAAAAAAGGATAGTGATTCTTAAATGACATAGAGGTCAGAATCAGCGTGGTAGTCAGTGACCTCTCCCTTTAAAGATTAGGATCAGAGATACGGAATATTACCAGTTGGCTAGGTAGCAGCCACTGCCATTACTTCCAGTGCAGCACTTTTCACCATGCTATTGTAATAGCTTTTTAAAGCATTGTTTTATTTTTTTAAATTATGGCTCCACTTTGCAGGCTTGCGGTATCTTAGTTCCCTGATCAGGTATCCAACTGGGGCCTTCAGCAGTGAGCGCAAGGGATCTTAACCACTGGACTGCCAGGGTATTCTCCACCATGAATACTGCAAGGGCAGGGACAGACTGAGGTGTCTAGTGCCAAGGCAAGGTTGAGCGCTGCTGATCAATAATGGATGGCTGAATTTTGGGGCTAAATTCGCTGGGCGACGGGGACGCAAGTCGTCTTCCTAAGGGCGGGGACGAAGTCTACCAACCCCAGCAGCCTTATCTGCTCCATGCGCACTCACAGTCCGGCATCCAAAGCCACAAGATCCTGGCACAAGCAGCACCTCCAATGAATCAACTGGATTTAACAGCCCGGCTGGAAGGCGGGCCCTTATTCCCGCTCTGGCCTAGTTCCGCCTCAATCACCGATGCCTGCTGGGATGTGTAGTCTGTGTCGACGTGCATTTTGGGAAATGTAGTCACGCGGGCGCCGTGAAACACGCAGCGCAGCTCCGCCTCCTGCAGGGGAGGAAACGTGTGCGTGTGAGGTCACTTCCTGCGTGGAAGGTGGTTTCCTGCGGCGCTTCCACCCTCTCTCTCTTTTCGCTACTACACCGCCGCCATCATGGGTCGCATGCACGCTCCCGGGTGAGTTCGGGTTTATGAGCGGGTTGCAGGGCTGAGCTTCGGGATGGAGGGGGAGGAAGGAGTGTGGGCAGTGGCTCGAGGGGGTGAATTTGGAGGTTGCTATGGCGGGGCTCGCTTCCTCACCGTGATACTGCTTCTCTCTCCAGGAAGGGCCTGTCCCAGTCGGCTCTGCCGTACCGCCGCAGCGTCCCCACCGTAAGTAGCTTGCGAGGACCGGGGAGAGGCCGGGAGGGGTTGCCATTCGTTGCTGGGAGGATGGGGACCACGTGTGCATGAGCGCGATTTTGAAGGTGGAGAGGCCCACTGTGCTTCGGCCCCATTCTTCGGTCCTAAGGCCCCTTTATTTTTCGTGAACAGTGGCTGAAGTTGACGTCTGACGACGTGAAGGAGCAGATCTACAAACTGGCCAAGAAGGGCCTGACTCCCTCACAAATCGGTGAGTGCGTCTGTCTAATGCAGCTCCTTCCGCCTGACCTCATGTAACTTGCTGAAAAAAAACTGGGGGTAAATGTCTCACTTGTGGTTTGAGAATTTCTTGATCGCTTTTCTGGCCTTACTGTTGCCCGAGGCCTTGTTTTCTTTTGCTGAACTCTCAAATTTTTACATGGACGTTGCTAAAATAATTAAGATGCGCTCCAAACTTAAGTGAATATTTTCTTTGTGCTAGGCACTCCGTTCAGTGTGTAGTTCTAAGCGCTTTACATCTGCTGACCTGCCTTAATTCTGACAGCGATACTTTTAAATAAACACTAATAGGTTTCTTTATGTTCTAACTTAAAGGGAACTGAGGCGCGTTTCGGCCTCAGATCACACAGCAATTAGTAGACGAGATCAAACTGGCTGTTGGCAGTGCTCATTACTTTCTTGCTGTTAGATGTGGTTGGACTCTCAGTGGTGTGTGACTTTGTGCAAATAGTTTCATTCAGCCAATGTTTCCCAGCTGTGCGGTCCTGGATCCTGAGAATGCAGTAGTTGAAAAAAGGGCAACATAGCCCTTTTGGAGCTTACAGTCTAGTGCTGATGTCACACACAATTGAAGATTTGTACAGGCTGTCACTGTGGTCATACGGTGCTGTTTTGAAGATTCTCCTTGATTCTTTTGGTGGCCTGTAATTTAGCAAGCTCACTATGATGATTGTCTTCCAACATTCGCAGTTTCCACCAGAAAGGTTTTCCTTAGTGTTGGGTAAACCTTCCTTGGATGTCTGAGTGAGCTTTGCATGCGTTCTGTTGTCGGTGTCTGATGTATAAAAGTAAGCCATGTTTTAGACAGGGAAGTGTGGAAAATGACTTGATCTCCGTCTTGAGGTCACAGGCTCCAGTTTGTGTGTTCGGTGAGGGAATTTATATTACTCCCTTTTCAGGTGTGATCCTGAGAGACTCACATGGTGTTGCACAAGTACGTTTTGTGACAGGCAATAAAATCTTGAGAATTCTTAAGTCAAAAGGACTTGCTCCTGACCTTCCTGAGGATCTCTATCATTTAATTAAGAAAGCTGTTGCTGTTCGAAAGCATCTTGAGAGGAACAGAAAGGTAAGAGAGTGAGATCACTTGTACTAATTCATTTCAGTAAAATGTAATGCATCTGATTTGAAATATCCAGGGTGGCTTGGGGCACAAATTACATTGTTTGCTTTGAAATAAACATTTCACCAGAAACGTTTGGGAGGGTCCTCAGATTTCCTTAAGGACTTAATTTAGCCAGGCAGACCTTAGCCTCTGATTCTATAAACAGAATACTCGGAAATTTTTTCGTTAAAGTGCATAGTGTCTGTATGGTTTTTTTTGGTAAAATAGTGTTTAGTTTTGAGTGGTTTTCGTGAATTTCGATCAATCTTTATTTTTAGGATAAAGATGCTAAATTCCGTCTGATTCTGATTGAGAGTCGTATTCATCGGTTGGCTCGATATTACAAGACCAAACGAGTCCTCCCCCCCAATTGGAAATAGTAAGTTATCAACCCTTTTTGTTAACAGAAATAAGAGCTCTCCAGATATTAGAGTAATGGGCTTCCTGGGTGGCTCAGACAGTAAAGAATCTGCCTGCAATACAGGAAGCCTAGGTTCAGTCCCTGGGTTGGGAATGGCTACCCACTCCAGTATTCCCACGGAGTAAAGAGACCAGGCAGGCTACAGTCCACGGGGTCACAAAGAGTCAGGGATGACTGAGCAGGTAACATTTTCACTTCCACTTTAAGTGGAGTAATAATGATCATAAAAGGACTGTTAGTAAATGTTTTAGACTGAGGCTATATACTCAGCTACTCTTTTTATAGCAAGAAAACAGCCAGAGACAGACAAGTTCCCTTTCTTCTGAAGTGAGCACATTATATTATGCTTGATCACAAATGAACTAATTTCAGGAACTGAGGAGTTTGATACATTTTATATGCTTGGAGTTTATTTTAACTGTGAAGAAACAGCTCTGTTTTCAGAGACAGTGAATATGGAGAACTTTCTTTATTAACCCGTCTCCCTCCCGCTTTTTTTTTCTTTCAGCGAGTCATCCACAGCCTCTGCCCTCGTTGCATAAATTTGTTGTACTCAAGCAATAAAATCATTGTTAACAGAAGCACATTTTGTATTTTTCTTTTTTCCTAAAAAAATGTATTTATCTTTTTTAATATGGACATGTATTGTAGAATTTGAATTGTGTGATTCCAGGGGGAGCAGTAAGATAGCATCCATTCATCGAATCCTTTCACTGCTCAACTAGTAGAGCAGCTTGTAGCTTCATGCTGATGTTGTGTACAAGGTGAGTGGGTATGGGAAGATACTAGGAAGTGGTGACATTTTGACAAATGTTTCTAAGTAACTTGGATACACTTAAGTATTTGAGGTAGATTTGTGATGTTATTGACAGTGTAGTACCAGAAATACTCCGGAAAGTGTCTGCAGGGGAGGACTTCTCTAGTGTGGAGGGATATTTAATCCCATCTTGTGGGTGAGGCTCAAAGATAGGGAAGAGCTTCAGGGAACAGGAAGAACCATGAGCTGAACACAGCTCACCTCCCTGAGGCTTGCAACTTTGGGTTATGTTAAAATTTACTTAACTGGGTGTTGTCAGAATATTTAATTCTTAAAGCCTAATGAAGTACACGGGTAACCCTGTTTGAAAGAGGCAAGTCTCAAATGACTGGAGTGAGGTGTTGATGATATTAAGACCAGAAAATGAAAAGCTGCTTGTGGCTGGTTTGCTCCTTCAGGAGTCAGAAAATTCAAGCCATGCGTGTGTATCACCTTTTCTGTGTTTGTCACTTGAATAAGTTTAATGATCCCTTAAGCTTCATCAAAGTTGTGGTTGAAATCACACTCTCAAAGTCCTTTGTTTTTTAAGATAGCAGTTATCGTAAATAGCACTGATAATTTATGGGATGCGTGATTCAGGAGTCCAGACATCCTGCTCACCTCCCTTGTTCAGGACATGGCACATATTCACCTACCAGCTCTGGATTTGCTGACTCAGCCTCATATCCTAATGAGCTCAAAAATAGAGAAAACAGGTGTGTAAATTTTGCCCAATTCTCTTTTTTTTAATTTTAAATTTATTTCTTTAAAGTTTTTAAGTTTTGTTGTTCACAGACATGCATGTTCCCAGATCAGTCATATGCATATCCCTGGTCCCCTCCCTGCTCCCAGGCCCCCCAATCCCACCCCTCCAGGCCATTGCACCAAGCCATTGTAAGTACTCCTATTCCTTTAGCACAAAGACAGTAGCTATCTTTTTCACAGGTAACAGTATAGGTTTCCATGTTACTTTCTCTATGCCTCCTACCCACTGTTCATTCCCCACAATATCCATGTCTATTCTCTGTTTTTCCATGGGTTCACTGCATGTGTTATTACCTTTTTACTAGATTCCATATGTGTGTGTTAGTATACTGTACTTGTCTTTCTTTTTTTGACTGACTTCACTTTTTATGATAGGTTCTAGTTCCAACCACCTCATTAGGACTGATTCTTCTGCATTTCTTTTAACAGCTGAGTAGTATTCCATTGTATATATGTACCAGATCTTTTGTATCCCATTCATTTGTCATTGGACATCTAGGTAGATGACATGTTCTAGCTATTGTATAGAGAGCTGCAATGAACATTGGGGTGCAGGTTCTTTCAGTTTTGATTTCATCAGAGTATAAGCCTAATAGTGGGATTGCTGGGTCATACGGTGCTTTTAATAATAAGTGAGGTTGAGCATCATTTCATGTGCTTTTGGGCCATCTGTATGTCTGTTTGGTGAGGTGTCTATTTAGATCTCTTTCCCATTTTTTGATTGGGTTGTTCATTTTTCCAGTGCTGTGCTGCCTGAGTTGCTTGTAGATTTTGGAGATTGTCTGTTATTTCATTTGCTATAATTTTCTTCCATTCTGTGGGCTCTCTCTTCAGCTTTTTTGTAATTTCTTTTGCTATACAAAAGCTTTTAAGTTTCATTAGGTCCCACATGTTTCATTTGTCTTTTTAGTTCCACTATTCTAGTAGGTGGGTCAGAGAAGATCTTGCTTTGATTTCTGTCCTTGAGTGTTTTGCTTATATTGTCCCCTAAGAGTTTGATGGTTTCTGATCTTACATTTAGGTCTTTAATCCATTTTGAGTTGATCTTTGAGTATGGTGTCAGGGAATGTTCCAACTTCATGATTTTGCATGTAGCTGTCCAATTTTCCCAGCACCATTTGTTGAAGAGGCTGTCTTTGTCCCATTTTAGATTTTTGTCTCCTTTGTCAAAAATGAGGTATCCAATATGACTAATCTGGAAACGTGCATATCTGTACACAACAAAACTCTGTAAAAGTTAAAAGTAAAATAAAGGTTTTTTGGTTTTTTTTAAAAAAAGAGGTATCCATAGGTGCGTGTTGCCCAATTCTTAACATAGGGTTAGATGTTAGTTCTTTTATTTATTTTCATTCATCTTTATTCTTTGGCCTGTGTAGGCCTCTCTGGTTGCAGAGCACCTGCTGTGAGCACATGCGCTCCAGCGTGCTGGCTTATAATTGGACACTGGTCTAGCCGCTCACGGCATGTGGGATCTTCCCACCCTGACTTCACTTTTATGTTCATTTGGACTTTTCTTTTCTTTTAACAGCTGAGTAGTATTCCATTGTATATATGTACCAGATCTTTTGTATCCCATTCATTTGTCATTGGACATCTAGGTAGATGACATGTTCTAGCTATTGTATAGAGAGCTGCAATGAACATTGGGGTGCAGGTTCTTTCAGTTTTGATTTCATCAGAGTATAAGCCTAATAGTGGGATTGCTGGGTCATACGGTGCTTTTAATAATAAGTGAGGTTGAGCATCATTTCATGTGCTTTTGGGCCATCTGTATGTCTGTTTGGTGAGGTGTCTATTTAGATCTCTTTCCCATTTTTTGATTGGGTTGTTCATTTTTCCAGTGCTGTGCTGCCTGAGTTGCTTGTAGATTTTGGAGATTGTCTGTTATTTCATTTGCTATAATTTTCTTCCATTCTGTGGGCTCTCTCTTCAGCTTTTTTGTAATTTCTTTTGCTATACAAAAGCTTTTAAGTTTCATTAGGTCCCACATGTTTCATTTGTCTTTTTAGTTCCACTATTCTAGTAGGTGGGTCAGAGAAGATCTTGCTTTGATTTCTGTCCTTGAGTGTTTTGCTTATATTGTCCCCTAAGAGTTTGATGGTTTCTGATCTTACATTTAGGTCTTTAATCCATTTTGAGTTGATCTTTGAGTATGGTGTCAGGGAATGTTCCAACTTCATGATTTTGCATGTAGCTGTCCAATTTTCCCAGCACCATTTGTTGAAGAGGCTGTCTTTGTCCCATTTTAGATTTTTGTCTCCTTTGTCAAAAATGAGGTATCCAATATGACTAATCTGGAAACGTGCATATCTGTACACAACAAAACTCTGTAAAAGTTAAAAGTAAAATAAAGGTTTTTTGGTTTTTTTTAAAAAAAGAGGTATCCATAGGTGCGTGTTGCCCAATTCTTAACATAGGGTTAGATGTTAGTTCTTTTATTTATTTTCATTCATCTTTATTCTTTGGCCTGTGTAGGCCTCTCTGGTTGCAGAGCACCTGCTGTGAGCACATGCGCTCCAGCGTGCTGGCTTATAATTGGACACTGGTCTAGCCGCTCAACGGCATGTGGGATCTTCCCATGCCCGGGATCGAACCGGCTCCCTTTAGCACTGCAAGGTGAACTCTACCCACTGGACCACCAGGGAAGCCCTAGATATTAGTTCTTAATCCCTGTGCTTCTGTGATTATGTCTTAAAAGTGTCTGTTGTAAATCAAGAAGTAAACTACAAAGCAAACATTGATGAACAAGTAAGGCAACAGCAAGATCTTTGTGAACCCCAGGTAAATTAGGCAAATGTTGGGTATTGATAACTCTGAACTGAAAACTAGTCAATAGTAGTAGGTGGTGCATTTGGTATTTCAAAGCATTTCTTAGGTTACATAAAGTTTTGCCATCAAACTAACACAGTATTTTAAGAGGTTTTTAAAAATTTTTGGTCACTTCTGTTGATCCTTCATTTAATTATTTCCATCCATTTTTGTTCTTTGGCCTCTGTTGGCCTCCCATGGCAGTCACTTCTGTAGCAGGGCACCGGCTCCAGGCGCATGGGCTCCAGAGCGCTGGCTCGCAATTGGACACACTGGTCCAGCTGCTCCGTGGCACGTGGGATCTTCTCAGGCCAGGGATCAAACCGTCACCCCTTGCACTGCAATGTGGTGTCCTTAACCACAGGACCATGAGGGAAGCCCTGTTTTGGGAGGTTTTTTTAATGCCTTCAAAGTAAATGTACCAAGACTGCAGAGTTTTGACTGGGCAGAATTCAGACTTGGCTTTCAGAGACATTTCTACTAGTTGGCATTATGGTTTAGGGGGTCAGATCTCAAGAACCTAAATCACTGGAGATTACATGAGTTTCTTAATTTGCAGCTACTGCATCAAGTCATGCAGAGAAAAACTGTTGGTCCAACTGCGGCCCCATGGACTGTAGGATGCCAGGCTTCCCTGTCCTTCACTCACTATCTCAGAGCTTGCTCAAACACATATCCATTGACTCAGTGATGCCATCCAACCATCTCGTTTTCTCTTGCCCTCAGTTTTTCCCAGCATAAGAGCCTTTCCAGTAAGTCAGCATGCCACATCAGATGGCCAAAGTATTTGAGCTTTAGCATCAGTCCTTCCAGTGAATATTCATGCCGCTCAACGGCATGTGGGATCTTCCCATGCCGGGATCGAACCGCTCCCTTTAGCACTGCAAGGTGAACTCTACCCACTGGACCACCAGGGAAGCCCTAGATATTAGTTCTTAATCCCTGTGCTTCTGTGATTATGTCTTAAAAGTGTCTGTTGTAAATCAAGAAGTAAACTACAAAGCAAACATTGATGAACAAGTAAGGCAACAGCAAGATCTTTGTGAACCCCAGGTAAATTAGGCAAATGTTGGGTATTGATAACTCTGAACTGAAAACTAGTCAATAGTAGTAGGTGGTGCATTTGGTATTTCAAAGCATTTCTTAGGTTACATAAAGTTTTGCCATCAAACTAACACAGTATTTTAAGAGGTTTTTTTAAAAAAATTTTTGGTCACTTCTGTTGATCCTTCATTTAATTATTTCCATCCATTTTTGTTCTTTGGCCTCTGTTGGCCTCCCATGGCAGTCACTTCTGTAGCAGGGCACCGGCTCCAGGCGCATGGGCTCCAGAGCGCTGGCTCGCAATTGGACACACTGGTCCAGCTGCTCCGTGGCACGTGGGATCTTCTCAGGCCAGGGATCAAACCGTCACCCCTTGCACTGCAATGTGGTGTCCTTAACCACAGGACCATGAGGGAAGCCCTGTTTTGGGAGGTTTTTTTAATGCCTTCAAAGTAAATGTACCAAGACTGCAGAGTTTTGACTGGGCAGAATTCAGACTTGGCTTTCAGAGACATTTCTACTAGTTGGCATTATGGTTTAGGGGGTCAGATCTCAAGAACCTAAATCACTGGAGATTACATGAGTTTCTTAATTTGCAGCTACTGCATCAAGTCATGCAGAGAAAAACTGTTGGTCCAACTGCGGCCCCATGGACTGTAGGATGCCAGGCTTCCCTGTCCTTCACTCACTATCTCAGAGCTTGCTCAAACACATATCCATTGACTCAGTGATGCCATCCAACCATCTCGTTTTCTCTTGCCCTCAGTTTTTCCCAGCATAAGAGCCTTTCCAGTAAGTCAGCATGCCACATCAGATGGCCAAAGTATTTGAGCTTTAGCATCAGTCCTTCCAGTGAATATTCAGGGTTGACTTCCTTTAGGATTGACTGGTTTGATCTTGCAACCCAAGGGATTCTCAAGAGTTTTCTCCAACACCACAGTTTGAAAGCATCAGTTCTTTGGTGCTCAACTTGAATGGTCCAACTGAAATCCATACATGACTACTGGAAAAACTAGCTTTGACTAGATTTTTGTCAGCAAAGTGGTGTCTCTGCCTTTTAATATGCTATCTAGGTTTGTCATAGCTTTTCTTCCAAGAAGCTTGATTTCATAGCTGCAGCTATTGTCCACAGAGATTTTGGAACCCAAAATACATTATTTCACAGTTCTCCATTACCACAACTGCCTCACAGTGATGGGACTGAATACCATGACCTTAGTTTTTTTAGTGTTGAGTTTTAAGCCAGCTTTTTCATTCTTTCACTTTTATGAAGAGGCTTTTAGTTCCTCTTCACTTTCTGCCTTAAGGGTGGTGTCATCTGCATACTTGAAGTTACTGATACTTCTCCCAGCAATCTTCAATCCAACTTGTGCTTTATCCAGCCCGGCATTTCAGGAGATATACTCTGCATATAAATTAAATAAGCAGGGTGAGAAGATAGAGTCTTGATTTACTCCTTTCTCAATTTTGAACCAGTCTGTTATTCCATGTCCAATTCTTACTTGCTCTTTGACCTGCATACAAGTTTCGCAGGAGGCAGGTAAGGTGGTCTGGGTATTCCCATCTCAGAATTTTCCACTGCTTGTTGTGATCCACACAGTCAAAGGCTTTAATGTAGTCAGTGAAGCAGAAGTAGATGTTTTTCTTGAATTCTCTTGCTTTTTCTATGATCCAACAGATGTTGGCAATTTGATCTCTAGTTCCTTTGTCTTTTCTAAATCCAGCTTGTGTATCTGGAAGTTCTCGGTTCACATACTGAAGCCTAGCTTGGAGGATTTTGAGCATGACCTTGGTAGCATGTGAAATGAGTGCAGTTGTGCAGTAGTTGGAACATTCTTTGGCATTGCCCTTCTGGAATGAAAACCTTAAGTCTCCACATCACTGCTTGTTAATACAATAGCAGACACTTGGCACATGGGCATCACATCATGCTGCTTAATCGTTTTACTTTTTTAAAAAATGTTATCAGTAGAGGTTTATTTTATAAACTTAAGGGATAATATCTTGCTTTTGTTAAACTAGGGAAGCTCCAGGATGGGGTGGGGGCTTGTGATCCTGGGTGAGGGTGGGTGGAAAATGTAGCCTGTACTCAGCATCCGGAGCCTCATGGTCCAGGCCCACGTCTGACCTCATTGCCTTTGTGGCCAAAGGCACATCCCTGTCCCTCTAGGCCTTAATCTTGTGTGACCAGGAGGATCCTGGACTGCCCACAGGACCCCTGGGGTGTCTTTTTACTTGTTATGTACTGGTTGTGGGTCCTTAGTTTTCTGTAAAAAATGGAATACTCTTCATTTGCCCCATAGTTATCTTAAGATAAACTCCCGGAAAATGAGATGTTATGAACACTATTTTCTGTTACACATATTTTCCCCAATTTATTCTTTGCCTTTTGATTATGTTTGTGGTATTTTTGCTATAGAAGCTTTAAGATACTATGTCTGCGCAATGAACTCATGATAAAACAGAGAATAGACATAGGGACATTGTGGAGACCGAACAGTAGGAGAGAGGCATGGAGGGAGTAACATGGAAACCTATACTGTCATGTGTGGAAAAGATAGCTATTGTCATTGTGCTAGGGGAATAGGAGTACCTACAACCACTTGGGGCGATGGTCTGGAGGGATGGGAGGGGGGAACTGGGTGGGGGGAGGGTCCAGGGATAGGCATATGAATGATCTGGGAACATACATGTTGGTGAACAACAAAACTCTGTAAAATCTTTAAAAGAAAAAAATTAAATTAAAAAA
The DNA here is from genome assembly GCA_022376925.1 of Tragulus kanchil. Taxonomy (NCBI): domain Eukaryota; kingdom Metazoa; phylum Chordata; class Mammalia; order Artiodactyla; family Tragulidae; genus Tragulus; species Tragulus kanchil. The sequence continues at coordinate 103,959,086 of JAIOJX010000006.1, read as the reverse complement.
AAAAAGATACTATGTCTGATGTTTTTCCCAAATGATATTTTTATATCATAAATGGATTAGTCTATTTAAATATTTTTTTTCTGTTTCTTCCTTCCATTAAGTATAGTATTGTCTGTCTTCCCAACTCAGACATTTATTCTTTCTTTTCAAAGAAAGGTTCCCTTATGCTTTTTCTTGGTAACATCTATTTTGACAGAATTGGAATTGGCATATACATACTTGTCCTGAACTACCATATGTGAGTTCCTAACAGTCAGAGGTTTCCTTCATCAACTATTCTCTTCATTTAAAAATCATCATTTTTCAAATGACAGATGTTGATCTTGTTTTTTAGCTGAAGTTATGCATATATCTGGTTTTAAAAGTTGTATCATTTTATATACTTATAACAACTATAAACAGTCCCTTCCATTTTGCAGTCTAAAGTCTAGGTCAGCTGCTCTTATTTCTGACATGGTGCCAAAGCTGGGGTGGGGGCTTGTGATCCTGGGTGAGGGTGGGTGGAAAATGTAGCCTGTACTCAGCATCCGGAGCCTCATGGTCCAGGCCCACGTCTGACCTCATTGCCTTTGTGGCCAAAGGCACATCCCTGTCCCTCTAGGCCTTAATCTTGTGTGACCAGGAGGATCCTGGACTGCCCACAGGACCCCTGGGGTGTCTTTTTACTTGTTATGTACTGGTTGTGGGTCCTTAGTTTTCTGTAAAAAATGGAATACTCTTCATTTGCCCCATAGTTATCTTAAGATAAACTCCCGGAAAATGAGATGTTATGAACACTATTTTCTGTTACACATATTTTCCCCAATTTATTCTTTGCCTTTTGATTATGTTTGTGGTATTTTTGCTATAGAAGCTTTAAGATACTATGTCTGCGCAATGAACTCATGATAAAACAGAGAATAGACATAGGGACATTGTGGAGACCGAACAGTAGGAGAGAGGCATGGAGGGAGTAACATGGAAACCTATACTGTCATGTGTGGAAAAGATAGCTATTGTCATTGTGCTAGGGGAATAGGAGTACCTACAACCACTTGGGGCGATGGTCTGGAGGGATGGGAGGGGGGGAACTGGGTGGGGGGAGGGTCCAGGGATAGGCATATGAATGATCTGGGAACATACATGTTGGTGAACAACAAAACTCTGTAAAATCTTTAAAAGAAAAAAATTAAATTAAAAAAAAAAAGATACTATGTCTGATGTTTTTCCCAAATGATATTTTTATATCATAAATGGATTAGTCTATTTAAATATTTTTTTTCTGTTTCTTCCTTCCATTAAGTATAGTATTGTCTGTCTTCCCAACTCAGACATTTATTCTTTCTTTTCAAAGAAAGGTTCCCTTATGCTTTTTCTTGGTAACATCTATTTTGACAGAATTGGAATTGGCATATACATACTTGTCCTGAACTACCATATGTGAGTTCCTAACAGTCAGAGGTTTCCTTCATCAACTATTCTCTTCATTTAAAAATCATCATTTTTCAAATGACAGATGTTGATCTTGTTTTTTAGCTGAAGTTATGCATATATCTGGTTTTAAAAGTTGTATCATTTTATATACTTATAACAACTATAAACAGTCCCTTCCATTTTGCAGTCTAAAGTCTAGGTCAGCTGCTCTTTTTTCTGACATGTGTTGTGTGCCTTGTTTCGAAATGACGTTCTTTTACATTTAGATGAAATTCACAATATCCTGAAATACATCATTTAAAAGTGCACAGTTCAGTGGCATCTAGTACATTCTGCAACCACCACTCTTACATAGTTCCAAAATATTTTCATCATCCCAAAATAAAACATTGTGCTCAGAAAGTCCTCCTTATTCTCCTCTCCCCTCCCCACTCCTATAGCAACCCCTGATCTGCTCTCCGTTCCTAAGGGCTTATGTACCCGGCTCATGTCCTATAAGTGGAATCATACAATATATGACCTTTAGTGTCTGGTTTTCACTTAGCAGGCTGTTTAGGGAGCTCATTCACATTGTAGCATATGTCTAGGTCATTCATTTTTATGGTTTAATAGCATCCCCCTGTATGATATAATTTGTTAATACATTCATCAGGGGGTGGATATTTGGGTTGCTTCCACCTTTTGGGTATTTCAGGTAGTGCTTTATGAACATTCATGTACATGTACTTGTTTCTTTAGGATATGTATAGAATGGCTGCAACTTTTTTTTTGGCTGTGCTGGGTCTTAGTTGCAGCATGTGGGATCTAGTTCCTTGACTAGGGGTTGACCTGCACCCCCTTAATTGGACCACCAGTTATGTCGCAGTGACATTTTTATACTATGATTTCTTGTCCTTTTTTTTTTTTTTTTTTTTTTTTAATTTTGTCCCCACGCTGCACTGCTTGCAGGATCTCAGTTGTCTGACCAGGGATTGAATCTGGGTCTCAACAGCAAAAGCCTGGAATCCTAACCAGCAGGCCCCCAGGAAAACTCCCTACTATGATTTCTTGATTTTTAGTTTATACCTCTTTTGTCTGGAATTCTCATAATTATATATGTTTATATGTAATATGTATAGTTTATACTTAACATTTCTATACATAGATATATTTACAGAAAATGTTGGTGATCACCTTGTTCTTTCATCTGCTCCTTGTTCTGTGTTCCTATCTCTAATTCATCCCAAGATGTTGAACCATACTTTAAATCTCAGTATGTTCAACTGAGTTCCCTTGTTTTCATGCTCTGGTGGTGTCCCCTGCAGGATTCTCGTCCTCTGGCTCCAACTCTGATTGCTCCTGAGACCTACAGTTCTGGAGTCTCCTTTTGCTCTCAGCGAGGAGATTCTTTGTGCCTCCAGTATCAGAGTCCCTAACTCCGCCTCACAGACCTTCCTCTTTCTTGGTGTACTCCTTTTCACGTTCATCCTCGTGAACATCCTTCAAAGAAAGCTCAGTCCTCAGACCTCACTGCTTCCCCTGCTTATGTCAATCCAAGGTAATTCCATCTAGTCTGTGGCTTTAAATGCTATCTTTGAGGTTGTTTAGTCACTAAGTTGTGTCTAACTCTGTGACCCCCATGAACTGTCGCCTGCCAGGCTCCTCTGTCCATGGGATTTCCCAGATAAGAATACTGGAGTGGATTGCCATTTTCTTCTCCAGGGATCTTCCCAATCTAGGGATCAAACCCGCATCTCTTGCACTGCAGTGCAGAGCAGTGCTCAGCTGTGCCCGACTCTTTGTGACCACATGGATAGTAGCCCGCATTGCAGGTGGATTCTTCACCCTGAGCCACCAGGGAAGGCCATCTTTGTTGTTAGTAAAATTCCTACCTCTAGCACAGACCTCTGAAATCCAATCTGAGGCAATCATCAATTCAGCATCCCCACAGATCTCTAATACATACCTGGCCTTCATCCCAAACTGAACTCGATTTTTACAGCCCAAACCTGGTCTCAGCCAAGACGTACCCTTCCTAACAAATGGCAGCTTAATTTATCCCCAGACCTGAAACCTAAATCATCCTTGCCTTTTTTTCTATTACACCACATAGCCACTTGGTCACCAGAGCTTAAAAATAAATCCCCCAGTTTGCTCGGTTATCACCTCAGCTACAAACACCCTATTCTGAGCTACCTTCTCTTACCTTTACTATTGTGAAAGCCTCTTCCTAACTGTCTTCTTTACTACCCGTGACCCTCAACAGGGTTTTTACTATTGCTACGTCCAGCGTGTAGAGTGAACTTTGTCCCACCTGCTCAAAAATCTCCAGTGGTTTCCCATCTCCTTCAGAATGAAATTTAAAATCCTATCTTGCCCTACAAGGGAGTGTTAGGATCCTGGCAGGAAGACGGGTGGATATCACACTCAAATTGCAGAATTTGGAGAGAGCACTAAAGGAACTCTTTCCAAAGGTGTGACCATGGGCTTTAGGGAAGCTGCCAGGCTCACCGTGTGCAGTGCCATGAAGCTGGCAGCCCTGGCGTGGCATGAGGCACCCCATCGCCAGCCTGAAGTGCACAGGAGAACTCAGCTTCTGGAGGTCATCTGACAGAAGTGGGACCCTCAGTAAAGACTCCTGCCCTCTGATTTCTTGCAGGTGCCTCCCACTGGCCAAGTCTCACAGGAAGCCAGAGGTCGGGGGAGCTTGTTGATATAGGCCACAAACAGCTTCCCTAGCAGCAGCAGAGCAGGGTGGAGAGGGGGTGTTGGGGGACAGAAGGAAAGTAGCCAACACTACTCTCCTTTCTTGACCTGATTTTTTTAGGATTGCTTGGTGTTCTGAGATTTGCCATAATGCCTTGGTTTAATCTTTTTTTCATTTGTCCTGTGAGATACTCAGTAAGTTATTTCAAAAAATTGTCTTGCAGTTCTTAAAAATTTTATTGAATTATTCCTTTGGTATTTCTTCCACACTGTTTTCTATGTTCTCTTTTTGCAACTCATTGTTTACACTGATCCTGTAGTTTTTTTTCATCTCTTACATGCTATTGTCTATCGCTTTTCCTACTTGCTGAGAGTTTTCAGCTTTATTTTCCAATCTTACTAGGTTTTTCCATTTCTTTTTAGCCTACTTAGCACAGACCTCTGAAATCCAATCTGAGGCAATCATCAATTCAGCATCCCCACAGATCTCTAATACATACCTGGCCTTCATCCCAAACTGAACTCGATTTTTACAGCCCAAACCTGGTCTCAGCCAAGACCCTTCCTAACAAATGGCAGCTTAATTTATCCCCAGACCTGAAACCTAAATCATCCTTGCCTTTTTTTCTATTACACCACATAGCCACTTGGTCACCAGAGCTTAAAAATAAATCCCCCAGTTTGCTCGGTTATCACCTCAGCTACAAACACCCTATTCTGAGCTACCTTCTCTTACCTTTACTATTGTGAAAGCCTCTTCCTAACTGTCTTCTTTACTACCCGTGACCCTCAACAGGGTTTTTACTATTGCTACGTCCAGCGTGTAGAGTGAACTTTGTCCCACCTGCTCAAAAATCTCCAGTGGTTTCCCATCTCCTTCAGAATGAAATTTAAAATCCTATCTTGCCCTACAAGGGAGTGTTAGGATCCTGGCAGGAAGACGGGTGGATATCACACTCAAATTGCAGAATTTGGAGAGAGCACTAAAGGAACTCTTTCCAAAGGTGTGACCATGGGCTTTAGGGAAGCTGCCAGGCTCACCGTGTGCAGTGCCATGAAGCTGGCAGCCCTGGCGTGGCATGAGGCACCCCATCGCCAGCCTGAAGTGCACAGGAGAACTCAGCTTCTGGAGGTCATCTGACAGAAGTGGGACCCTCAGTAAAGACTCCTGCCCTCTGATTTCTTGCAGGTGCCTCCCACTGGCCAAGTCTCACAGGAAGCCAGAGGTCGGGGGAGCTTGTTGATATAGGCCACAAACAGCTTCCCTAGCAGCAGCAGAGCAGGGTGGAGAGGGGGTGTTGGGGGACAGAAGGAAAGTAGCCAACACTACTCTCCTTTCTTGACCTGATTTTTTTAGGATTGCTTGGTGTTCTGAGATTTGCCATAATGCCTTGGTTTAATCTTTTTTTCATTTGTCCTGTGAGATACTCAGTAAGTTATTTCAAAAAATTGTCTTGCAGTTCTTAAAAATTTTATTGAATTATTCCTTTGGTATTTCTTCCACACTGTTTTCTATGTTCTCTTTTTGCAACTCATTGTTTACACTGATCCTGTAGTTTTTTTTCATCTCTTACATGCTATTGTCTATCGCTTTTCCTACTTGCTGAGAGTTTTCAGCTTTATTTTCCAATCTTACTAGGTTTTTCCATTTCTTTTTAAATTTTTATTTATTTTTGGCTCTTCTGGGTTTTTGTTGCTGCCGGTGGACTTTTCTCTAGTTGCAGGGAGTGGGATCCACTCTAGTTGAGGTGAGCAGGCTTCTTGTTGCTCTGGCTCCTCTTGTTGTGGAGCACGGGCTCTAGGGCTCACGGCCTTCGGTAGGTGCAGCACGTGGGCTCAGTAGCTGTGGCTACCAGGCTCTAGAGCACAGGCTCAGTAGTTGTGGTTCACGGGCTTAGTTGCTCCACAGCATGTGGGATCTTCCCAGATCAGGGATTGAAACTGTTGTCTCCTGCACTGGCAGGCAGACACACTCTACCACTGAGTTACCAGGGAAGCCCCAGTTTTCCCACTTCTATCTTTCTACTTTTAATTTCCCAGAGCCAGTGGTATGTTGGTAAATGCTGTTATACATATATTGAAGTGTGTGTGTGCATTATATATACATATATAATATTTACATATATGTATGTTGGTAAATGTTTAGCTCTTAGTGGGGTGTGGAGGGGGAAAATGTTATTTGTAGTGTTTACCTGTTCTTGGATGTAAAAACTCCCACTATGAATAGGGGATCCTTCGGGGGCGCTGTGCGATGGCCTGAAGGGGTGGGATGAGGGGGACTGGGACGGGGGTGGAGGGGGTGTGTGGCCAGGGCTATACATATGACTAATCTGGAATTATACATATCTGTGAACAACACAACTCTAAGAGTAAAAAATCAAAAAAAAAAAAAAAAACCTTCCACTGTGGCTGACTTCAGGCTACCCGTGGAATGTCAGTGTGGAGCTGGGAAGACATGCTATCTAGTAGACCAGCTATGTATGTAGTATTTACCTATACAAAAAACAGAAATGATTTCAAGGCCAAAGATGATGTAAAACAATATAAAACAATTGGGAAGTGATGAGCTTTGAGTATTTGTTTTGAATATAATGTATTTACTTTTCAGTTTATATAATTTAGTTTTGATAATGCCATGTGCCTATCTTGCCAAAAATTTTCCTTTAGGAGCATTCTGCGTATTTGTTGCTAGCCGGTGATCCTGTAGTTTTTTTTCATCTCTTACATGCTATTGTCTATCGCTTTTCCTACTTGCTGAGAGTTTTCAGCTTTATTTTCCAATCTTACTAGGTTTTTCCATTTCTTTTTAAATTTTATTTATTTTTGGCTCTTCTGGGTTTTGTTGCTGGCGGTGGACTTTTCTCTAGTTGCAGGGAGTGGGATCCACTCTAGTTGAGGTGAGCAGGCTTCTTGTTGCTCTGGCTCCTCTTGTTGTGGAGCACGGGCTCTAGGGCTCACGGCCTTCGGTAGGTGCAGCACGTGGGCTCAGTAGCTGTGGCTACCAGGCTCTAGAGCACAGGCTCAGTAGTTGTGGTTCACGGGCTTAGTTGCTCCACAGCATGTGGGATCTTCCCAGATCAGGGATTGAAACTGTTGTCTCCTGCACTGGCAGGCAGACACACTCTACCACTGAGTTACCAGGGAAGCCCCAGTTTTCCCACTTCTATCTTTCTACTTTTAATTTCCCAGAGCCAGTGGTATGTTGGTAAATGCTGTTATACATATATTGAAGTGTGTGTGTGCATTATATATACATATATAATATTTACATATATGTATGTTGGTAAATGTTTAGCTCTTAGTGGGGTGTGGAGGGGGAAAATGTTATTTGTAGTGTTTACCTGTTCTTGGATGTAAAAACTCCCACTATGAATAGGGGATCCTTCGGGGGCGCTGTGCGATGGCCTGAAGGGGTGGGATGAGGGGGACTGGGACGGGGGTGGAGGGGGTGTGTGGCCAGGGCTATACATATGACTAATCTGGAATTATACATATCTGTGAACAACACAACTCTAAGAGTAAAAAATCAAAAAAAAAAAAAAAAACCTTCCACTGTGGCTGACTTCAGGCTACCCGTGGAATGTCAGTGTGGAGCTGGGAAGACATGCTATCTAGTAGACCAGCTATGTATGTAGTATTTACCTATACAAAAAACAGAAATGATTTCAAGGCCAAAGATGATGTAAAACAATATAAAACAATTGGGAAGTGATGAGCTTTGAGTATTTGTTTTGAATATAATGTATTTACTTTTCAGTTTATATAATTTAGTTTTTGATAATGCCATGTGCCTATCTTGCAGAATTCCTCAGGAAGTAACAGTTGGTTCTTGTGAGCTCTTTTGAGCCAGGCCCAGCTCACCACTGCTCAGAGCCCATCTTTGTTCCCAGAACTTTCTTTTTATAGAACCCTGTTGTTTCACAGATACATCTTCTCATCTCTGAATACACTAATGAAAATCTTAAACTTTTCGGCCTCTTTATTCTGTTTTCTCTGAGCTCCTTTTTCATTTGTTCATCTGTTATATTCGAGGCTTTCCGCACATGTCTAGTAACCCCTGTAAGGATCTGAATTGTGATGCCCTCTATGCAGTACAGTACATTGTTGTTGTTCCATGGCTAAGCTGTCTTTGACCCTTTTGTGTCCTCATGGACTGCAGAATGCCAGGCTTCTCTGTCCTTCACTGTCTCTCAGAGTTTGCCGTAACACCCTCCACTGAGACAGTGATGCCACTCAACCATCTCATCCTCTGTGGCCGCTTCTGCCTTAAATCTTTCCCCGCTTCGGGGTCTTTTCCAGTGAGTCTGTTATTGTATCCAGGTGCAGTTACTCTTTTGACCACGAGAGGGCATATGTGCTGTTTTGGTGAAGCTAGCACGGTGCAGCTACTTATATTTGGAAGCGTTCTCCCATTTTTTATTTCTTCAATTTTCACAACTTCCCAAAAAGCTTATTTCAGATTTTTTTGGGAAGGAAGTTAGGCATAAATTCATTTATTTCAGAAAAGAAATTGAGATTCAAAAAAGGTAACTCAAACCATGCCTCTCATCTATTTAAGAGAAGTGCAATAAAGACCTGTGTTCTAAACAAACCAACTTAAAAGTTATTAACGATAATATTTTAGCTAATTCCTAATATATGATAATATATCCATTAGAGAAATCAAAAATTTAAACCTCTAGAAGCCTGTGAATTTAAGCACTTCTTAATATTGATTGTTTCTCTCTTTATTATTATTTGCTGCTGTGGCATGTCAGCCGGGTACATAGAGAATAACAGGTGTGGCAAGACTTTAAGAAATACACACAGACATACAGGCAGAGAGAAAGGATGGGAATGGGGGCTCAAGACCTCTTGGGTCAAGGCCCCAAACACATTCACCTGTCTGCTTTTAGTTTCGATAATGCCATGTGCCTATCTTGCAGAATTCCTCAGGAAGTAACAGTTGGTTCTTGTGAGCTCTTTTGAGCCAGGCCCAGCTCACCACTGCTCAGAGCCCATCTTTGTTCCCAGAACTTTCTTTTTATAGAACCCTGTTGTTTCACAGATACATCTTCTCATCTCTGAATACACTAATGAAAATCTTAAACTTTTCGGCCTCTTTATTCTGTTTTCTCTGAGCTCCTTTTTCATTTGTTCATCTGTTATATTCGAGGCTTTCCGCACATGTCTAGTAACCCCTGTAAGGATCTGAATTGTGATGCCCTCTATGCAGTACAGTACATTGTTGTTGTTCCATGGCTAAGCTGTCTTTGACCCTTTTGTGTCCTCATGGACTGCAGAATGCCAGGCTTCTCTGTCCTTCACTGTCTCTCAGAGTTTGCCGTAACACCCTCCACTGAGACAGTGATGCCACTCAACCATCTCATCCTCTGTGGCCGCTTCTGCCTTAAATCTTTCCCCGCTTCGGGGTCTTTTCCAGTGAGTCTGTTATTGTATCCAGGTGCAGTTACTCTTTTGACCACGAGAGGGCATATGTGCTGTTTTGGTGAAGCTAGCACGGTGCAGCTACTTATATTTGGAAGCGTTCTCCCATTTTTTATTTCTTCAATTTTCACAACTTCCCAAAAAGCTTATTTCAGATTTTTTTGGGAAGGAAGTTAGGCATAAATTCATTTATTTCAGAAAAGAAATTGAGATTCAAAAAAGGTAACTCAAACCATGCCTCTCATCTATTTAAGAGAAGTGCAATAAAGACCTGTGTTCTAAACAAACCAACTTAAAAGTTATTAACGATAATATTTTAGCTAATTCCTAATATATGATAATATATCCATTAGAGAAATCAAAAATTTAAACCTCTAGAAGCCTGTGAATTTAAGCACTTCTTAATATTGATTGTTTCTCTCTTTATTATTATTTGCTGCTGTGGCATGTCAGCCGGGTACATAGAGAATAACAGGTGTGGCAAGACTTTAAGAAATACACACAGACATACAGGCAGAGAGAAAGGATGGGAATGGGGGCTCAAGACCTCTTGGGTCAAGGCCCCAAACACATTCACCTGTCTGCTTTTATTGAGCGCTTAAGCCTCCAGGTGTTTGCAAGGAATGATATTAGCATGGGCTGGGAGTCAGTCACAGCCCTTATCAGTAATCACCATCGTAACTCTTAAGTCGCTTACATTATCTTCCCAATAAAAAGAGTGCATTACAGCTGGGGGGCAACTAGACCAGCAGAAGTTAAGGCGTCTGCACAGACCCAGCGTTCCAAAGGCCACAGCAGATCGCCCACCTGCTGCTGATCAGTAGGACCCCAGCTCATGTGCCCATGTGAATCGAATCAACTCGCTTTTGTCTTTCTTTTATTTCCAAGATGTTTTCCTCCTGGCTTGGCCAAAGCTGAACAAACCTTCACTGGTTTCCCCACAATTTGCCATACTGAGTGGCTTGCAGGATCTTAGTTCTCCAAAGCCCTCAGCAGTGAAAGTACAGATTCTAACCCCGCTGGACCATGGGGGATTCCCTCTCTCGGCCTGTCAGCTCTAAGCTCGTGCTGGTCCTGGCTCCCAGCCTCTCTCGTAGTCACACCGCTTCACGCACTGTTACCTGTCACTGTGACGTGTGCAGCAATAGCTTGGGAACAATAAGCCTCCAAATCAAGACAGTAATTATCCAGGGGAAAGAAGGTGGGGAGGATGGAATGGGGCTACACAGTGTCCACTGTGTCATATTTATTTCCTAAGTTGAGTGGCAGGCACAGAGGGCTTTGTTATTGTCTATCTTTTGTATGCCCAACATAATTCATCTTAAAAGTCTATGAGGTCTAGAGTTATAAACACCATTCGTTCACTCCATAAATATGTATTGAGCAATTTTGTGACAAGCCTTCTTCTAGATAGCGGTGAACAGCAATTTAGGCTCCTCACTAATTCAATACCCGTGTGCTATGCCAGATGGTCATAAGATGACTCACACCTGATCCTGCACCTTCAAAGACTTTTAGACTAGCATGAGGCTCATTAGTTATTATCTGTGCAAACCTCACAAGATTGGAGTTAGCTTCAGATGAGCAGTGCAGTGGTAAAGAAAAATGATAGAGAATTGGAGAGGGCTTCACAGAGAAGATGGCACATGAGCTGGATCTTGAAGGACCTGCTGAGGCGAGGGGATGGATCCACTCCAGGGAGGCAGCCTCCTCCACAGAGGCAGCCACGCGTGGATTGTGGGAGCGTGGCCAGCGTGAGGCTCCAGTGGGTATTCTGGTTTTACCATTTACAGTGGTAGGGAGAAAAAGGACGGGGAAAAGAGTTACATCAGCTGGCGGGGGGGCAGGTCTAGGCCAAGCTGTGGGGCCATTCTGTAGGAGGCATAGAGATATTTGCTGTTGGTGAGGCCAGGAGGACGGGAGAGTGGTTGGTTGCTTGTACAGCCTGGGTGGGCACAAATAGGACCTGGAGGGACAGGAGCAGGTGGAAGATCACAGGTTTAGAGTCCACGTAACCTCCTGTTTCACTGGGGTTGGGATCCTGTTCAGTTTCTGCTTGAACTCTTCCAGGGACAGGGAGGTCACCACTCAAAGGAAATTTAGATTTTTACTGCTGGGTAGCATGTGTCTAGTGGGTCTCACGTGGATCTCTACTTCACAGGGTCATGGGTTGGGGGGGAGATAGAAGAGGAGGAAGAACCTGGCAAAGCACAAGGCGACGGTCTTCTCTGCTCCCAACAGGGTGCCTGCAGGTGAGCCGGGCTGGGGCATCTGGGCAGGGAGCGGCTGCCTCGGGGCTCTGCTCTTCTCCACTCAGGCACTGACCAACAGGCGGGAGGTTCTGTGTTGCCCTTGTGGGTGTGCCCCTATGAGATGTCAGTGCTCGGCCTGGAATATAGAGGGGCAGAGAGACCATTGAGTGCTGGCTGTGTGGGGTGCTCCTGGGTCACCTGGCTCCTGCTTTGCCGGCATCCGCTCTCCTAGTCCAGGGAAAGGGCACTTTGGACTGATCGGGATCCTCTCAGCAGGGGCCCTCAGCACCAGCCCTCGTACCCCGCCATCATGGCTTTTGGCTCAGAGATTGGAGAGCAAGACTTTTAGACTAGCATGAGGCTCATTAGTTATTATCTGTGCAAACCTCACAAGATTGGAGTTAGCTTCAGATGAGCAGTGCAGTGGTAAAGAAAAATGATAGAGAATTGGAGAGGGCTTCACAGAGAAGATGGCACATGAGCTGGATCTTGAAGGACCTGCTGAGGCGAGGATGGATCCACTCCAGGAGGCAGCCTCCTCCACAGAGGCAGCCACGCGTGGATTGTGGGAGCGTGGCCAGCGTGAGGCTCCAGTGGGTATTCTGGTTTTACCATTTACAGTGGTAGGGAGAAAAAGGACGGGGAAAAGAGCTACATCAGCTGGCGGGGGGGCAGGTCTAGGCCAAGCTGTGGGGCCATTCTGTAGGAGGCATAGAGATATTTGCTGTTGGTGAGGCCAGGAGGACGGGAGAGTGGTTGGTTGCTTGTACAGCCTGGGTGGGCACAAATAGGACCTGGAGGGACAGGAGCAGGTGGAAGATCACAGGTTTAGAGTCCACGTAACCTCCTGTTTCACTGGGGTTGGGATCCTGTTCAGTTTCTGCTTGAACTCTTCCAGGGACAGGGAGGTCACCACTCAAAGGAAATTTAGATTTTTACTGCTGGGTAGCATGTGTCTAGTGGGTCTCACGTGGATCTCTACTTCACAGGGTCATGGGTTGGGGGGGAGATAGAAGAGGAGGAAGAACCTGGCAAAGCACAAGGCGACGGTCTTCTCTGCTCCCAACAGGGTGCCTGCAGGTGAGCCGGGCTGGGGCATCTGGGCAGGGAGCGGCTGCCTCGGGGCTCTGCTCTTCTCCACTCAGGCACTGACCAACAGGCGGGAGGTTCTGTGTTGCCCTTGTGGGTGTGCCCCTATGAGATGTCAGTGCTCGGCCTGGAATATAGAGGGGCAGAGAGACCATTGAGTGCTGGCTGTGTGGGGTGCTCCTGGGTCACCTGGCTCCTGCTTTGCCGGCATCCGCTCTCCTAGTCCAGGGAAAGGGCACTTTGGACTGATCGGGATCCTCTCAGCAGGGGCCCTCAGCACCAGCCCTCGTACCCCGCCATCATGGCTTTTGGCTCAGAGATTGGAGAGCAAGACTGGTCTTCACGGAAGACTGATTTTGTGCCCCACTCTCTGAAGGTCATCAGACAGAACCTCATCCTTGCACACCCCGACGTGCCCTAAATCTCACTAGCCAGCTTGCTGCAGTGTCTGAAATCCCATAACTGGAGGAGCACATATATCTCCTAGGGTTTCCCAGTTGGTGCTAGTGGTAAACAATCTGCCTACCAATGACACGGGTTCCAGAGACATGGGTTCAATCCCTGGGTAGGGAAGATCTGCTGGGGAGAAAATGGCCACCCACCCCAGTATTCTTGCCTGGAGAATCCCATGGACAGAGGAGCTTGGCAGTCTACAGTCCATAGGGTTGCACAGTCAGACATGACGGGAGCGACTTAGCACGCACTCATGCACTGCCTTGGACCCGATGGGCTCTAACCCCATCCCTGGCAACGCCACGATAAGTTCTGGAAGCAGGAGAAACTATTCAAGTCTCTAGCACCTCCAGAAGAGAGGCCGCGGGGCAGGGAGGATGCATTCAGTCCTGACTGAATCACTTTTTCTTACATCATAAGATTCCTTCCTGCCTTGCACCTGCCTGGAGGCTGGAAAATCAGCTGTATCTGTGAGTTATCTCCTGGGCTCTGCCTAACTTGTCCTTCTGTTTCTTCACTTAGCAACACTTTCAAAATGCCCCTGGCTCTTTGCCTCTCCTCTCTCATCCATCCATCCATCCAGCTGATCAACAAATATTTACTGAACCGTGTGTCAGCTGCTTTTTAAGCTTTGAGACAGAGGAGTGAACAAAACCAGACACGGTTCCTGCCCTCGTCCCTTAAATCACCAGGCCCGCCTCCTTTGTAGCACTTGTTACCATTGGCATCTGCATTTGTGTGGTGATTCTTTGGTTACTGTTTCTCCCCTACTAATCAAAGAATCACCATACAAGCAAAGGAGACAGGCCTGGTGGTATAAGAGCCGAGGGTGGTGGTAGGGTGGGGGAGTCTCACCAACAGGGGCAGAGGAGGCTCCCCTGCGGAAGTGGCTCTTGAGCTGTTATCTGACCTAAAGGGAATGAAGTGGGGGGTGCTGTGGGCATTCCAGGCACAGGAAATAGCCTTTACAAGGGCTCTGTGTCCGAGAGAGCCCTGTGGGTCAGGGAAGGAAGGACAGAGGCAGAAGCCAGAGCCACAGGACTCTGGGGGCCTTCGAAAGGAACAGTTTGAGCTTCCCGGGTGGCTCAGTGGTAAAGACTGCACCTCCTCATACAGGAGACACAGGAGACGTGGGTTGGGTCCCTGTGTCGGGAAGATCCTCTGCAGAAGGAAATGGCAGCCCATTCCAGCATTTTTGCTGAGACAATCAAATGGACAGAGGAGCCTAGCAGGCTACAGTCCATAGGGTGGCAAAGAGTCAGACATGATGGAGCAACTAACAGTTACTTAATAGTATCATCTGTTTCACAGCAAAAATAACAGGCAGGAACATTTTACTGAGGATGAGGAGGCCGAGTTTCTACAGCTTCCTGGCTGGTAGAGGGACAGGACAGCGACTTGTCAGCCTCTCTCCACTCAACGGGACTCCCAGGTGTTACCCTAAACTGGAGTCAGGGGTGGACGGGTCTGTCTGTCTGTCCTACAAGACTGACTGGGACCCTGCCTAGGGAGGATGGCAGGACCTTCCCGGGTTCCTCAAGTCCTCAGTGTTCAACACAGAGCTTGATAGGAGGGGATGAGTAAGTGCTTGCTCAGTACCTGCAGCCTGCACTTGCTCTGATGTTTATTTCACCAGGAGTGAGGATCTCAAACTTCCTCCAAGGACACAGGATGCTGGACAGAAGCTCTTGCTGGCTGCCTCACACTGAGACATGGTGTTGGGCTGAAAGCAGTTTTTCTAATAGCATTCACATGGACACAACATTTTGATTGAAACAATGATTTGATCAAAAACGAGTATTCCGCAGTTGCTGTTTTTTTTCTTTTCCTCTATATTGGCTATTTTTATGCTTCGAAAGGCAATTCTCAACTAATAGTTTTTAAGCATTTTTGTCCATTTTCAGAACTTTTCCAAGATTTTAAAAAATCTAATTGTAAGGACACTGCCTTGCAGTGCAAGGGGCGCCGGTTCAGTCCCTGGCCTGGGAAGATCCCACGTGCCGTGGAGCGGCTGGACTGATGTGTCCAATTACCGAGCCAGAGCTCTGGAGCGCATGCGCCCAGAGCCAGTGCTCTGCGACAAAAGAGGCCACTGCGATGGGGGGCCCACACGGGCCAAAGAACAAAGATGGAAATAGATAAATTCAAGACCAATAGAAGTGCCCGCCCGCCCCACTCCCTCCCCAACCCGCCCTCCACCAAAAAAAAATCTAATTGTAATTTGCTTTAGCCTACCTTACTGCTTTTCAATATTTACAATAGTTGGAAGTCGTAACTGCCTAAAAGTCTCACTGATGAGGGGCCTGCTTGAGTCGATGGACTCCGTCACAGAGGAGGAAAGCCGGAGGGGGCGCTATACGGGGTTGCCTGCTTTGTGTATGGATGAGGAGAGGCTCCCAGAAGGGGGCTGTTCAGGGTCACACAGCTCCAGGCCTAGGGCCTTCCCCTGTGTTCCTGTCCACGTGTGCACGGAAGTGGTCTCTAGGTGAAATCATGGGAGTGGTTTAAATCTCTCTTTTGCAAGCTTCTATTTTCTTTTGCGGGGGTGGGTGGGTTCACTGTTTATTTACAATAAATATCCCACATCTGGGAGCCTCTCCCATCGGAAATTCTTTGAGAGGATGCTGTCAGCCTTGGCCAGCCGGAGAATGGAGTCATCTGACTCGCCCATTCTTTGATTCACGCAGGTAGCATAGGTTTTAAACTGGCCGTTGAACCTGCCTGTCACCTTGTCAACCTTGGCCACGTCCATCTGAATGGACGCGTGGTCCTTGGTGCCGATGATGCCGTTGCTGGCGGAGCATTTCCAGAACCGTACAGGTCCAGGAACTCGCCTGCGTCGTTCTGCATATTGACTGAGCGTCTGGCAGCCCACAAGGAGCGCTAGCGCAGACAGCTCTATTTTCTGATATTTACGAAACAGTATGAATTGCTTCTGGCACAAGATAAAAAAACAAACAGTAAAAGAAAGAATGAAAGAGTGCTATTAAAGGTATTTCACCTGAGGTCCCCACGTCCAACAGACACACGAACACACACACGACACAGTACCAGTCATTTCCCGTGCAAGGCGCCGGTTCAGTCCCTGGCCTGGGAAGATCCCACGTGCCGTGGAGCGGCTGGACTGATGTGTCCAATTACCGAGCCAGAGCTCTGGAGCGCATGCGCCCAGAGCCAGTGCTCTGCGACAAAAGAGGCCACTGCGATGGGGGGCCCACACGGGCCAAAGAACAAAGATGGAAATAGATAAATTCAAGACCAATAGAAGTGCCCGCCCGCCCTCCCTCCCAACCCGCCCTCCACCAAAAAAAAATCTAATTGTAATTTGCTTTAGCCTACCTTACTGCTTTTCAATATTTACAATAGTTGGAAGTCGTAACTGCCTAAAAGTCTCACTGATGAGGGGCCTGCTTGAGTCGATGGACTCCGTCACAGAGGAGGAAAGCCGGAGGGGGCGCTATACGGGGTTGCCTGCTTTGTGTATGGATGAGGAGAGGCTCCCAGAAGGGGGCTGTTCAGGGTCACACAGCTCCAGGCCTAGGGCCTTCCCCTGTGTTCCTGTCCACGTGTGCACGGAAGTGGTCTCTAGGTGAAATCATGGGAGTGGTTTAAATCTCTCTTTTGCAAGCTTCTATTTTCTTTTGCGGGGGTGGGTGGGTTCACTGTTTATTTACAATAAATATCCCACATCTGGGAGCCTCTCCCATCGGAAATTCTTTGAGAGGATGCTGTCAGCCTTGGCCAGCCGGAGAATGGAGTCATCTGACTCGCCCATTCTTTGATTCACGCAGGTAGCATAGGTTTTAAACTGGCCGTTGAACCTGCCTGTCACCTTGTCAACCTTGGCCACGTCCATCTGAATGGACGCGTGGTCCTTGGTGCCGATGATGCCGTTGCTGGCGGAGCATTTCCAGGGCACGTACAGGTCCAGGAACTCGCCTGCGTCGTTCTGCATATTGACTGAGCGTCTGGCAGCCCACAAGGAGCGCTAGCGCAGACAGCTCTATTTTCTGATATTTACGAAACAGTATGAATTGCTTCTGGCACAAGATAAAAAAACAAACAGTAAAAGAAAGAATGAAAGAGTGCTATTAAAGGTATTTCACCTGAGGTCCCCACGTACCGCCCAACAGACACACGAACACACACACGCACACAGCAGTACCACTGCCCACCCTTACAGCATTGTCTCTCCGAAGATAATGGCTTTGGGACATTTCTGGCTCAGACTCAGGGTCACACAGATTCCGGCCTTGAGCCACAGGGTCCAGGGAACCCCAGTATGTCGTGGGTGCACAGAGCTGTTGGGCCTACCTACCCAGCAGGAGCAGATGGCAGTGGGGAGCACGGCAGGTCCGGAGGTTAAAGCGGGACTGTGAGCCCCTGCAGAGGGCAGCAGGAAGCTGGCCAAGGGTTCAGTCTCTCACCTGGGTGTCCCTGGGGGTCCAGAGGCTCCATGGAGAAGAATTTAGGTCAGATTCTGAAGGAAGAGAGTGGGAAAGCTACTTAGGCTTGTGTGGATTGAGGAAGCAAGAATTAAGAGGTAAACTTGCCAGAGATGAGAAAGGGGACTAGACGCTTGGTGCAGGCAAGAGGGACAGTGTTTGTCTAAGCACCCGTAGACCTGTGTCTGGCATACAATATGCATTGAATTAATATGTGTGATCAAATGTACAAATGGAGATCCTGTTGGGTAGGACAAGGGAGGGAAGGGGTGGTAAATGTCTGAATGGGAGACCAAAAAGAAAGGAATTTTTACTTATGAAGCATCTACTATTTGTTGGGCAATACACTAATAATAAGCTCTTTAGGGACTTCCCTGGTGGTCTAGTGGCTAAGACTGCCAAATACAGGGGATCTGGGCTTGAGCCCTGGTCAGGGAACCAGGTCCTGAATGCTGCAACTGTCCAAATCCCCAGTGGACGCAGGTAGCATAGGTTTTAAACTGGCCGTTGAACCTGCCTGTCACCTTGTCAACCTTGGCCACGTCCATCTGAATGGACGCGTGGTCCTTGGTGCCGATGATGCCGTTGCTGGCGGAGCATTTCCAGGGCACGTACAGGTCCAGGAACTCGCCTGCGTCGTTCTGCATATTGACTGAGCGTCTGGCAGCCCACAAGGAGCGCTAGCGCAGACAGCTCTATTTTCTGATATTTACGAAACAGTATGAATTGCTTCTGGCACAAGATAAAAAAACAAACAGTAAAAGAAAGAATGAAAGAGTGCTATTAAAGGTATTTCACCTGAGGTCCCCACGTACCGCCCAACAGACACACGAACACACACACGCACACAGCAGTACCACTGCCCACCCTTACAGCATTGTCTCTCCGAAGATAATGGCTTTGGGACATTTCTGGCTCAGACTCAGGGTCACACAGATTCCGGCCTTGAGCCACAGGGTCCAGGGAACCCCAGTATGTCGTGGGTGCACAGAGCTGTTGGGCCTACCTACCCAGCAGGAGCAGATGGCAGTGGGGAGCACGGCAGGTCCGGAGGTTAAAGCGGGACTGTGAGCCCCTGCAGAGGGCAGCAGGAAGCTGGCCAAGGGTTCAGTCTCTCACCTGGGTGTCCCTGGGGGTCCAGAGGCTCCATGGAGAAGAATTTAGGTCAGATTCTGAAGGAAGAGGTGGGCAAAGCTACTTAGGCTTGTGTGGATTGAGGAAGCAAGAATTAAGAGGTAAACTTGCCAGAGATGAGAAAGGGGACTAGACGCTTGGTGCAGGCAAGAGGGACAGTGTTTGTCTAAGCACCCGTAGACCTGTGTCTGGCATACAATATGCATTGAATTAATATGTGTGATCAAATGTACAAATGGAGATCCTGTTGGGTAGGACAAGGGAGGGAAGGGGTGGTAAATGTCTGAATGGGAGACCAAAAAGAAAGGAATTTTTACTTATGAAGCATCTACTATTTGTTGGGCAATACACTAATAATAAGCTCTTTAGGGACTTCCCTGGTGGTCTAGTGGCTAAGACTGCCAAATACAGGGGATCTGGGCTTGAGCCCTGGTCAGGGAACCAGGTCCTGAATGCTGCAACTGAAAGATTCCTCATGCCTCAACTAAGACCCAGCCCAGCCAAATAAATGAACAAAAAAACTTTTTTTAAAGTTGATGGCTTAGTTATTTGTTATTTCAGCAGGACTGTCTAGTGTAAGGTCCATCCCCAGAGCCAGTTGAGTGTGAAAGTGTTAGATGCGTAGTCATGCCCTACCATTTGCAACCCCATGGACTGTGGCCCACCAGGCTCCTCTGTCCATAGAATTCTCCAGGCAAGAATAATTCTCCAGGGGATCTTCCCCACCCGGGTCTCCCACATCACAGGCAGATTCTTTACCCTCTGAGCAACCAGGGAAGCCTCTGGATGAAAGGGCCTCTTATCACAGGACAATTAGGTCCTTACCATGGCAGGACCTAATTGTCCAGATAATTAGGTTGCAGAGCCCCTTGGACAGATGTAGAGAGGTGTGCTGGAATTTAGGCCACGTCACATTAGTAGCCACATGATCTCAGGAGGCCCACTTGCCCTTTGGGGCTCATGTCTTCCTCTCAAAATGGGGAAACAACGCTTGCCCTGCCCATCTCCTAGAGATGCTGTGGTCAGCAAAGGGGAGACAACGCACAAGCCTTCTGTGTTTTAAATTCCATCCAGCTCAAATATTTGTCATTGTACTCAGCCAAAGATCATGCAAACTTCAATTATTGCTTTGTGTTCATAAACTGAGAAATTTGCCATGAGCAGGGAAATTGACTTGGAAAAATGCACATCTTGTTTTGATCAATTGCAAGAGGTATTGCTCCAGAATGGAACTGGCACCACGTCTTTGCTCTCAATTCAGGTGTTAATTCTTAGCTTGTAGAGAGCCAGTTCTTAATTATATAAAACAAAGAATTTGGAAAAGAATTCTTTAGGGCCTGATAGCTAGGAGTCAGTAGTGGTACTTAATTTGGGGTGTACAGTACAGTCATGTGGGAAGATTTAAGACCATACCAATACCACCAACACAAATTTTATATACATATATTTAATGACTTAAAATTTATTTATGGCTATGCTGGGTTTTCATTGCTGGTGTGTGGACTTTCTCTGGTTATGGCAAGCAGGGGCTACTCCAAAGTTGGGGTACATGGTTTCACATTGTGAGGCCTTCTCTTGTTGCATAGCGTAGGCTGTAGGGCATGTGAGCTGAGTAATTGATGCACCTGGACTTAGTAACCCTGTGGCAGGTGGAATCTTCCTGGACCAGGGATCAAGCCCATGTGCTCTGCATTCACAGAGACAGTTAACCACTGGACCACCAGGGAAGTTCAATACCAATTATATTGCTTGGGGTAGGGCACAGGCATTTTTGTTAAAGTTCCCAAGTAATTCCAATGGGCAGCAAGGTCTATAGGTACAGGGAAGTGTGATATGAAGAAGCTAACGTGGGGGAGTAGCCAATGTGTAGAGTTTGAAGATCCTGAGCTCACCTCTTCCCTCGGACGGCAAAATTCTGAGCAACCAGGAAGCTTTGGGGGCCCAAAAAAGCCTTACCATGGCAGGACCTAATTGTCCAGATAATAGGTTGCAGAGCCCCTTGGACAGATGTAGAGGTGTGCTGGAATTTAGGCCACGTCACATTAGTAGCCACATGATCTCAGGAGGCCCACTTGCCCTTTGGGGCTCATGTCTTCCTCTCAAAATGGGGAAACAACGCTTGCCCTGCCCATCTCCTAGAGATGCTGTGGTCAGCAAAGGGGAGACAACGCACAAGCCTTCTGTGTTTTAAATTCCATCCAGCTCAAATATTTGTCATTGTACTCAGCCAAAGATCATGCAAACTTCAATTATTGCTTTGTGTTCATAAACTGAGAAATTTGCCATGAGCAGGGAAATTGACTTGGAAAAATGCACATCTTGTTTTGATCAATTGCAAGAGGTATTGCTCCAGAATGGAACTGGCACCACGTCTTTGCTCTCAATTCAGGTGTTAATTCTTAGCTTGTAGAGAGCCAGTTCTTAATTATATAAAACAAAGAATTTGGAAAAGAATTCTTTAGGGCCTGATAGCTAGGAGTCAGTAGTGGTACTTAATTTGGGGTGTACAGTACAGTCATGTGGGAAGATTTAAGACCATACCAATACCACCAACACAAATTTTATATACATATATTTAATGACTTAAAATTTATTTATGGCTATGCTGGGTTTTCATTGCTGGTGTGTGGACTTTCTCTGGTTATGGCAAGCAGGGGCTACTCCAAAGTTGGGGTACATGGTTTCACATTGTGAGGCCTTCTCTTGTTGCATAGCGTAGGCTGTAGGGCATGTGAGCTGAGTAATTGATGCACCTGGACTTAGTAACCCTGTGGCAGGTGGAATCTTCCTGGACCAGGGATCAAGCCCATGTGCTCTGCATTCACAGAGACAGTTAACCACTGGACCACCAGGGAAGTTCAATACCAATTATATTGCTTGGGGTAGGGCACAGGCATTTTTGTTAAAGTTCCCAAGTAATTCCAATGGGCAGCAAGGTCTATAGGTACAGGGAAGTGTGATATGAAGAAGCTAACGTGGGGGAGTAGCCAATGTGTAGAGTTTGAAGATCCTGAGCTCACCTCTTCCCTCGGGCACGGCAAAATTACAACTATATGCAGAGCGACTCTTGATGAGAAGGGTCATTTCCTGCTGTCTCAGATGGTAAAGAGTCCACCTGCAGGGCTTCCCTGGTGGTCCAGTGGGTAAGGACACCGCCTTGCACTGCAGGGGCGCCGGTTCCATCCCTGGCCTGGGAAGCTCCCACGTGCCGCGGAGAAGCTGGACCGATGTGTCCAACTACCAAGCCGGAGCTCTGGAGCGCATGCACCCAGAGCCGGTGCTCTGCGATGAGAGAGGCCACTGTGATGGGAGGCCCACATAGGCCAAAGAACAAAGATAAATAAATGAAAGATCAATAGAAGTGGCCAAAAAAAAAAAAGAGTCCACCTGCAGTTCAAGAGACCCGTTCTCAGTCCCCTGAGCATGGGTCATCCCCTGGAGTAGATCCCCTGGAGAAGGGTCAGGTAGATCCCCTGGAGAAGGAGATGGCAACCCCCTCTAGTACTCTCGCCTGGGGAATCCCATGGACAGAGGAGCCTGGTGGGCTGCAGTCCATGGGGTTGCAAAGAGTCACACACGACTGAGCAACTAACACCTGATTGATGAGAAAGACCTGAAATCTAGCAGAAATGATCTGCAATTAAAGATTAAAAAGGAACCAAAAGATAGGAGGGATTGGAGTCACAGTATAGCTAATTACGTTTGCAGAAGTTCTCCTCAAGGAATGAGGGGTCTGAGCTCTATATCAGGCTCCTCAGCCTGGGAGTCTGGCGTCAGGAAGACAAGACACCAGGACATTTGACTTTGAAGGCCAGCAAGGCTTGCTTTCAGAGGGCTGTAGGAAACAGAATCCACTCTTTTTTTTTTGGCTATTCTGGGTTTTCACTGCTGCCACAGGCTCTTCTCTAGTTGCTTCCCAGGGTCAAGCCCATGTGCTCTGCATTCACAGAGACAGTTAACCACTGGACCACCAGGAAGTTCAATACCAATTATATTGCTTGGGGTAGGGCACAGGCATTTTTGTTAAAGTTCCCAAGTAATTCCAATGGGCAGCAAGGTCTATAGGTACAGGGAAGTGTGATATGAAGAAGCTAACGTGGGGGAGTAGCCAATGTGTAGAGTTTGAAGATCCTGAGCTCACCTCTTCCCTCGGGCACGGCAAAATTACAACTATATGCAGAGCGACTCTTGATGAGAAGGGTCATTTCCTGCTGTCTCAGATGGTAAAGAGTCCACCTGCAGGGCTTCCCTGGTGGTCCAGTGGGTAAGGACACCGCCTTGCACTGCAGGGGCGCCGGTTCCATCCCTGGCCTGGGAAGCTCCCACGTGCCGCGGAGAAGCTGGACCGATGTGTCCAACTACCAAGCCGGAGCTCTGGAGCGCATGCACCCAGAGCCGGTGCTCTGCGATGAGAGAGGCCACTGTGATGGGAGGCCCACATAGGCCAAAGAACAAAGATAAATAAATGAAAGATCAATAGAAGTGGCCAAAAAAAAAAAAAGAGTCCACCTGCAGTTCAAGAGACCCGTTCTCAGTCCCCTGAGCATGGGTCATCCCTGAGTAGATCCCCTGGAGAAGGGTCAGGTAGATCCCCTGGAGAAGGAGATGGCAACCCCCTCTAGTACTCTCGCCTGGGGAATCCCATGGACAGAGGAGCCTGGTGGGCTGCAGTCCATGGGGTTGCAAAGAGTCACACACGACTGAGCAACTAACACCTGATTGATGAGAAAGACCTGAAATCTAGCAGAAATGATCTGCAATTAAAGATTAAAAAGGAACCAAAAGATAGGAGGGATTGGAGTCACAGTATAGCTAATTACGTTTGCAGAAGTTCTCCTCAAGGAATGAGGGGTCTGAGCTCTATATCAGGCTCCTCAGCCTGGGAGTCTGGCGTCAGGAAGACAAGACACCAGGACATTTGACTTTGAAGGCCAGCAAGGCTTGCTTTCAGAGGGCTGTAGGAAACAGAATCCACTCTTTTTTTTTCTTTTTTTTTGGCTATTCTGGGTTTTCACTGCTGCCACAGGCTCTTCTCTAGTTGCAGTGAGTGGGGGCTACTTTCTAGTTGAGGTGAGCAGGCTTCTTGTTGCGGTGGCTTCTCTTGTGGAACTCGGGCTCTAGGGCACACGGGCTCAATAGTTGCAGCTCATGGGCTTAGCTGCTCCGCAGCATGTGGGATCTTCTCAGATCAGGGATCAAACCCGTCTCTCCTGCATTGGCAGGCAAACTCTTTACCATCGAGCTACCAGGGAAGCCCCCAGACTCCA
Source organism: Tragulus kanchil (assembly GCA_022376925.1). Classification (NCBI taxonomy): domain Eukaryota; kingdom Metazoa; phylum Chordata; class Mammalia; order Artiodactyla; family Tragulidae; genus Tragulus; species Tragulus kanchil. The sequence continues at coordinate 103,934,921 of JAIOJX010000006.1, read as the reverse complement.
CTCTTAAAGGGTACACAAAATCACACAGAGTTGTCACAGACAGCAAAAGCTAACAGTTTAGTGCCGTGAAACTAGCCCTATAAGAAATGTTAAAATGGACCTATCTAAGCAGAAAACAAAAGGTCACAACTAAAAATATGAAAAAGAAAAAACCTCATTGGTAAAGCCACAATGTACAGTGAAGATAGTAAATCAGCATGTATAAAACTAGGGGAAGGTTAAAAGATAAAAGCAATAAAATCTATGTCTGCAATAAATAGTTAAAAAAGATGTAAAAAGTAATGTCAAAAACAGTCAATAAAAAAAAAAAAAACAGTCAATGAACGGACGGTGTGGAAGAATAAAAATGCATGTTGTTAAAATGCATTGAAATTTGAGATCAGCAATTTAAAATAATAGCATACATGTAAAGATTGCTATATATAAACCTCATGTTAACCACAAACCCCAAATTTATGACAGATACACACATAAACACAAGAAAGAAAAGAATCCAAATGTAACATTAAAGATAATCATCAAATCATAAGGGAAAAGAGCAAAAGAAGAAGAAAGGAACAGAAGAGAACTATAAACCAACCCTCCAATTAGCAAAATGGCAACAAGTACATACCTCTCTTGGGTGTTTATCCAAGAAAAAAACTATAAAAACCAACCCCGTAGGGGGAGCACAGTATAGCTATTGGCAGAAGTTCTCCTCAAGGAATGAGGGGTCTGAGCTCTATATCAGGCTCCTCAGCCTGGGAGTCTGGCGTCAGGAAGACAAGACACCAGGACATTTGACTTTGAAGGCCAGCAAGGCTTGCTTTCAGAGGGCTGTAGGAAACAGAATCCACTCTTTTTTTTTCTTTTTTTTTGGCTATTCTGGGTTTTCACTGCTGCCACAGGCTCTTCTCTAGTTGCAGTGAGTGGGGGCTACTTTCTAGTTGAGGTGAGCAGGCTTCTTGTTGCGGTGGCTTCTCTTGTGGAACTCGGGCTCTAGGGCACACGGGCTCAATAGTTGCAGCTCATGGGCTTAGCTGCTCCGCAGCATGTGGGATCTTCTCAGATCAGGGATCAAACCCGTCTCTCCTGCATTGGCAGGCAAACTCTTTACCATCGAGCTACCAGGGAAGCCCCCAGACTCCACTCTTAAAGGGTACACAAAATCACACAGAGTTGTCACAGACAGCAAAAGCTAACAGTTTAGTGCCGTGAAACTAGCCCTATAAGAAATGTTAAAATGGACCTATCTAAGCAGAAAACAAAAGGTCACAACTAAAAATATGAAAAAGAAAAAACCTCATTGGTAAAGCCACAATGTACAGTGAAGATAGTAAATCAGCATGTATAAAACTAGGGGAAGGTTAAAAGATAAAAGCAATAAAATCTATGTCTGCAATAAATAGTTAAAAAAGATGTAAAAAGTAATGTCAAAAACAGTCAATAAAAAAAAAAAAAACAGTCAATGAACGGACGGTGTGGAAGAATAAAAATGCATGTTGTTAAAATGCATTGAAATTTGAGATCAGCAATTTAAAATAATAGCATACATGTAAAGATTGCTATATATAAACCTCATGTTAACCACAAACCCCAAATTTATGACAGATACACACATAAACACAAGAAAGAAAAGAATCCAAATGTAACATTAAAGATAATCATCAAATCATAAGGGAAAAGAGCAAAAGAAGAAGAAAGGAACAGAAGAGAACTATAAAAACAACCCTCCAATTAGCAAAATGGCAACAAGTACATACCTCTCTTGGGTGTTTATCCAAAGAAAATGAAAACACTAATTGGAAAAGATGTGCTCAACCCTGTTTTCACTGCAGCATTATTTACAATAGCCAAGTATAGAAGCAACCTCAGTGCCTACCAATAGATGAATGCATAAAGATGTGTTGCACATAAATACAATGGAATATTACTCAACCGTAAAGAGGAATGAAACCTTGCCATTACTGATGATATGGATGGACCTAGAGGGTATTATATTAAATGACATGTGTTGGACAGGGAAAGACAAATCCTATATGATTTCACTTATATGTTGAATCTAAAATATAAAACAAATGACCAAACACAACCAAACAGAAACAGATCTAGATACAGAAGTCAAACAGTTGATTTCCAGAGGGGAGGGGCCCCTAGAGTCAGGGAGAGAAGTGAGGGATGTTAAAAAGTACAAATTTGGACTTCCCCTGGTGGTCCAGTGGGTAAGGACACTGCCTTGCAGTGCAAGGGGCGCCGGTTTGATCCCTGGCCTGGGAAGATCCCACGTGCTGCGGAGCGGCTGGACCGATGTGGCCAACTACCGAGCCGGAGCTCTGGAGTGCATGCGCCCAGAGCTGGTGCTCTGCGATAACAGAGGCCACTGCGATGGGAGGCCCACACGGGCCAAAGAACAAAGATGGTTGAAACCAGACAAATGAAAGACCAGTGGAAGTGGTCCGCCCATCCCCTCCCTCCCCACCCCACCCCCAAAAATAAATAAATAAATAAATCTTTGAAAAAAAAAAAAGTTATTGGAGGCTTCCCCTGGTGGTCCAGTGTGTAAGGACACTGCCTTGCAGTGCAAGCGGCGCTGTTTCGATCCCTAGCCTGGGAAGATCCCACTTGCTGCAGAGCGGCTGGACTGATGTGTCCAATCACCGAGCCGCAGCCCTGGAGCGCATGCGCCCAGAGCCAGCGCTCTGCGACAACAGATGCCACCGCGATGGGAGGCCCACAGGAGCCAAAGAACAAAGATGGTTGAAACCAGACAAATGAAAGACCAGTGGAAGTGGTCCGCCCATCCCCTCCCTCCCCAACCCGTACCCCGCCCAAAAATAAATAATAAATAAATAAATCTTTGAAAAAAAAAAAAGTTATTGGAGGCTTCCCCTGGTGGTCCAGTGTGTAAGGACACTGCCTTGCAGTGCAAGCGGCGCTGTTTCGATCCCTAGCCTGGGAAGATCCCACTTGCTGCAGAGCGGCTGGACTGATGTGTCCAATCACCGAGCCGCAGCCCTGGAGCGCATGCGCCCAGAGCCAGCGCTCTGCGACAACAGATGCCACCGCGATGGGAGGCCCACAGGAGCCAAAGAACAAAGACGGATGAAAATAGAGAAATCAAAGACCAATAGAAGTGGCCTGCCCACTCCCCTCCCTCCCCAACCCCCGCCCAAAATAAATAAACAAAATAAATCTTTAAAAAAAAAAAAAAAAGTACAAATTTGCAATTGCAGAATAATGCAGTGTGGGAAACATTGTCAATAATTACATAATGTCTTTGTATGGTAACAGATGATAACTAGACTTGTGATCATTTTGAAATGTATAGAAATATTGAATCACTATATTAAACAACAGAAACTAACATAGTGTTATGGGCCAATTATACTTCAAAAACCGACTCAGAAAAAGAGATTAGATTTGTGTTTACGAGAAGCGGGAAGTAGGAGGAAGGGGAATTCCATGTCGGAAGACACAAACTTCTGGTTATAGGATAAATAAGGGGATATGATGTACAACAGGATAAATACATACAACACAGCTGTATGTTGTATATGAAAGTTAAGAGAGTAAAATCCAAAAGTTCTCTTCACAAATAAAAGTACTTTTTTGTATTTTTAAAGTTTTTTATCTACATGAGATGACGAATGTTCACTGGACTTATGGTGGTAGTCACCCCATGATGTAGCTAAGTCAAATCATCATGCTGCCTATCTTAAACTTATACAACGATGCATATCAGTTACATCTCAATAAAACTGAAAGGAAAAAAGGAAAAAGCTAGGAAGACACTGTCCAATTGAAATTTTGTGAGCCACAAAATGTAGATTGAACTTGTGTAATAACCACTATTTCAATAATGTATTTTATATAACCAACATATCCAAACATTATTACTTTAACATGTAACCATTATAACCATTATAAATAACTAAGAATGAGGTATTTTACATTTTTTATACTAAGTCTTCCAAATCTGCTATGTATTTTGCTCTTTGAAAAAATATTTACTTATTTATTTGACTGAACTGGGTCTTAGTGGCAGCATGTGGAATCTTGTTCCCTGACGAGAAATCAAACTCGGGCCCCTTGCATTGGGAGCTTAGAGTCTTAGCCACTGGACCACCAGGGAAACCCCTATTTTATTGTTCAATAAGCAATTGTTGTTATCAATTGAGACAGTGCAGGCTAGCCACAATTCACATGGTCAATGGCTATTGTTTGAGGTAGTGCAGAGCTAATATATAAGCATTTTGCATATTATCCAATAGAAGGGGGTGTAGAACAAACGGGGCCTCCCTCCCTCCCAAACCCCCGCCCAAAATAAATAAACAAAATAAATCTTTAAAAAAAAAAAAAAAAGTACAAATTTGCAATTGCAGAATAATGCAGTGTGGGAAACATTGTCAATAATTACATAATGTCTTTGTATGGTAACAGATGATAACTAGACTTGTGATCATTTTGAAATGTATAGAAATATTGAATCACTATATTAAACAACAGAAACTAACATAGTGTTATGGGCCAATTATACTTCAAAAACCGACTCAGAAAAAGAGATTAGATTTGTGTTTACGAGAAGCGGGAAGTAGGAGGAAGGGGAATTCCATGTCGGAAGACACAAACTTCTGGTTATAGGATAAATAAGGGGATATGATGTACAACAGGATAAATACATACAACACAGCTGTATGTTGTATATGAAAGTTAAGAGAGTAAAATCCAAAAGTTCTCTTCACAAATAAAAGTACTTTTTTGTATTTTTAAAGTTTTTTATCTACATGAGATGACGAATGTTCACTGGACTTATGGTGGTAGTCACCCCATGATGTAGCTAAGTCAAATCATCATGCTGCCTATCTTAAACTTATACAACGATGCATATCAGTTACATCTCAATAAAACTGAAAGGAAAAAAGGAAAAAGCTAGGAAGACACTGTCCAATTGAAATTTTGTGAGCCACAAAATGTAGATTGAACTTGTGTAATAACCACTATTTCAATAATGTATTTTATATAACCAACATATCCAAACATTATTACTTTAACATGTAACCATTATAACCATTATAAATAACTAAGAATGAGGTATTTTACATTTTTTATACTAAGTCTTCCAAATCTGCTATGTATTTTGCTCTTTGAAAAAATATTTACTTATTTATTTGACTGAACTGGGTCTTAGTGGCAGCATGTGGAATCTTGTTCCCTGACGAGAAATCAAACTCGGGCCCCTTGCATTGGGAGCTTAGAGTCTTAGCCACTGGACCACCAGGGAAACCCCTATTTTATTGTTCAATAAGCAATTGTTGTTATCAATTGAGACAGTGCAGGCTAGCCACAATTCACATGGTCAATGGCTATTGTTTGAGGTAGTGCAGAGCTAATATATAAGCATTTTTGCTAATAATTCATTGGATTATGATACTAGTAGTTGTAAGAATTCCTAAATCTTATAAAGACAATTAGAATGTATGTATTTTTATTGTTGTTTTTACAAGTCTAAAACAAAGTTGTTATAACATTATCAGTAAAGCTTTGTGGTTTTCATTGTGTAAGTTTTACAGGTATGTTTTGCATATATTTTTAAAAGTAGGGTTATTTCTGAAATGCTATGATTGTAATGGGGAAAAGAGTTCAACTGATGATTAAACTATTAATTTTGTGGTATTATCTTAGTTCTGAGTTCCCTTATTAATTTTAAGAGTTTGAGGTTCTCCATCTTTTAAGGCATTATGCCATATTGCCTGCAAATGAGGATAATTTTATTTCTTCCTCAATACTTAAATCCTTTATTTCTATTTCAGGTTTGATCGTACTGGTAAGAACTTCTAAAATAACATTAATATAGGCATGCTTGTTTGTTTTTTTTAAAAAATGTTTACTTTAATGAGGATGTCTTTAAATGTTTCACTGTTAAAGAATGTGTATGCAGGACTCCTATATACACCATGGTCCCTGGTGGTCCAGGGCTTAGGACTCTGTGCTTCTGCTGCAGGAGCCTGGGGTTCCACCCCTGGTTAGAGAATTAAGATCCCCCTGCTGCACAGTGTGGCCAAAAGAAAAGAATGTGTGTGTCTGAGAGATATACTCTCAAACATTTGGTTATTTGTAATTTTCTAACACATTTTAAAATTTTCTATTTTGAGATAATTATAGGTTGCAAACATAAGTTTGCAAAGACAGTGAAGAAGTCTCTATTTACCCTCCACCTCAGTTTACCAATATCAAAATCAGAAAATCTGCAGTAGCACAATGTATGTGTACATTATCTGTAGTCTATGGAATGCAGCCAGTTTCACTGTTGTCATTTTATTGACGTGTGTAAGCGCCACCGCAGTCATAACGCTGGTGCACCACTGCAGAGACCTCCCTCGTCCACAGCCGCCCCCTTCCCAGCACCCCTCCCCCCGGAAACCCCGATCAGTTCTCCAGCTCTGTCATTTTAAAAATCTGAGAATGCTAGGGGATCATATAATGTGACCTTTTCAGATTGGCTTTTTTCCCTCTCAGCATACTGCCTTGAGATCTATTCAAGCTATTGTATCTATCAATGATTTGTCCCTATTTATTACCTAGTGTATTCCATGGTATAGATGTGCCATGGCTTTTAAAACCATTCAACTACTATAGAACATTTTGTCTCTTTCCAGTTTGGGGCTATTCCCAAAAGCTGCTACACAATCATATTCAAGTTTTTGTGCAGACCTGTTTCAATTTTCTGGCATATTCGGGAGTGGGAATACTGGAACATATGGTAAGTGAATGTTAAGCTTTTTAAGAAACTGCCAGACTCTTTTCCAGGATGGCTATACCATTTATATTCCCACTAGCAATGAGACAGTTTCTCTGTACTCTCTCACCAGCATTTGATATTGTCACTATTTTTCAGTTTAGATTCTAACATAGTATTTTTAATGTGTGACAGTTTTCTTAACTACATCTTCTGGCATTTATTGAGTTAATTCTGTAGTATCTCTTATTGGATCTCTTGATGGATTTTATTATTTTATCCATAAGTACACAGATAAAATTTTTCCCTTCAGCATTGGATTTTACTTTTACTTTGCGGGGAGAGGATAGGAAACATAAGACGGAGATAGCAGGGTCCCATTGGACTCTCCAAAGTGTATGAAACTGTTCAGGATGGGATGAGATGGCCAGGCAGATTCGATGGAAGGCCCCCAAGATTCTTTTTTCTACCGATTTCTATAATCTTATAAAAATGACATATGTAAGTGCCTAACACATGGTATTCAACAAATATCAGTTGCTTTTTCTAGCAGGGTTCTCCACAGGCGAGGTTGTACCCGGACATCATCGTCTTTCTCCTTTGAGGGAAGGAAGGTCACCTAGAAAACCAGGCAGCTGAGACGGCAGCACAGTTTGGCAACTGCAGTTGTCTGGCTAACTCAGTGCACGGTCTGCCTCCCCATCCTCCCCACTCCCCTGGGTCAGGGAGGGGCTGAGAGTGCCACTCCCCAGAGGCTGGGCAGCGACCATGCCAGCGTGCCCTGTCAGCATCCATGTGGAGGGCTGTGGGCTGCCAAGCTCTAGTGCACAGTCCTCTCGTTTTGATGATGATTAACTATACAGGAAAAGAGCAGACATGCATGCTGGCTTCACCAGCTGTCTTCAGGATCTCAGTAGCCTTGCTGCGCTCAGCCTCCTGGAAATCCACACCATTCACAGCTTGGTCCCTTTCCTGAAGTCTTGCTCAGTGTGCACCAGAGTCAGGAATCACCTTGGAGAAGAAATTGCCTCGTTGGGAGGCCGTCTTCTTATATGTGAAACCCTAACTGGGCTTTTGCAGTGTGACCATTTGGGGAAGAAATTGGGGCAACTCATTGTTGGAGTCTATGTGGTATAGCTTCTCATAAGGAGGAATCCATGCAGGAAAACCACTGGGTAGTCATGGGAAGGAATCTGGCTATTTATCTCTGACAAGGCCCCACCAGCAGGTATCAGCTACCTCAGGGCTGACTCACTGCCAATTCTACATATAGATTTTATTTATTTATTTAAATAAATAATTTATTTAAAGCTGTTTCTTTATTTTTGGCCACACGGCCTGTGGGATCTTAATTCCCTGACCAGGGGTTGAACCTGTGCCTCCTGCACAGTTAGACGCATGGAGTCTTACCACAGACTGCCAGGGATATCCCTACATAAAGGTTTTAAATGAAAAAAATAGCAAATAGTACAAAAAGGAGCACAGGGCAAAGTAAATGTCTTCGTATTGCTGCCACTGAAACAGTCAGTTTACCTTTTTCTTGGGTTTTTTTCTTGGGACTGTAACTATATACATGTATATAGCCACACACACACACACACACATTCCAGTTTTATTGAGACAAAATGAACATATAGCATTGTATAAGTTTAACAAGTACAATGTATTGATCTGATACACTTATATATTGCAAAATGATTACCACAGTACAGTTGTTTAGTATCTCCATCACCTTACATATTTTTGTGGTGAGACCATTTAAGCTCTAGTCTCTTAGCAACTTTGTTAACTCTAATCACCATGCTATATATTAGACCCCAGAACTAATTGATCTTACACAATAACTGGATATTTGTATCCTTTGACTAACATCTCCCCCATCCCCCCACCTTCCAGCCCCTTGCAACTACTATTTTACTGTTTCTATAAGTTTGATATTTTTAGATTCTTCACGTAACTGATATTATACCGTATTTGTCTTTCTCTGTATGACATTTCACTTGCATAATACCTCCAAGATCTAACCTTGCTGTCACCAATGGTAGAATTTCCTTCTTTTTTGTGACCAAATAATAACAGTATATGTGTGTATGTATGTGTTTGTGTATCACAACTTCTTTATTCATTCATGCATAGGTGGGCAGTTAGGCTGTTTGTGTATCTTTTTTTTTTTTAATTTTGGCCTTTATAATTAATTAATTAATTAAAAAAATTTTCATCCTTCTTTATTTTTTGGCCTGTGTGGGCCTTCCATTGCCGTGGCCTCTCTTGTTGAAGAGCACTGGCTCTGGGTGCATGTGCTCCAGAGCGCTGGCTCGTAATTGGACACACTGGTCCAGCCACTCTGCGGCATGCGGGATCTTCCTGGGTCAGGGGTTGAACAGGTGCCCCTTGCACTGCAAGGTGGTGTCCTTACCACTGGACCACGAGGAAAGCCCCTGCATATCTTGATTATTGTGAAAAATACTGCAATGAACATCAGAGTGCAGATGTCTCTTTGAGATCTTGATTTCATTTCCTTTGCATGTACACCCAGAAGTGGGGTTGCTGGATCATATGATAATTCTAAGGAATCACTATACTGTTTTCCACAGTGACTATGCACAACGGTTCCCATTTCTCCACCGATACCTGTTCTTTTTCATTGTTTTGATGATGGCCATTCTAACAGGTGTGAGACATGATCTCATTGTGGTGTTGATTTACATTTCCCTGATAATTAGTGATGTTGACCATCTTGGCCACTTGTATATCATCTTTGTCCATAGATTCCTCCAGGCAGGAATACAGGAGTGGGTAGCCATTCCCTTCTCCAGAGGATCTTCCTGACTCAGGGATCAAACCCAGGACTTCTGCATTGCAGGCAGATTCTTTTATCATCTAAACCACTAGAGAAACCTATAAGCTTCTCTGGAAAATGTCTACTCAGTTTTCTGCTCATTTCTAATTGTTTTTGGTTATCAACTTGTAGGAGTTCCTGATATTTTGGATATTAACTTTTTATCAGATATATGATTTGCAAATATTTTCTCCTACTCTGTAGATTCTCTTTTCACTTCATTGACTCTTTCTCTGCAGAAACTTTTAGTTTGATGTGTTCTTGTTATTTTTGGTTTTGTTGCTTATGTACTTGGTAAAAAAAAAAAAAAAATCACTGCCAAGATCAGTGTCAGGGAGATTTTTTCTTATGTTCTCTTCTAGTTTTATGATTTCAGGTCTTATGTTTAACTTTTTAATCCATTTGAGGAAATTTTTGTGAGTGGTTTAAGACAGGGATCCACTTTTTATCTTCTGGGGTGACCATTCAGTTTTTCCATTTATTGAAGAGACTATCCTTTCCCCATTGAGTATTCTTGACTCTCTTGTCAAATATTAGTTGACAGTTTATGTGAGGGTTTATTTCTGGGTTCTCTATTCCATATTCCATTGGTTTATGTGTCTATTTTTATGCCAGTACCATACTGTTTCAATTATTATAGCTTTGTAGAATAGTTTAAATCAGAAAGTGTGATCCTTTCAACTTTGTTCTTCTTTCTCAGGATTACTTTGGCTATTCAGGGTCTTTTGTAGTACCATATGAATTTTGGGATTGTTTTTTCTATTTCTATGAAAAATACTATTGGAATTTTGATAGGGATTACACTGAATCTGTATATGGCTTTGAGTAGTGTGGATATTTTAGCAGTATTAATTTTTCTAACCATGAACCAGGATATCTGTCCGTTTACTTGTGTTTTAGGGGTTGAGGGGGCATGAGGCATATGGATCTTAGTTCCTCAACCAGGGATTGAACCTGCAGCCCTGGCATCAGGAAGCAGTTTTAACCACTAAACCAACAGGGAAGTCCCAAGATCTTATGGTTTTGAGTGGACAGATCTTTCATGGCACTTGTCAAGTTTATACTTATGTATTTTATTGGTTTTGGTGCTATTGTGAATGGGAGTGTTTTCTTTTTCAAATGTTTTATTGTTAATATATGGAATTGCATTGTTTTTTTAATTTCTTAGTTTATAGCATTATAATTAAATTGCTGTATAGGCTATAATGTGATTACCTTTTTTTTTTAATTCGTACCAGTAAATTTATTCCAAGCTAAGAATTGTACATTCACACCAGGCATATTATTTCCCCACAAGACAGTATCACCATTAAAATATTTAACACTTTACACATACCATAAACCTCACAGATATGTGAAAAACTTAAGGTATTTATTTCAAGTCATTAAATTCCTTAGTATTTGTAATCCAGGCATAAACATATCACTCATAATTAGTGATATGCTTATTACATTTTTTTAAAATTAAATAATTTATTTATTTTGGGCGGGGGTCGGGGTGGGGAGGGAGGGAGTGGGCGGGCCACTTCTGTTGGTCCTTCAATTCTCCATTTTCATCCGTCTTTGTTCTTTGGCTCCTGTAGGCCTCCCATCGCGGCGGCCTCTGTTGTCGCAGAGCACCGGCTCTGGGCGCATGCGCTCCAGAGCTCCGGCTCGGTGATTGGACACATCAGTCCAGCTTTCTCTATTCCATATTCCATTGGTTTATGTGTCTATTTATGCCAGTACCATACTGTTTCAATTATTGCTTTGTAGAATAGTTTAAATCAGAAAGTGTGATCCTTTCAACTTTGTTCTTCTTTCTCAGGATTACTTTGGCTATTCAGGGTCTTTTGTAGTACCATATGAATTTTGGGATTGTTTTTTCTATTTCTATGAAAAATACTATTGGAATTTTGATAGGGATTACACTGAATCTGTATATGGCTTTGAGTAGTGTGGATATTTTAGCAGTATTAATTTTTCTAACCATGAACCAGGATATCTGTCCGTTTACTTGTGTTTTAGGGGTTGAGGGGGCATGAGGCATATGGATCTTAGTTCCTCAACCAGGGATTGAACCTGCAGCCCTGGCATCAGGAAGCAGTTTTAACCACTAAACCAACAGGGAAGTCCCAAGATCTTATGGTTTTGAGTGGACAGATCTTTCATGGCACTTGTCAAGTTTATACTTATGTATTTTATTGGTTTTGGTGCTATTGTGAATGGGAGTGTTTTCTTTTTCAAATGTTTTATTGTTAATATATGGAATTGCATTGTTTTTTTAATTTCTTAGTTTATAGCATTATAATTAAATTGCTGTATAGGCTATAATGTGATTACCTTTTTTTTTTAATTCGTACCAGTAAATTTATTCCAAGCTAAGAATTGTACATTCACACCAGGCATATTATTTCCCCACAAGACAGTATCACCATTAAAATATTTAACACTTTACACATACCATAAACCTCACAGATATGTGAAAAACTTAAGGTATTTATTTCAAGTCATTAAATTCCTTAGTATTTGTAATCCAGGCATAAACATATCACTCATAATTAGTGATATGCTTATTACATTTTTTTAAAATTAAATAATTTATTTATTTTGGGCGGGGGTCGGGGTGGGGAGGGAGGGAGTGGGCGGGCCACTTCTGTTGGTCCTTCAATTCTCCATTTTCATCCGTCTTTGTTCTTTGGCTCCTGTAGGCCTCCCATCGCGGCGGCCTCTGTTGTCGCAGAGCACCGGCTCTGGGCGCATGCGCTCCAGAGCTCCGGCTCGGTGATTGGACACATCAGTCCAGCCGCTCCACGGCACGTGGGATCTTCCCAGGCCAGGGATCGAACCGGCGCCCCTTGCACTGCAAGGCGGTGTCCTTACCCACTGGACCACCAGGGGAAGCCCTATTACATATATTTAAAACATCTTTTTGGAAATCTTATGTTCTCCTAGTAACAACTTTTTAGTAACTTCAAAATACCACTCTGCACCTCTTAGCAGTACTACTGTAAACCCCAAACTGTTTTCAAGTAGCAAGGATCCAAGATGCAGCATTCCTGATTAAAGACAGAATTGACATCTGGTTTTACAAACAACTTTCAGCCATGTCTTGTCCCTATTTTAATATGCCTTCCATTACTTCACTGATATCCCAAAGTTTTCTTGCAACAGATTCATCCATTGCTTTGGGCAATAGTTCTTCTTCTTTACAATCACCAGAGTACCTCCCTGACACACCTTCCACCTCAGGTGAAGAGGCTAAATAAATGGAAGTCTGGGCCCCCTCTTCTGGAGTTTGAAGAAAGCCCATGACACCAGATTGAAAGGTGGCCTGACTAACAGTGGGACATGTATGTGCCTCCCAAGACTGGTGCGCACTATGCCAGGGTGTAACACATTCACAGTGACACTGGTGCCTTCAAGGCGCCGGGCTAGTTCTCCGGTAAAAAGAATGTTAGCCAGTTTGCTCCGACTGTAACAGAAGCTTCTATTATAGCTCTGCTCGCTGTTCAAATCTTCAAAGTTGATGTCTCTGTATTTGTAAAGTTTAGAAGAAATCACCACAATTCTGCTGGGCGTTGAACTTTTGAGGAGTCCAAGGAGAAGGTTGGTGAGTAGGAAGTGCCCCAGGTGGTTCACACCAAACCGCATCTCAAGCCCATCCTCGGTCTTCATATAAGGGCACTGGAAGACACCGGCATTATTGATCAAAACATCCAGTCTGGGCGCTTCCTGGAGCATCTCCTGATAGAAGGAGCGCACGGAGCGCAGCGAGGCCAGGTCCAACTCCTTGACGACCAGCTCGCCGGCCCCGCCGGAGTGAGGCCCCAACACTGGGCCTCTGGCCTGGCAGATCTCGTGGCGGAGCTGACCGGCTGCCTCCTCGGGTGTGCTCGCGGTCCTGGCAGCCCATGATCACTCGAGCCCCCAGGCGCAGCAACTCGGCTGCTGTGGCGCGGCCCAGGCCGCTGTTCTCCCCCGAGACCAGCACAGTGTAGGCCAGACTCCCTACGTGGGTGCAGCCGTTGGACGCTGGACCCCATGAACCACCGGGAAGTCATATTCACTGGGAAGTCATATTTCACTGATTTTTCATATTCCTTGAAGTTTTGTGCTGCTGTCTTTGCATTTGCAAGAGCGTCTCCTTCCTCTAGCTTTACTAACTGCCCTCCTCAGTGCATCCAAACTTAACATTTTTTTGCTCCCGTGGTGTGCTGGAACTTCACATCAAACCTGGGCTTCCATGAAGACCCTCTTGTCTGTAGGTGATTTTCTAAGACAGTGTTTTCCATGGCTCCCGGACTGTGTCTGAGAGGGGCGGCAGTTGGTTCCTGGGCCCCTCAGCGTCCACAGCTGGGACCAAGGTATGTATTAATATATCTATTGCCCAAAGTATAAGTGGGTGAGACTCCTCCTGGGCCTCTTGGCATATGAGGCTGGATCCCACAGCTCCTGTCAGAGCACTCCTTTTCATGGATGGATGCCATACTGCTGTTGTTGAAGGTGGGACACAAATACTCAGCCGTGATGCACTCTATATGTTCATTGGAGCATATCATATACCCAGTTCTGCATTTTGCATTTCACTTCATATCTCAGAGACTATTCTGTATCAGTACATAGATATCTTTAGGACTGACTGTCAATCCTAAAGGAAATCAACCCTGAATAGTCATTGGAAGGACTGATGCTGAAGCTGAAGCTCCAATACTTTGGACACCTGAGGCAAAGAGAGGATTTGCTGGAAAAGACCCTGATGCTGGAAAGATGGAGGCAGAAGGAGAAGGGGTAGCAGAGGGACCTTCCATCTTGAATTTGCTCATTAGCTGTTTTTCCCTCCCCAGACCCCTTTTGCGAAAACTATTCATTGGAGAGATTTCAATAAATTTTAATTAGATGCTGGAAAGATGAGAAGGAGCGCACGGAGCGCAGCGAGGCCAGGTCCAACTCCTTGACGACCAGCTCGCCGGCCCCGCCGGAGTGAGGCCCCAACACTGGGCCTCTGGCCTGGCAGATCTCGTGGCGGAGCTGACCGGCTGCCTCCTCGGGTGTGCTCGCGGTCCTGGCAGCCCATGATCACTCGAGCCCCCAGGCGCAGCAACTCGGCTGCTGTGGCGCGGCCCAGGCCGCTGTTCTCCCCCGAGACCAGCACAGTGTAGGCCAGACTCCCTACGTGGGTGCAGCCGTTGGACGCTGGACCCCATGAACCACCGGGAAGTCATATTCACTGGGAAGTCATATTTCACTGATTTTTCATATTCCTTGAAGTTTTGTGCTGCTGTCTTTGCATTTGCAAGAGCGTCTCCTTCCTCTAGCTTTACTAACTGCCCTCCTCAGTGCATCCAAACTTAACATTTTTTTGCTCCCGTGGTGTGCTGGAACTTCACATCAAACCTGGGCTTCCATGAAGACCCTCTTGTCTGTAGGTGATTTTCTAAGACAGTGTTTTCCATGGCTCCCGGACTGTGTCTGAGAGGGGCGGCAGTTGGTTCCTGGGCCCCTCAGCGTCCACAGCTGGGACCAAGGTATGTATTAATATATCTATTGCCCAAAGTATAAGTGGGTGAGACTCCTCCTGGGCCTCTTGGCATATGAGGCTGGATCCCACAGCTCCTGTCAGAGCACTCCTTTTCATGGATGGATGCCATACTGCTGTTGTTGAAGGTGGGACACAAATACTCAGCCGTGATGCACTCTATATGTTCATTGGAGCATATCATATACCCAGTTCTGCATTTTGCATTTCACTTCATATCTCAGAGACTATTCTGTATCAGTACATAGATATCTTTAGGACTGACTGTCAATCCTAAAGGAAATCAACCCTGAATAGTCATTGGAAGGACTGATGCTGAAGCTGAAGCTCCAATACTTTGGACACCTGAGGCAAAGAGAGGATTTGCTGGAAAAGACCCTGATGCTGGAAAGATGGAGGGCAGAAGGAGAAGGGGTAGCAGAGGGACCTTCCATCTTGAATTTGCTCATTAGCTGTTTTTTCCCTCCCCCAGACCCCTTTTTGCGAAAACTATTCATTGGAGAGATTTCAATAAAAATTTTAATTAGAGCAAAAATGAAAAAAACAAATAAGAGAAGGATGACAGAGGATGAGATGGTTGGGTGGCATCACTGAGTCAATGGACATGAGTCTGAGCAAACTCAGAGAAGGACAGGGAGGCCGGGTGTGCTGCAGCCCCTGGGGTCGCAAAGAGTCAGACACGACTGAGCAACTGCCTGGAACTGAACATCAAAATCTACCTCATTCTTTTAAACAGCTGCATGGCATTCTGTTTTAGGAGTATTTCATAATTTAACCCACTTAAAAAACTTGAGGTGTAACTGACACACTTTAGTTCCAGGCATACAGTGTAATGAATCAGTATGTGTATGGACTGTAAAACATCACCACAATGTATCTAGTTAACACGTGTCACGATACAAACCCATTTTGGGGGGGGGAAACACTTAGGTTGTTTCTGGTCTTTTGTAACTATTGACAGTGTTGCTGTGAATACTCTGTTACACATGTCTTTGTGCCCCTGTGTGAGCATTAACGTAGGATAAATTTCTCATAGTGGAATTGCTAGGTCAAAGACACATGTATTTTTTTTTAATATGTATGTACATTTAAATGTATGTACATTTGATATGTACATTTAAATTAGAATAGCTGTCATCAGTTGCCTTCCAAGACACAACCATTTAATAATCCCACCAACAATAAACAAGAATGTCTTTGTCTACAATGTGCACTTTTGTCAGTCCGATACTAAAAAATCTTAACTTTAATCTGCATTTCACCTCTCCTGTGAGGTGGTTGAATATTTTTTCATTTGTTTAAAAGTATTTTCCGTGAACTGAGTGTTCATGTCCTTTGCCCATTTAATGCATTCTTTTAAATTAATGTTTAACAACAAAGACATTGCTTTCCCCTTGTCATTTTCTCAAGAGTCTCCTCCAAACAGGTGTTCAAGGTCCTCTGCAAGCACACCAACTCCCTCTTTTTAACTCAGATGGGCCTCCACCCCCAATACTACTGTCTGTTCCCAGGCAAGGGCACCTTTATGGTTTCCTCAACATCTCCTACCCCTCCTCCAATCCCATGTTTGCTCTCCCATCCCTGTTCTCTGGGGCACTCTCTTCTCAGTCAGATCTGAGTCCTTCAGGGTCCCAGCTCAATTCCACCTGTCTGGGGCACCCTTCTTTCTTTCTTTTTTTTTTTAAAGATTTATTTATTTATTTATTTAGGGTGGAGGTCGGGTTAGGGAGGGAGGGGAGTGGGCGGGCCACTTCTATTGGTCTTTCATTTTTCTATTTTCATTCGTCTTCGTTCTTTGGCTCCTGTGGGCCTCCCATCGCAGTGGCCTCTGTCGACGGCTCTGGGTGCATGCGCTCCAGAGCTCGGGCTCGGTAATTGGACACATGGGTCCAGCCACTCCGCGGCACGTGGGATCTTCCCAGGCCAGGGCTTGAACTGGCGTCCCTTGCACTGCAAGGCGGTGTCCTTACCCACTGGACCACCAGGGGAAGCCCACTTCTTTCTTGCCACAGTGCACAGCTGGTGGGATCTTAGTTCCCCAACCAGGGATCAAATTTGAGCCCTCAACAGTGAAAAGGCTTAGAGTCCAAACCATTGGACCACCAGGGAATTCCCTCTTTTTATAAAAAAAAACACATTTATTTATTTATTTGGCTGTGCCGTATCTCTGTTGCAGCATGTGAGATCTAGTCCCCTGACCAGGGATTCAACCCAGGCCTCCTGCATTGGGAACACAGAGCCTCAGCCACTGAACCACTAGGGAAGTCCCAATTTCCACTTTTTTTTTTTTTTAAAAAGTTCATTTTTATTGGAGTACAGTTGATTTACAATGCTGTGCTAGTTTCCGCTGTACAGCGAAGTGAGTCAGTTATACATATAAACAAACTTTTTAAGATTCTTTCCCACATAGGTCAGTAGAGAGCATTAAGTAGAGCTCCCTGCGCTATAAAGGAGCTCTTTATTGCGTGGTAAGTTGCTTCAGTCGTGTCTGGCTCTTTGCAATCCTATGGGCTGTAGCCTACCAGGCTCCTTTACCCATGGGATTCTCCAGACAGTAATACTGGAGTGGGTGGTCATGCCGCACGCCAAGGGATCTTCCCCACCCAGGGACTGAACCAGTGTCTCTTATGTCTCTTGCACTAGCAGGCAGGTTCTTTACCACTAGCGCCACCAAGGCCTGTCTGAATCTAGTCTACTCACTAGGCTTAGTTTCGCATGAGTTTCATCCTGCTGATCACAGCCTGTGTCCCTCAAAGGCTTGGCCTACCATCTCCCAGAGCCCAGCTTCCTCTCTGTCCATGCTCAGTGTGTAGGGGTGTCAGGAGGCAATGTGTTTCATGCACTCAACCCATATTTATTGTGTACATGAGCCAGGCACCATTCAGGAACTGGAGATGTGGTAAGTGAGACTGAACAAGCATCTCCTCTTACGCAGCTGACATGTTACTGGTATGTGTGTTTGATCATATACAACAAACAGGCACTAAACAAGTAAGAATGTCAAGTGCACAGAAGTAAAGGCATAGATAGTAAGTGAAGGAGGAAAGGGGCCTCCTTTAGACAGTGAGGTCATGGGAGGGATCCCTCGGGAGATGAGATGAGAGCGAAGACCTGAATATGAGAAGACACCGGCCACACAAAGCAGCTTCCAGAGCCCCCACCGGAGGCCCTGCCTGGGTCAGGGGGTCGGGGGTCTGTGCTTCTCAGATAGGTGAGATGCAGTACAGCTTTCAGCACCTATCACCTGACAAGAATTGAAGGTAAGTCCCGTGGTCACTCCATCTTCAGGGCTCTGGGCAAGACCTGCACCCTCCTGCTTCATATGCTTGCTACCAAGTTGGGAAAATGAAATCATGCCTGGCCTGGGATGAACAGAGAACCTATACGCGCCAGGGTCCATATAAGGATTTGACACCACTGTTCTTTCATCTGCAGTCCTAACCCATGGGATATTTGCTACTAACTTTTTTCAACGGAAGAAACCTGTTGAGGCTTAGATGGTTTAGAAAGAAGCACAGTTCCTGGAGGGTTGTGGCGCGGGGGTCCGGGGGGCGGTTTACTGCCGCATGCGGGGAGCACCCTGTCTCGGGAGTTTGCCCGCCTCGCCCCGAAGGCAGCCCCCGCCCTGCCGGGGCCTCAGGGGCCAAGGGGCACGCGGCGGGCTGGGGGCGGGGAAGGCGCGGGGACAAAGGCCGCGGCTACCGCGCTCGGGAGGGCGGGTGCGGCGGCGAAGTCCCGCCGCGGTGCCTGGACTCTGCCAGCCCCGGCCGTGGCCGCGCGCCCGCGCCGCGAGGAGCCAGCGCCGCACTGGAGCGCCGGGGGGCGCAGCCGGGCCCGCGCAGCCAGCCCGCCGCCCCGCCCCTGCTCCCGCCCCTGCTCCCCGCCCCGCGGCGGCTCCGCGCGCGGCGAACATGGCGGCGGCGGCGGTCGGGCGGGACACTTTACCTGAGCACTGGTCCTACGGCGTGTGCCGGGACGGCCGCGTCTTCTTCATCAAGTGCGGCGCGGGAAAGCCAGGACGCGGGCGGGGCGCGGGCAGGCGGGGCGGCGCGGGCCGGGAAAGTGCACAGCTGTTTTTTAAAAAACGCCTCGAAGAATGTCAAGTGCACAGAAGTAAAGGCATAGATAGTAAGTGAAGGAGGAAAGGGGCCTCCTTTAGACAGTGAGGTCATGGGAGGGATCCCTCGGGAGATGAGATGAGAGCGAAGACCTGAATATGAGAAGACACCGGCCACACAAAGCAGCTTCCAGAGCCCCCACCGGAGGCCCTGCCTGGGTCAGGGGGTCGGGGGTCTGTGCTTCTCAGATAGGTGAGATGCAGTACAGCTTTCAGCACCTATCACCTGACAAGAATTGAAGGTAAGTCCCGTGGTCACTCCATCTTCAGGGCTCTGGGCAAGACCTGCACCCTCCTGCTTCATATGCTTGCTACCAAGTTGGGAAAATGAAATCATGCCTGGCCTGGGATGAACAGAGAACCTATACGCGCCAGGGTCCATATAAGGATTTGACACCACTGTTCTTTCATCTGCAGTCCTAACCCATGGGATATTTGCTACTAACTTTTTTCAACGGAAGAAACCTGTTGAGGCTTAGATGGTTTAGAAAGAAGCACAGTTCCTGGAGGGTTGTGGCGCGGGGGTCCGGGGGGCGGTTTACTGCCGCATGCGGGGAGCACCCTGTCTCGGGAGTTTGCCCGCCTCGCCCCGAAGGCAGCCCCCGCCCTGCCGGGGCCTCAGGGGCCAAGGGGCACGCGGCGGGCTGGGGGCGGGGAAGGCGCGGGGACAAAGGCCGCGGCTACCGCGCTCGGGAGGGCGGGTGCGGCGGCGAAGTCCCGCCGCGGTGCCTGGACTCTGCCAGCCCCGGCCGTGGCCGCGCGCCCGCGCCGCGAGGAGCCAGCGCCGCACTGGAGCGCCGGGGGGCGCAGCCGGGCCCGCGCAGCCGAGCCCGCCGCCCCCGCCCCCTGCTCCCCGCCCCCTGCTCCCCGCCCCGCGGCGGCTCCGCGCGCGGCGAACATGGCGGCGGCGGCGGTCGGGCGGGACACTTTACCTGAGCACTGGTCCTACGGCGTGTGCCGGGACGGCCGCGTCTTCTTCATCAAGTGCGGCGCGGGAAAGCCAGGACGCGGGCGGGGGCGCGGGCAGGCGGGGCGGCGCGGGCCGGGCGGGCGCCCCCGGGGCGGCGGCGACGCTAACAGGTGCACCTCTCTCCCCGCAGTGATCAGCGCCGCTGCACAACCTGGCTGCACCCGCGCACCGGGGAGCCGGTCAACTCCGGCCACATGATCCGCTCAGGTGGGCGCCGGGCGGGACGAGTGAGTTGCTTGGTCGGGGGGCTTGCGTTTGGGTGGCCCAAGTTTGATCCGACTTTTCTCGCGTTCCCGCAGACCTGCCCCGTGGCTGGGAGGAGGGCTTCACGGAGGAAGGCGCCAGCTACTTCATCAAGTGAGTGATGGGGTGCCGCGTCTGCACCTGTGCCTCGGGGTCCGCTCGGGTTCCCGGCGCGCCCGCGCCCCCTCCCCCAGGCCGGTCCCGGCGGGTTGGCGCGCACTGAGCCGCGCTCGAGTGAGGTTTTTGTGCCGGATTTGTGTGGCGGGCTCCAGGGGAGGCGGGGTGGAGGCCGCATCTCTGCAGAGCGGCCGGAATCTGGCCCGCTGCGGGCTCCGGGGGCTTCAAACTGTGCCCGGGACGCCGAGATCGGGCAGGATTGTGCGCGGGTGTGATGGGGCGGACACACCCCCGCACTGGGGTCTCTGGCTGCGCAGAGCCTGACGGGCGCCGGGGTCGGGACGGCTGGGGGCGGGGAGGGCAGAAGTAGGAGTTCTGACCCGAGTGCAGCAACTGGGGTTCCGGAGGGAGGAAGAGAGACGAAGGGTACCTCGCCTGGGGGACTTTCTCTTCGGGCGCGACCTCCGGGATGGCGGTGGCGAGCGGAACCGCACTCCCCACTGCTCCAAAGCGGGGGGCCTGCGGAGGAGAAGGGGTGGAGAGGGGAACCGGTCGGCCAATGACGTTCCTCGAAGACTCCGTGTCTGGTGCTTACCAAGGGACTAACATTTGTGTTTTGCTAGTTAATCAGGGACTTTTCCGCAAAAGCTCGCGAGCCCGGGTCGGCAGGTCCCCTAAACCTAGGTATGCAGGAATGAAATCGAGGGGTCAGTGAGTTCAGGCGTCTTTCGGAGGCTAACATTAATGTAGTTTTTACTTTTTCCACTCTGGGCGTGTGCTTGGGTTGCAGTGTTTCGTTGCCGCCTTCTGCCTGCTCGTTGGTGAACTCCACAAGATCAGAAACTGCTTTTGATCCTTTGCCCCAGTGCCTGGCACAGAGTAGGCACTCGGTAAATGTTTGCTCACGGAAGGAATAAACTAGACAAAGAATGGACGCTGGTGTATTTTAAGGGACTGTGTGTCAGAATTCCTTTCTTCAGCAACTGAAACATTACTAGTCAGTAATGGAGCAGCGTATTTGAAACCCAGATGGTGTAAAGTATCCCAGAGCGTCTCTCCTGTTGTGGGGCTCTAGCAGGTGTTTCAAATTCTGATGAGTGAGATTTATGATAACGACCACTAGCTGTGGTTCTGCTGTTGTCTTTCACGTGTGTGTTTGACGGAGAAATCGGAAAGCTTGGCTGGTGTCAACTTAAAAAATAGTCACAACCTAAAAGTTAAGAGTTATAGTTTATTCGGTGGAAATTTTAAGGACATTAGCCTGGGAGGCAGTATCTTAGGTAACCCTGAGAGAACTTTCCTGGGAGACAAGGGGAGGAACTTGTTTTGCAACACAGGGTAGGTCGTCCAAACCTCAAAAGATTATTGTTAGAGAAAATCAGATATCCCAAGTTAAGGAATTGAGCACTTTCTGCTTATGGGAAGACACAAGAGTCTGCAGTCATTAAAATCATTCCTTTCCTGCACCTCGGCTCAGGTCTTGTGTTTTCACTTCAGCTTCCTTTCCTAAGGGCTTCCTGCAGGCAGTGTCTGAAGGCTGCTAGACGGCAGGTATTCCTTTCCTTCCCAAGTTCCCTTAGGGCTCACCAGCTCACACTGGAGGGCTGCAGTCACTGATGACGGTGACATCCTTGTTTCCTGATATGGCAGGAAATATTCTGCTGCTCACTGGGACCTCAGACCTCTTGGTCAGTGGGCCTGTCTGGCTCGTGACAGCACCTGTTGGTGTTATTAGGTCTCTCCTGTGTACCACACGTTGTTCTAGGCATTGGGACTACAGAAGTGAATAGGGCAGACACTGGTCAGGTACTCAGGGAGCTTGCAATTGAGTGGTGGGGAGCATTAATGTAGTTTTACTTTTTCCACTCTGGGCGTGTGCTTGGGTTGCAGTGTTTCGTTGCCGCCTTCTGCCTGCTCGTTGGTGAACTCCACAAGATCAGAAACTGCTTTTGATCCTTTGCCCCAGTGCCTGGCACAGAGTAGGCACTCGGTAAATGTTTGCTCACGGAAGGAATAAACTAGACAAAGAATGGACGCTGGTGTATTTTAAGGGACTGTGTGTCAGAATTCCTTTCTTCAGCAACTGAAACATTACTAGTCAGTAATGGAGCAGCGTATTTGAAACCCAGATGGTGTAAAGTATCCCAGAGCGTCTCTCCTGTTGTGGGGCTCTAGCAGGTGTTTCAAATTCTGATGAGTGAGATTTATGATAACGACCACTAGCTGTGGTTCTGCTGTTGTCTTTCACGTGTGTGTTTGACGGAGAAATCGGAAAGCTTGGCTGGTGTCAACTTAAAAAATAGTCACAACCTAAAAGTTAAGAGTTATAGTTTATTCGGTGGAAATTTTAAGGACATTAGCCTGGGAGGCAGTATCTTAGGTAACCCTGAGAGAACTTTCCTGGGAGACAAGGGGAGGAACTTGTTTTGCAACACAGGGTAGGTCGTCCAAACCTCAAAAGATTATTGTTAGAGAAAATCAGATATCCCAAGTTAAGGAATTGAGCACTTTCTGCTTATGGGAAGACACAAGAGTCTGCAGTCATTAAAATCATTCCTTTCCTGCACCTCGGCTCAGGTCTTGTGTTTTCACTTCAGCTTCCTTTCCTAAGGGCTTCCTGCAGGCAGTGTCTGAAGGCTGCTAGACGGCAGGTATTCCTTTCCTTCCCAAGTTCCCTTAGGGCTCACCAGCTCACACTGGAGGGCTGCAGTCACTGATGACGGTGACATCCTTGTTTCCTGATATGGCAGGAAATATTCTGCTGCTCACTGGGACCTCAGACCTCTTGGTCAGTGGGCCTGTCTGGCTCGTGACAGCACCTGTTGGTGTTATTAGGTCTCTCCTGTGTACCACACGTTGTTCTAGGCATTGGGACTACAGAAGTGAATAGGGCAGACACTGGTCAGGTACTCAGGGAGCTTGCAATTGAGTGGTGGGGAGCAGGAAAAACAAGGAGAAAGACAGGAATAATGTCAGTGGTAGCTACTACGCAGAAAATTAAGGTAAGTCGCTGGATGGTTTGGTTGGATTGGGAGGTTAGTGTTGGTGTTCTGAATAGGGACTGTTAAAGTAAAATTTGAATGACAATGAAGAGCCATCTTTGTGTTGGTGAGCTGGCAAAGCATTTCCGGAAAAGAGAAAATGCCCGTGAAAGGGCTTTAAGGCATGAAAGAGCTTCAAGTCCAAGGACCAGAAAGGCCAGTATGGCTGAATCTGGTGCAGTTAGGGAGGCGGTAGAAGAAGAGATTGCAGGATATTGGTTCCCCAGTCAAGGGTTGAACCTGAGTCCGGGCAACCACTGGACCTCCAAGGAATTATCTGATTTACGTTTTCAGAATGATCGCTCTGCCTGCTCTAGAGTGGACTGAAGGGGGGCGACTGTGGGAGGCTGTTGCTGCAGTCCAGGCAGGAGTTAAAGAAGGGCTGGCTAAAAGTAAAATAAAGGTTTAAAAAAAAAAAAAATAATAATAATAAGTCACTAGCAAGATGACGCAGCATATTAGTCAAAGCTGAAAAAAGACTGCCGTGGAAGGAAGAGCTGATAAATTACCTGAAAGGCAATTCTGACAGACAAGGAGGTGAAAACACAAAAGAGACATTAATTGATACGAAGCATACAATGCGAGGGTCTTAAAAAAAAAAAAAAGAAGGGCTGGCTGAGCGTGGTAGTGAGCACTGGAGATGGAGAGAGGGCGTCTTGGTGATTGGGTTGCAGTCTGTGAGAGAAAGAAAGGGTCAGGGGTGACTCCTGGAGGCTTGAGCACTTGAGGGTATGGCATTCGAGTCATTGAGATGGGAAGGCGGGGAGCAGGGTAGAGGAGTGGCGGAGGGAATGAGATCTTGTTTTGTCATGTTACATTGAGATGTGACTGTATCAGTCCAATGCGTGAATCTGAGCTGAGAGGAGAGGGCTGGAGAAATACATTTGGGGTATTCAAGATTGTGGAATTAGGTGAAATCACCCAGAGAAAGAATACAGAGAAAGGATGCCCTAAGCTTCGGGACAGAGAGCATGGCAAAAGAGAAGGACTGAAAGGTATGAGAAAGCCCAGGAGAACGAGGGGTCCCACAAACCTAAAGGACAAATCCTGAGTGGAATAAGTGGAAAAGAACAGGAGGTGAGGAAATGGAGTCAGTAATTACAGAGGAGTCTTTCAGGTGGTTTTGTTACATCGTGGAGCTGGGGAACTGAGAACTGGAGAGGACGTGTGTTTTGCTGCGGGGTCGGGGGGAGTGTATTTTTTTAGAGGGAGACTGTAGAGCATGTTTTGTTTGGATGGGAATGAGCCAGTAGAGGTGGAGAAATAGGTGATGCAGCAAAGAGATGTGGCAGTTACTGGAGCCGTGTCTCAGGAAAGGTGGGAGGGAAGGCCTCCGGGACTCCAGTCCCACTGGTCTCAGACGGGAACCAGGCTTTTCGTCCATTTGTGGGAAGGCGGGACTGAGTGCCACAGCTGATACAAGGAGGTTGATAGGGTTGCTGAGAGGAGAGGTAGGTACTCCTGTCTGATAGTTTCTGTCTTCTCCGTGAGGTCCTAGGCACAGTCTCGGGCTGGGGACTTGAAAGGTGTACAGGCCTCCACAGGCCATAGCCACAGCCTCCCAACCTTCGTGTCGTTTGTTGACTCTTCTGTGGTAACTCTATCAAGTCCCTGGTGATCGTCTTACAGCGAGCCCGGGCTCCCGACCCCTCAGGTCTCAGCTGAGTCCTCCCAGGCCTAAGGGAGAGCAGCGTGTGTAAGTGTAGCCGTGCTCAAAGGTGAGCCACGTGGGGAAGCTGAGATGCTGTGGCAGCTGATATTTCCTACCGCCCGTGACAATACGGGTTTGTGAGCAACTGTTTGCGGCGAGTGAACCCATGTCTTCTGCATTGGCAGGCAGATTCTTTACCACTGAGCCATCGGGGAAGCACCATCCAGTACCTTTTCTTATTTGATGCTTCTCACAGGCCCTAGAAGCAGCTGATCAGGGATTATCCTGTTTTACAGATGATGAAACTCAGGTTCACGAAGGTTCAGTGGCTTAGCCAAAGTGGTAGAGCTGAGACTAGACCGGCAGTCTTCGTGGTCACCACGGTGGTGGTGGTAGCTGCTACCCCAGATCACTGGGAGGACTCACGTCGATAGTTGAAGCGACCTTGTGCCGTCTGCCATTGCTCCGAGTCAGGCTTCCCAGGGCTCCGTGGCCAAGCCCCTTCTTTGGTTTGCTGGGGACCGAGGTGCCTTGGAAGGATGCTAGTGGGTAGTTCACGTCTCTGACGAGTAAGACATGGAAGACATTGATTTTTTTTTCCCCCTGAACTACATGGCTGTCGGGCATCTTTGTTCCCCAACCAGAGATGGAACCTATGCACCCTGCAATGGAGGTGCGTGCCCAGCAGTGAAAGGCAGAGTCCTAACTGCCGGACCACCAGGGAATTCCCCGTTAACTATGACTTACTGAAAACAGTTTGTGAGACACATTCTTTTCAAACATGAAACCCATGAGGGAAAAGTTCTAGAAGAGGCCTTGGGAGCAAGAGGGGAACCGTGGGCTGGTCTTCAGGGCTTCACGGAGCCCTGTAGGTTGGGTTCTCCCTTCAGCAGGCTTTGACTAGATCCTGAGCCAACAAGGAGGGTGAACGGCGCAGAAGGGGAGTCTTGGCTCCTCTGAGACTCTGGTGCCCAGCCCGGCACTGGGTACTGAGTAGGCACTGGTACTCACTGAAGTAGATCAGGGGTGGAGAGGAAACTGGGCAAGTTGAAGGAAGCCAAGTAGCTGGGAACCACGCCTGTCAAGGCTGCTGCCTGGACCTCAGACTTCCTGGATGTAGTTGCTTGCAACCAAGAGCAGCACTTAATGCGGGAACCTGGCCTCCTTTGGCTTCTTCACCTCATAACCTCATGCTGTGTGTCTGGGGAGAGGGACGTCTGTTGGCCTTTGGACCCGGCCTCCCGTTCTCCCTGCTTGCCAGGCGTGTGTAAGTGTAGCCGTGCTCAAAGGTGAGCCACGTGGGGAAGCTGAGATGCTGTGGCAGCTGATATTTCCTACCGCCCGTGACAATACGGGTTTGTGAGCAACTGTTTGCGGCGAGTGAACCCATGTCTTCTGCATTGGCAGGCAGATTCTTTACCACTGAGCCATCGGGGAAGCACCATCCAGTACCTTTTCTTATTTGATGCTTCTCACAGGCCCTAGAAGCAGCTGATCAGGGATTATCCTGTTTTACAGATGATGAAACTCAGGTTCACGAAGGTTCAGTGGCTTAGCCAAAGTGGTAGAGCTGAGACTAGACCGGCAGTCTTCGTGGTCACCACGGTGGTGGTGGTAGCTGCTACCCCAGATCACTGGGAGGACTCACGTCGATAGTTGAAGCGACCTTGTGCCGTCTGCCATTGCTCCGAGTCAGGCTTCCCAGGGCTCCGTGGCCAAGCCCCTTCTTTGGTTTGCTGGGGACCGAGGTGCCTTGGAAGGATGCTAGTGGGTAGTTCACGTCTCTGACGAGTAAGACATGGAAGACATTGATTTTTCCCCCTGAACTACATGGCTGTCGGGCATCTTTGTTCCCCAACCAGAGATGGAACCTATGCACCCTGCAATGGAGGTGCGTGCCCAGCAGTGAAAGGCAGAGTCCTAACTGCCGGACCACCAGGGAATTCCCCGTTAACTATGACTTACTGAAAACAGTTTGTGAGACACATTCTTTTCAAACATGAAACCCATGAGGGAAAAGTTCTAGAAGAGGCCTTGGGAGCAAGAGGGGAACCGTGGGCTGGTCTTCAGGGCTTCACGGAGCCCTGTAGGTTGGGTTCTCCCTTCAGCAGGCTTTGACTAGATCCTGAGCCAACAAGGAGGGTGAACGGCGCAGAAGGGGAGTCTTGGCTCCTCTGAGACTCTGGTGCCCAGCCCGGCACTGGGTACTGAGTAGGCACTGGTACTCACTGAAGTAGATCAGGGGTGGAGAGGAAACTGGGCAAGTTGAAGGAAGCCAAGTAGCTGGGAACCACGCCTGTCAAGGCTGCTGCCTGGACCTCAGACTTCCTGGATGTAGTTGCTTGCAACCAAGAGCAGCACTTAATGCGGGAACCTGGCCTCCTTTGGCTTCTTCACCTCATAACCTCATGCTGTGTGTCTGGGGAGAGGGACGTCTGTTGGCCTTTGGACCCGGCCTCCCGTTCTCCCTGCTTGCCAGGCTGTAGTGTCCGCTGTTCCTTGGCTCCAGGGTCCTGGTGGGAAATACCCAGATTGCATAAGCTCACTTCTAGCTTTGGAACCTCCCGGGGCTGTCTTGTGTAGGTGCCATTCTCCTTGTGGGTGGCCAATGGAATAAGGCCAGTTTCCCCTTCTGAGCCCTTTGGAATGCAGCAAAACCTTGGGACAGGACTGGCAACCTGATTTGCAAAGTGTTTAAAAAGCTGTAAAAAAAAAAAAAAGCTGTAAAAAGAAAAGGTGCCATTAAAGATATTAAAATATAAAACTTTTTCCTTTCTTCTGATGGCTTTCCCTCTTCCTATATTGATGTTTAATGTCATTCTAAGTTTTAAAAAATTAAATTCTTAGTGTAAATCTTATAGTTCGTCTCTGTATTGTGGAATATAAAGTTTTCAGTGCAGATACCAGAGCACTGACCTCATAGGCTGAATCACCACCATCTTGCCTCACTCCAAGACACCACAGGGCCAGAGGGCTGGTGCTCAGGCCTCCTGGACAGGAGTGAGGCACAGCAGTGCTGAGCGGGGCTTGGGGCTCATGGAACCTGGGGGTGGGCAGTTAAAAGAACCCACTTTACAGAGGCAGGGAGTGAAGACCAGGCATGAACCAAGGCTTCAGGCCTCCTTCAGAAGGACTACTCGTCTGGAATAATGCTAAATATCTAGAGTGTGTTTTTATTCTACAAACCTGTCATTCAGTCTGAAATTAGAGGGAGAGAGGAGGCACTGAGGCGTGAAGGCTGAACCCGGAGAGACAAAATGTCCAGGTGGGGACCCCAGTTGGCCATAGGCATCGGGTATGTGTGTGTGTACTAAGTCACTTCAGTCATATCCAGCTCTTTGCAACCCCGTGAACTGCCAGGCTCCTCTGTCCATGGGATTCTTCTGGCAAGGATACTGAAGAGGGTTGCCACGCCTTCCTCCAAGAGATCTTCCTGACCCAGGGATCAAACCTACATCTCCTGCATTGGTAGGTGGGTTCTTTACTACTAGCGCCACCTGGGAAGCCCAGGCACCAGGTATAGAAGCCTGTGAATACTGGATGGCCCAGGAAGCTGCCTTCTTGAGGTTTAATTAAGCCATCACCCAAGGGAGCGTCTTCCAGGGCACCTGTAGGAAGAAATCTGTCCGTCTGCCACATGTTCCTCTCCAGACAAATGTTGAACTTCATGGTGGTGAAATTGGTCTTGGAGTGTGCCAGCCTGTTAGTTCAGGTATTTGTCCTCTTTCTCAGTGAGGAATTGCTGGGAACAGAGGTCCCAGCAACTTTATTTCAAACAGAAAGTAGCTGTTCCAGAAAGAATTTCTGGGAAGCGAGCAGCTTACATCTCTTTAGAAGGGAAATTCTGAAACTTCTTGTTGTTGAAGGTTAAGAAAAGGTTCTCCCAGTCTGGCAAGCCTTGGCGTAATCCCACACTTTATGTTTCATTTCCTGGTTGTTTTATCAAGGGTGAAAACTGGCTCACAGATTGAAACGGTAGGTTCTGTGTAAGAAGAACAAGAGGGGTGTTGTGTAGAGAGCTGGAGGAAGGATTAAGAGCCGTGATTGGTGCCACAGTCTCAAAACCAGCCCAGAAAAGTTCTGGGAAAACCTCTTGGAGACAGATGGTGGCAAGTTGCTTCGTGAGACCCTTATTTTCAAAGGACGGGTGGGTGATTTGCAGTGCGGCGTGTGCCTGAAGAGGTGGGTGGGGGTCTCATTCTCTTGGTATTTGCGGGAGTGGAGTTTGGGCTTCCGAAACTGAGGACCTCGGGAAAAGGAGCTTATTTAAGAAAGCGCTTCGTGATGTGGACTGTTTGGTGATTTAGGGAGGTGCGTACTCTGGGTTTGTGTCTTCAGGAAAGAGATGGACTTGAGTCTTTTTGTTGCATGGAAGACAGCAGTTCAGAAAACTGGCAGGGAGTCTTAAGTAAACACTGGCAGAGGGAGAAACATGGGAGGACATGGTTCTGTGTGTCTGTTGTTTTTAAGTGACTGTCAAAACATTTACTTCTAGATTTTCTGAACTGAGAAGTGTTTGGGGTTAATGATTTATTGTTTATGGAGTGCTTCATGAATCCGATCAGGTTGGAGCTCATAACGATGGCAGTTTTAAGTGCAGAAATGTGGGCTCAGAGGGATAAAGTGACTTCCTAAAGTCAGGTGCTGTGTTCGCTCAGCCTGTTCAGGGTTCACAGAAGCTGATGGGCATGTTGGGCTTCTCAGACGTTCAGCCACAGCTCGAATGACATAAACGTGCAGGCTAACCCACCTGGGAGACTGGGTGGCAGGAAACAGCCTCAGAGGGACTCCAGAAATTCAAGCAGATTTTACCTTCAATTTAAGTTATTAAAAGATGCCCTCCCACATCTTCCATTCACATCAGTAGCTGGTCAGGATGCATCATGTTTGGCTTATGCCTTTGTGTTTTCCTAAACATGAACTTGTTCCTGCCCCACCCTGGGGGGTGACGGGCCAATCCCTGGTCAGTCTCAGGTGACAGGGAAAAGTGGGGAGACTGTTGGCTTTCCAGCGCCTCCAGGCCATACAGCTCCAAAGAGGGGCGTACAAGGCTCCAGAAAGACATCAGCCGCTTTTGGGACTTCAGGTTCTCTTCAGCCTGGACGGAGTTATGCCAGGACGCCTTCCTCGCTTGAGTCCGGCCTCCTCACAGCCACCCTGGCCTCATACTAGGGTCAGCTTTTCTTGGAGCCCTGCACAGGTGGGCAACTTTATCATGCAAAAACCTGCGTAGGGGTTGTTATGTGTGGTAGCCTGTGTAAGGAGGCAGGGACTCAGCGTGGGCTCTGGAGTCCGAGTGCTCACCTCTGATTCCAGGTCCTCCGTTTACAGCTCCCTCGCTCTGGCAGTTTCCACTCCCTTTAAGCCTCGCTTCCTCACCAGTACAGTGGGGATAAATGGGAGAAATATGGGGATTGATTGAAAGGGGTTTAGCAGGTAGACTTGTCGGAAGTGCCCGTAAATGTGAGCTTCTCTTCCTAACACCCACTCAGCTCTCAGGAGAGGTAGGGACGTTCGTGATTTCTGTGTGTTCATGGTATTCAGTTGCTGCTGCTGCAGGAGTCTCTTGCCCTTGAACTGGGATGGCTTGGCTGGCTTGGGAGCATTCCTTACTTCTAGATTTTCTGGGGTTTGGGGTTAATGATTTATTGTTTATGGAGTGCTTCATGAATCCGATCGGGGCTCATAACGATGGCAGTTTTAAGTGCAGAAATGTGGGCTCAGAGGGATAAAGTGACTTCCTAAAGTCAGGTGCTGTGTTCGCTCAGCCTGTTCAGGGTTCACAGAAGCTGATGGGCATGTTGGGCTTCTCAGACGTTCAGCCACAGCTCGAATGACATAAACGTGCAGGCTAACCCACCTGGGAGACTGGGTGGCAGGAAACAGCCTCAGAGGGACTCCAGAAATTCAAGCAGATTTTACCTTCAATTTAAGTTATTAAAAGATGCCCTCCCACATCTTCCATTCACATCAGTAGCTGGTCAGGATGCATCATGTTTGGCTTATGCCTTTGTGTTTTCCTAAACATGAACTTGTTCCTGCCCCACCCTGGGGGGTGACGGGCCAATCCCTGGTCAGTCTCAGGTGACAGGGAAAAGTGGGGAGACTGTTGGCTTTCCAGCGCTCCAGGCCATACAGCTCCAAAGAGGCGTACAAGGCTCCAGAAAGACATCAGCCGCTTTTGGGACTTCAGGTTCTCTTCAGCCTGGACGGAGTTATGCCAGGACGCCTTCCTCGCTTGAGTCCGGCCTCCTCACAGCCACCCTGGCCTCATACTAGGGTCAGCTTTTCTTGGAGCCCTGCACAGGTGGGCAACTTTATCATGCAAAAACCTGCGTAGGGGTTGTTATGTGTGGTAGCCTGTGTAAGGAGGCAGGGACTCAGCGTGGGCTCTGGAGTCCGAGTGCTCACCTCTGATTCCAGGTCCTCCGTTTACAGCTCCCTCGCTCTGGCAGTTTCCACTCCCTTTAAGCCTCGCTTCCTCACCAGTACAGTGGGGATAAATGGGAGAAATATGGGGATTGATTGAAAGGGGTTTAGCAGGTAGACTTGTCGGAAGTGCCCGTAAATGTGAGCTTCTCTTCCTAACACCCACTCAGCTCTCAGGAGAGGTAGGGACGTTCGTGATTTCTGTGTGTTCATGGTATTCAGTTGCTGCTGCTGCAGGAGTCTCTTGCCCTTGAACTGGGATGGCTTGGCTGGCTTGGGAGCAAACTAGAGGACTCAGCTCAAGAACTGGTTTAGATGAATAAAAACTGTATAACTATTATGGACATTAAAAAGATGTGCTTGCTTCGGCAGCACATATACTAAAATTGAAACGATGGAGAGAAGATTAGCCTGGCCCCTGCACAAGGAGGACATGCAAATTCCTGAAGTGTTCCACTCATGAAGCAGATCTCTTTTAAAAGTGACTTGCTTAGAGTGAAGTAACTCAGAAAGAGAAAGCTAAATGTCATATACTAACATATATAGGTGGAATCTGGGATGGCGGTACTGATGAATTTATTTATAGGGCAGCAATGGAGAAACAGGCATAGAGGACAGATTCAGGGACCCTGGGATGAGCGAGGAAGGAGGGGGTGAGATGTATGGAGAGAGTAACAGGGGAACTTACATTACCATAAGTGAAACAGAGAGCCAGTAGGAATTTGTTGTAAGACTCAGGGGAGGGAGGTGGGATGGGGAGGGAGATGGGAGGGAGGGTCAAGAGGGAGGGGATGTATGTATTCCTATGTCTGATTCATTTGGAGATTTGGCAGAAAACAAGATCTTGTAAAGCTATTATCTTTCAATTAAAAGAGATACTTTAAGAAAGCTACTTGCTTAAAGTAAAATTTAAAAGTAAGAAAAAAAGATGTCCTTAAAGTATTTGCTTTTAAGTGATTCATGAAAAAAAAACCTCAAAAATATGCATCTGTGTATTCGGGGGAGTGGAATACACTATTGAGAGCAGACAGGGCAAAATCTTAACAGTGGGCACTTTAGGGTGAGGGGTATATAGACATT
Organism: Tragulus kanchil; assembly: GCA_022376925.1. Classification (NCBI taxonomy): domain Eukaryota; kingdom Metazoa; phylum Chordata; class Mammalia; order Artiodactyla; family Tragulidae; genus Tragulus; species Tragulus kanchil. Next base: position 103,902,201 of record JAIOJX010000006.1, on the reverse strand, counting down.
CTTTGAATTTTTCTGAGTAAAAAGTTAATTAAAAGAACACTATATAACCTTGTTCAACAGCAGCGATGCTATCCCAAGGCCACAGGTACCTTGTCCAGGTTGTAGGGAGCTGGGACCAAGAGCCCTGGGTAATGAGGTGTGAATTCGGCTCCCGGTTTGTGTTTCTCCTGGGCACTTAGAGGACTGCACAGATGTCCCAGCCTTAATCTGGGCAGCCGCCTGGCTCTCGGCTCTGACTGGTAAAGGACGGACATGGACTGGTGCGGCCTGGGCCACAGATGTCAACAGTAATCATCTCTGTGGTGCTTGATGTTGAGAAACACACTCTTTTTAGAAGCAGGTATTTTTATTATTTTATTGCCCTCCCTTTGCAGATCAAGCAAGCGTTTGAGGCAAGGGGTGGGAAAAGGGATAAAAGATCTTTTCAAGGCCGGAGCATCCGTGGGTGAGCTGGGTCTTGAACCAGGGTCCCTTTGGCTACGGATGTGTGTGCTGTTTCCATCAAGGCTCTAGGTGTCTTCTGGCTCCCATTGCCTCTCCCTCGGTCCAGAATCCTCTCTTCTCAGTCTGTTCCCTGACACTGGTCTTTTGCACCTTCCCTGAGGAGCCTGAGGGAGAAGCCCCCTTGGGCCTCCCTCAGAAAGTCCCCCGCAGGATACAGAGAGTGATGGGCCGGGTAGATGGTTCCCAGGCAGGGCAGCGGGTGGGCTCTCTGGTGCTCTGAGGGAGGGAGTCCCTTGACCTCCCCGCAGCTGTCAGCTGACGGCGGCTTAGGGGCTGATGAGCCTCTTAAGCCTGCTTAGAGACTGGCCGTCTCTTTCAGCTTCTGCCAGAAGAGCGTTTCCAGCGTCACAGCCAGTGTTCTCAGGGCGTTTCAGGGGCTTTGGCTGCCAAGGTGGCGCCCTCGGCCTCGTGAGGTCTGGCTGCAGGCAGTGAGCAGGCCGGCTGCTGATGCCTCCTGTGCTTCCCGGGGGCCCTGCAGTGCGGGGTGTGCGGGGGGGTGGTGACGGTGGACACGGTGGGGAGGGGGCAGCATGCAGGGGACGAAGGGGCAGCGATCCCATTCCAGCCCTGTGCCCGGCGTCCTGGCTGCACCATTCCTGGACTCTCACCCCTGGGGTGACGTAGGGGACGAGGCTGTCTCCTTTCCCAGAGGTGTCGAAGCAGGACAGGGTGGCCGGTTAATGCAGCAGCCTCTGCAATACGCTTGTCCTCTCCAAACCGAGTTCAGACACAGGGAACACCTCCCTGGGGGCACATTTAGCCAGAGCCTGGGTGGCTCATGATCCAGGATTCATCTCAGCTCTGAGGAACATCCACTGTATGCCGGTCGCCTCACAGGGGATGTGGAGAGAGGCAGAGGTCCCCATCTCTGCCCTCCAGCTCTGCCCAGTCCAAGGGGGGAGAGGGACACCGGGCAGTTTCAGCGTGGGTGGAGGGGGCTGGCGGCCTGAGCAAGGAGCCCAGGGAGTCTCAGAGGGCGAGTGAGAGGAAGCCCAGACAGCTGGAGAGTGGAGCAGAGGGCAGCCCGCGGCAGGAGAGGCCCGTGGAGGAAAGGAGAAGGAGCTGGGGCCGAGGGTATGTGTGTTCCTGTCTGTGGCCCGGGGAGGCTGGCCCTGAGCGGAGGGGTCGGAACTGGGCCTGGACACCACCCTGCACCAGTAGTTGGGCGTTAGGAAAGGGACGCAGTCGGGGATGTTGCCTCGGAATTCCCCCAACTTCTGTGTCTGAGGGGTGGTGCTGCATGGGGGCGACAGAACACAAAGTCTGGGGTCCAAGTGCCTGGGTTGAAATCTGGGCTCTGCTGCTGGCTGGGGCGGGTCCCTTAAGCCTCTGTTCGTCTTCAGATGTCTCTTCATCTGTCACGCGGGGACCGTACCTGTACTGCTGATGTGAACAGTGCCTGGCAGGGCGCGCATGCTGCGTCACCAGCACTAGGAGCCACTGTCCCTCCCATGAAGGGCGCCTCCTCCTGGGGTGAAATGCAGCACAGTCTGCAGAGGAGCGTGTTCCCTCGGGGGACGTCTCCTGAGCTCAGGCTGATAGGAGGGAGAACGGTGCTTGCTTTCTTTTTTTTTAAATCATGTATTTTATTTATTTATTTGGCTGAACTGGGTCTTATTTGTGGCATGTGGGATCTAGTTCCCTGACCAGGAACTGCACCCAGGCCCCCTGCATTGGGAGCTAGAGTTCCAGTCACTGGACCACCAGGGAAGTCTCGAGAACGGTGCTTTCTTATCTGCGGAAGGAAGGGCACTGAATGACTGTGGCTAAATATCAAAGAAAGGATTCCTCGCAGTGATTCACTCTGTGTGGCATGTGGACTGGGAGTCAGCATTATTATAAGCCCCACCAGTGCTTATAGACACTGGAGATGAAAATGTCTCCGAGGGGGGAGGCAGAGTGTCCCAAAACCCCCTCTGCCCCTCCATGTCATCTCAGCTCTGAGGAACATCCACTGTATGCCGGTCGCCTCACAGGGGATGTGGAGAGAGGCAGAGGTCCCCATCTCTGCCCTCCAGCTCTGCCCAGTCCAAGGGGGGAGAGGGACACCGGGCAGTTTCAGCGTGGGTGGAGGGGGCTGGCGGCCTGAGCAAGGAGCCCAGGGAGTCTCAGAGGGCGAGTGAGAGGAAGCCCAGACAGCTGGAGAGTGGAGCAGAGGGCAGCCCGCGGCAGGAGAGGCCCGTGGAGGAAAGGAGAAGGAGCTGGGGCCGAGGGTATGTGTGTTCCTGTCTGTGGCCCGGGGAGGCTGGCCCTGAGCGGAGGGGTCGGAACTGGGCCTGGACACCACCCTGCACCAGTAGTTGGGCGTTAGGAAAGGGACGCAGTCGGGGATGTTGCCTCGGAATTCCCCCAACTTCTGTGTCTGAGGGGTGGTGCTGCATGGGGGCGACAGAACACAAAGTCTGGGGTCCAAGTGCCTGGGTTGAAATCTGGGCTCTGCTGCTGGCTGGGGCGGGTCCCTTAAGCCTCTGTTCGTCTTCAGATGTCTCTTCATCTGTCACGCGGGGACCGTACCTGTACTGCTGATGTGAACAGTGCCTGGCAGGCGCGCATGCTGCGTCACCAGCACTAGGAGCCACTGTCCCTCCCATGAAGGGCGCCTCCTCCTGGGGTGAAATGCAGCACAGTCTGCAGAGGAGCGTGTTCCCTCGGGGGACGTCTCCTGAGCTCAGGCTGATAGGAGGGAGAACGGTGCTTGCTTTCTTTTTTTTTAAATCATGTATTTTATTTATTTATTTGGCTGAACTGGGTCTTATTTGTGGCATGTGGGATCTAGTTCCCTGACCAGGAACTGCACCCAGGCCCCCTGCATTGGGAGCTAGAGTTCCAGTCACTGGACCACCAGGGAAGTCTCGAGAACGGTGCTTTCTTATCTGCGGAAGGAAGGGCACTGAATGACTGTGGCTAAATATCAAAGAAAGGATTCCTCGCAGTGATTCACTCTGTGTGGCATGTGGACTGGGAGTCAGCATTATTATAAGCCCCACCAGTGCTTATAGACACTGGAGATGAAAATGTCTCCGAGTTTCCGCCTCCTCATCTGTGCAATGATTGCAACGCTCCTTTCTTCCCTAGTTATTTGAGAATTAAACATGATGGCCTGTCTGAAGCTCCTCATTTGCTGTTTGACACACTGTAGGTGCTTAGGCCTTGGGAGCCTTTTCATTTAGAGAGGACACCCATCAGGATTCACTGGATGGAGCAGTGAGAAAGGCCTTGAGAGAGTCAGTGGCCATAGTTGTCCCTAGTGCCCAGCCTGTGACCTGGTTAGAGGCTGGAGAGCCAGGCTCCCTGGGGCCTCTGGTTTCCTCTGTGGAGTTTGGGCATCCTCTCTCCTCCCCTTTTCCTTTTGCCTTCTGTTTTTCCTAATATCTGGAGAAGACCCTGTTGTTGGCCAAAATAAAAGGCAAAAGGAGAAGGGGACCACAGAGGATGAGATGGTTGGATGGTGTCACTGAGTCAATGGACATGAGTTTGAGCAAGCTCTGGGAGATGGTGAAGGACAGGGAAGCCTGGCGTGCTGCAGTCCAGGGGGTCGCAAAGAGTCGGACACGACTGAGCAACTGAACTGAACTCTCCTCCCCACTGCTCAGGTGCTGCTGTCAGCCTCCCAGAATCGGCAGCGTGGCCAGTCTTTGGGGAGACCATTGCGGGGGACTGTGTCTGCCGGGTGGGCAGGCTAGCCATTCTGCATCTCAGAACCCCACAATCACGTAGAGATCCTCCTGAGGGTGGAGGAAGGGCCGGGGTGCGGGACGGGTTGGGGTATGCGATTGATTGCTAGCTGGAGCGGACATGCAGGCCGCGGTCCACCTGAGAAATGGAAGTGCTTCCTGGGTGCGGAAGAAGAGACGTGTCTCCACAGACAGTTGTTTGATGGGTCCTAGAGGAGTCTGGGGTGACAGTCTTTTTCCTGAGCTGGCCCTGGGGGACATGGGGCGGGGGCAGGACTGTGACTCATCGCTGTGAATGGCTCACCGGCTCCCTGGGGACAGTGTCAGGCACTGAGTTGGTGTTCAGCCAGTCAGCATGGCTTTGTGGATGTGACGTTTGGCATGACCCTCTCGACAGGGCCAGGCACACGGGGAGAGGGGGCTGGCTGGAATTAGGAGTACATTGACCTTGTGAGCTGAAGGGGTGAGGAGAGACACAGAGGCAAGATCCCGGGGAGGACAGTGCATTCCCACCCCTGCCCATGAAGGCATTTGGAAAGGTTTCCTTTCTCAACACATTCTGACCTGGGGATTTAAAAAAAAATAGACACATGAATACTGTGAAGCTAACTATCTATAATCACTGTACCCATTAATGCATTTCTAAACAGAATTGGCAGTACCTGAAATTACATCCGCTGGCTGAGGCTTTGAATAATTACACTTTTTTTTTAGCCCTGGTGTGTAGGTGGGAGCTGGGGAGAGCTCAGTCAGCCGGCGTCAACTTCCTCCCAGCCCTTCACCTGAAAATGCACGCATGTGTTGGTGTGCTTGGCATGGTAGGGTTTCTAAAACTCTGGCTGGGGGGTAATAATTCTTTGAGGGAGTGAAAAGTAATTGGCTTCCTACTCTGAGAATAGGTAGATATTTAAATTAAAACCCAAAGTACGCTGTTTTTATTTCCCAAGCCCCACGTGTCTGAGGAGCGCGGTGATTTTAGATGTAAGAGTTGTGCAGTGATCCTGCCGGGCCTTTTGCAGCTGCTCCTTGAGTTGGGGAGGACCTGGCTAGTGCTGGATTGCCTCCCTGAGGTTGTGGAAAGGTTTGAGAATTTTTTTCTTTAAGGTCTTGCTTGGTTTTGGGGTGCAGTAAGCTGGGCACTGGGGCAGGAAGACGGTCACACTGAGAAGCCAGCTGCTTTTGTTGAGTTCTTATTTACTTGTTTGTTTTATAAATGCGTATCTAGTGCACACTGTGTGCACTGTTGTAGGGATGTAATAGATGTGGGCGCACAGACTCCTTGTACCAACCCTATTGGGCAGGTCCCCGCGTGATCCTCATTTTGGAGATGCGGACTGCCCAGCGCACGTGTTTGGAGGCAGGAGTGGGATCAGCCCCCGCTGTCCTTCGTTGGGGTCCTCTTCGTCCTGTCTGTCCGCTTGGCCTGTCTCCACCACGCTCCGTGGTGGGTTGTGCCGTGGAGACCGGTTCTGTTTGGTTTCAGGGAAAGGCTCTCGCTTCACATGGGTCGTGGAGAAGCCGTGCCTGGGGAGAGAAGGGCAAGAATGCGGCCTGGGCTGTTGGCCGAGGACTCACTGGGAGCCATCTCTGCGAGTCCTTCCGTGTGTCAGCTCCTGGCTGATTGGGTGGAAGTTACCAACCCCCTGCCCTCACACAGGTACATCCTGTTGTAGAGAACCTTCTGGGCTTGGCAGTGGTCCTTCCCAGAGCAGGTGTGCCTGGAAATGGCTCTCACAGACTGTCCAGAAGACTGTACCCTGAGCTCAGAAACAGGCCGAGCAGGCCCCCAGGTCTTCACCGTCTTTCTCTGCTGAAAGTATGAGTGAGAGAGGAAACCCACTGGCTGGTTAGGTTCCCTTGCTCCCTGAGCCGCTCCTCCTGCCCTGTCTGGCCGGGCATGGGGTCTGGGAGAGGAAATAGATCCTTTAACCCAAAGCCTGTGCTTTGGGCTTGCCTTCTTTTAGGGATGGATACCTCCTAGTTCCATCCAAAGTGGAAAGAAGATTTTGAAAGTCAGTGAGCATGAAAACCTCACATGCAGTACTTTCCTGCAGCCTGCGGGTTATTGCTCGGGTCCCTGTCCTGGGACATTCCTGGTGGAGAAAACGGAGGCGGCCTGTGGGCTGAAGTAGGGAGAAGGTAACAGACTTTCCTTTTCTGTAGTTGCCTCGGGGCATGGTGATGGGACCATTGGCCACCTGGGGGAGGGAGCAGAAGTGTCCTTGGCTCAGAAGCAGAGGGGAATCTCGGTGGGGTTTCTGACCGATCCACAGCCTGCCCGTGCTTGTATAATGTGAAGAAAGGGCCTGTAGCTTGACTGTTTCTTGCAGACTGATATTCTTCCCCGAGCCCTGGCCTGGTCCCCTCCTGGCCCTGACCGTACCTGCCTGGGGAGGAGGTGGAGGAGGTGGAGGGGCCCCTCCTGGAGGGCTGAGTGCTTCCGCCTGCACTCAGGCTCACACACAGTTAGCTTTTCTGCTCCAGAGTTTAGATAGGGCAGCCTCGGGGCTATGGCTGAGCGCACAGGCAGCCCAACTTTGTGGCCATGTTATTTTATTTAACCTTTGCCTTGAAATGGGGCAAACGCTGGCATCTGCCTCATGGGACTTTTGCACTGGTTGCATGAAAATAATACAGAAATACCCAGTCCCTAGAACATTGTATAGTTTGATGAGTTTTAACAAATATTTCCGAGTATTTTGTCATTTTTCTGTAATGGCTGTGCTTGTTCAGGTGTATTTCGGCAATTCCTTGACTTGCATCCTGCAGGGACTCCTGTCTTCTGATATACACAGAGGGTACCCGTGACTGCAGCCCAGCTCCGAGTCTCAGTCATGGGCATTTTCTAATGATGGTGTTCAGTCACTACGCTGTGTCCGATTCTTTGCGGCCCCCATGGACTGTACAACTCCAGGCTTCCCTGTCCTTTACCATCTCCCAGAGTGTGCTCGGACTCATGTCCACTGACTCCGTGATGCCATCCAATCATTTCATTCTCCGTCGCCCCCTTCTCCTGCCCTCAATCAGGGTCTTTTACAGTGAGTCAGCTCTTTCCATCAGGGAGTCAAAGTATTGGAGCTTCAGTTTCAGCATCTGTCCTTCCAGTGAATATTCAGGGTTGATTTCCTTTAGGATTGATTGGTTAGATCTTGCTGTCCAAGGGACTCTCAAGAGTCTTCTCCAGCACCATAGTTCAAAAGCTTTTGCGCTCAGCTTTCTTTATGGTCCAACTCTTACATCCATACGGGACTACTAGAAAAAAACCATAGCACTGACTTTGGGTGCCCTGCATACTTTTTGTATTCTGGGGGCTATCAGGCACAGCAAGATATCCACAAAGGTTCGACTGTGGGGTGGCCAGGTGGTGGGATGGAGTGTCAGGTGCGGGTTGGGCGTGGAGAGGAGCATCCGGGGGAAACTGTTCAGTGGTGATGTGTAGGAAAGCTGATGGGTCTTGTGAGCTGAACTGAGTGGGGATGAGGAGGAGCGGGTGCCTCAGCAGGGGGGCCAACATTCCCTATTCAAGGAGGTCCCCTCATTTAGCAGGCCTTTACTGGGCTCTCAGTGTGCCCAGCACTGGCTTGAGGACTTGGGAAACCCAAACGGGTAAAGCAGAGTAGAGAAAACAGCTTTGAGAGGCAGAGAGGCCCACTGGTTGGGAGCATGGTCCAGCATAGTATTGCCTGGATTTGAATCCCAGCCCTATCACTTACCAACTTGTGGAGTCTGAGCAAATTATAAACTATGGGGCCTCAGTTTCTTCCTCTGTTATCATGGGGATACTAGTAATTGTGGAGATTACATGAATTCAGATGACTCAGGATAGTCTTGAATATATGAAGTGCTCTTGAGGGTTGGCTATTATTATCCCTAGAATATGGTTCCATGCGGGTAGGCATTTTGTCTGTTGTGTTCTCTTGGTGTATCGTTGGCTCTCAGATGGTATCCAGTGCACGGTAGGCATTAGTTGAGGAATTCAAGTGCTCCTGGTGTCCTCAGGGAGCACGGGAGCCTATTCTCTGGGGGAGACACAGGCAGGTCAACAACTAGAGGATGCTCTGCACGTGACGGCATAAGGGAAGCACGGGGACTGGAGAGCCACGGAGAGGGGTGGGTGGCCAGGGAGGCTTCCTGGGTCAATGCAGAGAGCCTGAGCTGGACCTTGAAAACCAAGCAGGGAATCGCTGGGTGATGAAGAGCGTTTGGACGGTCAGGGAAGAGGAAACAGCACGGGCAGAGCTAGCGAAGAGCGTGATGTGTTCAAGGCTGTTGAGAGAGGAAGGAGGTGCAAAGAGGGCTGCTTTGAGGAGCTGGGGCTCCATCCTGAGTGTGGTGTGGATCTGGGTTTAAGAAAGGGTGTAAGCTCCCCGCCCCCACCCGTGGCTGTTGGGGAGGAAGGTGGAATATTCTAGGTGTGCTGGTCCTTCTCCCAAACTCCAGCTCAAGAGTGCAGAGAGGTGGGGCTGGAGGAAGCAGGCTGAAGCCTGCAGGATGTCCCACCTGGCAGATGAGGGCTTGGCGACAGCGGAGGAGAGGCTGGGAAACCTACACTGCAGCCTGGCAGCGCTCCTGTCTTAAAATAGAAAGAGATGGAGATAAAGAGGGAGTGGTGGTGTGAGTGTCCGAGGGGTGACCTAGTAAACCTGAGCCCCTGGAAGCACGAGGGCCACCTTCACCTTCGCTCTGACAAAGGCCAGGGCCTTCCAAGGGACGGCTGCCCAGGGTGGCCTCACCTTCCTGGCTTGCCCCTACTCCGCTGGGGCCTTGGGCAGAGGTTCTGTCACCAGGGGGCCTCAGCCCACCCCGCTGACAGGGCAAGTCTGTTTCTGAGGCCAGTGTGCTTCTGGTTAAGGGTGTGGGAACTGAGAGAAATAAGGGGGTGAAACATGGGTGAATGGATGCAGGCTAATGGTCGCCATGTATTTATAACTCCAAGAGCAGAAGACTTTGAGGAAAAACTCTTCACATTTAGGCTTTTGTTCCCCGCACTGTATCCTAATTCCTCACAGACAGACAGTGATACCCTTAGCCTCCCTTGTTCCTCTTCCCCCAGTTTCCTTACAGCCCTCCCAGAGGTAGTAGAAAACAGGAAAAATGGAGAAGGCGTTCATTTGCCTCTGCCTCATTTTTCTTTGGTCTGTCCTGATTCCTCTGAGGCCTTCAGGACTTCTTTGGAGCACGGGAGCCTATTCTCTGGGGGAGACACAGGCAGGTCAACAACTAGAGGATGCTCTGCACGTGACGGCATAAGGGAAGCACGGGGACTGGAGAGCCACGGAGAGGGGTGGGTGGCCAGGGAGGCTTCCTGGGTCAATGCAGAGAGCCTGAGCTGGACCTTGAAAACCAAGCAGGGAATCGCTGGGTGATGAAGAGCGTTTGGACGGTCAGGGAAGAGGAAACAGCACGGGCAGAGCTAGCGAAGAGCGTGATGTGTTCAAGGCTGTTGAGAGAGGAAGGAGGTGCAAAGAGGGCTGCTTTGAGGAGCTGGGGCTCCATCCTGAGTGTGGTGTGGATCTGGGTTTAAGAAAGGGTGTAAGCTCCCCGCCCCCACCCGTGGCTGTTGGGGAGGAAGGTGGAATATTCTAGGTGTGCTGGTCCTTCTCCCAAACTCCAGCTCAAGAGTGCAGAGAGGTGGGGCTGGAGGAAGCAGGCTGAAGCCTGCAGGATGTCCCACCTGGCAGATGAGGGCTTGGACGACAGCGGAGGAGAGGCTGGGAAACCTACACTGCAGCCTGGCAGCGCTCCTGTCTTAAAATAGAAAGAGATGGAGATAAAGAGGGAGTGGTGGTGTGAGTGTCCGAGGGGTGACCTAGTAAACCTGAGCCCCTGGAAGCACGAGGGCCACCTTCACCTTCGCTCTGACAAAGGCCAGGGCCTTCCAAGGGACGGCTGCCCAGGGTGGCCTCACCTTCCTGGCTTGCCCCTACTCCGCTCGGGGCCTTGGGCAGAGGTTCTGTCACCAGGGGGCCTCAGCCCACCCCGCTGACAGGGCAAGTCTGTTTCTGAGGCCAGTGTGCTTCTGGTTAAGGGTGTGGGAACTGAGAGAAATAAGGGGGTGAAACATGGGTGAATGGATGCAGGCTAATGGTCGCCATGTATTTATAACTCCAAGAGCAGAAGACTTTGAGGAAAAACTCTTCACATTTAGGCTTTTGTTCCCCGCACTGTATCCTAATTCCTCACAGACAGACAGTGATACCCTTAGCCTCCCTTGTTCCTCTTCCCCCAGTTTCCTTACAGCCCTCCCAGAGGTAGTAGAAAACAGGAAAAATGGAGAAGGCGTTCATTTGCCTCTGCCTCATTTTTCTTTGGTCTGTCCTGATTCCTCTGAGGCCTTCAGGACTTCTTTCCGTGCTTGATAATTTATGTGCAGAAAGTCCTCGCCCAGGATTTTTAAACTTTAACAGAGGTTGTAGCTGTGATGGGAATTGTGTGGAGATGCTGTTAGCAGGAATGCGAGCTGAATCCATCTAGCCGTGACCCCCCGGTGGTGGTTTTTGCGTCTGCAGTCCTGAGCCAGGAGGGTGCCCCAGAATCACCACTTCTTTAGCACCTACTGTGTGCTCACTGGCCCTGCACCCAAACGGCCCTGGGAGGTCGGCGTCGTCAGCAGGAAGAACCTCCAGAGCTGAGAGCCCCGGCCTCCACAGGTGACCCAGGGTGCTCTCTCTGGTGAGTTGGAGCCTGAGGCCACATTTGACGTTGCTGGAAATGTTGGGCCTGCCAGAGTGGCTCCCAGCTGTTTCACAACTCTTGAGGTGTTTTTCTGTGACCAGCACTTTTTGTGGATTATTTGCTTTGATCCTCCAAGTAGCCCTAAAAGGTGTCATTCCGCCCCCCCCCCCCATTTTATAGATGAGAACACAGAGGCCTAGGGAGGCTCTATGTCCAAGGTTATCCAGCGGTGAATGGCTGGTGTGTTATGATTCTAAGCCAGCTTTTGCAGAGCGTGATACATAGATTCCTTTAACTCTCACAAGAACTCCATCCTCATTTATGATTCTCATTTACACATGTGGAACTGGGATGCAGAGGTAATTGATTTACCCCGAGTCACATGGTGGGAAGCGGTAGATGCTGGGCTTCGACGCAGATCCCCAGGTGCCTACTGGGCTTCCTGAGTTCCCCTTCCACCTCAAAAAGCCAGGAGCAGTTTGTGCTTGAGTCACTGAGACCTTCAGAGTCACCCAGAGTCACCCAGGCCTGCAGAGGCTGGGGGTGGGCTGGGCTGGAGTCTGTAGGGAGGTGGGAGTAGAGGTGAGTCCCGCCGGGAGAGGCCCCTCCTGGCCAGGCAACAGCATCGCCATCTCCCGTTGCACCCAAACAGGGTCCCCTGGCTTTCTGCCTGAAGCCCTACCATGATGCATTCTCCACACGTGTGTGCCCGGCTGGGGCTCGGAAGACCAAATTCAGTCTGTCTTTTGGTCTTCCTAGGACAAGCAGCTGGTAAAGCCCAGGACTACCTGGCCACAGACACGTTTCCAGGGAACTTTTAAAATGGAGTGGCTCTGGTTTGAAAGATGTCAAGAATGAGACCATTCTCGTGGCCTTTTACTGGCCTGGTTCTCACCAGTGTCTTCTGTTGCCTGGACGGTTGCCGTGCCCTCCTAGCTGGTCCCTGTGTTTCTCGCTGTCTCCCCTGGAATGGTAGCTAGAGATTGTTCTTCAATGGAAGTTGGATCAGCTCATACCAGGTAAGGGCTCCCGTCTCACACAGGGAATCCAAAGTCCTCACAGAGGGAGGCCCTGCATCACCTGCTCCCCTACCTCCACCCACATCACCTCATTTCTTCCTGTTTTCCCTGATGCTCTGCTCCAGCCTCATTGGCTCCTTGCTCTTTCTTAAACATGAGAGCACAGCCAGCCACAGGGCCTTTGCACTCACTGTTCCTTTGTTTTGGAATGTTGTCCTTCTCATATCCCCACGGCCTATTGCTCCCTTACTGTCTTCTGGTCCTTGATCAGGTGTCACCCTTCATGGTGCCCTTTCTCAGCTCCTCTCTCCCAGCACAAGCTATGTCTTTAACCCTACTTCCTTTCTTAAAATTCTCAACTCAACTCCAGCATATTACAATTTTAATTTGTTGATTTGTCTCCCACTAGAATTTAACGTCCACAACGACACAGAATAGTGCCTGTTTTGTTCCAGGCTGCACCTCTAGTGCCCAGAGTAATGACTGGATCAAGTCGGTAGTCAGAAAATAATTATTTTAGCTTGATTGAGGTATGATGGACAAAAACTATGTTTAAGATGTTCCACTTGTTGCTTTGATATATGGGCACGTTGTGAAATGACCACCACAATCAAGCTAGTTAACAGATGTGTCACTTCACATGGTTCCCTCTTCGTGTATGTGTCGGGGTAGGGGAGAGGTGGGAGAAAATCATTGTTGACGGAATCTATTCCGTCGTTCAGGGAACCCTGTGATAGTCTTCCTTTGGGACTCTGCCTGAGACACCTATCATCCACCGAGTGGTGCCTCCTTGCTTGGCTCAAGCAAGAGACACAAGCCTTGGGTGCTCTGTCTTGGGTGTCCCCAGCATCTCCTCTCCAGTGTGGGGACCTTATGGGGTCCCTCTGTATCTCTATGTTGGCATCCATTCACCCCTTCTGGGGAATTATCTGAAAAGAGACATTTTGTATCATGTCTGCCCACACCGACCACAGGGAATTGAAATAGGTGAGCTTACCAACGAACTCTTAGTGTTATTCAAATACCCATTGAGTTCTCAAAGCCATGGAAGTAATTGTGGTGGCCAGAGGAGATGGCATCCACCTTTTGAGGTTCTCTCTGCAGAGTTGGAGCTGAGCCACATCCAGGACAACAGTGTGATTCAGGGCTCAGGACGACACAGACTGGAAGGAAAGAGGCCAGGGTTGAGTGAACACCTGTTGTGTGAGCACATGGCTGACATGGTTATCTCACTCTTGACCATATTCCAACCTTGAGGTTGATGACTGATGGCCCCTGTGATGGGATGGGGAAATTAAGGCTCAGAGGTGAGGTAGTCAAGGCTCTTATGAACTCTGGAGCCTTGGGAATCACTAGGCAAGGCTCCAAAAGGGCACTCACAGCAGGCGGTAGGGAACAGTTAGTATTTGAGTCCCAGGGGCCGTGTGGCATCCAGCAGTGGTGGCACAGACACGGACGCAGCAGGGCTCTCTCCAGTGTGGCTTGTGTGGTTTTGAGATAGCCTGTTGAATATGAACAGATATTTCCTCCCCCATTATTAATTACCTGAGAAGAGGGAGAAGATAGTTTTAATGATGCCCCAGTGATCTGGGGCTGGAGAAACCCTGGCACCACTCTTGCCCACTTAGGATCTGTGCATCTCAGGGTCACCCAGGACCATCCCAAATGACCCTCACAGGAATACATGCAGCTCAACCTGGCTCCAGGAGCAGCTTAAGATAAACCTCACGAGTCCTGCAGATTTTGTGGTTGGGGAAGGCAGAGCTTTGTTATATCCTGGGTAGGGGAGGAGCCTGAGGAAAGATGGGGACTGTGAAATGGACTTGCCTGTTCTAGAGGGGCTGGGTCATGCTGGCATGGTTCAGTATCTAGTGAAACGAATGCTTCTTGCTACCCAGTTCCTGGTGATGGGCTTGGAGGTGCTGAGAAAGGGCCTGTCTTCTTGACATCAGTTTAATGAATTTGTCCGTGTAGTCATTCGTTCATCAACATTTATTTGCTCCTACTTTTTACCAGGTGGCACCATGCCAGATTCTGGGATTACAAAGACAAGGATGTTGTCAAGCAATTTACTGTCCAGGGGAGGGAGAAAGACAAACCAAAGTTGATATCTAGTGTGGAGAGGCTGTGGGACAAAGGAGACACGGTGAGGCTAGAGCGTGGTGCCTAAGGCCTAAGCCTGGGTTGGCAGGCTTGCGTTGACTCTTATTCCAAGGCAGTCAGTTACTTGACCTTGCGCAAGCTCTTGTTCTGGGCTAGGTGGTTCCATATTTTTATCATATTTATCCCTAAAATTGACCTGCTGAGGTAAAAACATTCCCCCTTTATAGAAATTTGGAGGGGATATGTTGTCTGGGTCGCTAGATAAATGAGGGGTAAGACCGGGATTCCAACCCAGGTCTCATGCCAGAGTTCCTGTACTTTCTGTTCCATCCAACCTTTGAGAATGAGCTTTGTCCAGGCCCCAGCACAGCCAGGCCCTCTGGGAGGTACTGTTCTGGGCAGAGGTGTTTGTGGATCATGGGCTCCCTGGGAATCAACAGGATGATGTGACCAGCCAGAGTGCTGATTTTGCTGTAGCCTGCATCCATGGACGTGTGGCGCTTATAACACCAGAGGAGGTAGTGCTGCTCTGCTTGGGGGAGATCACAGATGGAGCATCAGTGTCCCTTCTGGGATCACCCTTCTAAGGGCGTGTGACTAGATGAAGGCCTTCCAAGGGGGTGACTGTGGAAACCTGGTCTCCTGAAGAACACCTGCAGGAGCTGGGGTGTTTCGTGGTGGGAAGAGGAGACCCACGGGGAAGTGAAGGCCGGCTGCACACTTGAAGGACTGTCACGCAGAGGAGTCTTACTCTCTGGAAAGGCTACAGAAAGGAAGGTTTGGCTCCAGGTCTTTAACAGAACCTCCTAACCCATCTCAGGATGTGGTGAGACAGGGTCACCAGAGGTAATTGAGCACAGAGGGAAGCAGTGGAGGGTGTGGAGCAAAGACCTCTCTCATTCCTCCGCCTGGAGCCCCTGAGTGTGGCTGTGCCTCTGCTGTGCCGGGTGTGGGTCCTGGGAGCGGGTCCAGAAGGGGAGGGTTCAGATTTTCTCTCTCCCAAACCCGGACCTCATCAGCAGACTCCAGGGCTGCAGGTGCTTCTAGGGGTGGCGGAGCACACACAGGGTTAGAATCAGAATCGCAAGACCGAGGTTTGAGCCTTGGTTGAGCCCCTTACAGCTGTGTGACCTTGGCCAGTGCATTGCTCCTCTGTACAGGGAAACTAGTTGTTTTGGTGGCTCCATATTTTTAAATTCGAAGGTTGATATCTAGTGTGGAGAGGCTGTGGGACAAAGGAGACACGGTGAGGCTAGAGCGTGGTGCCTAAGGCCTAAGCCTGGGTTGGCAGGCTTGCGTTGACTCTTATTCCAAGGCAGTCAGTTACTTGACCTTGCGCAAGCTCTTGTTCTGGGCTAGGTGGTTCCATATTTTTATCATATTTATCCCTAAAATTGACCTGCTGAGGTAAAAACATTCCCCCTTTATAGAAATTTGGAGGGGATATGTTGTCTGGGTCGCTAGATAAATGAGGGGTAAGACCGGGATTCCAACCCAGGTCTCATGCCAGAGTTCCTGTACTTTCTGTTCCATCCAACCTTTGAGAATGAGCTTTGTCCAGGCCCCAGCACAGCCAGGCCCTCTGGGAGGTACTGTTCTGGGCAGAGGTGTTTGTGGATCATGGGCTCCCTGGGAATCAACAGGATGATGTGACCAGCCAGAGTGCTGATTTTGCTGTAGCCTGCATCCATGGACGTGTGGCGCTTATAACACCAGAGGAGGTAGTGCTGCTCTGCTTGGGGGAGATCACAGATGGAGCATCAGTGTCCCTTCTGGGATCACCCTTCTAAGGGCGTGTGACTAGATGAAGGCCTTCCAAGGGGGTGACTGTGGAAACCTGGTCTCCTGAAGAACACCTGCAGGAGCTGGGGTGTTTCGTGGTGGGAAGAGGAGACCCACGGGGAAGTGAAGGCCGGCTGCACACTTGAAGGACTGTCACGCAGAGGAGTCTTACTCTCTGGAAAGGCTACAGAAAGGAAGGTTTGGCTCCAGGTCTTTAACAGAACCTCCTAACCCATCTCAGGATGTGGTGAGACAGGGTCACCAGAGGTAATTGAGCACAGAGGGAAGCAGTGGAGGGTGTGGAGCAAAGACCTCTCTCATTCCTCCGCCTGGAGCCCCTGAGTGTGGCTGTGCCTCTGCTGTGCCGGGTGTGGGTCCTGGGAGCGGGTCCAGAAGGGGAGGGTTCAGATTTTCTCTCTCCCAAACCCGGACCTCATCAGCAGACTCCAGGGCTGCAGGTGCTTCTAGGGGTGGCGGAGCACACACAGGGTTAGAATCAGAATCGCAAGACCGAGGTTTGAGCCTTGGTTGAGCCCCTTACAGCTGTGTGACCTTGGCCAGTGCATTGCTCCCTCTGTACAGGGACACCATGTCACCCCCTTACCCACTGGCCTTTCATAAGGTAGGAAGTGACAAAATGCTTTGTCAAGAGAGAGGATTCAGGGCTTCCTTGGTAGCTCAGTGGTGAGGAGTTCGCCTGCCAATGCAGGAGGCACGGATTTGATCCGTGGTCCAGGAAGATCCCACATGCGGGGGAAGAACTGAGCCTGTGAGCCACAACTATGGAGCCTGTGCTCTAGAGCCTCAGAGCTGCAGCTACTGAGCCCGTGTGCCACAACAACTGAAGCCCGTGAGCCCTAGAGCCTGAGTTCCACAAGAGAAGTCACCACAACAAGCCTGCTTAACCTCAACTAGAGAGTAGCCCTCACTCCCTGCAACTAGAGAAGAGCCTGTGGCAGCAGTGAAAACCCAGAATAGCCAAAAATAAATAAAATTTTTTAAAAAATTAAAAAAAAAATAGAGAGAGGTTCAAATACTGGTTGGTGAGGGGTGCAGCTCTTACTACCAGGAGTATAATCATCTTCAAGGAGCTTGGTCATCCTGTGTCTAGGAAACTTCACCCAGTGTTAGTCGAGGACCTGTTAGGTACACCTGCTTTGGAGAACTGGCTCCTGGTTGTGCAGAGTCCTCGGAAATATTTTGTGACAGAGGGGATTTCCCATCACTACTGATAAGCAAGAGAGTCCCTTATTTCTAGGACTCATGAATGGAGGAGGCAGAAGGAGAGATTGAGACAGGTGTTGAGAAGGGAGGGATCCAGGAAGCCTTCATGGAGGAAGTGACATCTGAGTAGGACCTAGATGAAGATTTCATTATGCAGGGAAGGCAGAAAAGGCCTGGAGAAGTCCGGGGCGTGTGGGGGTATAGATGACATGGAAGGAGAGAATCAGATGCTTGGGTGGGTAGGGTTTGGGATTTTTCCCCCGGGGCACTTCCCTACCTGGGACTTGGGGTGGGCTCTCTCCCAAACCCGGACCTCATCAGCAGACTCCAGGGCTGCAGGTGCTTCTAGGGGTGGCGGAGCACACACAGGGTTAGAATCAGAATCGCAAGACCGAGGTTTGAGCCTTGGTTGAGCCCCTTACAGCTGTGTGACCTTGGCCAGTGCATTGCTCCCTCTGTACAGGGACACCATGTCACCCCCTTACCCACTGGCCTTTCATAAGGTAGGAAGTGACAAAATGCTTTGTCAAGAGAGAGGATTCAGGGCTTCCTTGGTAGCTCAGTGGTGAGGAGTTCGCCTGCCAATGCAGGAGGCACGGATTTGATCCGTGGTCCAGGAAGATCCCACATGCGGGGGAAGAACTGAGCCTGTGAGCCACAACTATGGAGCCTGTGCTCTAGAGCCTCAGAGCTGCAGCTACTGAGCCCGTGTGCCACAACAACTGAAGCCCGTGAGCCCTAGAGCCTGAGTTCCACAAGAGAAGTCACCACAACAAGCCTGCTTAACCTCAACTAGAGAGTAGCCCTCACTCCCTGCAACTAGAGAAGAGCCTGTGGCAGCAGTGAAAACCCAGAATAGCCAAAAATAAATAAAATTTTTTAAAAAATTAAAAAAAAAATAGAGAGAGGGTTCAAATACTGGTTGGTGAGGGGTGCAGCTCTTACTACCAGGAGTATAATCATCTTCAAGGAGCTTGGTCATCCTGTGTCTAGGAAACTTCACCCAGTGTTAGTCGAGGACCTGTTAGGTACACCTGCTTTGGAGAACTGGCTCCTGGTTGTGCAGAGTCCTCGGAAATATTTTGTGACAGAGGGGATTTCCCATCACTACTGATAAGCAAGAGAGTCCCTTATTTCTAGGACTCATGAATGGAGGAGGCAGAAGGAGAGATTGAGACAGGTGTTGAGAAGGGAGGGATCCAGGAAGCCTTCATGGAGGAAGTGACATCTGAGTAGGACCTAGATGAAGATTTCATTATGCAGGGAAGGCAGAAAAGGCCTGGAGAAGTCCGGGGCGCGTGTGGGGGTATAGATGACATGGAAGGAGAGAATCAGATGCTTGGGTGGGTAGGGGTATTGCCCGTATTGGGGTGGGGTGTTGCCCACCAGCTGGAAGACACTTCCCTACCTGACAGCAGAGCACAGAGCTCTCTGGTGGTTGGAAGAGAGCTGGGTTTACTGCCGTGTGTTGGCAGACGTGTGTCAGGAAGGGGCAGGGTGTGAATTTGGGGGATACTGTCTTACACTCCCCTCATTTCTCAGGTGAGGGCCATCTGGGAAGAGGTTTTCCCGACAGGTGTAGGGTGAACTGAGGTTAGAACCAACATCAGGCACCGCCTCCAGATTTTCACCTTACTCCACGCGTGGGTCTATCGAGATTCCGTTCTTCTTGGTTCTGCCTCTTGGCAGGCTATTCCTTTTTAGGTAAAAGAAGAGAGAGCAGAGTTGTATTTACCAAAGGGGCTAGTTAAGCAGTTCTTCTTGCTGAGGCCAGAGTCTCAGGCCAAGGTCATCTGAACTGGCTCTAGGTGGGAGAGCCAGGCCCTGGCCAGGCCCCAGCTAGGGGGCTTTTGGTCCGGAGTGACCACTACTGGTAGGAAACTGAGGTTTTTTTTTTCCCAAGGCACTGCTCCTGAGAACCATGGGCTGGAAGGATTACAGCCCACACATTCTTTCTCAGGAGATTAGGGCCATGGGAGATTATGGGATACACAGGAGGCTGTAGGAGGGCTGTAAATTTCCCATTTGGGACAATTAATTTGATGGATTGTAAAACAGCTTCCTCCTTCCTCTCCCCCGCCCTGGACTGGGCTGGCCAGAGAATGTCCCCAGAATGCTCTCCCTGGATTCCCGCACCGCCTGCTTGGGCCCCTTGTTAAAACCTTCCCTGGAGTCCTTTTCGTGCCTCTCCTTGGAAATAAGGAAAAGCACACAGTAGGTGCTTTATAAACGGCTATGCAGAGTCGGTAGGTATCTGATTGGAGCCTGGATGTTAAGGGTGGGATGGCCTGGGGCTCGTGGTAGCAGGTTTATAGGTGGAGATGCTGAGCCCCAGGGGTGAGGTCACCCGCCCAAGGTCCCTCAGGTCATTGGTGGTGGCTGGGACTCCAGCCAGGTCTCTCCACTCCTGGGCCAGGATGATTCCTTCCCCGTTCTCCTGTGCCCAAAGTGAAAGTGAAATAGAGGGTGGGCTTCTTTTGTTCTTTTTCCTGGTTTCTCTGCTCTGACTTCCTTTTTGCTCCTGCGGAGTCACACAGGTCCACGCTGTGGTGATTGTGTACGAGGTGTGACGTGAAGTTGCTCCCGTCTCCCCCAAGCAGTTCTGCAGCACTCCTAGGAGGGCCGTGGTGGGGTGGCCCTTCTCCACATGCTCACCGGGTTTTGAGGCTCATTGTGGCCGTCTGCCTCCCAGGCGGGGTCTGGCACCTGTGGTTGGTGCAGGTTCCTGCAGAGTGGGTGCCTGGCTCCCGTGGCCTCCGAGGACCCTGCCGTGAACCAGTTCAAACAGACTAGTGCCCTTGGTCCTGAACGGCTGACCTGTCCTCTCTCCAGGGCCCAAAGACCTCATCGTAACTCTCCTTCAGACCAGGGCCTTCCAAGGTGTTCTTAACGCGGGACTTCTCCCTGTGTTGTCTGCCAGCCTTTCTGATCACAGCAGTCACGTTGGCCTGAACACAACAGCGTCATAGGAGTTCTAGCACCTTCTTCCTTCTGTGCCTTTGCTGCTGCAGCCCCAGGCAGCATATGCCCCCTTTCCATCTGGGTAACTCCTATGGATCCTTAGGACACTCGCTCAGGAAGCCTTCCCTGAGCCCCTGCCACTGAGGCTTCGTGACATCCTGTTACTGGTGCCTTCATTCCTTCATTCAGCCAGCATGTCGTGAGACGCTGGTATGAGCCTGCAGTGTTATGAGGGCCGGGGAGTACGGCCGTGAATGAAGCAACGTTGTCTCTGCTCCTGGAATTACACCTGAGTATCGTCTGCTACCTTTCACCTTAGTTTACCCTACTGCGTCTCTGTTTCCACGTTAGCCTGTGAGTTCTCATGTTTTATTCATTCATCTCTGTCTCCCTAGTACTAAGCGCTGTGTTTGGCAAAGAAAACCTTCAAAGCTAATGTTGACTAAATGAGAGAGCACGCAGGCCTTCCACCTTCCTCCCTCAGGTCATTGGTGGTGGCTGGGACTCCAGCCAGGTCTCTCCACTCCTGGGCCAGGATGATTCCTTCCCCGTTCTCCTGTGCCCAAAGTGAAAGTGAAATAGAGGGTGGGCTTCTTTTGTTCTTTTTCCTGGTTTCTCTGCTCTGACTTCCTTTTTGCTCCTGCGGAGTCACACAGGTCCACGCTGTGGTGATTGTGTACGAGGTGTGACGTGAAGTTGCTCCCGTCTCCCCCAAGCAGTTCTGCAGCACTCCTAGGAGGGCCGTGGTGGGGTGGCCCTTCTCCACATGCTCACCGGGTTTTGAGGCTCATTGTGGCCGTCTGCCTCCCAGGCGGGGTCTGGCACCTGTGGTTGGTGCAGGTTCCTGCAGAGTGGGTGCCTGGCTCCCGTGGCCTCCGAGGACCCTGCCGTGAACCAGTTCAAACAGACTAGTGCCCTTGGTCCTGAACGGCTGACCTGTCCTCTCTCCAGGGCCCAAAGACCTCATCGTAACTCTCCTTCAGACCAGGGCCTTCCAAGGTGTTCTTAACGCGGGACTTCTCCCTGTGTTGTCTGCCAGCCTTTCTGATCACAGCAGTCACGTTGGCCTGAACACAACAGCGTCATAGGAGTTCTAGCACCTTCTTCCTTCTGTGCCTTTGCTGCTGCAGCCCCAGGCAGCATATGCCCCCTTTCCATCTGGGTAACTCCTATGGATCCTTAGGACACTCGCTCAGGAAGCCTTCCCTGAGCCCCTGCCACTGAGGCTTCGTGACATCCTGTTACTGGTGCCTTCATTCCTTCATTCAGCCAGCATGTCGTGAGACGCTGGTATGAGCCTGCAGTGTTATGAGGGCCGGGGAGTACGGCCGTGAATGAAGCAACGTTGTCTCTGCTCCTGGAATTACACCTGAGTATCGTCTGCTACCTTTCACCTTAGTTTACCCTACTGCGTCTCTGTTTCCACGTTAGCCTGTGAGTTCTCATGTTTTATTCATTCATCTCTGTCTCCCTAGTACTAAGCGCTGTGTTTGGCAAAGAAAACCTTCAAAGCTAATGTTGACTAAATGAGAGAGCACGCAGGCCTTCCACCTTCCTCCCTTTCTAACCTGCCTGTGGCTGCTTGTAGGCGGCCTCCCATCCCCACCCCTTGCGCTGCTGGCGCTGTACGTACCGCTCACTGACCGTCCTGCTTCATATTCCACCTTTTTGTGTCCACATTTCTCTCCCTCAAGGGGAAGTCCAGTTCTAGTTCAGTTTTTGTGGGACTTGAAACCTCTGTTCTTTTTCACCTTCAGGACAATGAAGAGCAGTATGTGAAGTGGTACATAAATCAAAAATATAAGGATGAAATAAAAAGAATAAAAAAGAAAAAAAAATATGAGGATGGATCAAGGGCCTCAGAATGGGCTGAATGATTCACAGACATCCAGTGGGCCCCTATGGTGTGCCAGCCCTGGGCCAGGTGCTGGGCATTCCTAGATGAATGAGGCAGAGGCCTCTGCCTGGAGAAGCTCGGTCTAGACTTAGGAACATGCAGACAGGGTGAGGAGGTGCCCAGACTGCTGGCAGCCAAGATATTTGTGGCCTAGAATGCCCAGACTCTTCTTCTGGTCAAAGAAGATGGCACCACAGAGTTAGGAGGGTGCCAGAGAGGACTTTTTTTTTTTTTTTTTTTGGCCGTTTCTATTGACCTTTCATTTATTTGTCTTTGTTCTTTGGCCCGTGTGGGCCTCGCATTGCAGTGGCCTCTCTCGTCGCAGAGCACCAGCTCTGGGCGCATGCGCTCCAGAGCTCTGGCTCGGTAATTGGACACATCGGTCCAGCCGCTCCGCGGCACATGGGATCTTCCCAGGCCAGGGATCGAACCGGCGCCCCTTGCACTGCAAGGCGGTGTCCTTACCCACTGGACCACCAGGGAAGCCCCAGAAAGGACTTTTAAAAAGTTTTATTTTATTGAAGTATCATTGATTTATAATGTGGTGTTAGTTTTCTGGTATACAGCAAAGTGATTCAGTTATATGTATATTCTTTTTCACATTCTTTCCCATCATGGCTTATCACAGGACATTAAATATAGTTCCCTGTGCTATACAGTAGGACCTTGTTGTTTATCTGTTCTGTATATAATAGTTTGCGTCTGCTAATCCCAAACTCCCAGTCCATCCCTCCCCAACACATTCTCCCCCTTGGCAATCACATGTCCGTTCTGTATATCTTTTTTTTTTTTTAAAGATTTATTTATTTATTTATTTTGGGCGGGGGTCGGGTTGGGGAGGGAGGGGAGCAGGCGGGCCACTTCTATTGGTCTTTCGTTTCTCCATTTTTTTCATCCGTCTTTGTTCCTTGGCTCCTGTGGGCCTCCCATCGCGTGGTGCCTGTCTTTGCAGAGCGCTGGCTCTGTGCGCATGCGCTCCAGAGCTCTGGCTCGGTAATTGGACACATCAGTCCAGCCGCTCCGCGGCACATGGGATCTTCCCAGGCCAGGGATCGAACCGGCGCCCCTTGCACTGCAAGGCGGTGTCCTTACCCACTGGACCACCAGGGAAGCCCCAGAAAGGACTTTTAAAAAGTTTTATTTTATTGAAGTATCATTGATTTATAATGTGGTGTTAGTTTTCTGGTATACAGCAAAGTGATTCAGTTATATGTATATTCTTTTTCACATTCTTTCCCATCATGGCTTATCACAGGACATTAAATATAGTTCCCTGTGCTATACAGTAGGACCTTGTTGTTTATCTGTTCTGTATATAATAGTTTGCGTCTGCTAATCCCAAACTCCCAGTCCATCCCTCCCCAACACATTCTCCCCCTTGGCAATCACATGTCCGTTCTGTATATCTTTTTTTTTTTTTAAAGATTTATTTATTTATTTATTTTGGGCGGGGGTCGGGTTGGGGAGGGAGGGGAGCAGGCGGGCCACTTCTATTGGTCTTTCGTTTCTCCATTTTTTTCATCCGTCTTTGTTCCTTGGCTCCTGTGGGCCTCCCATCGCGGTGGTGCCTGTCTTTGTAGAGCGCTGGCTCTGTGCGCATGCGCTCCAGAGCTCTGGCTCAGTAATTGGACACATCAGTCCAGCCGCTCCGCGGCACGTGGGATCTTCCCAGGCCAGGGCTCGAACCGGCGCCCCTTGCACTGCAAGGCGGTGTCCTTACCCACTGGACCACCAGGGGAAGCCCCGTTCTGTATATCTTTGAATCTGTTTCATAGGTAAGTTCATTTGTGTTATAATTTAAATTCCACATATAAGTGATATTGTATGGTATGCCTTTCTTTCTGATTTCACTTAGTGTGATAACCTCAAGCCCATGTCGTATTGCTGCAGATGACATTGTTTCATTCTTTTATATGGCTGAGTAGTATTCTGCAGTATGCATCTACATACATGACTTCCCTCATGGCTCAGACGATAAACAATCTGCCCACAACGCGGGAGATCTAGGTTTGATCCCTGGGTCGGAAAGATCCCTTAGAGAAGGAAGTGGAAATCCACTCCAGTATTCTTGCCTGGAGAATCCCACGGACAGGGGAGCCTGGCAGACTACAGTCCATGGGTTCATAAGAGGCAGACTCGAGTGAATGACTTTCACTCGCTCATATGTACACACACCACATCCTCTTACCCATTCATCTGTCGATGGGCATTTAGGTTGTTCCCTTAAGACACGATTGATTTTTAACCCCGTCTTGTCCCTTGCTAGCTGTTTTATCTTGGACAAGTGAGTCCACTTTTCTGAGCTTCTGTTTCGCCATCTGTAATAAAGGGTTAGTAGGAACACCTACCTTGTAGGGGCATTCATTCATTTACTCATAAGTGAATCTCCTCCCTGTCTCCAACTCCAAATCTCTGACCTTTCTGGAAGAGTCTTGGGACTCTGATGTGGTCTCTGATGTAGTTTATCCACCCACCCCATGCAGAGATCTCTTTCGCAGCAGTGCTGATCAAATGGCTTCTGAGGAATTCCTTTGGATAACAAGAGAGCCTGCTTCCTCTCCAGGCAGCCCCTCCTATAATGGTCACAACTTCATTGTTAGAAAGTTCCCTTCTAGGCTGAGTTGAAATTGCACACGCTCTGACTTCCGTTATTGCTTTTCGTTCTAAAGTTCAGGGAGTTAGTCATGTTCTCTCTCACCCCTTTTGCCCCCTCCCCCTCCCAAGTAGGAAACAGCTTGTCCCAGGAGGCTCTCTGTAGTTCTTGCTCTGTTATTGAGAGTGCAAGGAGAGTTTTGTAGAGTACAGGATGCTGGGGTGGGGAGCTGAGGGTGAGGAGTCAGCCCGAGGAGGAAGGGGAGAAAAGCCTTTAGGCAAACGGGAAGGTGGTATCCTCTAATATTATGTAGAGGGAAGAATGGTTTTTAAAGGGGTTTGTTGCAGGGCCAGGTAGCACAGGTTTCACATTGGCCTAGAACTGATGAATGGGTTTCTGAGCACCGCTCACTCTCCTGCTCGTTCTGGTCTGGAATGACTGATTAAACCTGTCCTTGAGGCCTCCATTGAGCAGAGCGGGGCTCCGTCAGCACCTTGAATGAGCCAGTTACCCTTGGTATTGTTTCTGAGCTCAGTGCCCTGGGTGAGCCTGGGTCCATCAGACTTGTGAGCACCCTTCCTTGGTTGGGGTGGAGGCTGGGATGCTGTAACCAAGGCTGACGGCCAGCCTCAGCTTGCCTCTGGCCCAGAGTTGGCTGGACACACAGCCCTGTCTCTGCCCTGCAGGGTTTCTCTTTATGCAGGGAGGTGGTATGAGCAGTGTCTGGACTCCGAGCCCTTGGCCAAACATTCTAGATTCTTTTTGGAAGGGGCCCGGGGCCTTTGCGGGGCTGTGTATGTCCCATGCAGATAGCTGTTTATGTCTGACTTTTATTCCCGAAGGTACTTTCCGAGCGTCCCGGGTGAGGCCTGCCTCCCCCAGCCTGGCCGGCTCACAGGGAACCTTCTGGCAGACTCGTCTCGCGCTGCCAGCATGCGGAGAGTCCTCCCACCGCCGTCTGTCCTTCCCCAAGGTCTTGGTTGCTGAAGGGCTGAGGGTGGAGTGGGGCTTTTTGTTTTGTTTTTAAATAGGGGCAACGTGGGTAAACAGAGCAGTGTTTCTGGGGCTGTCTGAGGGCCAGGACCCCGCATTCCGGTTCCATGACAACAGCCTGTTCCGTTGCCGCGTGCTGGGCCGTGGGCAGCGGCAGCTTAGACGGGAACAATGGAGGCTCTGTTGCGAGGCTGCTCCCGAGCTGGGGCAGAATGCATTTTAACTGAACGCTTTCCACCCTGAAATCTAAGGGATCTGGTCAGGATGCCTGCCAGGAGGCTCTCTGTAGTTCTTGCTCTGTTATTGAGAGTGCAAGGAGAGTTTTGTAGGCGTGAGGGGGTTCAGCCCGAGGAGGAAGGGGAGAAAAGCCTTTAGGCAAACGGGAAGGTGGTATCCTCTAATATTATGTAGAGGGAAGAATGGTTTTTAAAGGGGTTTGTTGCAGGGCCAGGTAGCACAGGTTTCACATTGGCCTAGAACTGATGAATGGGTTTCTGAGCACCGCTCACTCTCCTGCTCGTTCTGGTCTGGAATGACTGATTAAACCTGTCCTTGAGGCCTCCATTGAGCAGAGCGGGGCTCCGTCAGCACCTTGAATGAGCCAGTTACCCTTGGTATTGTTTCTGAGCTCAGTGCCCTGGGTGAGCCTGGGTCCATCAGACTTGTGAGCACCCTTCCTTGGTTGGGGTGGAGGCTGGGATGCTGTAACCAAGGCTGACGGCCAGCCTCAGCTTGCCTCTGGCCCAGAGTTGGCTGGACACACAGCCCTGTCTCTGCCCTGCAGGGTTTCTCTTTATGCAGGGAGGTGGTATGAGCAGTGTCTGGACTCCGAGCCCTTGGCCAAACATTCTAGATTCTTTTTGGAAGGGGCCCGGGGCCTTTGCGGGGCTGTGTATGTCCCATGCAGATAGCTGTTTATGTCTGACTTTTATTCCCGAAGGTACTTTCCGAGCGTCCCGGGTGAGGCCTGCCTCCCCCAGCCTGGCCGGCTCACAGGGAACCTTCTGGCAGACTCGTCTCGCGCTGCCAGCATGCGGAGAGTCCTCCCACCGCCGTCTGTCCTTCCCCAAGGTCTTGGTTGCTGAAGGGCTGAGGGTGGAGTGGGGCTTTTTGTTTTGTTTTTAAATAGGGGCAACGTGGGTAAACAGAGCAGTGTTTCTGGGGCTGTCTGAGGGCCAGGACCCCGCATTCCGGTTCCATGACAACAGCCTGTTCCGTTGCCGCGTGCTGGGCCGTGGGCAGCGGCAGCTTAGACGGGAACAATGGAGGCTCTGTTGCGAGGCTGCTCCCGAGCTGGGGCAGAATGCATTTTAACTGAACGCTTTCCACCCTGAAATCTAAGGGATCTGGTGGCCCAGTCCTCCTCGTTCCTTCTTTTTCCCTTTGCGGCTCCTTTTTTCCCCTCTGCTCTTGCCAGCCTCTTGAGGGAAAAATGGTGCTTTCAGCCAGGGGTGTGGTTTGCACTTGGTGGACTTGGTGATGGTGAGAGAGAGGAGTGCAGGGGTGAGGGGCTGGAGGTGGCTGGGGGACGCCCCTGGAACCCGGGCTGGGTGTCATCTCAGGCACGTGTCTAAGAAGCTCTTCTTCTCCTCAGACATGGACTTTGGAGGACCAGCTATAAAGTCAGACAAGCTGGGATGGAATCCCAGTGGTCCCATTTCCCACTCGGGGCCTCAGTTTCTCCATTTGCAAAATGGGGTGAAGAGCAGTGTCCGGGCTTCCCTGGTAGCTCAGTGGTGAAGAGTTCACCTACCAACACAGGAGACACGAGTTCAATCCCTGATCTGGGAAGATCCCACACGCTGCAGAGCAACTAAGCCCGTGAGCCACAGCTACTGAGCCTGTGCTCTCGAGCCTCAGAGCCACAGCTGTTGAGCCCACGTGCTGCAACTACTGAAGCCTGTGAGCCCTAGGGCCTGAGTTCCACAACAGGAAAAGTCACCGCAGCAAGAAGCCTGCTTACCTTAACTAGAGAGTAGCCCCCACTCCCTGTAACTAGAGAAGAGAAGAGCCTGTGGCAGCAGTGAAAACCCAGAATAGCCAGAAATTAAAAAAATAAAATAAAAAAAAAGAATAGTGTCTAGATTGCCATGAGAAGCCTGGCCGGCTCACAGGAACCTTCTGGCAGACTCGTCTCGCTGCCAGCATGCGGAGAGTCCTCCCACCGCTCTGTCCTTCCCAAGGTCTTGTTTGCTGAAGGGCTGAGGGTGGAGTGGGGCTTTTTGTTTTGTTTTTAAATAGGGGCAACGTGGGTAAACAGAGCAGTGTTTCTGGGGCTGTCTGAGGGCCAGGACCCCGCATTCCGGTTCCATGACAACAGCCTGTTCCGTTGCCGCGTGCTGGGCCGTGGGCAGCGGCAGCTTAGACGGGAACAATGGAGGCTCTGTTGCGAGGCTGCTCCCGAGCTGGGGCAGAATGCATTTTAACTGAACGCTTTCCACCCTGAAATCTAAGGGATCTGGTGGCCCAGTCCTCCTCGTTCCTTCTTTTTCCCTTTGCGGCTCCTTTTTTCCCCTCTGCTCTTGCCAGCCTCTTGAGGGAAAAATGGTGCTTTCAGCCAGGGGTGTGGTTTGCACTTGGTGGACTTGGTGATGGTGAGAGAGAGGAGTGCAGGGGTGAGGGGCTGGAGGTGGCTGGGGGACGCCCCTGGAACCCGGGCTGGGTGTCATCTCAGGCACGTGTCTAAGAAGCTCTTCTTCTCCTCAGACATGGACTTTGGAGGACCAGCTATAAAGTCAGACAAGCTGGGATGGAATCCCAGTGGTCCCATTTCCCACTCGGGGCCTCAGTTTCTCCATTTGCAAAATGGGGTGAAGACGAGTGTCCGGGGCTTCCCTGGTAGCTCAGTGGTGAAGAGTTCACCTACCAACACAGGAGACACGAGTTCAATCCCTGATCTGGGAAGATCCCACACGCTGCAGAGCAACTAAGCCCGTGAGCCACAGCTACTGAGCCTGTGCTCTCGAGCCTCAGAGCCACAGCTGTTGAGCCCACGTGCTGCAACTACTGAAGCCTGTGAGCCCTAGGGCCTGAGTTCCACAACAGGAAAAGTCACCGCAGCAAGAAGCCTGCTTACCTTAACTAGAGAGTAGCCCCCACTCCCTGTAACTAGAGAAGAGAAGAGCCTGTGGCAGCAGTGAAAACCCAGAATAGCCAGAAATTAAAAAAATAAAATAAAAAAAAAGAATAGTGTCTAGATTGCCATGAGAATTGAATAGATTTAACATATATAAAGTGCTAAAGGTGATGCCTGGCATATAGTCCATACCTCAAAAATACATTTTTCACCATAGCATGTCATTTTAATAATGTGTCCGGATGATTATCAGTATTACATTTATTCTTCCAGGCTTCGTCTGAGACCACAAGATGAACAGAGCAACATTCTTCCTAAAATGCGCGTTTGACCTAGTCGCTCCTTGGCTTAGAAAACCTAAGCGAGTTCCCATTGGTCTTTGCGCAGGAGAAAGAGACTTTTGTGTATTGAAGGCCTACTGTGCGCTACGTCTTGGGCATTGGGTGCACCTTGGCTCATTTAGGTTAAGTCCGAAGTCTGCATAAGACCCTTCATCAGCTGGCTCTGTTTTGCCTGTGCTTTCTCCCCTACCTGCCTAATCCAAGCCAAAGAAAACCAGGACTCTACCCCAGAGGACAGTTTTTTTCCCTGCTGTCTCACTGAGGTTCATCCTCCACGCCTTTGTGTACGTTCTGCCTCCCACCAGGGCCCTGTGAGTGGTGACCCTGGGCTGGGGAAACAGACCACACAGGAGAGTTCGGGAATTCCCTGGCCACCATCACCTGAGGCCCCAGTCTGTGTGAAAGCCCGCTGGCCAGGCTGGCTCTGGTTGAATCCTGGCTGAATCCTGATTCCCCTACCTTGGTGGCCCTCAACATGCCCTAGTTCTAGCACCTGTCTTATGGGTTTCTTGTGAGACGTTCATCCACATAAAGCATTAGAACAACGTCTGGTGACCTGTGAGTATTCAAGCGTGTTAGCTGTTTCTGCCACTGCACCTCTTTCCAAAAATCTGATACAGGGTTTTTCTGTTTGGAGTCTTCCTGTGCCTAGGCTCCACACTGAACTGACTTTTCTAGGGACAACAGAAGTTGATGAGGTGCAGTGGATCAGAGAGGTCTCAGCGGGGGTTCCTGGTCCTGCCCAGTGCTTCCCGTCTCACTCCAGTCTGTCCCAGCAGGATCCCTTGCCTCCCAGCCACTGCCTTAGCTTGCTGATATGACCACTCCTTGTGTGGTAGATGAGTGAAAACCCAGAATAGCCAGAAATTAAAATAAACAAAAAAGAATAGTGTCTAGATTGCCATGAGAATTGAATAGATTTAACATATATAAAGTGCTAAAGGTGATGCCTGGCATATAGTCCATACCTCAAAAATACATTTTTCACCATAGCATGTCATTTTAATAATGTGTCCGGATGATTATCAGTATTACATTTATTCTTCCAGGCTTCGTCTGAGACCACAAGATGAACAGAGCAACATTCTTCCTAAAATGCGCGTTTGACCTAGTCGCTCCTTGGCTTAGAAAACCTAAGCGAGTTCCCATTGGTCTTTGCGCAGGAGAAAGAGACTTTTGTGTATTGAAGGCCTACTGTGCGCTACGTCTTGGGCATTGGGTGCACCTTGGCTCATTTAGGTTAAGTCCGAAGTCTGCATAAGACCCTTCATCAGCTGGCTCTGTTTTGCCTGTGCTTTCTCCCCTACCTGCCTAATCCAAGCCAAAGAAAACCAGGACTCTACCCCAGAGGACAGTTTTTTTCCCTGCTGTCTCACTGAGGTTCATCCTCCACGCCTTTGTGTACGTTCTGCCTCCCACCAGGGCCCTGTGAGTGGTGACCCTGGGCTGGGGAAACAGACCACACAGGAGAGTTCGGGAATTCCCTGGCCACCATCACCTGAGGCCCCAGTCTGTGTGAAAGCCCGCTGGCCAGGCTGGCTCTGGTTGAATCCTGGCTGAATCCTGATTCCCCTACCTTGGTGGCCCTCAACATGCCCTAGTTCTAGCACCTGTCTTATGGGTTTCTTGTGAGACGTTCATCCACATAAAGCATTAGAACAACGTCTGGTGACCTGTGAGTGTTCAACGCGTGTTAGCTGTTTCTGCCACTGCACCTCTTTCCAAAAATCTGATACAGGGTTTTTCTGTTTGGAGTCTTCCTGTGCCTAGGCTCCACA
This sequence comes from Tragulus kanchil, assembly GCA_022376925.1. Taxonomy (NCBI): domain Eukaryota; kingdom Metazoa; phylum Chordata; class Mammalia; order Artiodactyla; family Tragulidae; genus Tragulus; species Tragulus kanchil. The sequence continues at coordinate 103,871,581 of JAIOJX010000006.1, read as the reverse complement.
CTGAACTGACTTTTCTAGGGACAACAGAAGTTGATGAGGTGCAGTGGATCAGAGAGGTCTCAGCGGGGGTTCCTGGTCCTGCCCAGTGCTTCCCGTCTCACTCCAGTCTGTCCCAGCAGGATCCCTTGCCTCCCAGCCACTGCCTTAGCTTGCTGATATGACCACTCCTTGTGTGGTAGATGAGTGACCTCACAAGATAACCTCACACAGTGTGGAGGCCCCAAGTATACAAACCTGCTTATGGACAGACTTGCCTGCCCGTGAATGGGATGCTTGATATCCAAATGAGAATTATTTATAGACAAAAAAGAATTGCTCTGATTTGAGATTATCCATATCTTCCCTGGAGGCTCAGACAGTAAGGAATCTGCCTGAAGTGCAGGAGACCCGGGTTCGATCTCTGGGTCTGGAAGATTCCTTGCAGAAGGGAATGGCAACCCACTGTCGTATGCTTGCCGTGGACAGATAGGCTGCCGTCCATGGGGTCACAAACAGTTGGACACGCTGCAGCAACTAACATTAGAAACAACCAGTCTCTGGTCAAGAAAGAAAGGGACAATGGATATGTCTTTTTTTCATCTTGCTGAGTTATTAGAACCAAGCTGTCAGAGCCTAAGTATTTTGTAAGTACCTCTCATTGAAAATGATGAAAGGCCTTAGAGAAAAGAGTGCTTGATTTCATTTTGGGGAGCCACAGTGATGTATGGTCTGTGTCCCTCAGCTCTCTGGTGGCCTCAGTAGGCAGAAGAGCTGGGCCCGGGGCTTCCCTGCTGGGCCAGTGGTCAAGAACTCTCCTTCCAATCCAGGGGATGCAGGTTTAATCCCTGGTCAGGGAACTAAGATCCCACACACCACAAGGTGACTAAGCTCACATGCCTTAACTGAGACCCAGCACAGCCAAATAAATAAATAGATTAATTAAAAGAAAATAAAAAGAAGAGCTGGACTTTATCCTGGTTCTGTCAAGTGGCCTTGAGATCCTGAGCATGTCAGGCCTCAAATTTCATGTCTCTAAAATGGGAATAACCACTTAGAGCGGTTGTCAGGAATTAAAGGTCACATGCTCTTGTGCATTTGTGTTTATTCATTTAACCAACCAAGCTTTGCTAAAAGAGACTGTGTCCCAGAGCCAGGCATCTAAGGATGACTAGAGTATAGTCTCTTTCTTCATGGAGTCCAGAGAGGGAGGGAAAGTGGAGGACTGTGTGAGCGGATGGACATCATGAACATCGTAGCTGTGCAAGTGCTTTGCTGGAAGCACAGAGAAGGTGTATTGGTATTCAACTCTTGGGGGTCAGGAGCTTCCTGGTGACATTGAGGGGGGAAAAGACCAGGTTGGGGTCCAAGGTAGGGGCACTGGCTGGAAGCAGACACACCTTGGCATTGCAGAGCTGTGCCAAGGAGTGGAGGGGGCTGTGGCATGTGGAGGACAGGCTGCCCTGTGGACCAGGCTGGAGGTGGACTCAGTGTTGAGGCTTTGCCCTGAAGGTGTTGGGGCTGAGGAGACCCGGGTTCGATCTCTGGGTCTGGAAGATTCCTTGCAGAAGGGAATGGCAACCCACTGTCGTATGCTTGCCGTGGACAGATAGGCTGCCGTCCATGGGGTCACAAACAGTTGGACACGCTGCAGCAACTAACATTAGAAACAACCAGTCTCTGGTCAAGAAAGAAAGGGACAATGGATATGTCTTTTTTTCATCTTGCTGAGTTATTAGAACCAAGCTGTCAGAGCCTAAGTATTTTGTAAGTACCTCTCATTGAAAATGATGAAAGGCCTTAGAGAAAAGAGTGCTTGATTTCATTTTGGGGAGCCACAGTGATGTATGGTCTGTGTCCCTCAGCTCTCTGGTGGCCTCAGTAGGCAGAAGAGCTGGGCCCGGGGCTTCCTGCTGGGCCAGTGGTCAAGAACTCTCCTTCCAATCCAGGGGATGCAGGTTTAATCCCTGGTCAGGGAACTAAGATCCCACACACCACAAGGTGACTAAGCTCACATGCCTTAACTGAGACCCAGCACAGCCAAATAAATAAATAGATTAATTAAAAGAAAATAAAAAGAAGAGCTGGACTTTATCCTGGTTCTGTCAAGTGGCCTTGAGATCCTGAGCATGTCAGGCCTCAAATTTCATGTCTCTAAAATGGGAATAACCACTTAGAGCGGTTGTCAGGAATTAAAGGTCACATGCTCTTGTGCATTTGTGTTTATTCATTTAACCAACCAAGCTTTGCTAGAGAGAGACTGTGTCCCAGAGCCAGGCATCTAAGGATGACTAGAGTATAGTCTCTTTCTTCATGGAGTCCAGAGAGGGAGGGAAAGTGGAGGACTGTGTGAGCGGATGGACATCATGAACATCGTAGCTGTGCAAGTGCTTTGCTGGAAGCACAGAGAAGGTGTATTGGTATTCAACTCTTGGGGGGGTCAGGGGAGCTTCCCTGGTGACATTGAGGGGGGAAAAGACCAGGTTGGGGTCCAAGGTAGGGGCACTGGCTGGAAGCAGACACACCTTGGCATTGCAGAGCTGTGCCAAGGAGTGGAGGGGGCTGTGGCATGTGGAGGACAGGCTGCCCTGTGGACCAGGCTGGAGGTGGACTCAGTGTTGAGGCTTTGCCCTGAAGGTGTTGGGGCTGAGGGCACAGTGACTTGACTTGAGGCACCAGAGTGCAGAATCTGGCCAGTAGTTTACGAATTTCATTTTGGTGTCCAGAGGTTGGGGGAAGACTTGACCAATGGCAGGGAGACCTGCTAAGGGACTCCTGGGATGCTCTAAGTGAGAGAGGATGCAGGCCTGAACTGGGCACAGAGGAAGACATCAAGCATGCGTGTGTGTACGTGTATGCATGTTTATATATTCTGAGAGAGGGTAAAACCTTCTTAATGCATATAGGATAGTTGTTTAAGAAGATGATCAAAGGTACAGACACCCAGCAGGCTGTTCTATATCTATGGCTCTATCCTTCCAGGGTAAGTAGACAAAATTGCAGAGATTCATGTACCAGGATGTTAATTGCAGCCTTGTATAGAACACTAGGCGACTGAAAACCGTCTGTCCATTGATTAGGAACTAGATAACTAAATTACGGAGCCATGCAACCCCAAAATGAGGATGCAGGCTTTTTTTTTTTTTTTTTTTTCTGAAATATCAGGTACGTACATGTATCGAGTGAAAGAATGGAAGAACATACACGTAGCATTTAGCTTGCTGTCCTTTTGCCATTTTTCTTCATGACGTGAATGCTGATTAAGGTTGTGTTTCCTCTTTTTCCCTGTGTGTGACTTTCTACCTTATGTTACTTGATAACTGTTTTATGTCTGGGTCTCTATGAATAAGGATCATGCCTTGTTTCTCTCGAGCAACAGGAGTAGGTGGCGGCTAATTACTGCAGAATCTAATTGAGGGATGTGAACAAAGGGCCTTTTTCTTCATGGAGTCCAGAGAGGAGGGAAAGTGGAGGACTGTGTGAGCGGATGGACATCATGAACATCGTAGCTGTGCAAGTGCTTTGCTGGAAGCACAGAGAAGGTGTATTGGTATTCAACTCTTGGGGGTCAGGAGCTTCCCTGGTGACATTGAGGGGGGAAAAGACCAGGTTGGGGTCCAAGGTAGGGGCACTGGCTGGAAGCAGACACACCTTGGCATTGCAGAGCTGTGCCAAGGAGTGGAGGGGGCTGTGGCATGTGGAGGACAGGCTGCCCTGTGGACCAGGCTGGAGGTGGACTCAGTGTTGAGGCTTTGCCCTGAAGGTGTTGGGGCTGAGGGCACAGTGACTTGACTTGAGGCACCAGAGTGCAGAATCTGGCCAGTAGTTTACGAATTTCATTTTGGTGTCCAGAGGTTGGGGGAAGACTTGACCAATGGCAGGGAGACCTGCTAAGGGACTCCTGGGATGCTCTAAGTGAGAGAGGATGCAGGCCTGAACTGGGCACAGAGGAAGACATCAAGCATGCGTGTGTGTACGTGTATGCATGTTTATATATTCTGAGAGAGGGTAAAACCTTCTTAATGCATATAGGATAGTTGTTTAAGAAGATGATCAAAGGTACAGACACCCAGCAGGCTGTTCTATATCTATGGCTCTATCCTTCCAGGGTAAGTAGACAAAATTGCAGAGATTCATGTACCAGGATGTTAATTGCAGCCTTGTATAGAACACTAGGCGACTGAAAACCGTCTGTCCATTGATTAGGAACTAGATAACTAAATTACGGAGCCATGCAACCCCAAAATGAGGATGCAGGCTTTTTTTTTTTTTTTTTTTCTGAAATATCAGGTACGTACATGTATCGAGTGAAAGAATGGAAGAACATACACGTAGCATTTAGCTTGCTGTCCTTTTGCCATTTTTCTTCATGACGTGAATGCTGATTAAGGTTGTGTTTCCTCTTTTTCCCTGTGTGTGACTTTCTACCTTATGTTACTTGATAACTGTTTTATGTCTGGGTCTCTATGAATAAGGATCATGCCTTGTTTCTCTCGAGCAACAGGAGTAGGTGGCGGCTAATTACTGCAGAATCTAATTGAGGGATGTGAACAAAGGGCCTGTGATCAGCCTTAAGTGATATTAAGCTGTAGGCTGATTCTCTTGCCCTCTTACAAACAGAAACAGTGTGTCTGGCCCATAAAGACGCTTTTAAACCAAAGTTGTGTTAACAAAGACCTCTTCCAGAGACCTCCCTGCTTTGGTTGGTGATGGAGGAGGGGGCCGTGGGAGTAAATTCAGGCTTTGTTTCCTCTGTCTTAGGGAGCCAGCTGGAGGTGAGGGAAGATGAGGTGTGCCTGCTGTCCAACCGGTTTTCGTGCACCAACGTCTGAGCTGGTGTGTTTTGTTGGGGTGGCAGAGGGGGAGGGGAACCTTTGCCTTCCATCTCCTGGGCGCTAGCACCTTATGGTATCCTGTTCCATCCTCATGGCAGCCTGAAGCTGAAGGAAATACTCTCCCTGATTTTGTAGACAAGGATACCAAGGCTCAGAGAGGTTGACTAGGGTGCTGAGGTTGCCCAGCTAGGAACTGATAGAACAAGAATTTGGCTACAGGTCTATCTACCCTCAAGCCCTGTGCTTTGCCTTAGCTTCCAGTAATCTTAGGGCAGGGACTAGGCCATGGTCTGGGCAGGTGGGCACTGTTGCTGTGTGGGTTTGACCTTGGACGGTGAGCAGAGGCTAGAAGGCTCTGAGTTGGAGCAGTGCAAGGATGAGCCCGTCAGGTGCGTATTTCATGTCTGCTGTGTATGCAGTGTGATGCTGGACTCTGAGGGGACGCAGAGGAGAGGCCAGGATGACACTGCCCTTGTCTAGTCGGCCATCTGGTTGAAGTCACTCTTTCTCACACGGAGAGCTACAGCAAGGGGTGGTGAGGGATGAATGTCCGTCCCTCAGTCGTGTCTGACTCTTTGCGACCCCATGGTCCCTAGCCCACCAGACTCCTCCGTCCACAGGATTCTCCAGGCGAGAATGCTGGAGTGGGATAAACAGGGGCACAGAAAACAAGAGGTGGAGAGAGTCTGAAGAAAAACAGCCGCAGGACTGAGCGGGCAGGGAGGGAGGGGGAGGCGTAAGTGATGGTGTGGAGACGGCGCATCTGGTCTGAAGTAGGGGTTTGTTGGAGGTGAGCAATTGGTGGGAGCTTGGTTGGGAAGCACAAAGGATAGTGGGCTGGGAGGTCTTAGATGTTGGACCGAGGAGTAGCGCCTGATTCTCCGGGTGTAGGGAGACAGAAGAGGAGCTGCCTCGTCTCAACAGAATGTTTACCTGCCTGCAAGAGCAGGGGGTGGGAGGCGTTGGGTCCCCAGCTGGGGTGGACGAGGGCTGGAAGCTCGGCTTTGACATGGGTGTGTGACGGTGTCTACCGCTTAAGCTGGACATACGGTCGTGAACAAAACAGACCTGATTCCCGTCTTGGGTCTGACTTTGAAAGTCATGTGATAAAAAAAGAAAAAATGACAGGCTTCCCTGGTCGTCCAGTGGGTAAAGAGTCCACTTTGCAGTGCAAGGGGCACCGGTTTGATCCCTGGCCCGGGAAGATCCCATGTGCCACCCACGGAGCAGCTGGGCGGGTGTGTCCAATTACAAGCCAGCACTCGAGGGCATGGACCCAGAACCGGTACTCTGCAATGAGAGAGGCCACTGCAACGGGAGGCCCACACAGGTTGAAGAATAAAGATGGATGAAAATAAAGAAATAAAAACCAATAAAAGAGGCCAAAATTAAAAAACAACAGCAACAACAACAACAACCCCGAGCTGCTCTAAGAAAACAATCTACTCCGTAGCCTGGTGGTTCTCACTACAGTGAAGAGATCTTATAGAGGAAGTTTCTGGACAGAGCTTGGTAGGGTTTTAGGCCACAGCTCCCTTTTCTTAGAGGTGAGTTGAGCAATGGGGCCTCTGATAAGTTGGGGGAATTCCTTGGAGCTGAACAGCACATTCCAGTCCATCCTTCTTTCCAGCACTCCTGCCCAAACCTTCTTCCTGCTGGCTCTTCTCTGGCCGAGCCAGTCCTTGCAGGCTGCTTTCTGCCCTTCAGTGGGAAGAGGAGCTGGAGGAGAAAAAGGAGAGAGGATGGACATTAGAAGTGGACAGGAAAAATATTTCAAATAGGACAGGCTCCAGAGAAAGAGCCTCCCTTCCCCTGCAGGCCAGCAAAGCCCCAGATCAGAAGTTCAGAGAGGCTTTGGCTGGGCTCAGATCTTCACTGGTTGCCACAGTTCACTAGCTCATTTCCAGGGCTGGCTTCTGAAGGCTTCAGTGTGGGGGCTTGTATGTCACTCACTTCAGAAGGCCAAATACCTTGCCAAAATTCCAGAGGCTGTTGCTTGAGCCTGGGGGCTCTGGCCAGAGAGACCCAGGTGTGGTTGCAGCCTCAGGCCTTCTTAAATACCCAGGCCCCACCCTTCCCGCCCCCACAAGGAATGGCCCGGGTTCCAGGGAGGCAGATAACAGAACAGCCCCTGCCTGAGGCGGGGTGGGCTGGCCCTCCAGCAGCTGTGCTGCACCTGTGAACGGAATGGAAACCCACCCACAGACTTTGCTCCTGGGAGAAGGACACGGTTTTAGCTGTAGGCTTTATTGCTGGCAAAATTGAAACTTTACTCCAAGCATTTGAAAACATTACTTTTTGTATTATAAAGTTATCCACTGTTCATTCTTTAAGTTTAGACAAAGACAAGCAACAGGAAGAGAATTAAAATCTCTTGTAATCCTGTCACCTAAAGATAACCACTATTAACATTTTGTTATATGTCTATATGTGTCTGTGTATGTGTGTATGTTTTAGGAAAACTAAGATAATACTATAAACTATTTTGTAATTTTTTACTTAATGATATGTTCCGTATCGTTAATTAACATTTACCTCATCAGTTTTTTTTTTTGGCTGTTCTGGGTTTTCACTGCTGCCACAGGCTCTTCTCTAGTTGCAGGGAGTGGGGGCTACTCTCTAGTTGAGAACCTCATCAGGTTTTTTTTTTTTTTTTTTTAAACCTTTTATTTATTTATTTTTGGCTGTGTTGGGTCTTTGTTGATGTGTGGGTTTAGCTGCTCTGTGGTATGTGGGATCTTCCTGGATCAGGGATCGAACCTGTGTCTCCTGCATTGGCAAATGGGTTCATTATCCACTGAGCCACAAGGGAAACCCCCTCATCAGTTTTAATGATTGCATAATATCTCCTCAGGTTGCATGATGATTTACTAACTAGCAATGAATAAGACTTTGGGGGATTGTTTGCTAAACGGAAGTATCTTTCTTGTGGCAGCTGATCAGAAAATAAATAGATGAACTGGAATCTCTGGGGCTAGCTCCCTGGCCTTGTTCTCTTTAAGCTCCCAGTGGTTTCAATGTACAGCCGGGGTGGAGAACCTGTGGTGAGACCATAAATGCCTACGTTGGTTCTTTACCACAGGACTCCGCACGGGGCAGGGCACGGAGGAGAGGCAGGAAGAGAGACCTCTCACTTCGCCTCCGTACCGCCGTCCCGGCGAGTTGGAGGCTAGTGTGAAGGTGGTTGATCTGGGGCTCCCAGATCTGTGGTCCCTGCTGATGCTGGTGGCCCTTTTACTAGGATTCTGGCCCCCACATGTCCTCCTGACCTTGTGTGGAGATGAATGCACGTTTTAAACCTTGCAGCTGGAGGCTTCATGTGGCTGAAGCTCTTGTCCACCCAGAGGGACGGAGAGGCTGATAAGGATTGGAGGAGAGCAGATTGGGGGCCTGGTTAGTGTCTGGAGGGATCAGAGGGAGACCGGGACATACTCTGCACAGCCCTGGTGCCTTTTAGGTCACAGGGTGCCTTAACATGGGGTCACCCCGTCCTCACCAGCAGCCTCTAGGGCAGACGGCCCAGGGCACCCTTGTTCAGTTCAGTCGCTCGGTCATGGCCTGCTCTTTGTGACCCCATGGACTGCGGCAGCCAGGCTTCCCTGTCCATCACCATCTCCCGGAGTTTGCTCAAACTCATGTCCATTGACTCAGTGATGCCACCCAACCATCTCATTCTGTCGTCCCCTCCTCCTCCTGCCCTCAGTCTTTCCCAGCATCAGGGTCTATTCCAGTGAGTCATCTCAGTCTTATTCCAGGCAGTCTTATTCCTGTTTTATAGTTGGGGAAATAGAGGCTGTGAGAGGATCTTTGATTCAAAGGAGTGAGTCAGAGTTGAACCTCTTTTCTTTGATTATCTGTTTGCTTTTGCTTTTTATTTCTTTTCTTTTCTTTTTTTGGCAAAACCATCTGGGTCTGTAGATTTGCTAAAGACCTTGGGCTTATGCCTCTTTAGGAAGCCATCTATCATGGTGTTTATAGCACAGAATGTGGTTACTGGCTGGAAGGTTTCAAGTTTTTCAGGCATTTATGAAAATTAGCTGCTGAATAACAGCACATGTGTTTTGGTATGTTACTGCCCATTCATCAGAATGTTTGGAAAACAAGAAGGAGGCAATTTTAAAATGTAGCTGTAACAGCATTTTTTCCTGGCTTCCCGAGAAACATTTTCAAAAGCCTAAGACAGTCGACAGAATTTGCTGGCAAGAGCCTGAGTGGCAACAGTCGCAGTGTCTGTGGTTGTCATAATGGCTTATATATATTGAGCGTACACCACACTCTGACACTTGGCGCACCTAAGCTCCAAGGGTTGCTGAGGAGATTAACTGTTTCTAGTTCAGAAACCAAACCAAAGGAAAAACCGTACCACTTCTTGGTTGTATTAGTCATGGTACTGTGAATTGCTATGCATCTATTTAAAATGTTGCTATAAAATATTAATCAGTGATATGGAAAATATTCCCTGTGTCTTAGTAGAAAAAGGAAAATGATGAAGCAGGCCAGCATCTGGAGATTCTCAATGAATGTTTAAATCCATGTGCACATGAAGCAGCACTATCACCCTCTTCATTTTCTTGGTAAGGAGATGGACTTGCCTAAAGGTCACACAGAATTTTGGATCCGGGTCTTTTGGAAGAATCCAGTGTGTTTCTCACCATCTTCATATGTTTCTGTTCTTTAAAAAATAGAGAGTAGGATATTCTGTAATCCATGGCTAATTGCTATGTTCAGAGCAAGAAAGATAATGAGGCTGAGGGACCTATTTGACAATCCCATTACTTTATTTCTGTAGTTCTTTATAGTTAGTAAAGTGCTTTAAAGGACATATAACTTCTTCCTGAGTTTAAAAAGAATATCTATTTAGATAAATAAGGATTTACTGTATAGTATAGGAAACTATTCCATCTATCTATCTATATATATATATATATACACATATATACACACAATATATATAAACACATATATTCTTTTTCTCAAGTATTTTCCATTATAGGTTATCCATCATAGGTTATTATATATAATATATATAAACACATATGTTCTTTTTTGCAATTATTTTCCATTATAGGTTATTATATATATATTATATACATATATATAATATATATAAACACATATATTCTTTTTTCTCAATTATTTTTCATTATAGGTTATTATACTGAATCACTTTGCTATATACCTGAAACTAACACAATATTGTAAATCAGCTATGCTTCAACAACAACAAAATCAAAACCACATATTTATTATAGAATTAGAAGAGAAGTGCCCAGAGAAGGAAATGTACTTATAGTTCCTCAGGGATAATAAGTGTTAACATTTTTTCTTCCTGTCTCTTCTCATTGCAGACATATTATGCATTTTGTGAGCTTGGGATCATGCTGTACATGCGGTTTCCATTTTTGCTTTCACTAATCTGTTGTAGACCCTTCTCCCTGTCGGTGATGGATCCACTGAAACATGACTGCCAGTGGCTGTCCAGTATCTAGCTTTTCTGTGTGATTTTGAATTGTTGGACACTAGGTTGTTACTGACTTCTCTAAGTATTGTGCATAACATTGTTATTAAATATCCTTGTCTTTATGAACATCTGGATGTGTCCTCAGGATAACTTCTTAGAAGAGTCATTGGTGGGTCCTAGGATTTCTGCCTGTGATAATGTACTCTTCATTTACATGTTCTCCTTTGATCCCTAAAATAACGCCTTGAAGCTGCAGGGAGGCATTATTGTCCTCACTGTACACATTGGAAGCCGAGGTTTATAAAAGTTGCAGTTTGCTCGAGATAAGAAACTGTTTTGAAATGATAAAGGGAACTGCTTTAATCCAGCGAGACTGAAGGAACAGAGTAGGAGACGAGCTCAGATTCATCAGTTTGTTGTATTATTCGGACCGCCTAGAAATTCCACTTTCTATAGCTTCAGCTTCTGTCTTGGGTTTGCCCTCTGGCCCATCACAGAGCCAGTCTTCTTCCTTTCAGTGTTCGAAGAGGCTCCTGTGTGGCTCTAAGCATTCCCTTTTTCAAATGAAATCGTCCTTATTCTTTAAGGAAGCACGGTTTTCACCAGCGTACTGTCTTGATGGCTGTCTGGGCATATTCCACTGTATCGGTATGTGTATTAGTCAGCTCTGCAGGTTGGAAGTGCCAGAGACCCAACTCAAGCCAGCTTAACCAGGAGAGGAGACATAGTGGCTCCAGGAATTGGAAACTTCAAGGGCAAATCTGACCTGGCCTCGGCACCGTTGGACTCCAGTGCTCACAGAACATTTTGATAGCTGTCTCTCTCCTTTCAGTTCTGCTAACCCCTTTGTCAGAGAGATGATCACTCTCTCAGGATCTGCAGATCACTTCTTAGGGAAGATTCTGCTTGTCCCTGCAGCAGGATGGGGAAGTATGGCCTTCCCTAATGCAGGGGTGCACGTGAGCAAGGCGAGCCTATTGTACTGTGATATGTAGACTCAAACTGTGAGCCAGCTGGGGTCTGGCCACCTCAGAAGGAAGTGGGATTATCATCTTTCTTTTGCTCGACCTTATACTTCCATTAATGTTGCCTAAAATCAAAACAGGTTCCTTTTTACTATGGAGTCATATTATTGGGTCATCAAGGACTACTGCTCTGCTTGTGTGTCCCCTCTTGTGCCACCTTTATTTTATTTTATATTTTTTAAAGATTTATTTATTTATTTTGGTGGGGGTGAGGTGGGGAGGGAGGGGAGCGGGCGGGCCACTTCTGTTGGTCTTTCATTTGTCCATTTTCACCCGTCTTTGTTCTTTGGCCCATGTGGGCCTCCCATCGCGGTGGCCTCTGTTGTCACAGAGCACCGGCTCTGGGCGCACGCGCTCCAGCGCTCCGGCTCCGGCTCCGTAATTGGACACATGGGTCCAGCTGCTCCGCGGCACGTGGGATCTTCCCAGGCCAGGGATTGAACTGGCGCCCCTTGCACTGCAAGGCAGTGTCCTTTCCCACTGGACCACTGGGGAAGCCCTTGTGCTACCTTTAATGGTAGGTTTTGGACTCAGTATTAGGTCTTCAAGCTTATCCCTGTAGATTAGCTATGGCTGTATATGGTCCAGAGAATCAGCCTGTTAAGATGTTTTAGCCCCAATTCCCTCATGGGTCACAGTGGTCTCCCTGCCCCTCAGTGCTCTCTGGGGTCATATGACAGACATTTGTGGGGTGGGCTAGGGGGAAGGGAAGACACTAGGCAGTTACCTGCATCAAAAGAGCCAGAATCTTCTCTCGGCATTCTCATACGCCCCAGACCTCCAAAGTTTCCTTTTCCCGGCCCATGAGGTCAGTCTTCTGGGTTCATAGTGTGTCAGAGGTCACCAGAAAGGGCATCAGGCATCTGCTTTTCTACTGAGACCCCGAATGCACTTAAGTTGAAGTAGGAAGGATCTCAGTTAGACGTTAATCACTTCTCGTCGTGGTGGGTAGGGAAGGCATTCTGGAGAAAGCGTAGGCCCGTTCCCAGAGACTGTCAGGCACTGGCAGGTTCCCGACTGTGGTGCACGTGAGCAAGGCGAGCCTATTGTACTGTGATATGTAGACTCAAACTGTGAGCCAGCTGGGGTCTGGCCACCTCAGAAGGAAGTGGGATTATCATCTTTCTTTTGCTCGACCTTATACTTCCATTAATGTTGCCTAAAATCAAAACAGGTTCCTTTTACTATGGAGTCATATTATTGGGTCATCAAGGACTACTGCTCTGCTTGTGTGTCCCCTCTTGTGCCACCTTTATTTTATTTTATATTTTTTAAAGATTTATTTATTTATTTTGGTGGGGGTGAGGTGGGAGGGAGGGAGCGGGCCACTTCTGTTGGTCTTTCATTTGTCCATTTTCACCCGTCTTTGTTCTTTGGCCCATGTGGGCCTCCCATCGCGGTGGCCTCTGTTGTCACAGAGCACCGGCTCTGGGCGCACGCGCTCCAGCGCTCCGGCTCCGGCTCCGTAATTGGACACATGGGTCCAGCTGCTCCGCGGCACGTGGGATCTTCCCAGGCCAGGGATTGAACTGGCGCCCCTTGCACTGCAAGGCAGTGTCCTTTCCCACTGGACCACTGGGGAAGCCCTTGTGCTACCTTTAATGGTAGGTTTTGGACTCAGTATTAGGTCTTCAAGCTTATCCCTGTAGATTAGCTATGGCTGTATATGGTCCAGAGAATCAGCCTGTTAAGATGTTTTAGCCCCAATTCCCTCATGGGTCACAGTGGTCTCCCTGCCCCTCAGTGCTCTCTGGGGTCATATGACAGACATTTGTGGGGTGGGCTAGGGGGAAGGGAAGACACTAGGCAGTTACCTGCATCAAAAGAGCCAGAATCTTCTCTCGGCATTCTCATACGCCCCAGACCTCCAAAGTTTCCTTTTCCCGGCCCATGAGGTCAGTCTTCTGGGTTCATAGTGTGTCAGAGGTCACCAGAAAGGGCATCAGGCATCTGCTTTTCTACTGAGACCCCGAATGCACTTAAGTTGAAGTAGGAAGGATCTCAGTTAGACGTTAATCACTTCTCGTCGTGGTGGGTAGGGAAGGCATTCTGGAGAAAGCGTAGGCCCGTTCCCAGAGACTGTCAGGCACTGGCAGGTTCCCGAGACGTCTGTGGTGCTGTGGGGTGGCCAACAGGGGACTGGAAATCTCTCTGAGCCTTGTTGGGCGTACAGGTCCCGCGTGCCAGCGTCTGTATGCGGGCATTCTTGGTAGCTGGGGGGTGGCATGGGTGTGCCCGGTGGCTCTTGGCCCCCATCGCTCTATTGAAGACTCCGAGCTGTGTTGTTCAGCTGCAAAAACAGTTTTCTTCCTTTGCGAGCAAGAAGCACAAAGCAGCCCTTCACAGAGGGCGGGTGGGCGTGTGGCGGTTCTGGCTGTGGGTCACACTAGGCTTATGCAGCACAGGGCGAGCCCCCGCGGATGGCCTGGCCAAGTAGAGCTGGACGGTAGCATCCGGGGAGCCCTGGGGAACCGAGGGCACTAGGCGGGGCAGGGGGCTTGCCCGGGAGGGCCCTGAGACCACAGGAGATGAGGGAGGAGGCCTGATGGAGGCACCGGCTCGCCTGTGAGTTGGGCAGGAATGAGACTGGAGACCAGCCTTTCCCAGGACGAGCCCCGCGTGTGCTGTATGTGCGTGTGTGTCTTTGTGTCCAGATCAGAGTCTGGGAGCAGTTTCCCCAGTGGTTGCTGGGGAGGACAGGGAGGCAAATCTGTTTGCTGATGAGAGTCAAAGGGTGCCCGAGGCGTCCTCGCCTTGGGGTGGGTTTGCCAGACTGCTCGGTACTTTGGCAGACTGTCTTTTGACATCCAGATGACCTCTAACCACCTCTGTGAACTACTTGTAGTTCTGTTTTCCTACCTATAATGAGATTCCCACGGAAGGGAAGACACTAGGCAGTTACCTGCATCAAAAGAGCCAGAATCTTCTCTCGGCATTCTCATACGCCCCAGACCTCCAAAGTTTCCTTTTCCCGGCCCATGAGGTCAGTCTTCTGGGTTCATAGTGTGTCAGAGGTCACCAGAAAGGGCATCAGGCATCTGCTTTTCTACTGAGACCCCGAATGCACTTAAGTTGAAGTAGGAAGGATCTCAGTTAGACGTTAATCACTTCCTCGTGGTGGGTAGGGAAGGCATTCTGGAGAAAGCGTAGGCCCGTTCCCAGAGACTGTCAGGCACTGGCAGGTTCCCGACGTCTGTGGTGCTGTGGGGTGGCCAACAGGGGACTGGAAATCTCTCTGAGCCTTGTTGGGCGTACAGGTCCCGCGTGCCAGCGTCTGTATGCGGGCATTCTTGGTAGCTGGGGGGTGGCATGGGTGTGCCCGGTGGCTCTTGGCCCCCATCGCTCTATTGAAGACTCCGAGCTGTGTTGTTCAGCTGCAAAAACAGTTTTCTTCCTTTGCGAGCAAGAAGCACAAAGCAGCCCTTCACAGAGGGCGGGTGGGCGTGTGGCGGTTCTGGCTGTGGGTCACACTAGGCTTATGCAGCACAGGGCGAGCCCCCGCGGATGGCCTGGCCAAGTAGAGCTGGACGGTAGCATCCGGGGAGCCCTGGGGAACCGAGGGCACTAGGCGGGGCAGGGGGCTTGCCCGGGAGGGCCCTGAGACCACAGGAGATGAGGGAGGAGGCCTGATGGAGGCACCGGCTCGCCTGTGAGTTGGGCAGGAATGAGACTGGAGACCAGCCTTTCCCAGGACGAGCCCCGCGTGTGCTGTATGTGCGTGTGTGTCTTTGTGTCCAGATCAGAGTCTGGGAGCAGTTTCCCCAGTGGTTGCTGGGGAGGACAGGGAGGCAAATCTGTTTGCTGATGAGAGTCAAAGGGTGCCCGAGGCGTCCTCGCCTTGGGGTGGGTTTGCCAGACTGCTCGGTACTTTGGCAGACTGTCTTTTGACATCCAGATGACCTCTAACCACCTCTGTGAACTACTTGCTAGTAGTTCTGTTTTCTCTACCTATAATGAGATTCCCACTGGACTTTTTATTTTGACTTGGCCTGAATGGGATTCTGCCTGCTTGTTCTCTGTCTCTCTCTCCCCTCCCATTCTTTCCTTCCTTATCTGCATCACTTCTTTCCCCTTTTCCTGCATGCCCTGAGCTCCCGTTCTACCCCAAGGGAGGTTGGGGCTAGGTTAAACAGGGAACTATGTCTTCATATTTCAGTGAGCCCCACTTCCTCAGCAGTTGGTCCTAAGAATGATCTAGAGTCCAGTGATGTGATTGGCTGCTGAAGGTGGTGAGGGGGTTGAGACAGTGGGCTGGCAATGGCGAGTCTGTGGCTTTTCATTGGAGAAGACCCTGATGCTGGGAAAGATTGAGGGCAAGAGGAGAAGGGGGCGAAAGAGGATGAGATGGTTGGATGGCATCACTGACTCACTGGACATGTGTTTGAGCAAAGCCTGGGAGATGGTGATGGACAGAGAAGTCTGGCGTGCTGCAGTTCATGGGGTTGCAAAGAGTCGGGCACAACCTAGCGACAGAACCACCAGCTTCACTGGTATCTAGAGGGCACAAGATACAGGCTTGTCTGGGTCTCATTCTGGGCTCCTGGCCCATCATACCAGGGGAACCTAGTTTGGAGAACACCTGTGCCGATATTGGAGAAGGGGAACAAGTGGAGGGAGGAGGAGTAGAGGTGATGGCAGGTGGGCCGCTCTCTCCTGGCAGGAGGAGGCTTGTGTTCACAGTGTGGCTTGTGAAAGGCGGGCCCTGGGCATGGAGGGCCACCTGGCATTAGGCAGAGTTATTTCTCCCTTCCCCTTCCCCCACCGGATAGAGTCAAACATGAATGTCTCTTTGGTGCTTGTGCTTGATCAGCACTGCCCAGACCTCGGGTACCTAGTTGAGGGTCAATTTGAATTGTCCAAATTTTCCCTTCTCTCTGTGAAAGGAGAACAGAAGCCAGTCTGGGGAAATCTGTGGGGGGAAGCAGGAATGCTTAGTTGAGATCTGCCCTGATGAAATGCACTCTTGGCTCTTCTTGGGGATTGCTGGAGAAATTAGGTTTTAATGGGAATGTTCTTTTCTAAACTTTAACTAGCAAAGCCACAGACGTGTTTGCAGTTAATAATGTACCTGGTGAGTTGTTGAACTGAAGTTTAACAGCCCATTTTAAAAAACAGATAGGGTATTTGAAAAATAGGACATCGAGAACATGCGTGTCCTTGAATGATTTCAGTGTTTCTGCTGGAATCAGTGGTTCTGTGCAGCCTGGGAGGGTTTCAATGGCCTTCTTCTCCTGGGTGACCTTTTCAGGAGGCCCGGATGCCAGATTCCCTGTCCCTGAAAAGTCATCTGCTGTGCTGCCCATTAGTAGGTGAACCAGGAGGCATCTCACCACCATGTAGAGCCCCTGAGCTGGGGCAGGGAATGTGGCTGGGCAGGAAGGAGAGCCCGGATCGCGGTGTGGACAGATGCTCCAGGCACGCCACTACGATCAAACCCTTGTGGCTAAACAGGGGCGGGGCTGACCCACGGCATAAAACAGGGAGTCTGGTCTTGGATGACAAAGTCCTTCTCCGGAGTTTACTTTGGAAAAGAGAAGAGGTTTTAAAAAGTCTCTGAATGGAAAATTTAGGAAACTGAAACAGAGGCTCCTCTTGGATTCCGAGTGGTGTGTGTTACCGCAGGAGATGGGGCCTTTGTTAGAGGCCCTGGAGCACAGGCCTTCCTAGCTCAAGCTTCCGATTTCACCGTCCCACCCTGCCTAGGGACCCCAGGTGTCCCTGCACCCTGCCTTCTGTCTCTGGTGTCCCGGTGGGCTGGTGACTTGCATTGTGGCCACAGAAGTGAGTTCAGAGAGTGGATGCTGCCCAGTTTGTTCCTCTCTCCTTCAAGGTGCCGGACACCAGTGGTTGCTCAGTGGGGGTGCTTAGACACACACAGACACACGCAGACACAGAGACACACACACAGAGACACACACAGACACACAGACACACAGACACACACCCCCTTCAGTTCTCTCCCTCTTTGTCCTCTCTCGCCCATAAGCCTCCCTTTTCTGGGCTTTGAGCCAGAGCAAGTGCCCCGGGGAGAAGGGCTCATGCTCCCCTCCCCTATGCCCTCTCTCTCCCTTCTCCCTGGAGTAGGAGCTCCCTGAAGATGATTTGGCGGTAGGAAAGTGTCAGGCTCTGAGAGGCTGGAGTGGTGGCTTTGGGGAGTTTATTTCCTCCTGTCATTATCATTGCTATTGGTACAATATACTGTAAAAACCAGGAAGAAAAAAATGCAACGAAGGAAGAGTTGGTCTAAAGGTAGGCATTTTCAAACTATTTTGATCATGTATATCCTAATAATAGATGAGTATTACCCTAATATATGTATATTCATTTATACATCATATTCATAAAACTTTTCATCGAGAACATGCGTGTCCTTGAATGATTTCAGTGTTTCTGCTGGAATCAGTGGTTCTGTGCAGCCTGGGAGGGTTTCAATGGCCTTCTTCTCCTGGGTGACCTTTTCAGGAGGCCCGGATGCCAGATTCCCTGTCCCTGAAAAGTCATCTGCTGTGCTGCCCATTAGTAGGTGAACCAGGAGGCATCTCACCACCATGTAGAGCCCCTGAGCTGGGGCAGGGAATGTGGCTGGGCAGGAAGGAGAGCCCGGATCGCGGTGTGGACAGATGCTCCAGGCACGCCACTACGATCAAACCCTTGTGGCTAAACAGGGGCGGGGCTGACCCACGGCATAAAACAGGGAGTCTGGTCTTGGATGACAAAGTCCTTCTCCGGAGTTTACTTTGGAAAAGAGAAGAGGTTTTAAAAAGTCTCTGAATGGAAAATTTAGGGAAACTGAAACAGAGGCTCCTCTTGGATTCCGAGTGGTGTGTGTTACCGCAGGAGATGGGGCCTTTTGTTAGAGGCCCTGGAGCACAGGCCTTCCCTAGCTCAAGCTTCCGATTTCACCGTCCCACCCTGCCTAGGGACCCCAGGTGTCCCTGCACCCTGCCTTCTGTCTCTGGTGTCCCGGTGGGCTGGTGACTTGCATTGTGGCCACAGAAGTGAGTTCAGAGAGTGGATGCTGCCCAGTTTGTTCCTCTCTCCTTCAAGGTGCCGGACACCAGTGGTTGCTCAGTGGGGGTGCTTAGACACACACAGACACACGCAGACACAGAGACACACACACAGAGACACACACAGACACACAGACACACAGACACACACCCCCTTCAGTTCTCTCCCTCTTTGTCCTCTCTCGCCCATAAGCCTCCCTTTTCTGGGCTTTGAGCCAGAGCAAGTGCCCCGGGGAGAAGGGCTCATGCTCCCCTCCCCTATGCCCTCTCTCTCCCTTCTCCCTGGAGTAGGAGCTCCCTGAAGATGATTTGGCGGTAGGAAAGTGTCAGGCTCTGAGAGGCTGGAGTGGTGGCTTTGGGGAGTTTATTTCCTCCTGTCATTATCATTGCTATTGGTACAATATACTGTAAAAACCAGGAAGAAAAAAATGCAACGAAGGAAGAGTTGGTCTAAAGGTAGGCATTTTCAAACTATTTTGATCATGTATATCCTAATAATAGATGAGTATTACCCTAATATATGTATATTCATTTATACATCATATTCATAAACTACTGTGGTAATGTGCCTATAAGACATACACACTTAAATGGATAATATAAAAATAAACATGAACAGATGTTCTGATATTTTCTTCATGAAGTGCAGTGAGTCATGTGAGCACCTCTGGGTAGAGTGTGCCCCACTCTAGAGAGCCCTGGTTCCCCAGTTTGCTGATGGATGCTCTGCTGGAGCAGTCTAGTGCCCTGTGAGAGAAGGCCTGTTTAGCTAGACCTTCCACCGTTAGGCGCTCTGATTTTCAGAAGCGAAGCAGGCAGGCCTAGCCCCCCCAGCCCTCGTGGTTTTTGCCTCGACTTTTACCAAGTTGCCTGGAGCTAAGCGGCGGAGCTCTCCTGGCCGCTACTCTGGGGGCAGTCCGTCGCTGTTATTCCCGAGCCCCTCAGTCAGTCCCAACAGTCTTCAGACATCCTAGGGTACAAGAGAAAAACCATTTTCTGGGGTTTAGGTGCAGCCCAGGTGTTGGTGAGGATGTACAGAAAGTGGAACTCTCGTGCCTTGCTGCTGGGAATGTCAGCTGGTACAAGCACTGTGGAAAGTAGTTTCTCGGTTCCTCAGAACTCTAAACAGAATTACTATATGATGCAGCAGTTCTACTCTGAGGTATATTGTTGTTGCTAAGTTGTGCCTGACTCTTTGCAACTTCCTGGAATGTAGCCCACCTGGCTCCTCTGTTCATGGGATTTCCCAGGCAAGAATACATCTCCAGGGGATCTTTCTAATCCAGGGATTGAACCCGCGTCTCTTATTTGGCAGGCGGATTCTTTACTACTGCGTCACCAGGAAGCATACACCTAGAAGAACTGAAAGCAGGAACTTGAATGCATACGTGTACTCCATTGTTCACTGCAGCATTATTTACAGTAACCAAAAGGTAGAAATAACCCAAGTGTCTGTCTAAACCATTGACTGGGTTAACACAATATGATATATATGTGTGTGTGTGTGTAAGCACAATGGACTATAATTCAGCCATAAGAAGAAATGGAATTCTTATTTTTTTTTTTAATTTTGGCCTCTTTTATTGGTCTTTCATTTTATTATTTTCATTTATACATCATATTCATAAACTACTGTGGTAATGTGCCTATAAGACATACACACTTAAATGGATAATATAAAAATAAACATGAACAGATGTTCTGATATTTTCTTCATGAAGTGCAGTGAGTCATGTGAGCACCTCTGGGTAGAGTGTGCCCCACTCTAGAGAGCCCTGGTTCCCCAGTTTGCTGATGGATGCTCTGCTGGAGCAGTCTAGTGCCCTGTGAGAGAAGGCCTGTTTAGCTAGACCTTCCACCGTTAGGCGCTCTGATTTTCAGAAGCGAAGCAGGCAGGCCTAGCCCCCCCAGCCCTCGTGGTTTTTGCCTCGACTTTTACCAAGTTGCCTGGAGCTAAGCGGCGGAGCTCTCCTGGCCGCTACTCTGGGGGCAGTCCGTCGCTGTTATTCCCGAGCCCCTCAGTCAGTCCCAACAGTCTTCAGACATCCTAGGGTACAAGAGAAAAACCATTTTCTGGGGTTTAGGTGCAGCCCAGGTGTTGGTGAGGATGTACAGAAAGTGGAACTCTCGTGCCTTGCTGCTGGGAATGTCAGCTGGTACAAGCACTGTGGAAAGTAGTTTCTCGGTTCCTCAGAACTCTAAACAGAATTACTATATGATGCAGCAGTTCTACTCTGAGGTATATTGTTGTTGCTAAGTTGTGCCTGACTCTTTGCAACTTCCTGGAATGTAGCCCACCTGGCTCCTCTGTTCATGGGATTTCCCAGGCAAGAATACATCTCCAGGGGATCTTTCTAATCCAGGGATTGAACCCGCGTCTCTTATTTGGCAGGCGGATTCTTTACTACTGCGTCACCAGGAAGCATACACCTAGAAGAACTGAAAGCAGGAACTTGAATGCATACGTGTACTCCATTGTTCACTGCAGCATTATTTACAGTAACCAAAAGGTAGAAATAACCCAAGTGTCTGTCTAAACCATTGACTGGGTTAACACAATATGATATATATGTGTGTGTGTGTGTAAGCACAATGGACTATAATTCAGCCATAAGAAGAAATGGAATTCTTATTTTTTTTTTTAATTTTGGCCTCTTTTATTGGTCCTTCATTTTATTATTTATTTTCATCCATCTTAATTCTTTGGCCCATGTGGGCCTTCCATCGCGGTGGCCTCTCCCATTGCAGAGCACCAGCTCTAGGCGCATGCACTCCAGAGCACTGGCTTGCAATTGGACACACTGGTTGCTGCTCTGTAGCATATGGGATCTTCCCGTGCCAGGGATTGAACTGGCGCCCCTTGCACTGCAAGGTGGACTCTCCACCTACTGAACCACCAGGGAAGCCCAAGAAATGGAATTCTGACATGTGCTACAACATGGGTGCACCTTGAGGACGTCATGCTTCCAGACACATCAGGCTGCTGTCCATGCATCCAGACGCAGATGGACAAATACTGCGTGATTCCACTTACATGGAGTACCTAGGATAGATATATATTTAGAAGCAGAGAGCTGAGAGGTTACTAGGGGCTTGGCAGAGGAGGGAATGGGGAGTTACTGCTAACAGAAGATTGTAATGTTTCTGTTTTGATAATGAAAATGTTTCAGGAATAAGTAATGGTGATGGTTATGCAATGTTGTGAATAGGATGAAATACGAAGAAAAAAACTTGAAAAAAAAAGAGGAAGCAGTGAGAGGAGGCTGGGGTGGAGAGACAGGCAGCTAATTCCCTCGTCTGAATGTGTTACAGCTACTGATCAGATGCCAGGCTGTCCCTTTCCCTGTGGGTCCCTGTGCCTGGCGTTAGGGCTGCTCGCATAGGACACCTGTGGCCACGCCCCGGCCCTTCTGAGTGGCTGTACAGGTAGATCTCCAGGCCCCCCAGGGGAACGGTCATCAAGATTGAGGCCATGAAGTGAGGCTGTCTGTCCCTCTTCTGTGCCCTGTCCCCGGTCACCTGATGATAGCTCCGGTGCCACAGCCCAGCACCCTGTGATCCAGGACACTCCTTTCTGGGTGTTCCATTGTCAGAGCTCTCAGATTTTCAGAAGCAGGTAATGATTTTTCTCTTGAGGGCTGGAATCATGCAGTAGGGCAGACAGATTTCTTTGGAGTTAAATTTAGGGCTTACAACCCAGGGGTGACTGAGAGAAGCTGTATTTAATAACTAACCCCACCACCCGAAAAGAAGAACAATGTCCTAAATTAAGCAACGTACACGGAACCTGAAGATACTTCAACCAAACTGGAACACATACCTCTTAAAATAAAAGATGCTAAAGTCTGGAAAATACCAAATAGGACTGCTGGATCAGGTGCTTGCCTCTCTGCTTTTCTATTTTTGCCACCCTCGTCCCAGCACTGCAGCTGCTCAGGGACAACGTTCCCCTCATCCGAGAGGCCTGGAGACCGTGTCCAAGGCCTCGCCTTGAGTGATCGTGGTCCCGGGTGGGGAGTGGAGGCCGCCTGTGCTCCACGTGTGGCGGCAGAAGCCAAGAGGGCCCTTGGCGAGCCGGACAACGCCCCTCTGAGAAATACTGCTGATTCCACTTACATGGAGTACCTAGGATAGATATATATTTAGAAGCAGAGAGCTGAGAGGTTACTAGGGGCTTGGCAGAGGAGGGAATGGGGAGTTACTGCTAACAGAAGATTGTAATGTTTCTGTTTTGATAATGAAAATGTTTCAGGAATAAGTAATGGTGATGGTTATGCAATGTTGTGAATAGGATGAAATACGAAGAAAAAAACTTGAAAAAAAAAGAGGAAGCAGTGAGAGGAGGCTGGGGTGGAGAGACAGGCAGCTAATTCCCTCGTCTGAATGTGTTACAGCTACTGATCAGATGCCAGGCTGTCCCTTTCCCTGTGGGTCCCTGTGCCTGGCGTTAGGGCTGCTCGCATAGGACACCTGTGGCCACGCCCCGGCCCTTCTGAGTGGCTGTACAGGTAGATCTCCAGGCCCCCCAGGGGAACGGTCATCAAGATTGAGGCCATGAAGTGAGGCTGTCTGTCCCTCTTCTGTGCCCTGTCCCCGGTCACCTGATGATAGCTCCGGTGCCACAGCCCAGCACCCTGTGATCCAGGACACTCCTTTCTGGGTGTTCCATTGTCAGAGCTCTCAGATTTTCAGAAGCAGGTAATGATTTTTCTCTTGAGGGCTGGAATCATGCAGTAGGGCAGACAGATTTCTTTGGAGTTAAATTTAGGGCTTACAACCCAGGGGTGACTGAGAGAAGCTGTATTTAATAACTAACCCCACCACCCGAAAAGAAGAACAATGTCCTAAATTAAGCAACGTACACGGAACCTGAAGATACTTCAACCAAACTGGAACACATACCTCTTAAAATAAAAGATGCTAAAGTCTGGAAAATACCAAATAGGACTGCTGGATCAGGTGCTTGCCTCTCTGCTTTTCTATTTTTGCCACCCTCGTCCCAGCACTGCAGCTGCTCAGGGACAACGTTCCCCTCATCCGAGAGGCCTGGAGACCGTGTCCAAGGCCTCGCCTTGAGTGATGCGTGGTCCCCGGGGTGGGGAGTGGAGGCCGCCTGTGCTCCACGTGTGGCGGCAGAAGCCAAGAGGGCCCTTGGCGACCGCGGCTGCCCGGCTCCTCATTAACTTCTCCCAGAATGGCTGCTTGCCCCTTGGTTCTTCTGGGTTGGGGGCTGCCTGTAACTCAGAAACGCCCTTGGTGCCACCCAGCTCTTGAGGCTCCGGTGGCCCACTGCTTCATCTCGGGCACTTGCTTTTGTTGTTGTTGTTGGTCCTGGATGCTGGGCCGACCGGGTGCATGAGCGATTCATGGGAACACAGGTTCAGGGGCCACACCGAGGTGCCCGTTCCCACAGGTAGAACCTGAGTTTGCAGGACCTCAAGATGTTTGAGGAAGTGTCACGTGGAGACAATGGCAACAGTATTAGTGATACAGACCGGGCCCGCATCTTGGAGGTGTCTCCAGGGGTCTTTATGCAGACAGCCTCACGACTCCATGAGGTGAATACTGGGACCACGCCCATTTAGAGCGAGAAAACTTGGGTCGTCTCCTGCTCAGGGGCACACAGCCAGCAACAGGTAAAGATGGGGTTTGCACCCACGCAGGCGGTCTCCAGGGGCCTGGGCACCTCTGCCTGCGGCCAGTCATTTCTGTCAGAGCCACTGGGCTGCCTCCTCACCTGGGACGCAGGATCAGGACTCAGGGCTTTGCTGGTCCTCCCTGTTGCAGGAAAAAGCACAGAATACAAGTTACCTGCCCGCCACCTTGCTCCCAGAGCCAGAGTGGGGTGAGGTCAGCCGGACTTAGGCAGGCAGGTTCATGCTTTCTGCATTTTGCATTTGGTTGGGCCCACCACAGACAAGTTTATCAAGATACCTACGACGGCCAGGCCCGACTCTGCGTGCTTCAGTACCTCACAATAGTCAGCGAGATATTCCCACTCTCATTTACAGGTGAGAAAGGCGAGGCTCAGAGAGGTGCTATCCGGACGGCTCACCCGACTTCAAGGCTGCTTGAGGGGATGGCGTGTGCTCCCAGGGCTGTGGGACAACGTTCCCCTCATCCGAGAGGCCTGGAGACCGTGTCCAAGGCCTCGCCTTGAGTGATCGTGGTCCCGGGGTGGGGAGTGGAGGCCGCCTGTGCTCCACGTGTGGCGGCAGAAGCCAAGAGGGCCCTTGGCGACCGCGGCTGCCCGGCTCCTCATTAACTTCTCCCAGAATGGCTGCTTGCCCCTTGGTTCTTCTGGGTTGGGGGCTGCCTGTAACTCAGAAACGCCCTTGGTGCCACCCAGCTCTTGAGGCTCCGGTGGCCCACTGCTTCATCTCGGGCACTTGCTTTTGTTGTTGTTGTTGGTCCTGGATGCTGGGCCGACCGGGTGCATGAGCGATTCATGGGAACACAGGTTCAGGGGCCACACCGAGGTGCCCGTTCCCACAGGTAGAACCTGAGTTTGCAGGACCTCAAGATGTTTGAGGAAGTGTCACGTGGAGACAATGGCAACAGTATTAGTGATACAGACCGGGCCCGCATCTTGGAGGTGTCTCCAGGGGTCTTTATGCAGACAGCCTCACGACTCCATGAGGTGAATACTGGGACCACGCCCATTTAGAGCGAGAAAACTTGGGTCGTCTCCTGCTCAGGGGCACACAGCCAGCAACAGGTAAAGATGGGGTTTGCACCCACGCAGGCGGTCTCCAGGGGCCTGGGCACCTCTGCCTGCGGCCAGTCATTTCTGTCAGAGCCACTGGGCTGCCTCCTCACCTGGGACGCAGGATCAGGACTCAGGGCTTTGCTGGTCCTCCCTGTTGCAGGAAAAAGCACAGAATACAAGTTACCTGCCCGCCACCTTGCTCCCAGAGCCAGAGTGGGGTGAGGTCAGCCGGACTTAGGCAGGCAGGTTCATGCTTTCTGCATTTTGCATTTGGTTGGGCCCACCACAGACAAGTTTATCAAGATACCTACGACGGCCAGGCCCGACTCTGCGTGCTTCAGTACCTCACAATAGTCAGCGAGATATTCCCACTCTCATTTACAGGTGAGAAAGGCGAGGCTCAGAGAGGTGCATGACTTGCCCAAGTTAAAGAGCTAATTAACGACAGAACCTCAATGTGATCTCCAGGACCATCTGATTAAACACATCTGTGACCTTTCCAACCTTTTCCAAGAGGGTGCAACAGGGCTGCCGTGACCTTCCATACTCCTGGCTTTGGAATAGGAGGAGGTTGGGGCGGAGGGGCCTCGTGCCTCCCCCAGGTGTCCTGCAGATCCTGCCCTAGAGAGAGGAACAGCCAGGATGCCCCCTCTGGGCGTGGCCAGGGGTGGGTGTGGAGCCGAGGGCCTCTTTTCTGGGCTGCTTCTCCGGTTGCCTGCGGCCGTAACTGTACACGCTCTGGACGGCGCTCTCTGGGCGGCTGGCGTGGAAGCCGAGGCAGGGTCGGTGCTCTTGAGGGGCCCGGACAGGTGTGAGGAGCAGGAGCCCTTCTGCCTCTGAGGCTCGTCCTCCCGTGAGCTGCAGAGGCTGGCGTCAGGATTGCCTGAAGGTGCTGGGGCCTTCCTGCAGCCCTGTCTGGCTGAGCTGCTGAGATTCCAGCATCTCTTGAGGTGCCTCGGGCATTCTGGTGAGTGTCGGAAACCAGCCTGGGGCTGTGGAGGGGAGTGGTTAGTCTGGGGACCTTGCTGAGAAAACCTTGCTGGATGACCTGAGTTTTCTAAAGCTTGAGGGCTTTGTAGTTGGGGTTTGGAAGAAACTGTCGTCACGGAGCAGGGAGGCATGTTTCAGAAGGTCAGGCTGTTCAGCCTGAGACCCCTGTCTCCTCACAGAGGCCCAGCCAGCCGTGGCCTTCGTGCAGGGGTGCAGAGTGGGGCTTCTGACTGGGTCTGTTCCTGGGAGGACGAACTGAGACCTGGGCGGTGGGGATGGAGGGCATGAAAGGACGCTGAAGGTGGACAAGTTTGGGTTCAAGGAGCTGGCAGGCAACTGCAGTGAGAGCTCCCTTCCTGTCCTGGGAAGCTGCCTGTGTGCCTCAGTGTCCCCATCTGTGTGCTGGGGGTGACGTTCCCCGGAGCCTCGGAGCTTCCGCTGCGGGGTGCAGCTGTTACACAGTCCTTGTTGTTGTTATTTATTATTTAGAGCCTCTGCTGTGGCTGAGCAGGGGCCTGTGAGCGGAGGATCACCTGGGCTGCGGGCACCCTGTCTCGGCTGGACCTTATGATCACCTGTTGGTAGTGAGCACTTATTGCTTCCCGGGGCTGCACCAGGTGTTCACGTGGGTTCATCCTGGAGCCCAAGGAGCCTTCCTGGGAGCTCCGCCCCCTCTGGTGGCCTCCTGCAGCACTTGTTTCTGCAGCGGGGTGTGCGTGTTCTTGTCTCCTCGCCTTCTTCTGTCCTTCCCACTCTCCACGGGCTGGTCTGATCCTTACGCTCCTGGTGCCTGGCGCCCAGGTCTTTGAGTAAACAGGTGGGGGGATTTGTGCGTGGAATCTAAATCTTCAGCGGCGTCTCGTCTCACTTCTGTTTGCTGGCTCAGCTGAGGCCCTGGGAGCCCATGCCTTCTGCACTAGGTGTTCCGTGGTGGCCGTGCCAGCTTCTCCGGGTGGGGTTTGGGGGGTGCTGCCAGTGGCTGCCTGGCAGACAAAAGGAAACAGGAGTCAGCATCCAGGAGTGCAGGTACCACAGGAGTGAAAGGATGTGTGGCCCGAGGCGGACGGACATTCACAGCGAGGGTTCCAGTTGGTAGAGCCCTGAAGGGGTGGGTGTGGGGGCAGAGGGGTGTGCGTGAGCTTGGCCTGGGCGGGAGGGTATGAGCCTGCGGCCTGGGGCGCACAGGAACCCGGGCTGCCAGTCATCGTCTTGTCATCAGTGGGTCCCTTGGGGGCAGGAGGTTTCAACTCTAAGAATCCACCGGTGTCCCCTGGGCCCCTCCCCCTGGGCTTGGCCTGGGTGAGCTGTGTGTGGAGGTGCAGGCCTCTGTGGCTTTGGAGGGCCCCTCCACCCAGGAGCTCCGTTTTATGGGAGAGCTGGAGCCAGGAACCGCACACTGATAAGAAGTGTTTTCATTCTCAGGGGCGTTAATGAACCCAGATTAGATTTCAACTGAGTGGGCCTTTTGTTGCAAGAGTCTTTCTAATCAAGGTAGTTTCAATACTGCTGTGGTTTCATGGAGCCAATTCAGGTTCATTACTTTGGTGTGTTACCACCCCAGGTATTCAGCCTCAACGTTATTACTTAGGGCCCCACTGGGTCCAGTTTTTCAAACTTGATTTAACTACTGGCCCGGTATCTCTCTCAGATATCACTCTCGTAAGGTACTGAGCCCGGAAAAAGGATAACCCCAGCATGTAGGCACGTTTTCTTGGCTCTCTGAATTTTATTAAACATTTACAAACGTGTTTTTTTGAAGTTGCTGCGGTAATCTGGCACAAACAAGATGGGCTTCGAATGTTCTTTCCAGTTGTCTTGCTTATGAATAATTGCATCAGTTCTCGCCATTTGGAGAGGGGCTGGAAAGGCATCAAGCAGCGGTGGAAGGGAAACCAGGCTGAAAGTAGGAAAGAAAGGCTGCCATGTCTGGCGGCAGGTCACCTCGTGTGAAGATGGGGCTTCCTGGCTCAGGCAGGGGATCCCCATCCCTCCATCCCCCAGCTTCCATTCTTCCAGCGGATACTGCTTGTGCTTCTGGGTGAAAGACTTCCTCATTCTTTTTCTTTTCATTATTTTTTCCTCTGGTTATTTCTGCTGTGTAATGAAGGAATTAGCAAATAAGAAGATGTTACCCCGTTCCTGCCACTCCAGGATGATGACGCTTAAGATCTTGTCATAGTTCCTTCTAGATGTGGGGAGACATTTAGAAATCTTTATTGACGTCTACACTCTTCATACATAAGGCTATGTATCTTGCCCTGGAAGGATAATTACTTCTTTTTATTTATTTTTATGGAAACAATGCATATTTGATTGTAGAAACTTTGGAAAATACAGAGGAAAAACACAAAGAGGAAAATTAAAAATTGCAGTAATTATTTTTCCATCCAGAGAACCACGCTTTGTGACTGTTTGCGTGTATTCCCTGCCCGTCTTTCTTTTCTCAAACATATACACACGTTATCTCTTCCCACGAATAGGGGTCATCCATATACAGACATCCTTTCTTTGCCCTTTGGACTTAACAATATCCCGTGAATATATATCATGAAATAAAGTGTTGCTTTGAGACGTGAGTTTTTAAAAAGAATTTGTTTATGTGAAATTTATACAATAGAAAATTAACTATTTTCAAGTGAGCAGCTCTTTTTTTTAAATTGTTTATTTATTTATTTTTGGCTATTCTGGGTTTTCATTGCTGCCACAGGCTCCTCTCTAGTTTCAGGGAGTGGGGGCTACTCGCTAGTTGAGGTAAGCAGGCCTCTTGTTGTGATGACTTCTCTCTTTTTTTAAATTTATTTTTCAGATTTTTTTTTGGCCACTTCTATTGGTCTTTCATTTATTCATTTTCATCCTTCTTTGTTCTTTGGCCTGTGTGGGCCTCCCATTGCAGTGGCCTCTCTCGTTGCAGAGCACCAGCTTCGGGCGCACGCGCTCCAGAGCTCCAGCTCTGTAGTTGGACACATCAGTCCAGCTGCTCCGCAGCACATGGGATCTTCCCAGGCCAGGAATCAAACCGGCGCCCCTTGCACTGCAAGGCGGTGTCCTTACCCACTGGACCACCAGGGAAGCCCAGTGACTTCTCTTGTTGTGGAACTCTGGCTCTAGGGCACACAGGCTTCAGTAGTTGCGGTACATGGGCTCCATAGTTGCGACTCCGAGGCTGCAGAGCACAGGCTCAACAGTTGTGACTCACGGGCTCAGTTGCTCCACAGCATGTGGGATCTTCCCGGATCAGGGATTGAGATTGTGCCTCTTGCATTGGCAGGCAAACTCTTCACCACTGAGCTACCAGGAAAGTCCCCTCCATTGTATTTAGTACCTTCACATGTTGTACAGCTAGTGTCTCTATCTAGTTTTAAAACATTTCCAACCCCTAAAGTAAAACTCCTTACCATTAAGCAATTTGCCTCCATTTCCCCAGCCTCTGGCAACCAACCAGTCTGCCTTCTATCTCTATAGATTTATTTGTTCTGGGTATTTCATGTAAATGCAATCATACATGGCACAAGAGTTTTAATGGCTGGATAGTATGCTTGTATGGATCTATTTGAAAAGGCCTTGGGTCTTCAGCATATTATCATCAAGGAGCTGAGATTCTGTCATGTGAATATACTATAATTTCTCTAATCCCGTACCTTTTTATTAAGAAAAATTTTTTTGGCTGCTCTGGGTGTTTGTTGTGGCATGAGGGCTTTCTCTAGGTGCAGTGCACAGGCTTAGTTGCCCCGTGGCATGTGGGATCTTAGTTACCCAACCAGGAATTGAATCTTTCCAGTGAGCTGCATTTGGAAGGCACCATCTTAACCACTGGACTACCAGGGAAGTCCCTAATCCCTTGTCTTTGGAGACTGAGGTTGTTTCCATTTTTTAAAATGCCTACAGATAATAATGCGATGAACATCTTTGTGCCTAAACCTTTTTTAAAATTTCTGATTAGCAAGGACACACATTCTTGACTATCCTGTGTAATTTAGTTTGGAACACACTTTTTTTTTTTTTTGTCTCCTTGAATGAAAGACACTAGCTTCTAACCTTTGAGCTCCCTGTTGCTTTTCTGGCAGTTTTCATCTCTGGCATCCAAGCCATTCCTTGGCAGAGGTGAGTAATGGGGCTGTAAACCATGAAGGTGATAATACCTCACCTTACACAAAGGTGCCACTTAGGAAGGTAGTACTTAACCTGCCACTTCCGTTGGAATCATCTGGGCTGATTTTGCTGAATCTTCCTGTTCTTCAAGGAAGGCATAACTTTTATAGAGACTGGTTAACCTGCTTTAGATCGTGTTGACAGGACTGGCCAGTGCTTGTGGAACTTGTAGCTGCCAGAGACCTCAGGTAAAAGCTGTTTGTTGCTTCCTGTTTCTCCTCCAGGTACTGAAAGTGCCAGAGTGAGGCTGGCTGTGAGATGCCCGGTGTAGACAGATTGTGGATTAGGGCTCAGCCAGGAGCAGAGTTCCTGGAGATACTTCAGATCTCTTGCGAAATCCAAGACTGGCAGGATGCCCCTTTATCCCCGTCGCAGGCCTGACTTAGATGTTAGTAAACTATGAGTTACCTCTGACTCTTCTGTGGCTTTGTGATCACGGGGCACGGAAGGGTTGTCAGCTGGTTCTGTGGGGAGAGAGTGAGAGTGTGCATACCACAGAATGAGCTGTGGGAGAAATACCGAAGTAAGGTCTTTGCTCACTATATCATTAATTAGTTGTGTGATGCTGGGCAAGACTCTGTCCTCTAGGAATCAGGTTGTCTGGACCTTAGGTGGGTGCTGACTTGTCCTGGGCATTGGTGCCTCCCTTCAGATTACACTCGTTAGACTGTCCTTGATGACTCTCCCTTCCAAGTCTGGGGCAGAGTGAGTGGGCACACTCAGCCTCAGTGCATCCACATATGTGGGCACACAGATATGTTCATGTGCGTGTACAGACACACACACACACACACACACACACACACACACATGCAGACTCCTCTGAGCTGCTCCATTATGATGACAGAATGTAGCTATTTACCTGGTCCCTATGGAAGTTATCAAGAAAGAACCTATTCCTACAAACTAGATTACTGGGTATGATTCTCCCCCTGCTTTCTAAGGGTCTGGGTGTGGTTTCTGAAATTTTCCCTTTTCTAGATGACTGGGTTTCTAACCATGCCTCAGTCATTTTAGATCTCTTATGTGGGCTCATTAATCCGACCTTCACTAATGTAACTGGGAGCAGTCCTTAAAATTCCATCCTGCTCCCTGTCTACGATTCTAGAGCTTTCTAGAGGTAGTCTGACTGTCTTATGGACATGACTGCTGGCTCATGCACAGCTTGGAGGGAACTCTGTCTATATCAGTAACTAAGCTTCACTGATTCTAAGCTGAAGTGTATACATTGTCTTCTCTGTTACTCTATAAATAACTGACTTATTCAATCAATTCAAACATTGAGAGCCAGAAGTTGTTCCTTTTTCCCAGACTGAAAGTGCCAGAGTGAGGCTGGCTGTGAGATGCCCGGTGTAGACAGATTGTGGATTAGGGCTCAGCCAGGAGCAGAGTTCCTGGAGATACTTCAGATCTCTTGCGAAATCCAAGACTGGCAGGATGCCCCTTTATCCCCGTCGCAGGCCTGACTTAGATGTTAGTAAACTATGAGTTACCTCTGACTCTTCTGTGGCTTTGTGATCACGGGGCACGGAAGGGTTGTCAGCTGGTTCTGTGGGGAGAGAGTGAGAGTGTGCATACCACAGAATGAGCTGTGGGAGAAATACCGAAGTAAGGTCTTTGCTCACTATATCATTAATTAGTTGTGTGATGCTGGGCAAGACTCTGTCCTCTAGGAATCAGGTTGTCTGGACCTTAGGTGGGTGCTGACTTGTCCTGGGCATTGGTGCCTCCCTTCAGATTACACTCGTTAGACTGTCCTTGATGACTCTCCCTTCCAAGTCTGGGGCAGAGTGAGTGGGCACACTCAGCCTCAGTGCATCCACATATGTGGGCACACAGATATGTTCATGTGCGTGTACAGACACACACACACACACACACACACACACACATGCAGACTCCTCTGAGCTGCTCCATTATGATGACAGAATGTAGCTATTTACCTGGTCCCTATGGAAGTTATCAAGAAAGAACCTATTCCTACAAACTAGATTACTGGGTATGATTCTCCCCCTGCTTTCTAAGGGTCTGGGTGTGGTTTCTGAAATTTTCCCTTTTCTAGATGACTGGGTTTCTAACCATGCCTCAGTCATTTTAGATCTCTTATGTGGGCTCATTAAGCCCACCTTCACTTAATGTAACTGGGAGCAGTCCTTAAAATTCCATCCTGCTCCCTGTCTACGATTCTAGAGCTTTCTAGAGGTAGTCTGACTGTCTTATGGACATGACTGCTGGCTCATGCACAGCTTGGAGGGAACTCTGTCTATATCAGTAACTAAGCTTCACTGATTCTAAGCTGAAGTGTATACATTGTCTTCTCTGTTACTCTATAAATAACTGACTTATTCAATCAATTCAAACATTAACTGAACCTCTCTCCTGTGTGCCAGGCACTGTACTACATACCAGGAAATCAAAGAGAAGTAAGTCATGGCCCTTCAAGATGCCCCAGTCCAGTGGGGATGAGCAGATATACAAACAACTGTAATGTGACCAGTGGCCTCATGTGGATTTGTGTAGAATGCAGCAGGAACAAAGATGGGAGGGCGATCCATTCCCTGGATAGATTCACTAGGAAGCAACATTGAAATGGGCCTCAGAGGTTGGATAGGATGTCGCCATGTGGATGGATAGGGGAAGAGCATTCTGGGAAAAACCTTTCATTCCATTTACTTGTTCCACCAGTCTTTCCTCCTGACCTGCCACAGGCACCTTGGTTTATTAAGACTTTAGATCTTCTTTTTTGTATTCTCTAGGGTACCTAGCATAGTACTTTATAGAATAGTTGTTTGGGAAATATTTGAGTAAATTAAAATCCATCTGGTATATAAAGTGAAGTGAAAGGTAGTCAGTAGTATCTGACTTGTGATCCCAAGGACTGTATGTAGCCTGCCAGGCTCCTCTGTCCATGAGATTCTCCAGGCAAGAATACTCAAATATGTAACCGTTTCCTTCTCCAGGGCATCTTCCCAACCCAAGGATTGAACCCAGGTCTCCCACACTGCAGGCAGATTCTTTACCATCTGAGCCATCAGGGAAGCCCTCTAATAGGTGAGGGAAGTAAAAATTACTCTGACATTTGCAGAAACTGAATTTCAAATGAAATGATATATATGGAAATAAAGCATGGGACAGCTCTAAGGTGTGTACTTAATAGTTACCTCTATTATGAGCTGTTTTTTTTTTTAAACATTTATTTATTTATTTTGGGGGTTGGGTTGGGGTGGGAGGGGAGCGGGCGGGCCACTTCTATTGGTCTTTCATTTCTCTGTTTTCATCCGTCTTTGTTGTTTGGCTCCTGTGGGCCTCCCATCGCGGTGGCCTCTGTTGTAGAGCACCGGCTCTGCGCTCGAGCTCCGGTGGCTGTCTTACAGCTGTACTGATTCTCTATAACATTGTCTTCTCTGTTCCTCTATAAATAACTGACTTATTCAATCAATTCAAACATTAACTGAACCTCTCTCCTGTGTGCCAGGCACTGTACTACATACCAGGAAATCAAAGAGAAGTAAGTCATGGCCCTTCAAGATGCCCCAGTCCAGTGGGGATGAGCAGATATACAAACAACTGTAATGTGACCAGTGGCCTCATGTGGATTTGTGTAGAATGCAGCAGGAACAAAGATGGGAGGGCGATCCATTCCCTGGATAGATTCACTAGGAAGCAACATTGAAATGGGCCTCAGAGGTTGGATAGGATGTCGCCATGTGGATGGATAGGGGAAGAGCATTCTGGGAAAAACCTTTCATTCCATTTACTTGTTCCACCAGTCTTTCCTCCTGACCTGCCACAGGCACCTTGGTTTATTAAGACTTTAGATCTTCTTTTTTGTATTCTCTAGGGTACCTAGCATAGTACTTTATAGAATAGTTGTTTGGGAAATATTTGAGTAAATTAAAATCCATCTGGTATATAAAGTGAAGTGAAAGGTAGTCAGTAGTATCTGACTTGTGATCCCAAGGACTGTATGTAGCCTGCCAGGCTCCTCTGTCCATGAGATTCTCCAGGCAAGAATACTCAAATATGTAACCGTTTCCTTCTCCAGGGCATCTTCCCAACCCAAGGATTGAACCCAGGTCTCCCACACTGCAGGCAGATTCTTTACCATCTGAGCCATCAGGGAAGCCCTCTAATAGGTGAGGGAAGTAAAAATTACTCTGACATTTGCAGAAACTGAATTTCAAATGAAATGATATATATGGAAATAAAGCATGGGACAGCTCTAAGGTGTGTACTTAATAGTTACCTCTATTATGAGCTGTTTTTTTTTTTAAACATTTATTTATTTATTTTGGGGGGAGGTGGGGTGGGGAGGGAGGGGGACGGGCGGGCCACTTCTATTGGTCTTTCATTTGTCTATTTTCATCCGTCTTTGTTCTTTGGCTCCTGTGGGCCTCCCATTGCGGTGGCCTCTGTTGTCGCAGAGCACCGGCTCTGGGTGCATGCGCTCCAGAGCTCCGGCTCGGTAATTGGACACATCAGTCCAGCCGCTCCGCTGGCACATGGGATCTTCCCAGGCCAGGGATCGAATCGGCGCCCCCTGCACTGCAAGGCGATGTCCTTACCCACTGAACCACCAGGGAAGCCCTATGAGCTGTTTTTATTTTGTTCTCTTCCCAAGAAATTTATTTGGAGGATTTCTGTGACCTTTCAAGTAACTATAGTACCCTATAATTATTAGTTTTTTATGCTGTCCTCTGATGATAATGATGGATAAGAGAACATTTATGGTGATGTTTTTATTTTATTTCATGATTATTTTGCTAGTTTCAGCAAAATATAAAGGGCCAGAAATCCTACAAATCCCTCTTAATTTGTGAAGATCCCTCATCTTTGTGTTACATTTGCTTCTTACCTACTAAAGCCCTGAACTTCCTTTTTGACTCCTCGGTTCAGTTTAGCTTCCTGTGGGTCTGAAGGGTCACTTTCTGAACTTTATAGACGTTTATCTTTGGTGAGTCAACTTTCTGATTGTGATAAAGGCGAAACTATTCTTTTTTATTTATTTTATTTTTTTTATTTATTTATCTTTTGGGGGAGGGGAGGCAGGAGGACGGGTGGGCCACTTCTATTGGTCTTTCATTTCTCTATTTTCATCCGTCTTTGTTCTTTGGCTCCTGTGGGCCTCCAGTCGCGGTGGCGTCTGTAGTCACAGAACGCGCATGCGCCCCAGAGCTCTGGCTCGGTCATTGGACACATGGGTCCAGCCGCTCCGCGGCCCGTGGGACCTTCCCAGGCCAGGGATCAAACTGGCGCCCCTTGCACTGCAAGGCGGTGTCCTTACCCACTGGACCACCAGGGGAAGCCCCAAACTATTATAAACCTTTGTGATTTGTCACATTCTCGTCTTTCCAGTTTCTCGAGGAGGAAGGGAAGAAAAGCAACTTCTTTGCAATAGTGCCCTCTTTGCATTTTCCTGCAGAGTAGGTAATAGACTTTTCATTTGCATGATCAACAAAAGTAAAATAAACACAAACTGGAAAAACATCATCCAATCAACTAGGTAAATTTACCTTTAGGCAGTAGCTTCAGTTGTGCCCCTAAATGAACTATTTATTCAAACATTAGAAGTTAACCAGTGGGGCTTCCCTGGTAGCTCAGTGGTGAAGAGTTTGCCTGCTGGGCTTCCCAATGGATGATGGATGAAAAATAGACAAATGAAAGACCGATAGAAGTGACCCACCTGCCCCCGCCTCCCTCCCCACCCCACCCCTCAAAGAATAAATAAATAAATAAATGTTAAAAAAAAAAAAAGAGTTTGCCTGCCAATGCAGGAGACATGGGTTCAATCCCATGTGAGCAGCTAAGCCTGTGAGCCACAACTATGGAGCCTGTGCTCTAGAGCCTTGGAGCTGCAACTATTGAGCCCATGTGCCACAACTACTGAAGCCTGTGTGCCCTAGAGCCAGAGTTCTGCAACAAGAGAAGTCACTGCGAGAAGAAGCTTGCTAGTCTCCACTAGAGTAACCCCCACTCCCTACAACTAGAGACAAACTTGCAGCAACAGTGAAAACCAAGAATATACAAAAATAATTAAATAAAGTTAAAAAAAAGACACAACCAAATAAGCAATATTAAAAAAAAAAAAAAGTTAACCAGTGAAGGGACTTCCCTGGTGGCTCAGTGGTGAAGACTCTGAGCTCTCCATGCAGGGGGCTGGGTTTGATCCCTGGTCAGGGAAGTAGATCCCACATGCTGCAACTAAAGATCCCAAGTGCCACAACTATGACCTAGTGCAGCCAAATAAATAAATAAATAAATAAATAAATACATAAGCTAACCAGTGAAGAACTCTGACCTAAGCTTGGTCAGTGTAAGTTCTTCTTTTTCGGTGCAAAAATAGGTAGAGCATAAAATGCAATCTTGTATTTCAATCAGGTCACCAAGGGTTTTAGTTTATTACCATTCTGCAGAGCCCCAGTCCTCATAATCTGGTCTGTCTTATTTACTTTTAAAATTGAATGGTGTACATAATTGCTGGATTTTTTTTTTTTTTTGGTGACTTTAAGATACTGGACCACCAGGGGAAGCCCCAAACTATTATAAACCTTTGTGATTTGTCACATTCTCGTCTTTCCAGTTTCTCGAGGAGGAAGGGAAGAAAAGCAACTTCTTTGCAATAGTGCCCTCTTTGCATTTTCCTGCAGAGTAGGTAATAGACTTTTCATTTGCATGATCAACAAAAGTAAAATAAACACAAACTGGAAAAACATCATCCAATCAACTAGGTAAATTTACCTTTAGGCAGTAGCTTCAGTTGTGCCCCTAAATGAACTATTTATTCAAACATTAGAAGTTAACCAGTGGGGCTTCCCTGGTAGCTCAGTGGTGAAGAGTTTGCCTGCTGGGCTTCCCAATGGATGATGGATGAAAAATAGACAAATGAAAGACCGATAGAAGTGACCCACCTGCCCCCGCCCCCCCCCCCCACCCCCCCCCCCAAAAAAAAAAAAAAAAAAAAAATGTTAAAAAAAAAAAAAGAGTTTGCCTGCCAATGCAGGAGACATGGGTTCAATCCCATGTGAGCAGCTAAGCCTGTGAGCCACAACTATGGAGCCTGTGCTCTAGAGCCTTGGAGCTGCAACTATTGAGCCCATGTGCCACAACTACTGAAGCCTGTGTGCCCTAGAGCCAGAGTTCTGCAACAAGAGAAGTCACTGCGAGAAGAAGCTTGCTAGTCTCCACTAGAGTAACCCCCACTCCCTACAACTAGAGACAAACTTGCAGCAACAGTGAAAACCAAGAATATACAAAAATAATTAAATAAAGTTAAAAAAAAGACACAACCAAATAAGCAATATTAAAAAAAAAAAAAAGTTAACCAGTGAAGGGACTTCCCTGGTGGCTCAGTGGTGAAGACTCTGAGCTCTCCATGCAGGGGGCTGGGTTTGATCCCTGGTCAGGGAAGTAGATCCCACATGCTGCAACTAAAGATCCCAAGTGCCACAACTATGACCTAGTGCAGCCAAATAAATAAATAAATAAATAAATAAATACATAAGCTAACCAGTGAAGAACTCTGACCTAAGCTTGGTCAGTGTAAGTTCTTCTTTTTCGGTGCAAAAATAGGTAGAGCATAAAATGCAATCTTGTATTTCAATCAGGTCACCAAGGGTTTTAGTTTATTACCATTCTGCAGAGCCCCAGTCCTCATAATCTGGTCTGTCTTATTTACTTTTAAAATTGAATGGTGTACATAATTGCTGGATTTTTTGTTTTTTTGTTTTTTTTGGTGACTTTAAGATATCTTGCAGATTGCAGTCACTCTATACCTCACAAGAACTTGCTGATAGTTTTCTTTGATTCATATATTCTTACCAAAATGCAAGGCATTTAAGCTGGTTACTATGAAGAAGATCGAGGTTTAAGAGTTGTCTATGAGAATGTGTATAGTATCATCTCTATGCCTCTATATAAGCTGTTCCCCTCTGCCTGGAGTGCCCTTTCTTTGTCTCCTCTTGTGCATGTGGCAAACTTGATCCTTAGCCTTTAAGACATAGCTCAAACCTCCCTGTCTTATTTAGGGGCAGTGTACCCCAACCTGGGTCTATAGATTCCTTGAGTAGAACCTTAGAATTCTTGCAGTAAGTTGGCAAGTTCACATGGATACTAAACATCATCTGCAGACTGAATAAACAATATGTCGTTTGTCAAAAGTGTTTTTCAAGTGTATGTAGATGCCATTGTAAAGGTGAAATTAAAATATCTGAATTTACTTTAAATGCCTTACTGAATTCATAGTCGCTCTGTGTCCTTTTGTATTTTTATACTAAAAAATAACTAAAGATATACCCATTAAGGGCTTCCCTGAGGGCTCCATGGGTAAAGAATTCACCTGCAGTGTAGGGGACATAAGAGACTCAGGTTCGATCCCGGGGTCAAGAAGATTCCCTGGAGAAAGACATGGCAACTGGATCCAGTATTCTTGCCTGAAAAAATCTCATGGACAGAGGAGCCTTGTGGTCTATAGTCCATGGAGTCACAAAGAGTCACAATGACTGAGCGACTAAGCATACATAAGTGTTACAATGAATTTTTTTTTTTTTTTGGCCACATCCATTGATCTTTTGCAGCGGACTCTCCCATCATAGAGCACTGAGTCTGGGTGCACATGCTCCAGAGCTCCGGCTCCGTAGTTGGGCACATCGGTCCAGGTGCTCCACGGCACGTGGGATCTTCCCAGGCCAGGGATCATACCGGCGCACCCTGCACTGCAAGGCGGTGTCCTTACCCACTGGACCACTAGGGAAGCCCCTATGAATTTTTTTAAGTTAAAAATTTTACTTGGGGCTTCCCTGGTGGTCCAGTGGATAAGGACACCGCCTTGCAGTGCAAGGGGCGCCGGTTCGATCCCTGGCCTGGGAAGATCCCACGTGCCACGGAGCGGCTGGACCCATGTGTCCAATTACCAAGCCGGGCTCTAGAGCACATGTGCCCAGAGCCGGTGCTCTGCGACAACAGAGGCCACCACGACAGGAGGCCCACACAGGCCAAAGAACAAAGATGGATGAAAATAGACAAATGAAAGACCAATAGAAGTAGCCCGCCACCCACCTCCCTCCCTGACCCGCGTCCCCCACCAAAAAAAATTAAAAATTATTCTTACTTTTTTTTAGCTAGGGTTATGTTTAGTTACAAATCATAGAAAACCTGACATGGCAGAGATGTACTTAAATTTACTTCTACTTCACCTGAAAGTCTGGGAGGTGTCATCTCAGACCTGTTAGGCTGGCCTTAAAAAGTCTTATGGGTCCCAGAACTCTAATTTTGCTCTGCTCTGCATCCTGTTTTAGACATTTGTCAAAAGTGTTTTTCAAGTGGATGTAGAGGCCATTGGAAAGGTGAAATTAAAATATCTGAAGTTACTTTAAATGCCTTACTGAATTCATAGTCGCTCTGTGTCCTTTTGTATTTTTATACTAAAAAATAACTAAAGATATACCCATTAAGGGCTTCCCTGAGGGCTCCATGGGTAAAGAATTCACCTGCAGTGTAGGGGACATAAGAGACTCAGGTTCGATCCCGGGGTCAAGAAGATTCCCTGGAGAAAGACATGGCAACTGGATCCAGTATTCTTGCCTGAAAAAATCTCATGGACAGAGGAGCCTTGTGGTCTATAGTCCATGGAGTCACAAAGAGTCACAATGACTGAGCGACTAAGCATACATAAGTGTTACAATGAATTTTTTTTTTTTTTTGGCCACATCCATTGATCTTTTATTTATTTATCTTTGTTCTTCGGCCTGCGTGAGCCTCCCATTGCAGCGGACTCTCCCATCATAGAGCACTGAGTCTGGGTGCACATGCTCCAGAGCTCCGGCTCCGTAGTTGGGCACATCGGTCCAGGTGCTCCATGGCATGTGGGATCTTCCCAGGCCAGGGATCGTGCAGAGCACCCTGCACTGCAAGGCGGTATCCTTACCCACTGGACCACCAGGGAAGCCCCTATGAATTTTTAATTTAAAAAATTTTACTTGGGGCTTCCCTGGTGGTCCAGTGGATAAGGACACCGCCTTGCAGTGCAAGGGGCGCCGGTTCGATCCCTGGCCTGGGAAGATCCCACGTGCCGTGGAGCGGCTGGACCCATGTGTCCAATGACCGAGCCGGAGCTCTTGGGCACATGCGCCCAGAGCCGGTGCTCTGCAACAACAGAGGCCACCACGACGGGAGGCCCATGCGGGCCAAGGAACAAAGATGGATGAAAATAGACAAATGAAAGACCAATAGAAGTGGCCCGCCACCCACCTCCCTCCCTGACCCGCGTCCCCCACCAAAAAAAAATTAAAAAAAAAAAATTATTCTTACTTTTTTTTAGCTAGGGTTATGTTTAGTTACAAATCATAGAAAACCTGACATGGCAGAGATGTACTTAAATTTACTTCTACTTCACCTGAAAGTCTGGGAGGTGTCATCTCAGACCTGTTAGGCTGGCCTTAAAAAGTCTTATGGGTCCCAGAACTCTAATTTTGCTCTGCTCTGCCATCCCTGGTATACGGTCTTCATCTCAGTGCTCAAGATGGCTGTTTGTGCTCCAGTCATTCTGTCTGTATTCCAGACAGCAGGGGATAGGATCGCCTCCCTAGGTACCCTACTCCAAACACACAGAGTTGTGGCTTTAGGAGCATCAGGGAAAAACTTTTTACTAGGAGAATGGATCCCTGGAGCCTTCTCACGGTGGGCATCTCTTCCCATCGTTGGTGTAGGAGCTCTTCCTCCATTCCTTTGAGGGCCAGTCTGCCTTAACCTGAGATTTCCACCTGGTCGTCAGGGCCGTGCCCACTGGTTCTCCATAGTCTCACCCGCAAAGGCTAAGGCATGGCCTACAGGAAAAGAGGAAACCCCTCTCAGTTCTTGGAAAACATTCTTAGCTCTCTGCTTTCCCTCTGTTCTTGGTTGTCCTCCTCAGCTTCCACTCACTCATTCTAACAATTTGCTGTCTGGTTTTCACCGTCCACCTCTTAAGATCTGCTTGGCTTCCTACTCACCAAGTCCAAAGGCCATTCATCGTCAGGCCTAATTCCCCGCACTTTTTCGAGTTTGACTTTAGTGACCAGAATCTTTCTCAAAACCTCATCTTGCTGGTGGTTCAGGTTGCTCAACTTCTCTTGTCCTGTATCTCCTGTTTCGGTTGCTCTCTCTCCTCTGAATGTCTGTGGCTCATCATCTCCATACTTTGATGGCCTTTGCTACTTTCTTTCTTGTATTTTGGTTTACTTTGGGTGATTTTTTTTTTTTTAAGATTTATTTATTTATTTTGGGGGGCGGGTGGGATGGGGAGGGAGGGGAGCAGGCGGGCTACTTCTATTGGTCTTTCATTTGTCCATTTTCATCCATCTTTGTTCTTTGGCCCGTGTGGGCCTCCCATCGTGGTGGCCTCTGTTGTCGCAGAGCACCGGCTGTGGGCGCATGCGCTCCAGAGCTCCGGCTCAGTGATTGGACACATCAGTCCAGCCACTCCGCGGCACGTGGGATCTTCCCAGGCGAGGGATCGAACCGGTGCCCCTTGCACTGCAAGGCGGTGTCCTTACCCACTGCACCACCAGGGAAGCCCCACTTTGGGTGATTTCTATTTCTCTTTTAACTCTGTGCTGAACTCTCAGGGCAAAATCTGATCCTTAATGCTCTTTTATCCTCTCCCAGGTACTGAGGACAAGCATCCAGGGGGCAGTCAGACAATGAAATGAATGTGTAGTCTTGGTGGGATTTGTTGTAAGTTAACTGGTTGATGATATTTCTCAAAGTGTTTTCTAGAGACCTGTCTTGTGTGTACAAGGAGGTTTGTTTAAAAGGCAGGTTTTAGGGTCCTATCCAGATTTACTGAACCAGATTCACTGGGAGTATGGTTCTGCAGCCTGCATTTTTAACACCCCCCCCCCCCCAGGTGAATTCATTCACACGGAAATCTGAGAATTCCTGGCTTAATGGACAGTGGACCAATCTTAAATATATCTCAGCTGCTAAGCATGGAATGTCTTCTAGATGAAGCCTGGCAAGTGAGCTTGATCCTGTCCCCTCCTTCCTATCTGTAGGGGAGCCAGGGCTTGGTGGAAGGCGTGGCTTTGGGACGTGGTGAATGGGAGGGGAGAACAAAGCAGCTGAGAGGATTGCACTGAATCAGAGGGACTGGTAAGGGTTACCACGTGGAGATGAGAAGATAAAGAGAAGAGGGCTTGGGGGGCTTTCTGGGAGGAGGAACCCAAGGTAAGGAGGTGAGAAATCCAGAGTATGGGAATGACTAGGCGTGTGGATGGAAACATGTGAGGGGAAGCACAAGAAGGACTCAGCTCGTGAGTACTTGGACGCCCTACTGCGGAGGAGACCTCCTGCCCTAGAGACGAAGCTGAGGAAGGGAGAGTGTGGGCATCTGTGTGGGCGGTTACCTGCAAGGCCTGCTGTTGTCCCTCTGTGTTGAGGGTATGCCTGGGGCCTGGAGTGGGGAGAGTTGGGGAAAGGTTTATAGAGAGGGCTGTGGGAAACCTGGAGGTCATGATCATGTCCTAAAACACTTCCATCCACGTTTAATGTCAGTGTATCTCGTTGCTTCATGTTTCTGTGCCTTTTTTCTCTTTTTCCAATATTCTCCAGCTCCTATGAAACTGCTAGAGGGCTGTGTGTGTGTGTGTGTGTCTGTGTGTGTCTTTCATCCTGCCTCACAGCTCAGCCTAGCCATGTGTGTGTGTTTGTATATATATTTTTTGTGCAGATGCGATTTTACTATTTTCCTTTCTTCTTGTTGCTATGACTGCTGTCACCTTCCCGATGTGAGGGAAATAGAGGGCAAGGCAGTGTGATACATTCAGATATGTTTTTTCAACCCGCTGCTTGAGGAGCAGTCACTTCTTCAGTGGTCACCACAGTGGCTTACAAATACCGCAGCTCCCGAGGTCCTGTAGGGCCCTGGCATCTGTATTGTTTACGAGCTCCAGGGGAAGCGTGTTGATGCTGATGTAGCTGCGTTTTGGAAACGTCCAGCCCAGATAACCCAGCTCCTTTGCCCTTTTACCAAGGGATTAAAGGCCTGCGAATTCCTCAGCTGGGATGGGGTTTTTTAACTTGAGAATGACTCCTTCTTCTTCCACTTTGATCAGCAGAGAGGAAAATACCTCACAGAGTAGCGAAGTGGCCTAGAGAATGTTCCCTCAGGTATCCTCTGCATGGTGGGTGAGTGTTGCCGGAGCCAGTCTAACAGAATGCTCATTAAGACCCGCAGCAAGTTGGGGCCTGTCAGTAATGAGTCCTCTTTGCTGTTTTCTACAGAAATTTCACTTCACAACCTGATTTGCCTTCAAATAACCTGATTTGCCATTCTAATGAGGCACTGAAGTTGGGCTTTGTGGGCAGGTTAGTGGCGTCCTCCATGCCTCCTGATGCTGTGAATCTCTTGGGAGACACTTGAAGTGAAATTCTTTGAACACATCAAAAAAGTCAATACAAACAAACAGAAATCTCCATGATTCCTAAGCCTTAAAAATATTCAATGTTCAATGTCAGAGTTCCTATCCACCCTCACTTGAAGACTGATGTAATCCTGCCTTGTGATCTGAAGGAAGGAAGGAAGGAAGGAGGGTTTCACACTCTTAAGAGGCAGAAGAGGGGATGATTTCAGGTTTTGCTACAGCAGGTGTCCAGTCCTCTTCAGGCTGTTATCCAGTGACTAGACTGGGAGGAGCTCCTGGGACAAAACCCGGAAGCCGGAGCGTCAGACCCACTGGACAGAGGTGTGTGGGTGCTGGTTCCCTTTCAGCCTCCAACAGGAGCCAGGAAGAGAGACGGTGGTGCTGCGGATGGTGCCTGCTGCCCCTGTGAGGCAGGCTCTGGAAAGTGAGCGA
Source organism: Tragulus kanchil (assembly GCA_022376925.1). Lineage (NCBI taxonomy): Eukaryota > Metazoa > Chordata > Mammalia > Artiodactyla > Tragulidae > Tragulus > Tragulus kanchil. Next base: position 103,827,597 of record JAIOJX010000006.1, on the reverse strand, counting down.
CTTCCCAATGAGAGAGGCTCTGGCTACCCTGTAAGTGAGGAGACCAAGGAGACAGGAGGGGAGGGCATCAGCCTGGCTCTCGTCTGTGGCTCAGTCATGAGCAGACAGGAATGGGCCTTAAGGATGTTCCCTTAAAAACAAAACCACACACACCCGTGACCTACATGATAGAGCAAAGCATCAGTGTCCTTTGAGCCAGTGAGTGAAAGGAGAGACTTTGGGGCATTTTAGTTTCTGATCGCATCCCCACTGGGCCCACGGTCCAGCCTTTTCCTAGGCCCAGATCCTTGATTCCGTTGAAGCTGCTTTTAGTATGACCTTGCTGCATCCTGGTTTTCAGAGCTATACTTAATGTTTTTGGGTGAGTAGAAGTGGCCTAGAGAATGTTCCCTCAGGTATCCTCTGCATGGTGGGTGAGTGTTGCCGGAGCCAGTCTAACAGAATGCTCATTAAGACCCGCAGCAAGTTGGGGCCTGTCAGTAATGAGTCCTCTTTGCTGTTTTCTACAGAAATTTCACTTCACAACCTGATTTGCCTTCAAATAACCTGATTTGCCATTCTAATGAGGCACTGAAGTTGGGCTTTGTGGGCAGGTTAGTGGCGTCCTCCATGCCTCCTGATGCTGTGAATCTCTTGGGAGACACTTGAAGTGAAATTCTTTGAACACATCAAAAAAGTCAATACAAACAAACAGAAATCTCCATGATTCCTAAGCCTTAAAAATATTCAATGTTCAATGTCAGAGTTCCTATCCACCCTCACTTGAAGACTGATGTAATCCTGCCTTGTGATCTGAAGGAAGGAAGGAAGGAAGGAGGGTTTCACACTCTTAAGAGGCAGAAGAGGGGATGATTTCAGGCTTTTTGCTACAGCGGGTGTCCAGTCCTCTTCAGGCTGTTATCCAGTGACTAGACTGGGAGGAGCTCCTGGGACAAAACCCGGAAGCCGGAGCGTCAGACCCACTGGACAGAGGTGTGTGGGTGCTGGTTCCCTTTCAGCCTCCAACAGGAGCCAGGAAGAGAGACGGTGGTGCTGCGGATGGTGCCTGCTGCCCCTGTGAGGCAGGCTCTGGAAAGTGAGCGACTTCCCAATGAGAGAGGCTCTGGCTACCCTGTAAGTGAGGAGACCAAGGAGACAGGAGGGGAGGGCATCAGCCTGGCTCTCGTCTGTGGCTCTGTCATGAGCAGACAGGAATGGGCCTTAAGGATGTTCCCTTAAAAACAAAACCACACACACCCGTGACCTACATGATAGAGCAAAGCATCAGTGTCCTTTGAGCCAGTGAGTGAAAGGAGAGACTTTGGGGCATTTTAGTTTCTGATCGCATCCCCACTGGGCCCACGGTCCAGCCTTTTCCTAGGCCCAGATCCTTGATTCCGTTGAAGCTGCTTTTAGTATGACCTTGCTGCATCCTGGTACCAAGCCTTCTTCCCTTCAGACCTGCTATACATAAAGCCAACTCCACTTTCCCCCCATCTCCTTCCTGTGTCCCCACCAGCCCATTACCTCCAGAGAGTGCCAGATACTCCTGGATCAAAATTGGTATCCTGTCCCTTGCTTAGAAACCATTTGGAGCTTCCACTTATTCAGCTGATAAAGTCCAGTGATTTCAGTCCAGTCCTCCTTTCCTATCAGGCGTGTATCTATCCATGTATCCTACACTTACCAAGTACTGCAGGGCTTCGTGAAGTTCAAGGGTCCACAGGTGCATATGACAGAGAGAGGTGTAATCCTTAAGGAACTCTCAGGCTGTTGGAGAAGACAGACAACATTCAAGTACGGAGGCAAGTTTGATGAACTGTGGGATGACCGAGGAGGAGCACCTATGGATAAGTGAATTGGATATGTTCATAGTCCCCCAGAGTTTATAAGATCAGAAACCCCCAGATGTTGGGAAAAAGCCCAGCAGTTTTAGTATTAGGAGGGATAATGATAATAAAGCTTTTTCATTATACAGACTTCAACTAAACTTGGGTCTTCCTGATGGCTCAGACAGTAAAGAATCTGCCTGCAATGTGGGAGACCTGGGTTCGATCCCTGGATTAGAAAGATCCCCTGGAGAAGGGAATGACAACCCACTCCAGTATTCCTGCCTGCGAATTCCATGGACGGAGGAGCCTGGCGGGCTGCAGTTCATAGAGTTGCAAAGGAGTCAGACACAACTCAGCAACTTGCACTCGCTCGCTCACTCACCACATCACACTAAGCTTGGTTTAAAGGATTAACTCTTCTGAGCCTCAACTTGCTCATCTGTAAATCAAGTAAGGCATAGTAATAGCACAAGTCTCATAAGATTGTTAAGGTTTAAGTGAGATAATGTGTATTTGTAGAACATAACTGTTCAATAAATATTGGCTGTTACAACTATTATCACACTCAGAGAAGACAATTTCTCCAAGATTTGTGAAGGGAAGTCACTGAAAATACAGAGGAAAACATCTCCAACCATTTGCTCAGCATGTATCTAACAAGTCTTATAAAGTGATCTGTTGTAACACGCCTCAGCACAAGTGAAAGAAATAACTCCAGCAATTCAATCCATCAGTGAAAGAAATCTACTGGATAGAGTAATACCTTGTTTTATCAACTGTGGATTTTGCACACTGGATTTTTTTTTTTAAGGAGAGGTATTTTAATACTTGTCAGGTGATTTGGTGTGGTTGTTCCCAAAGACAGGCAGCATCAGAATTGCCTTTAAAATACAGATTCTAGGATTCTGCCTTTCTCCCCTACCCCAGACTGTTCCATTATACCTGGATAGGGCCTAGAAGTCTGCATTTTAAATAAGTGCCTCCAGGGACTTCTGGTTTGGGACTCAGGAAACCCAGGACAGAATCTGGGCTTAGCTTCTTCCAGTGCTGCCTCAGTCTACCTGGGGGACATCCTGGTCCCTCTGACTCTGGGAGTCCCAGGGTTGTCAGGAATGGGCATCTGAAAGATGAGTGAGAGCACCTCTGTGTGGGCTCAGGAAAAGTAAGGGATTATCATTCCTATTTATTCATTACCATAATCCCCTTTTCTCTGATGATTGAATCAGAGTTACCAGTGTAATACAACATAGCTTTTAAGCCTGTAGTTGATTCTGATAGGATTTAATGTTGTAAAATAAGTAGCAAGAACCTTTGCTCTGGCCTGAAAACAAATTCTTTGCTGTTCAAAAGCCTATGATTCTGAGCTGCGGTCTGTCTCTGGAGGGAGGACCATGCCAGACATTTATGATTAGGAGTGGAAAGCTTGTGGTCTGTGTTCTCCTGAAAAGGTAGCCACTAGCCACATGGGGCTATTGAGAACTGGAAATTCTCCTAGACTGGATTGAGTTATATTGTGGCTTTGAAATACATAGCATTGAGAAGACTAGTACTGATCACATGTTGCAAATGATAGTATTTCGGATATATTTAGCTAAAACATATTATTAAAATTAATTGTACTGATTTCTTTTCCCCCCATTTTATTGGAGAATAGTTGCTTTACCGTGTTGCATTAGTTTCTGCTGTACAGCGAAGTGAATCAGCCACGTGTAGACATAGGTACCCTCTTGAATTTCCTTCCCATTTAGGTCACCACAAAGTGTTGAGTAGAGTTTGCAGTGGTATAGAGTCCGTTCTCATTAGTTATCTGTTTTTGTTTTTTAATTTTGGCTTCTTTTATTGGTCTTTCATTTAGATGTTTTCATCCATCTTTGTTCCATGGCCCGTGTGGGCCTCCCATCGCAGTGGCCTCTCTTGTTGCAGAGCACTGGCTCTGGGTGCATGCGCTCCAGAGCGCTGGCTGGTAATTGGACACACTGGTCCAGCCTCTCCACAGCACGCGGGATTCTCCCAGGCCAGGGATCGAACCAGCGCGCCTTGCACTGCAAGGTGGACTCTACCCACTGGACCACCAGGGAAGCCCCTAGTTGTCTGTTTTATACATTGTAGTGTATATATGTCTATCTCAGTCTCCCACTCTGTCCCACCCTCCTCTTTTGACCGTTTTTAGTGTGGCTGCTGTGGTGTTAGTCGTTCAGTCATGTCTGACTCTTTGTGACCCTATGAACTATAGTCCGCCAGGCTCCTCTGTCCATGGGATTCTCCAGGCAAGAATACTGAAGTGGGTTGTCATGCCCTTCTCCAAAAAAAAAAATGTTATTAATATTTTGTCAATGTGAAAAGGATAAACATTATGTAAACTTTAGAATGAAAATAGAATACACCTTGTCCTTTCATAAATTATCGAGGTCTCTAATAGTCCTTTTAAAGTTCAATAAAGAAAACTTTATTTTTTCATCTTACACATACATTTCTTCCTTCCTCGATACACTACCTTGATAGAAAAACACTGAGCATGGCATATTCTCTTAAGAGTCTGACATCTCACAGGAAAGCCTTGGCTCAAAATAAGTGAACATTATGATTAGTATTTTCTTTCTGAAAAGGTAGCCACTAGCCACATGATTTAATTCTCCTAGACTGGATTGAGTTATATTGTGGCTTTGAAATACATAGCATTGAGAAGACTAGTACTGATCACATGTTGCAAATGATAGTATTTCGGATATATTTAGCTAAAACATATTATTAAAATTAATTGTACTGATTTCTTTTCCCCCCATTTTATTGGAGAATAGTTGCTTTACCGTGTTGCATTAGTTTCTGCTGTACAGCGAAGTGAATCAGCCACGTGTAGACATAGGTACCCTCTTGAATTTCCTTCCCATTTAGGTCACCACAAAGTGTTGAGTAGAGTTTGCAGTGGTATAGAGTCCGTTCTCATTAGTTATCTGTTTTTGTTTTTTAATTTTGGCTTCTTTTATTGGTCTTTCATTTAGATGTTTTCATCCATCTTTGTTCCATGGCCCGTGTGGGCCTCCCATCGCAGTGGCCTCTCTTGTTGCAGAGCACTGGCTCTGGGTGCATGCGCTCCAGAGCGCTGGCTGGTAATTGGACACACTGGTCCAGCCTCTCCACAGCACGCGGGATTCTCCCAGGCCAGGGATCGAACCAGCGCGCCTTGCACTGCAAGGTGGACTCTACCCACTGGACCACCAGGGAAGCCCCTAGTTGTCTGTTTTATACATTGTAGTGTATATATGTCTATCTCAGTCTCCCACTCTGTCCCACCCTCCTCTTTTGACCGTTTTTAGTGTGGCTGCTGTGGTGTTAGTCGTTCAGTCATGTCTGACTCTTTGTGACCCTATGAACTATAGTCCGCCAGGCTCCTCTGTCCATGGGATTCTCCAGGCAAGAATACTGAAGTGGGTTGTCATGCCCTTCTCCAAAAAAAAAAATGTTATTAATATTTTGTCAATGTGAAAAGGATAAACATTATGTAAACTTTAGAATGAAAATAGAATACACCTTGTCCTTTCATAAATTATCGAGGTCTCTAATAGTCCTTTTAAAGTTCAATAAAGAAAACTTTATTTTTTCATCTTACACATACATTTCTTCCTTCCTCGATACACTACCTTGATAGAAAAACACTGAGCATGGCATATTCTCTTAAGAGTCTGACATCTCACAGGAAAGCCTTGATGTGACTGCTAGAAAGTGTGAAGTTGCATACGGGGCTCACACTGTATTTCATCAGACAGCGCTCCTTGAGGCTTTTTTTTTTTAAAGATTTATTTATTTATTCATTTGAGGGGGTGGGGTGGGAGAGAGGGGGATGGGCGGGCCACTTCTATTGGTCTTTCATTTGTCTATTTTCATCCATCTTTACTCTTTTGGCTCCTGTGGGCCTCCTATTGCGGTGGCCTCTGTTGTCGCAGAGCACCAGCTCTGGGCGCATGCGCTCCAGAGCTCCGGCTCGGTGATTGGACACATCCGTCCAGCCGCTCCGCGGCATGTGGGATCTTCCCAGGCCAGGGATCGAACTGGCGCCCCTTGCACTGCAAGGCGGTGTCCTTACCCACTGGACCACCAGGGAAGCCCATCCTTGAGGTTTTAAGTCAGTCTTGGGGGCCAGTTAAAAACATTTATGGTGTTTACCCTGCTGATTCAAAAGGTGGGTTTTCCGTTTGAGATGAACATCCAGAACAGTCATTCTGAATCCTTTGACTTGACCTTGAATGTTTGCAGTATTGCTTATGATCACTGGTCCTTTGTTTTGAAGTGGGAATTTCATGAAATTTGGTCTGAGGGGCATTGGTGACTTTACTATTTTAAAGGAGAATCTTCTAATATCTCTAGGTAGATCAAGAAGGAAGCCTAATGAGAAACTACTTTGCTCAGATTGGATTCATACTGCAGAGCTGCAAAGCCCGGCAGACTGCAGTTTATGGTGAACACGGCAGTTCATTTTTAAACTGTGGACACTGGATGAAACTGCTAGGAAATAGCAATGGAAGCACAGCTTACTCTTTTTCCTAATTGCTTTTGACCTCTCTTTAGGCCTCTGCTTTCTCTCTCTTCCCTTGATATTGTTTGGTGATTTACCCCATGGATGAAAATAGAATACACCTTGTCCCTTTCCCATAAATTATCGAGGTCTCTAATAGTCCTTTTAAAGTTCAATAAAGAAAACTTTATTTTTTCATCTTACACATACATTTCTTCCTTCCTCGATACACTACCTTGATAGAAAAACACTGAGCATGGCATATTCTCTTAAGAGTCTGACATCTCACAGGAAAGCCTTGATGTGACTGCTAGAAAGTGTGAAGTTGCATACGGGGCTCACACTGTATTTCATCAGACAGCGCTCCTTGAGGCTTTTTTTTTTTTAAAGATTTATTTATTTATTCATTTGAGGGGGGGGGGTGGGGAGAGAGGGGGATGGGCGGGCCACTTCTATTGGTCTTTCATTTGTCTATTTTCATCCATCTTTACTCTTTTGGCTCCTGTGGGCCTCCTATTGCGGTGGCCTCTGTTGTCGCAGAGCACCAGCTCTGGGCGCATGCGCTCCAGAGCTCCGGCTCGGTGATTGGACACATCCGTCCAGCCGCTCCGCGGCATGTGGGATCTTCCCAGGCCAGGGATCGAACTGGCGCCCCTTGCACTGCAAGGCGGTGTCCTTACCCACTGGACCACCAGGGAAGCCCATCCTTGAGGTTTTAAGTCAGTCTTGGGGGCCAGTTAAAAACATTTATGGTGTTTACCCTGCTGATTCAAAAGGTGGGTTTTCCGTTTGAGATGAACATCCAGAACAGTCATTCTGAATCCTTTGACTTGACCTTGAATGTTTGCAGTATTGCTTATGATCACTGGTCCTTTGTTTTGAAGTGGGAATTTCATGAAATTTGGTCTGAGGGGCATTGGTGACTTTACTATTTTAAAGGAGAATCTTCTAATATCTCTAGGTAGATCAAGAAGGAAGCCTAATGAGAAACTACTTTGCTCAGATTGGATTCATACTGCAGAGCTGCAAAGCCCGGCAGACTGCAGTTTATGGTGAACACGGCAGTTCATTTTTAAACTGTGGACACTGGATGAAACTGCTAGGAAATAGCAATGGAAGCACAGCTTACTCTTTTTCCTAATTGCTTTTGACCTCTCTTTAGGCCTCTGCTTTCTCTCTCTTCCCTTGATATTGTTTGGTGATGACAGTGTGAGAGGCCCAGCCAGGCACTCACACGGTGAGGTTAAAAAAGGCAGATTTACCTCTCAAGCAGTAGCCAAATTGGAGTGGCACTGGTCATTCCTGGGAATTCAGACCATTTTCTTCATCACCAAAGTAGCAGTGCTAAAAGCTCTTGTGTCTACCTCCCGGTGGGGTTATGAGAAATTAAAAGCAGAATGTCCAGGGTACACAAATAGTTGATAGTAAAAGCCCAGAAGATCAAGTTCCCCTGCCATTCACAGTTTCTATGGCAAATAGTCTCACATCTGTAGGCCTCAGATCTTTCTTCTGTTGTAAACTAAAGCAATAGAATAGTTCAATATCATTAAAAGACACCAAGTCTGACCCCAGGTTGAATTTCAATTCTGCTACCTACTAGCTGTGTGACCTTGGGAATCTTACTTGCCCTCTCTGTGCCTCAGCTTCCTTGTCTCTAAAATGAGAGACAATAGAACCTATTGTGAGGTTAACTGAGTTAATACCTGGAAGGTCCTTTGCACAGTGCCTGGAAAATAGTAAATTCTCTATGAACATTGGATTCATTTAGTCAACAGTTGTTTCTGAGTGCCTTTTATGTGCCAGGTGCTGGTTCTAAGTACCAGGAACAGCAATTATAAAGCAATAAAACTTGCTTTGAGAGAAATACTTTTAGTAGAGGAATTCAAGGTATACTTATTAATTATAATCAAAGTATGTCACTCTTAGGGGCCTGCATGGTACTACTTTATTTTATTTATTGCGTTTTGGCAGTAATTTCATGAAATTTGGTCTGAGGGGCATTGGTGACTTTACTATTTTAAAGGAGAATCTTCTAATATCTCTAGGTAGATCAAGAAGGAAGCCTAATGAGAAACTACTTTGCTCAGATTGGATTCATACTGCAGAGCTGCAAAGCCCGGCAGACTGCAGTTTATGGTGAACACGGCAGTTCATTTTTAAACTGTGGACACTGGATGAAACTGCTAGGAAATAGCAATGGAAGCACAGCTTACTCTTTTTCCTAATTGCTTTTGACCTCTCTTTAGGCCTCTGCTTTCTCTCTCTTCCCTTGATATTGTTTGGTGATGACAGTGTGAGAGGCCCAGCCAGGCACTCACACGGTGAGGTTAAAAAAGGCAGATTTACCTCTCAAGCAGTAGCCAAATTGGAGTGGCACTGGTCATTCCTGGGAATTCAGACCATTTTCTTCATCACCAAAGTAGCAGTGCTAAAAGCTCTTGTGTCTACCTCCCGGTGGGGTTATGAGAAATTAAAAGCAGAATGTCCAGGGTACACAAATAGTTGATAGTAAAAGCCCAGAAGATCAAGTTCCCCTGCCATTCACAGTTTCTATGGCAAATAGTCTCACATCTGTAGGCCTCAGATCTTTCTTCTGTTGTAAACTAAAGCAATAGAATAGTTCAATATCATTAAAAAGACACCAAGTCTGACCCCAGGTTGAATTTCAATTCTGCTACCTACTAGCTGTGTGACCTTGGGAATCTTACTTGCCCTCTCTGTGCCTCAGCTTCCTTGTCTCTAAAATGAGAGACAATAGAACCTATTGTGAGGTTAACTGAGTTAATACCTGGAAGGTCCTTTGCACAGTGCCTGGAAAATAGTAAATTCTCTATGAACATTGGATTCATTTAGTCAACAGTTGTTTCTGAGTGCCTTTTATGTGCCAGGTGCTGGTTCTAAGTACCAGGAACAGCAATTATAAAGCAATAAAACTTGCTTTGAGAGAAATACTTTTAGTAGAGGAATTCAAGGTATACTTATTAATTATAATCAAAGTATGTCACTCTTAGGGGCCTGCATGCACAGTACTACTTTATTTTATTTATTGCGTTTTGGCAGTAAGATCCCATTTTTTAAAATGACCAACTCGGGGGGAGCCACAGCCAGCTTTTAACTTTGGTTTCAGTCCCTTTTCTGTTTTGTTTGATACCTTGGGCTTGCCTACAGGAAGTGAAAAAAGGCAAAGGGACTGTGTTCTTTGGGTTCATTTGCTCTTTTCTTTCTTTCTTTCAATGATAAGCAGTTTATTTGCTTTAGCAGAACCATTTCCTGAGCATCTACTGGTACAAAGCACCTGCTAGCCACTGTTTTTCCATTCTTTAAAGTGCCTACTGTGTGCCAGGCCCTGGGCGAGGGCCTGGTACGGAGGTGAGAAAAGACGAGAGCGGTTCTTTTCTTAGAAGTTAAGCCCAGTAGGGGAGACAGGCCCTGTAAGTAGTTCTAAGGTCCCGCTTGTGAAGGGGAGGTGACCACCCCACTCCAGACTGTCCGAGTGTTTGCCCTACCCTCCTTGTCCTGGCCCCCAGTGACCCGGCTTCGATTTGGCAAGCCCGCACATTATCTGAGCTTCTGGGTTTCTTTTCTTTATTATTATTTTTTTGTTTTGGTCACTTCTATTGATCTTTCATTCACTTATCTATGTTGTTGTTGTTGTTGTTCTTTTGGCCTGTGTGAGCCTCCCATCGCAGCAGCCGCTCTCATTGCAGAGCACTGGCCTGGGAAGATCCCATGTGCCGCGGAGCGGCTGGACTGATGTGTCCAACTACCAAGCAGGAGCTCTGGAGGCCATGTGCCCACAGCAAGGCAGTGTCCTTACCCACTGGACCACCAGGGAAGCCCCTCTTGTCTTTATTTTTAAATTTTATTTATTTATTTATTTTTTGTTATTCTGGGTTTTCGCTGCTGCTGCAGGCTCTTCTCTAGTTGCAGGGAGTGGGGGCTACTGTCTAGTTGAGGTGAGCAGGCTTTTTGTTGTGGTAATTTCTTTTGTTGTGGAACTCGGGCTATATGGCACATGGGCTCAATAGTTGCAGCTCTGAGGCTCTAGAGCACAGGCTTCATAGTTGTGCCTTATGGGCTTAGTTGCTCCGCAGCGTGTGGGATCTTCCCAGATCAGGGCTCGAACCTGTGTCTCCTGCACTGGCCGGTGAGCTCTGGACCACTGAGCTACCAGGGAAGCCCAGCCCGCTCCTGGGTTTCTGAGTCCCTTCCTGTGTCGATGCTGGATTAAAGCAGATACCGGGTGTCAGTGAAATCCAGCTTGTCTTTGTCACCTCACCCTGGTTAGTTACTTCTGCACAGGCAGCTCAGGGAACCCCCTACCTTTCACCCCGACACGTCTCCTGTGCTAGAACAGCCTTTCACCCTTTGTAATTTTGCAGCAGACCAGAAATCTTCTGACTTGTAATAGAAGGAAAGTAGGAGGAGGGACAAGAGTGACATGGGGTGTGTATTGCTAAGCTAGCTGGTCGGGGAAAACATGAGGAGAGAGAAAAGGAAAAAGCAGGGTCCTTGAATGAGCTGCTTTACGAGAGTGACTTTTTAAAACTAGACTTTTGTTTTTTAGAGCAATTTTGGGTTCACAGCCAAACTGAGCAGAGAAGGTACAGAAATTTCCACACACCCTCTGTCCCGACATGTGCACAGCCTCCTGTTACCACCACGTTTTTTGTCCTGGCCCAGTGACCCGGCTGATTTGGCAAGCCCGCACTTTCACTTCTTTTTTTTTTTTTGGATCTTTCATTCACTTATCTATGTTGTTGTTGTTGTTGTTCTTTTGGCCTGTGTGAGCCTCCCATCGCAGCAGCCGCTCTCATTGCAGAGCACTGGCCTGGGAAGATCCCATGTGCCGCGGAGCGGCTGGACTGATGTGTCCAACTACCAAGCAGGAGCTCTGGAGGCCATGTGCCCACAGCAAGGCAGTGTCCTTACCCACTGGACCACCAGGGAAGCCCCTCTTGTCTTTATTTTTAAATTTTATTTATTTATTTTTGGCTATTCTGGGTTTTCGCTGCTGCTGCAGGCTCTTCTCTAGTTGCAGGGAGTGGGGGCTACTGTCTAGTTGAGGTGAGCAGGCTTTTTGTTGTGGTAATTTCTTTTGTTGTGGAACTCGGGCTATATGGCACATGGGCTCAATAGTTGCAGCTCTGAGGCTCTAGAGCACAGGCTTCATAGTTGTGCCTTATGGGCTTAGTTGCTCCGCAGCGTGTGGGATCTTCCCAGATCAGGGCTCGAACCTGTGTCTCCTGCACTGGCCGGTGAGCTCTGGACCACTGAGCTACCAGGGAAGCCCAGCCCGCTCCTGGGTTTCTGAGTCCCTTCCTGTGTCGATGCTGGATTAAAGCAGATACCGGGTGTCAGTGAAATCCAGCTTGTCTTTGTCACCTCACCCTGGTTAGTTACTTCTGCACAGGCAGCTCAGGGAACCCCCTACCTTTCACCCCGACACGTCTCCTGTGCTAGAACAGCCTTTCACCCTTTGTAATTTTTGCAGCAGACCAGAAATCTTCTGACTTGTAATAGAAGGAAAGTAGGAGGAGGGACAAGAGTGACATGGGGTGTGTATTGCTAAGCTAGCTGGTCGGGGAAAACATGAGGAGAGAGAAAAGGAAAAAGCAGGGTCCTTGAATGAGCTGCTTTACGAGAGTGACTTTTTAAAACTAGACTTTTGTTTTTTAGAGCAATTTTGGGTTCACAGCCAAACTGAGCAGAGAAGGTACAGAAATTTCCCACACACCCTCTGTCCCGACATGTGCACAGCCTCCCCTGTTACCACCACGCCCTGCCTGAGCGGTGCCCCTGGTAGAGTCGACAGCCCTGCATTGACTCATCACTGTGACGGCAAGTTCCCTTGTTTACACTAGGGCTTATTCTTGGGGCTGTACGTTCTGAGTGTGGACACATGTTTAATGACGTTCAGAATGTATCTGCAGTATTTCACATCCAGATTTTGTGAATTCTCTATACAGGGTGCCCTAAACTTCAGACATCTCAAATTTTAGCCATTCCTCTTTCACTTCTGCATTTTTTTTGCAGCAGACCTCTAAAATGGACTTAAACATCAAATAAGTGAATTTTTAACATGTAATTTCATATTCCCTTTTTATTAATCTTCATAGCACTTATCTACATTATTTATAACTATTGTGGGTAGCGTTTATATTTTTACAAATAAATATTCTTGCCACATTGCTATCTCAGGAACCCTCAGGTACTTTTTTTTTTTTTTAAAGATTTATTTATTTATTTATTTTTGGTGGGGGTGGGGTGGAGAGGGAGGGGAGCAGGCGGGCCACTTCTATCGGTCTTTCAGTTGTCCATTTTCATCCATCTTTGTTCTTTGGCCCGTGTGGGCCTCCCATCGCGGTGGCCTCTGTTGTCGCAGAGCACTGGCTCTGGGCGCATGCGCTCCAGAGCTCTGGCTCGGTAATTGGACACATCGGTCCAGCCACTCCGCGGCACGTGGGATCTTCCCAGGCGAGGAATCGAACCGGCGCCCCTTGCACTGCAAGGCGGTGTCCTTACCCACTGGACCACCAGGGATGCCCACCCTCAGGTACTTGCTCCATTCTTAAGGAGATTCTGTCTAGGAAATTCACAAATAACAGACTTTTGGAGGTTTTCGAGTCCCTTAAACTGGCCAAAATTGTGTTAATTTCTTTTTCCCTTGGGGGAGACAGTTTAGGTTTTCATCGTGTGAAAGGCACCAGGACCAAAGAAGAAGAGTCACCATTTGTAGTTCTTGAAATTATGTCTAATTTTCATTTACAAAGATGTCATCATCCCAGGAAGAGAAATCATTTTCTACAAAAAATGGAGTTCTTTACTCATAAAACATCCTGTTTGCAGATACACTGCAAACTGCAAAATGGTAATGGCCTCTCTCACTTCCCCTCCTTATTGCTCTCCTGTTTTCAGCCTTCAGTGTGTGAACACTAATTCATCATAGGAGGAGAGTGCTTTCTGATCCAAAAATTGTGACATATGATCTGATAAAGAATCTGTGTGGGTGTATCATGTCTTTCAGAGGTAGAAAAGGAAAATTCCAATTATGCTTTTAATAGGTTAACATTATTAAACAGAAAATTGCAAAAAACAGTTTTTAAGGGAAGGGGTACATGTCCTGGAATATCCACAATGTTGGTTCACTGTAAATATAGGTCATTGAATGTTTCAGAGGAAAATGAGAAAAAAGAAAACCACGGGTTAGGGTAGAAATATAACATGATAACGTGCCTCTGGAAAGAAGCACCATCGTGCCAGATCACACAGACCACAGGAATGCAGTGCTTGTATAAATGAGGACCAAGTCACAGGTCTTTCTCCGCCTTTGAGGTCTCACACCAGGTGGGGACACAAAGGGCACTGTGTTCATTCTTTCTAGCTCAAGCCCTTAGCCTTAGAAAGAGGGATAAGAAGTCTGCACGTATGTTCTGTCACCTTTTGCCAAGGATTTATGATCACGAGGGCTTCCCAGGTGGCTCATTGGTTAAAAAAATCTACCTGCCCGTGCAGGAGATGCAAGAGCCGAAGGTTTGATCCCTGGGTCTGGAAGATCCCCTGGAGGAGGAAATGGCAACCCATTCCAGTATTCTTGCCTGGAAAATTCCATGGACAGAGGAGCCCGGCAGGCTACAGACCATGAGACCACAAAGAGTCGGACGTGACTGAGCATGCACACACCGCATGAACAATAGATACACTGATGAAATAGAAATAGGAATTTGAAAGCAAGACTGGGGAAAATGTAAGAAGACAAGCCAAGAGGGATGGCCAGTAGGCATGCATTAAGGGTATGCATTGTGGCTGAGCTTCAAATTTGACTTGGTGCTTCCTGACACCGAAAACAAAAAGGGAACAGAGTAGGTTTCCAGGATTTCACTGTTAGAGAAGAAGAACACCCAAGTCATTAAAAGGAAGCTAAGTGCCTCCTAGTTTGTTCCTTCAAATTGAATTTCCTATGTCAGGCCCACTGAGGATATGGTGAATAGTAGTGTCCTCTAGCTTTCTTTGTCTTCTTAAGTCCTCCTCATCCTGCAGCCCTTCAGACTGGGCTTGTTTCAGGTGGCCACGGACCTCTCCTTTGTGGTCATTACCATAGAAGTACATTTACACCTACTCGTGAACTGACGTTGAACGTTTGTCTTCTCCACGAGATGTTAAAGTCTCATGAAGCCAGGACTGTGTTGCCTTCAGTGCGTGGCCTAGTCCTGGCACACTGTAAGCTCTTGGTACATACTCGTTTGAAAAATAAGGAAGGCAGAAGCAGCCAGGGCTTTTATGTGATCTTTGTAGAGCTCTCACAGAAAATCCAGGTTTTGTGAAGGGCATTAACTCTCTCTTGTCCAGAGAAAATCGGCCACCATTAGCTCTCAGGATTTTTCCAAGTTCATTTGACTCCTGTATGCCTCAGCGACTGTTAATAATAGTAACAACTCCACCGAACTGTGCACCTGCTGCAAGGGCGATCCTGCAGTAGGCCCTTGGTCCACATTGATCCTTGCCCTCCCGGATGAGGGAAACTGAGGCTCAGGGGAGGGAAGAGAAGCCTGGCAGGGTACAGACCATGGGACCACAAAAAGTTGGACAGGAACTTATGGGAAAGGGCTTATGTCTTTCCCATAAACTGCTGCTCAGAGAGGGCAGAGCACCCTGTTTCCTTTCTGCTGCTGTGTCTGAGCCTGGGCTACAGGTGCCTGTGAGTTATGGGTTCTTATCTCTCGGTAATGAGAGCCGCCCAGCACGGTGTTTTTGGCACAGGCCGTTGCTGCTCTCTGACAGCTGTTACATTCCAGTCTCTCTTGAGTTGGGAAAGAAAGCCCACACCTGGGGCTGGCCACAGTGGTCTCGGAACTCATTCGTCCTGGCTTTTGGACACAGAGGATGTGTTTATTGCTTTTGTCACGCTGTCTCCCGAAGTGCAGGTGCATTAACGTTGAAAATTATTTTCATAAAAGTCACTAGGGAGAACGGAAGAAGAGAGGCGCAGTTTGGTTGTCTCGGGGAATAATTAGATTTGCCCAGTGACTGGGAGAGTGGAGACGGGAAGTGACAGCATGTCCAGACATACATGTGATGGTGCGTTTGATTCCAAATTTGTCAGGCATGTATTTTTAATTACTTTGTGCCTGTTGTCGTTTATTTAATAGAGACCTAATTTTTTAGAAGGGGATTTGTTATTAAACTGTCTCTTCCGTGAAGACAGGCAAATGGGAGCGTCTCATAGCTCAGTGTTGCCACCTGCTGGGTCCTGCCTGGCGTGTCAAGCTTCAGAACATTAGAGGAAAATAAAGCACATTTCAAGACGCAACAAGGCATAAGTTGATTTGTCTGTTCTTCCACAAGGTGGCATGTCCTCAGGGTGAGCCTTGTATGTGGCTGTCATCCCCGTGTGCTCTAAAGGGCCAACATAATGGTCCCAGTGACTTCTGGTGATTTAAAAAAGACATACCGGGCTTCCCTGGTGGTCTAGCAGGTGGAGTGTCCGTCTTGCAGTGCAAGGGGCACCGGTTTAATCCCTGGCCTGGGAAGATCCCACGTGCCGCGGCACGGCTGGACCAGTGTGTCCAGTTACAAGCCAGTGCTCTGGAGCGCATGCGCCCAGAGCCAGTGCTCTGCAACAAGAGAGGCCACTGCAATGGGAGGCCCACATCAGCCATAGAATAAAGATGGATGAAAATAAATAAATAAAATACCAATAAAAGAGGCCAAAATTAAAAAAAAAAAAAAGAAGAAATACCATTTTTCCTTTGCTTCCTTGAGGATGAGCCTCCTCAAAAGCATTTTCTGCCTGCACGTGGGGATCTGAATAATTGCTATATTCAGGATTATGTTTGAGACTGTTCCGAAGAAGACACTTAAGGGCTCCTTGTGAACGTGGAGGCTTTCGGTTCTATCTTTGGCCCACAAGCAATTTTCATGCCAGTCGACGGATAAGTTAGATTTGCCCAGTCCTGGCTTTTGGACACAGAGGATGTGTTTATTGCTTTTGTCACGCTGTCTCCCGAAGTGCAGGTGCATTAACGTTGAAAATTATTTTCATAAAAGTCACTAGGGAGAACGGAAGAAGAGAGGCGCAGTTTGGTTGTCTCGGGGAATAATTAGATTTGCCCAGTGACTGGGAGAGTGGAGACGGGAAGTGACAGCATGTCCAGACATACATGTGATGGTGCGTTTGATTCCAAATTTGTCAGGCATGTATTTTTAATTACTTTGTGCCTGTTGTCGTTTATTTAATAGAGACCTAATTTTTTAGAAGGGGATTTGTTATTAAACTGTCTCTTCCGTGAAGACAGGCAAATGGGAGCGTCTCATAGCTCAGTGTTGCCACCTGCTGGGTCCTGCCTGGCGTGTCAAGCTTCAGAACATTAGAGGAAAATAAAGCACATTTCAAGACGCAACAAGGCATAAGTTGATTTGTCTGTTCTTCCACAAGGTGGCATGTCCTCAGGGTGAGCCTTGTATGTGGCTGTCATCCCCGTGTGCTCTAAAGGGCCAACATAATGGTCCCAGTGACTTCTGGTGATTTAAAAAAGACATACCGGGCTTCCCTGGTGGTCTAGCAGGTGGAGTGTCCGTCTTGCAGTGCAAGGGGCACCGGTTTAATCCCTGGCCTGGGAAGATCCCACGTGCCGCGGCACGGCTGGACCAGTGTGTCCAGTTACAAGCCAGTGCTCTGGAGCGCATGCGCCCAGAGCCAGTGCTCTGCAACAAGAGAGGCCACTGCAATGGGAGGCCCACATCAGCCATAGAATAAAGATGGATGAAAATAAATAAATAAAATACCAATAAAAGAGGCCAAAATTAAAAAAAAAAAAAAGAAGAAATACCATTTTTCCTTTGCTTCCTTGAGGATGAGCCTCCTCAAAAGCATTTTCTGCCTGCACGTGGGGATCTGAATAATTGCTATATTCAGGATTATGTTTGAGACTGTTCCCGAAGAAGACACTTAAGGGGCTCCTTGTGAACGTGACGAGGCTTTCGGTTCTATCTTTGGCCCACAAGTCTCAGTAAGGGTTTTGGCTCATGCCAGTGATTTAGAAAACCTAATAATTTTTATGTCTCCAAAGTTGTGTTCCCAGGCTGCTGACGCTTTCCTATCCTGGAGCTTGTTTCTGCCTTTGGAAGGATGCAAGAGAATTGCGGTGGGCATCAGCATGCCTTTGCCTCTCTGTGCTGGGGAGGACTGACAGATTCCAGCCTTGTTTGTAGTTCTGTTTAGATTGAGTCTCATTCTGATTTCCTGTAGTGGCTTTGACAAGCCTTATTTGGAAGATGGATTAGCACAGGTATTGAACTAGCATCCTGTTCCTCGTATGGATGGTCAGAACCACAAAATCATAAATATATATAAAGGGTGTAAGACTTCATCCACTTTCCCTGTAAATTATTGTTCAGGCAATTAGAGACAAAAAATGTAAACAATGTAGGTGCAAGTTATTACCAGACTCGCTCTCTTTTTAACAAGAGGTGAAAAGTTTTAAGTGTTTTACCTATTAATTAGGGCATTTGCTCCCCCAGCCTTCAATTAATATCTGTGATAAGCAACCTTTATTGATTACATAAATCTGAAAGTTTAGTATGCAAGAATGTCATGACCATATATTATATGTGTGCTCAGTTTCTCAGTTGTGTCTGATTCTTTGTAACCCCATGGATTGTAGTTCACTAGGCTCCTCTGTCTAAGGAATTCTCCAGGCAAGAATACTGGAGCAGGTTGCCATTTCCTACTCCAGGGATCTTCCCAATCCAGGGGCTGAACCCGGATCTCCTGGATCTCCTGCACTGCAGGCAGATTCTTTAGCATCTGAGCCATCAGGGAAGTGGGAAAACCTTGTCTGTTTGTCTATTCGTCTATTGCTTTATCCTGTTACACAGTGGTCGAAAATACCAATAAAAGAGGCCAAAATTAAAAAAAAAAGAAGAAATACCATTTTTCCTTTGCTTCCTTGAGGATGAGCCTCCTCAAAAGCATTTTCTGCCTGCACGTGGGGATCTGAATAATTGCTATATTCAGGATTATGTTTGAGACTGTTCCCGAAGAAGACACTTAAGGGGCTCCTTGTGAGCGTGTGAGGCTTTCGGTTCTATCTTTGGCCCACAAGTCTCAGTAAGGGTTTTGGCTCATGCCAGTGATTTAGAAAACCTAATAATTTTTATGTCTCCAAAGTTGTGTTCCCAGGCTGCTGACGCTTTCCTATCCTGGAGCTTGTTTCTGCCTTTGGAAGGATGCAAGAGAATTGCGGTGGGCATCAGCATGCCTTTGCCTCTCTGTGCTGGGGAGGACTGACAGATTCCAGCCTTGTTTGTAGTTCTGTTTAGATTGAGTCTCATTCTGATTTCCTGTAGTGGCTTTGACAAGCCTTATTTGGAAGATGGATTAGCACAGGTATTGAACTAGCATCCTGTTCCTCGTATGGATGGTCAGAACCACAAAATCATAAATATATATAAAGGGTGTAAGACTTCATCCACTTTCCCTGTAAATTATTGTTCAGGCAATTAGAGACAAAAAATGTAAACAATGTAGGTGCAAGTTATTACCAGACTCGCTCTCTTTTTAACAAGAGGTGAAAAGTTTTAAGTGTTTTACCTATTAATTAGGGCATTTGCTCCCCCAGCCTTCAATTAATATCTGTGATAAGCAACCTTTATTGATTACATAAATCTGAAAGTTTAGTATGCAAGAATGTCATGACCATATATTATATGTGTGCTCAGTTTCTCAGTTGTGTCTGATTCTTTGTAACCCCATGGATTGTAGTTCACTAGGCTCCTCTGTCTAAGGAATTCTCCAGGCAAGAATACTGGAGCAGGTTGCCATTTCCTACTCCAGGGATCTTCCCAATCCAGGGGCTGAACCCGGATCTCCTGGATCTCCTGCACTGCAGGCAGATTCTTTAGCATCTGAGCCATCAGGGAAGTGGGAAAACCTTGTCTGTTTGTCTATTCGTCTATTGCTTTATCCTGTTACACAGTGGTCGAAGCAGCTTATGGGAAAGATATAAAATATAAAATGGAAAAAAAAAATCAGCACCAACAAGAGTATAAATTATACTAGGAGATTAAGACCAAGGAGAAGAGAGAATGAGAACAGCCTGGTACTGTTTCTGTTAGGCTAAAAACCACTTCATTGGACAGACTGATGCAGCCATTTTTTTTAAAGCTGATTGGAGGCCGCTCTCAGTTTTGGAAAGCTCTGTGTAAACATAGGCAGCTTCATGTTCCTGACATTTCAGCTGAACTTTAAAAATTGCCTATTTTTTTCCCCTTCCAACCTCTACCTGTCCTCCGGAACACGCCCCCTTCCTCTGAGCCAAGGTGGTGTCAGTACTGAAAGTATTTTATCAAATGAGGTTGCTGTATTTCTGGAAATGGTGTAGCTTGGAGGTTAGCTGGCCATTTGGGGAGCCTGAATGTGGGAGGCTTATTTTGGAAACCCTTTCATTATTATCGCACTCTGGCCCTTGTGATCGATTCCAAGGACCTGCACCCAGATGGGCTTCGATGATAAGAGGACTGAAAAAAGGAGTTGAAGTAGAAGAGGGGGACAAAAGTTCTTTTCTCACAAGCCACAGGCTACCTGATAAACTTCCTTCCAAGCTCTCCTCTAAGACCGCCAGCCTTAGTGTTGCCTTCCAGGGTTCTGGCACGCTGGAGGTCATCTTGAGAGAATTCAGCCTACATTTGTTGTTCAGTCGCTTAGTTGTGTCTGTTTTGTGACCCCACGGACTGCGGCAGCCAGGCCTCCCTGTCCGTCGCCATCTCCCGGAGCTTGCTCAAACTCATGTCCACTGACTTGGTGATGCCATCCAACCATCTCGTCTTTTGTCATCCTCTTCTCCTTTTGCCTTCTATTTTTCCCAACATCAGGGTCTTTTCCAATGAATCGGCTCTTCTCATCAGGTGGCCAAAGTATTGCAGCTTCCGCTTCAACTTCAGTCTTTCCAATGAGTATTCATGGTTGATTTCCTTTAGGATTGATTGATTTCATCTCCTTACAGTCCAAGGGACTCTCAAGAGTCTTCTCAGTCACCACAGATCAAAAACATCAATTCTTTGGCGCTTAGCCTTCTTTATGGTCCAACTCTCACATCCATACATGAGTACCAGAAAAACCATAGCTTTGACTATATGGACTTTTGTTGGCAAAGTGATTTCTCTGCTTTTTAATAAGCTCTCTAGGTTTGTCATAGGTATTCTTGCAAGGAGCAAGTGTCTTTAATTTCATGGCTGCAGTCAGCATCCATGGTGATTTGGAGCCTAAAAAAATAAAATCTGTCACATGGTTCTATTTGTCATGAAGTGATGGAACCACATGCCATAATCTTAGTTTAGTAGGCTCCCCCCCACCATTCTTAATGACTCTTAGGCTCCAAGTCCCATACCAGCCTTACCTGGATCACTATGTTCATTACTCCCTGCTTAGGTGAAGCAGGGTGCCTCATTTCTATTCCTGTGTGTTGCCTGGCTGTGTGTGTGGTGGCAGTGGGGAGGCTGCTCTGTTCTCAAGGGGGCTAGATAGTTATACAAGAGCAGACCTTCTTATATAGTTGGTTACATTAAAATTATTGTTTAAAACCAAGTTTGTTTTATTACCTCCTTTCCAGAAATAATTCTGGAATAGTCTAAATTCCCAGATCTGGAAGTCTGTGCTTCCCTCCCCTCTGCTTACTCTCTAAACAAAGGTCCCATTTTTTTTTTTTTTTTTTGGCCACTTCTATTGGTCTTTCATTTATTTATTTTCATCCATCTTTGTTCGTTGGCCTGTGTGAGCCTCCCATCGCAGTGGCCTCTCTCATTGGAGAGCACCGGCTCTGGGCGCATGCGCTCCAGAGCTCCGACTTGGCAACTGGACACATCGGTCCAGCTGCTCCGCGGCACGCGGGATCCTCCCAGGCCAGGGATTGAACCAGCGCCCTTTGCACTGCAAGGCGGTGTCCTTACCCACTAGACCATCAGGGAAGCCCCTGGTCCCATGTTTTAATAGATGCCATAACAGTAAAGCTAGCTTCATTAGCCTCTGGGTGGATTTAAACTATAACCTAATGGCAGCTCCATCTGATTTGGAAGTCATCTGCTTCATTTGGAGAAGAGGATGAAGTTGATTGCTGTGCCTGGTGGGGATTTAACAGTTATTGAATTAAAGTGACCAAATAATACAAGCATCCCTCACCTTTAGATGCTACCCTGATGATTCTGGGCTATTGTGTTTGGAGAAACCTGTGCCTCCAGCTTGGATTTTTAATCCCACCCATCTTCTGTCCATGACTTCAGAGTTTCTGAGAACTACAGGAGAGAGTCAGAACAGTTATATTTCACACCTCACCTTCCTTATCTGGTTTGTGAGCACTCTAGGATCTCAGAAAACTTGAACTATGAGGCAAATTGCAGTTTACCACCCTTGTGCTAAAAGAACTAGCAACTAGCCAGCTCCTTCTCCTCCCAAAAGTTCTAGATATACTTTCATTAAACAATGATGTGCTCTCCTGGGGTCCTGGTATTCACTCTATCTGTCCTAATACTTTGAAGAAGATTTGTGTATTCACTCTTGGGTGCCTCATTTCTATTCCTGTGTGTTGCCTGGCTGTGTGTGTGGTGGCAGTGGGGAGGCTGCTCTGTTCTCAAGGGGGCTAGATAGTTATACAAGAGCAGACCTTCTTATATAGTTGGTTACATTAAAATTATTGTTTAAAACCAAGTTTGTTTTATTACCTCCTTTCCAGAAATAATTCTGGAATAGTCTAAATTCCCAGATCTGGAAGTCTGTGCTTCCCTCCCCTCTGCTTACTCTCTAAACAAAGGTCCCATTTTTTTTTTTTTTTTTTGGCCACTTCTATTGGTCTTTCATTTATTTATTTTCATCCATCTTTGTTCGTTGGCCTGTGTGGGCCTCCCATCGCGGTAGCCTCTGTTGTTGCAGAGCACCGGCTCTGGGCGCATGCGCTCCAGAGCCCGGCTCGGCTCGGTAATTGGACACATGGGTCCAGCTGCTCCGCAGCACGCGGGATCCTCCCAGGCCAGGGATCGAACCAGCGCCCTTTGCACTGCAAGGCAGTGTCCTTACCCACTGGACCACCAGGGAAGCCCCTGGTCCCATGTTTTAATAGATGCCATAACAGTAAAGCTAGCTTCATTAGCCTCTGGGTGGATTTAAACTATAACCTAATGGCAGCTCCATCTGATTTGGAAGTCATCTGCTTCATTTGGAGAAGAGGATGAAGTTGATTGCTGTGCCTGGTGGGGATTTAACAGTTATTGAATTAAAGTGACCAAATAATACAAGCATCCCTCACCTTTAGATGCTACCCTGATGATTCTGGGCTATTGTGTTTGGAGAAACCTGTGCCTCCAGCTTGGATTTTTAATCCCACCCATCTTCTGTCCATGACTTCAGAGTTTCTGAGAACTACAGGAGAGAGTCAGAACAGTTATATTTCACACCTCACCTTCCTTATCTGGTTTGTGAGCACTCTAGGATCTCAGAAAACTTGAACTATGAGGCAAATTGCAGTTTACCACCCTTGTGCTAAAAGAACTAGCAACTAGCCAGCTCCTTCTCCTCCCAAAAGTTCTAGATATACTTTCATTAAACAATGATGTGCTCTCCTGGGGTCCTGGTATTCACTCTATCTGTCCTAATACTTTTATGAAGAAGAAGTGAAAGTGTTAGTTGCCTCACTCTTCTGCGACTCTTCGCAACTCCATGGACTGTAGCCCACCAGGCTTCTCTGTCTATGGAATTCTCCAGGTAAGAATGCTGGAGCGGGTTGTCGTTCCCTTCTCCAAGGGGTCTTTCCTGAATTATGGACCGAACTTGTGTTTTCTGCATTGCAGGCAGATTCTTTGCCATCTGAGCCACCAGGACTAGTCACCCATTAAAAACAGACCTTTATTAGACTGTTTAATAGCTAGGAAACTGAAGCACAGATCATTCATCTAGTTGCTGGCTGAACCCGGTCTGATTTATGGCCTATGGCACCATCAGGTATGGAAAATGCAGGCTGCATAGTTTTTGGTTTTTAGGACCAGGGATCCATGCTTTATGTGTTCTCATCTTATTAAGAACCTAGAGGGCTTCCCCTGGTGGTCCAGTGGATAAGGACACCGCCTTGCAGTGCAAGGGGCGCTGGTTCGATCCCTGGCCTGGGAAGATCCCATGTGCCGCGGAGCGGCTGGACTGATGTGTCCAATCACTGAGCCAGAGCTCTGGAGCGCATGCGCCCAGAGCTGGTGCTCTGCGACAACAGTCGCCACCGTGATGGGAGGCCCACAGGAGCCAAAGAACAAAGACGGATGAAAATAGAGAATGAAAGACCAATAGAAGTGGCCGCCCGCTCCCTCCCTCCCCAACCCGACTGTGCCTGGTGGGGATTTAACAGTTATTGAATTAAAGTGACCAAATAATACAAGCATCCCTCACCTTTAGATGCTACCCTGATGATTCTGGGCTATTGTGTTTGGAGAAACCTGTGCCTCCAGCTTGGATTTTTAATCCCACCCATCTTCTGTCCATGACTTCAGAGTTTCTGAGAACTACAGGAGAGAGTCAGAACAGTTATATTTCACACCTCACCTTCCTTATCTGGTTTGTGAGCACTCTAGGATCTCAGAAAACTTGAACTATGAGGCAAATTGCAGTTTACCACCCTTGTGCTAAAAGAACTAGCAACTAGCCAGCTCCTTCTCCTCCCAAAAGTTCTAGATATACTTTCATTAAACAATGATGTGCTCTCCTGGGGTCCTGGTATTCACTCTATCTGTCCTAATACTTTTATGAAGAAGAAGTGAAAGTGTTAGTTGCCTCACTCTTCTGCGACTCTTCGCAACTCCATGGACTGTAGCCCACCAGGCTTCTCTGTCTATGGAATTCTCCAGGTAAGAATGCTGGAGCGGGTTGTCGTTCCCTTCTCCAAGGGGTCTTTCCTGAATTATGGACCGAACTTGTGTTTTCTGCATTGCAGGCAGATTCTTTGCCATCTGAGCCACCAGGACTAGTCACCCATTAAAAACAGACCTTTATTAGACTGTTTAATAGCTAGGAAACTGAAGCACAGATCATTCATCTAGTTGCTGGCTGAACCCGGTCTGATTTATGGCCTATGGCACCATCAGGTATGGAAAATGCAGGCTGCATAGTTTTTGGTTTTTAGGACCAGGGATCCATGCTTTATGTGTTCTCATCTTATTAAGAACCTAGAGGGCTTCCCCTGGTGGTCCAGTGGATAAGGACACCGCCTTGCAGTGCAAGGGGCGCTGGTTCGATCCCTGGCCTGGGAAGATCCCATGTGCCGCGGAGCGGCTGGACTGATGTGTCCAATCACTGAGCCAGAGCTCTGGAGCGCATGCGCCCAGAGCTGGTGCTCTGCGACAACAGTCGCCACCACGATGGGAGGCCCGCAGGAGCCAAAGAACAAAGACGGATGAAAATAGAGAAATGAAAGACCAATAGAAGTGGCCCGCCCGCTCCCCTCCCTCCCCAACCCGACTCCCGCCAAAAATAAATAAATAAATAAATCTTTAAAAAAAAAAAAAAGAACCTAGAATATTTGGTCTAGAGTTTTAGGGGTAGGAGATCCATTAGTGAATGGTCATGGCTGCTTCATTTTGGACCCTTTAGTCTAAGCTTTATGCATTATTATAAGCACAGCCCAGGAGGTAAATGTAAAAATAATTTTCTTGCCAGTTTTCCTGCGTGGTATCCTAGCGACGATGTATGGTCTGTCCTTGGGTGTTGGGGCACCAACTGGGGTGGTATCAGAGCCTGCAGAGAGAAGGGATATGAAAGGCATGGTCAGAGGCACCCCTTTTAAAGTCCAGGGATAGGTTCTTTTTATTTTATCTTTGGAGGTCTTTTGTGTGTGTGTTTTTTTTAAATTTTTGACCTCTTTTAAAAATTGCTATTTATTTATTTATTTTCATCCATCTTTATTCTTTGGCCTGTGGGCCTCCCACTGCAGTGGCCTCTCTCATGGCAGAGCACTGGCTCTGGGTGTATGCGCTCCAGAGCTCTGGCTCGGTAATTGGACACATCGGTCCAGCGGCTCTGTGGCACATGGGACCTTCCCAGGCCAAGGATCAAACCGGTGCCCCTTGCCCTGCAAGGTGGACTCTCTACCCACTGGACCACCAGGGAAACCCCTTGGAGGGTTTTAACCCTTTAATTTTTAAGCAGCAATTTATTTTCTGATTACCTTGGTAATACATGTTTATTGTAAGACCACTTGGAAAACATAGAAAATCCCAAGGAAGGAGATAAAAGTTCTAATTCCAGTATTGTTAACATAAAAAAAATTATTTGCCTGTGCTGGATCTTATTTATGGTACATGGGATCTTTAGTTGTGGTGTGTAGGATCTAATTCCCTGACTAGAGGTTGAACCTAGGCCCCCTGCATTGGAAGCGCTGAGTCTTAGCCACTGGAGCACCAAGGAAGTCCTGGTAAATAGACTTCTGTTTTTTTTTTTTTCTTTTTAAACTTTTATTTATTTATTTATTTTGGTGGGGGAGGGAGGGGAGCAGGCGGGCCACTTCTATTTTGGCCCGTGTGGGCCTCCCATCGCGGTGGCCTCTGTTGTCGCAGAGCGCCGGCTCTGGGCACACGCGCTCCAGAGCTCCGGCTCGGTAATTGGACACATCGGTCCTGCCGCTCCATGGCATGTGGGATCTTCCCAGGCGAGGGATCGAACCGGCGCCACTTGCACTGCAAGGCGGTGTCCTTACCCACTGGACCACCAGGGAAGCCCGACTTCTGGTATCTTTTTTTCCTCTGAACTGTAATACAGTGATTAGGTTCTAAACTCAGAATGTAAGGGAAAGAAAATATGAAATTAAGGTTGCTGTAGCTCAGATGGCTCAGTACAACCCAAAAAACAAACAACCCAATCAGAAAATGGGGAAAAGACTTAAAGAGACATCTATCCAAAGAAGACATACAGATGGCCAAAAAACATATGAAAAGATGCTCAAGAAATGCAAATGAAAAGAAAGAGAAATGCAAATCAAAACTACAATGAGATATCACCTCACATCAGTCAGAATGACCATCATCAAAAAATCTTCAGGGCTTCCCTGGTGGTCCAGTGGGTAAGGACACTGCCTTGCAGTGCAAGGGGCGCCGGTTCGATCCCTGGCCTGGGAAGATCCCACGTGCCGCGGAGCGGCTGGACCGATGTGTCCAATTATCGAGCCAGAGCTCTGGGGCACATGCGCCCAGTGCCGGTGCTCTGCGACAACAGAGGCCACTGCGATGGGAGGCCCACAGGAGCCAAAGAACAAAGATGGATGAAAATGGGCAAATGAAAGACCAATAGAAGTAGCCCGCCTGCTCCCCTCCCTCCCCACCCCCCCCATTAAATAAATAAATAAATCTTAAAAAGGTACCCTAAAGTTTGGAAACCAATGAACTAGACTCAAAGAAAGAACAACGGAAAAATCTATATGAAAAGTCTGGGGGGGGGGAAACCATTCTGAGATTACTATCAAATCCCTAATGGTAAGTGGATGGCAATAGAAGATTGAACTGTGTTCTTCCCTGCCTATAAGATTTATTCTGTTCTATTTTCGTATTAAACTTCTTTAACTTTCATATGGACTAATAGATTACCTGTGAGGAGACATGCCATAATGGCATCATGTTTTGATCTAAGAGGTAGGTTCTGAGCTATCCAGTAAGAACAATGAGCACAGTGCCATTCCACCATAGCTGCATACCACTCCCATCACACCCTGCAAACACACACACATGCACATACAGTTGTCTTGTAATCATCATCTCATTTTATTCAACAGTAAATATTTATCAGATTTTTTTCATCATGCCTTTTTTATTTATATTTATTTTCATCCATCTTTTTTTATTCTTTGGCCTGTGTGGGCCTCCCATTGCAGTGGCCTCACACTGCAGAGCACCAGCTCTGGACACATGTACTCCAGAGGGCTGGCTCCTAATTGGACTCACCAGTCTAGCCACTCTGCGGCATGTGGGATCTTTCTGAGCCAGGGATCGAACCAGTGCCCCTTGCGCTGTGTGGTGGACTCTACCCACTGGGGGAAGCCCCCTATATATCAGTTTAAAGTTACAAAGATATAC
Organism: Tragulus kanchil; assembly: GCA_022376925.1. NCBI lineage: Eukaryota > Metazoa > Chordata > Mammalia > Artiodactyla > Tragulidae > Tragulus > Tragulus kanchil. Next base: position 103,800,186 of record JAIOJX010000006.1, on the reverse strand, counting down.
CACAGCTTATTAACCAATCATTTGTTGTTGTAAATCTTTGTGTTCATCCATGATTGTCTTAAGGATAAGTTCTTAGATGTGGAATTTGATGGTTCAAAGGATATGTACATGTTTATGACTTTTAAATCATATAGCTAATTTGTCCCGAGGAACATCATGTACTTCTCTCAAAGTGTCTATTTCCCAGCATCACTGGAAATTATTATTCAAAAGAGTCTTTCGCAGCATGCCTTTTGGACGACCTCTGGCTTCTGTTCATTGCCTAGCCAATTTATCCTGGAAAGAATAAAAGAATTGAGGAGAGATGATAAATGCTTGTGGCCAGGTTCATGTTAGAAGAATGGGGATAGATAGCAGGAAAAGGGTGAGCTTGGAGACCATTTCTTTACTCCTACTTCCAAGTTATATATGCAGAAATCTTTTAGTGGTAAATAGTTAAAGGGCTTTTGAACTGTGATGCTGAAGAAGACTCCTGAAAGTCCCTTGGAAAGGAGATCAAACCAGTCAATCTGAAGGGAAATCGACCCTGAATATTCATTGGAAGGACTGATGCTGAAGCTGAAGCTCCAGTATTTGGGTCATCTGATGCAAGCAGACGCCTCATTGGAAAAGTCCCTGATGCTGGGGAAGATGGAAGGCAGAAGAAGAAGAGGGCATCAGAGGATGAGATGGCTGGAGGGCATCACCAGTGCAATGGACATGAACTTGAGCAAACTCCAGGAGACGGTGAAGGACAGGAAAGCCTGGCATGCTGCAGTCCATGGGGTTTCAAAGAGTCAGACTGGGCGACTGAACAACAACAACTTAAAGGGCATGTATAGCTTTAAAACCACATTCGGTAATAATTTTTTCATTTGGAAAATGATTTGATGTTACCATAGACACTATAGAACAGGAATGACATTTGCATCTTTATCCCAAAGGGAGTATGGGCTTGAAAAAAAAAAAAAAATCTAATCTAATGCAAGCCCTCATTTTAGATAGAGCCACTGAAACTAGAGACTGGAAGGCATTTCTTTAGCCATACAGCAAGTTGATGGTGGACTTGGCTCCCGCTACCTGTGCAGAGCTCAGTGATGAAGAGGACCAGCCTGGCTCAGGGCGATGGGCAGGGTTTTATCGAAGAGGACCAGCTCATTACCAATCATTTGTTGTTGTAAATCTTTGTGTTCATCCATGATTGTCTTAAGGATAAGTTCTTAGATGTGGAATTTGATGGTTCAAAGGATATGTACATGTTTATGACTTTTAAATCATATAGCTAATTTGTCCCGAGGAACATCATGTACTTCTCTCAAAGTGTCTATTTCCCAGCATCACTGGAAATTATTATTCAAAAGAGTCTTTCGCAGCATGCCTTTTGGACGACCTCTGGCTTCTGTTCATTGCCTAGCCAATTTATCCTGGAAAGAATAAAAGAATTGAGGAGAGATGATAAATGCTTGTGGCCAGGTTCATGTTAGAAGAATGGGGATAGATAGCAGGAAAAGGGTGAGCTTGGAGACCATTTCTTTACTCCTACTTCCAAGTTATATATGCAGAAATCTTTTAGTGGTAAATAGTTAAAGGGCTTTTGAACTGTGATGCTGAAGAAGACTCCTGAAAGTCCCTTGGAAAGGAGATCAAACCAGTCAATCTGAAGGGAAATCGACCCTGAATATTCATTGGAAGGACTGATGCTGAAGCTGAAGCTCCAGTATTTGGGTCATCTGATGCAAGCAGACGCCTCATTGGAAAAGTCCCTGATGCTGGGGAAGATGGAAGGCAGAAGAAGAAGAGGGCATCAGAGGATGAGATGGCTGGAGGGCATCACCAGTGCAATGGACATGAACTTGAGCAAACTCCAGGAGACGGTGAAGGACAGGAAAGCCTGGCATGCTGCAGTCCATGGGGTTTCAAAGAGTCAGACTGGGCGACTGAACAACAACAACTTAAAGGGCATGTATAGCTTTAAAACCACATTCGGTAATAATTTTTTCATTTGGAAAATGATTTGATGTTACCATAGACACTATAGAACAGGAATGACATTTGCATCTTTATCCCAAAGGGAGTATGGGCTTGAAAAAAAAAAAAAAATCTAATCTAATGCAAGCCCTCATTTTAGATAGAGCCACTGAAACTAGAGACTGGAAGGCATTTCTTTAGCCATACAGCAAGTTGATGGTGGACTTGGCTCCCGCTACCTGTGCAGAGCTCAGTGATGAAGAGGACCAGCCTGGCTCAGGGAACGATGAGAAAGCAGACAGGGGGCCTCTTTGGACAAATGGCCAGGTTCTCTTCTTCCAGGCCTGTGAGCTGCCTCTTGCCCCACCTGGACAAAGGCCCAGGTGTCTCAGACATGGCAGTTCGCATCTGCTTGATTCTCCGTTTTTGCCTGAATTTTCCCTCCCCTGGATAACTTCTGTTCACGCCTCAGCAGCTCAAAAGTCACTTCCTCAGGGAAGCCTTCCCTGACTGCCAAGGTAGTTTAGGGCCCCCTGTGCATTCTTGTAGCACCTCTTACCTTTAATACCCTGGTCCCAATTATAATTACCTTTTTTCAGATCTCTCTCTTCATGACTGGACTATCTGCTGTATGAGTGTAGAACTCTATGAGTGTAGGCATGTTGTTTATCTTCTGTTGCTCCTGGCACAGACTAAGCCTTAATAAATGCTTGCATGTTTGACTGTTTGGATGGATGCTAATTAGTGAATGAGAAGTGCGTGTGGGCTGCTGGGTGGTGCTGTCTCTGCCTGCAGATCCAGGAGCGTTGTCCCTTGTTGCCAAGGGCATTGAGAGGAGAGAGAGAGAGAGAGAAAGGAGACCCAGGCGGGCTGCTGGTGTAGGGACAACCCTGAGGGTATGGTCTGCCTACCTGGGTGCGCTGTGGCGCCCTCCTGGGAGATGGGGTCAGCAACCACATCCAGCCAAGCATTCATTGCTGGCTTGGCAGAATCCGCCGGGAATTTAGGTGAAGGACAGGAAAGCCTGGCATGCTGCAGTCCATGGGGTTTCAAAGAGTCAGACTGGGCGACTGAACAACAACAACTTAAAGGGCATGTATAGCTTTAAAACCACATTCGGTAATAATTTTTTCATTTGGAAAATGATTTGATGTTACCATAGACACTATAGAACAGGAATGACATTTGCATCTTTATCCCAAAGGGAGTATGGGCTTGAAAAAAAAAAAAAAATCTAATCTAATGCAAGCCCTCATTTTAGATAGAGCCACTGAAACTAGAGACTGGAAGGCATTTCTTTAGCCATACAGCAAGTTGATGGTGGACTTGGCTCCCGCTACCTGTGCAGAGCTCAGTGATGAAGAGGACCAGCCTGGCTCAGGGAACGATGAGAAAGCAGACAGGGGGCCTCTTTGGACAAATGGCCAGGTTCTCTTCTTCCAGGCCTGTGAGCTGCCTCTTGCCCCACCTGGACAAAGGCCCAGGTGTCTCAGACATGGCAGTTCGCATCTGCTTGATTCTCCGTTTTTGCCTGAATTTTCCCTCCCCTGGATAACTTCTGTTCACGCCTCAGCAGCTCAAAAGTCACTTCCTCAGGGAAGCCTTCCCTGACTGCCAAGGTAGTTTAGGGCCCCCTGTGCATTCTTGTAGCACCTCTTACCTTTAATACCCTGGTCCCAATTATAATTACCTTTTTTCAGATCTCTCTCTTCATGACTGGACTATCTGCTGTATGAGTGTAGAACTCTATGAGTGTAGGCATGTTGTTTATCTTCTGTTGCTCCTGGCACAGACTAAGCCTTAATAAATGCTTGCATGTTTGACTGTTTGGATGGATGCTAATTAGTGAATGAGAAGTGCGTGTGGGCTGCTGGGTGGTGCTGTCTCTGCCTGCAGATCCAGGAGCGTTGTCCCTTGTTGCCAAGGGCATTGAGAGGAGAGAGAGAGAGAGAGAAAGGAGACCCAGGCGGGCTGCTGGTGTAGGGACAACCCTGAGGGTATGGTCTGCCTACCTGGGTGCGCTGTGGCGCCCTCCTGGGAGATGGGGTCAGCAACCACATCCAGCCAAGCATTCATTGCTGGCTTGGCAGAATCCGCCGGGAATTTAGTAGAGGTGGTTTGAGAGGAGACTCCTTCAGTCATTCTGTGGAAGAGGATTCAAGGTCAGGACTCTCCTTGGTGGAGAGAGGACAGCAACCCAGGTCACCGGCTACCTGGGCTTCACAGTTGATGGGCACTTGCAGCAGTGGCTGCAAGGTCTGCCGGTGGCTGGCTGGGCGCCAGAGCAGCGCTGCTGGTCGGCAGGTCCTGCCCCCTCCGCTGGTTTCCCTCCCCCTTCTCTGCCTCCCAGCCCACTCCCGCTTTTGCAGCATCTTCTGCAAGGAAGGGAATGTGCTGCGCTCGGACGCGCGGTCCTGACAGAGCGGCGGCACCCGGGGCGCGCTCTGGACAGCCGGGGTCTGCCGTCTGGCGCTGCGCCACGTGCTTGGATCTGCGCTGATGTCAAGTGGGTGTGGGCTCTTAGGGAAGGCCGGCCGAGGACGAGGAGAGCGCGAGATGCGCCGCGGGTGCTCCGAGGCCCCAGCGCTGTCTGCCGCCCGGCGCTGCTGACCGGTGACCGGCCCCGGCTCGCGCTGCGGGCTCATGGAGCCGCGGCGCTGCCCGTCCGGGGACGCGTGCCCCGCCGTCCTTGGGGGCTGGCGGGGGCCGCCACGGGGGGCCTGCAGGTGTGTCCGCGCGCCGTAACTTTCGGGGGGCTGCGGGCTGTTGGGCGGGCAGGGTGCACGGGACTGCTTTGAGGGGTGCTTTGTGTCTGGGCGCTGGCGTGACGGGGGCCGGTTGGTGCCCGGCCGGCCATCCGCGTGGGAGCCGCGGCTCGCCGCTGGAGTTTCAGAGAGCGAATTCATTGAGCTGGCGACCGGCTTTGGGTTACTCATCGGGAAGGGCGCCGAGGGAGCTGCCTTGTTTTGAGAATTGGTCTCCAAGTACAGCCTGCATTCATGGTAACAGGGTTATCTCTCAGCAGACTGCGCGGCTTCCCGAAATCGGCCGTGGTGCTGGGGCACCGATCGGTTGGGGTGCGGGGGAGGGGAGGTGGGAGCCGGCGACCCGGCCACCCACTCCACCCCTCCCCCACTCCTTGCCTCCGAGAGCCGGCTTAGTCCGGGGAGGCCAGGGGTCAGCCTCTCGCTGTTGACAGGTCTAGTTTCAGACACACCTTCCCGGAGGAATGCGGAGGCTTTGTTCCAGGGCCCGTCCCAGCCCTGAGCCCAGAAGCCCGCGGGCTTGGGGCTGGGACTCCTGTGCCATTACTCATTTTTTATGGCAATGCCGGCGAGCTCCCGGGTAGGCAAGTTAATTATTAATGTGTCTAGTGGAGGAAGGGAACCTGCAAATGAGATTGGTGGGTTGCAGGGTTTTCTACCCCCCTCTTTTTTTTTTTTTTTTTTTTTTGGCGTTGGCCATCAAGGTTTAAGCCCAGGGTATTGCAGCCTGTTCCCTGAGAAGGATGCTGGCTTTCTGCCCGCGCTCCGCGAAAGGGATCCTCTTTCCGCATCTGTGGGACAGTCCGCCTTCCCCCAGGAGGGCTCAAAGGGAGCAACGCTGGTTTTTTTTTTTTTTTTTTATCTGCTTTCGAATGCGCCCGTACCTCTCCTCCTGTGCCTTCTGAAACCACCTCATTCCCACCCTCTGCCTCAGGGTACTTCCAGGGCCAGGTGTTGAGACCCGAGGCGTATGGCTCTAAGCATTCTGAAAATCTCCCCGTCCCAGCCTCAGGGTCCGGAAACCTCCGCCCAGCTCTACAAGTGCCCTGCGGTGTGTTTTCCGGCCCCTGCTCTGTAGGGCTGTGGGCGGAGACAAAAGTGTGGGCGAGGTGCTCACCTGACCTGCCTCTCCCAGTTTCCTCTGCTCCTAGGGGAAGGCAGAGGTGCAGGTAGGGAAGAGCCAAGGGCGGAGCTCCTCGCTCAGGTTTCAGTTTCTCTCCTGTTAAGGGCCTGCAGGCAGTTTCACAGAGCGAATTCATTGAGCTGGCGACCGGCTTTGGGTTACTCATCGGGAAGGGCGCCGAGGGAGCTGCCTTGTTTTGAGAATTGGTCTCCAAGTACAGCCTGCATTCATGGTAACAGGGTTATCTCTCAGCAGACTGCGCGGCTTCCCGAAATCGGCCGTGGTGCTGGGGCACCGATCGGTTGGGGTGCGGGGGAGGGGAGGTGGGAGCCGGCGACCCGGCCACCCACTCCACCCCTCCCCCACTCCTTGCCTCCGAGAGCCGGCTTAGTCCGGGGAGGCCAGGGGTCAGCCTCTCGCTGTTGACAGGTCTAGTTTCAGACACACCTTCCCGGAGGAATGCGGAGGCTTTGTTCCAGGGCCCGTCCCAGCCCTGAGCCCAGAAGCCCGCGGGCTTGGGGCTGGGACTCCTGTGCCATTACTCATTTTTTATGGCAATGCCGGCGAGCTCCCGGGTAGGCAAGTTAATTATTAATGTGTCTAGTGGAGGAAGGGAACCTGCAAATGAGATTGGTGGGTTGCAGGGTTTTCTACCCCCCTCTTTTTTTTTTTTTTTTTTTTTGGCGTTGGCCATCAAGGTTTAAGCCCAGGGTATTGCAGCCTGTTCCCTGAGAAGGATGCTGGCTTTCTGCCCGCGCTCCGCGAAAGGGATCCTCTTTCCGCATCTGTGGGACAGTCCGCCTTCCCCCAGGAGGGCTCAAAGGGAGCAACGCTGGTTTTTTTTTTTTTTTTTATCTGCTTTCGAATGCGCCCGTACCTCTCCTCCTGTGCCTTCTGAAACCACCTCATTCCCACCCTCTGCCTCAGGGTACTTCCAGGGCCAGGTGTTGAGACCCGAGGCGTATGGCTCTAAGCATTCTGAAAATCTCCCCGTCCCAGCCTCAGGGTCCGGAAACCTCCGCCCAGCTCTACAAGTGCCCTGCGGTGTGTTTTCCGGCCCCTGCTCTGTAGGGCTGTGGGCGGAGACAAAAGTGTGGGCGAGGTGCTCACCTGACCTGCCTCTCCCAGTTTCCTCTGCTCCTAGGGGAAGGCAGAGGTGCAGGTAGGGAAGAGCCAAGGGCGGAGCTCCTCGCTCAGGTTTCAGTTTCTCTCCCTGCAGGCAGGGAGAAGGCGGTTTCCAAGACTGGGCGTCTCACCTGGTGTGCAGTAGCAGGGGATGGGAGGGTGCAGGTCTGAATGGAGGCCCGCGGGTGAGACAGGGCTTGGCTGATGCGGCTGGTTGGAGGCCTGAGAGTTTTGCCTCAGCTGAGGCTGAGGGACTTCCCACAGTCAGCCCTCCTAGAAACCTTGTGCCATAGAGACCTGGTTCACTGCTATTTGTCAGTTTAGGATAGGGACTCAGCCTTGTAAACTGAAGGTGGGCAGATGTGTGGTGAGAAGATGAGCCCCTCTTGGCAGCTGACAGTCTTGAGGGAACTGGGCTTATGGGGGGGGGGGGGCGGATTTAGTTCTGCCTGTGGGCTTCCCAGGTGGCGCTCGAGGTAAAGAACCCACCTGCCAAGGCAGGAGACATGAGAGACATGGTCAGGAAGATCCCCTGAAGGAGGGCATGGCAACCCACTCCAGTATTCTTGCCTGGAGAGTCTCATGGACAGAGGAGCCTGGTGGGCAACAGTTCATGGGGTCACAAAGAGTCGGACTTGACTGAAGCAACTTAACACACACAAAGTGGGCTGTGGAGTGTCTCAGGCTGCAGTTGTACCCCACATCCCTCCCTTCCGTTTTCTGTCCTCTGCCTCAGTGGCTCGGCTCACTGAGTTCTTCCTGGCTCAGGTCTCCAGGGCTGGACTGCTCTGATGGCAGCCTAGGGACACACAGTCCCCATCTCACCCCAGCCTTCTGGGGAGGGAAAGGAGTGAAGGAAGGCTTGGCTTCAGAGAGGCTGCTGATCCTGACACCTCGGGTGGCAGGTGCCACCTGTCTTCCCACGTGGCTTGCGGTATGTACACTCAGCGGCAACCCTCCCCGAGTACACACACGTTTAGAGTGGCACCTTCTCAGACAGCAGTGCCGGGAGCTGCCAGTGATCTGCTGGCACTGTGCGTTGAGGATTAGGAGATGGTCCTGATTAAGAACAATTTTTTTTTTTTTTTTAAATCATGGGAAGTCTGCCCAAGGCTGCCATCTAATGTCTGCTCACTTGCAGCCTGCTGGTCACGGCTGAATATTCATTGATAATGGCCTGGGCACTGCCCAGGGAAGCTGCTCAAGGTGATTCTGTGAAGAACGGATGGGTCCCTGGGGGCGCCAGGAGACCACAAGGTCAACAGGGATTGTGACTTTGTGGGGAAAGCGAGGCGGTTGTTAGGCTGTGGGATGGGTAGTGGGGGGATCAGGGTGATGGTGAGTGGTAGGGCAGAGGCCTGAGCGCGGCTTGAGATGCCCCAGTGTGTCCGTGTGGGGGACAGCGGGCCGTGGTGAGTTCAAGCTGAGGCCTCTGTGCTGGAACCTGACCGCCCCTGCCTCCTGGGAAAAGGGTCAGCGTCTCTCTGCACACCAGCTCCTGGACTTTTCCCTTCCCTTTAACAGAGACACTGGGCTTAATGACGGTTACTGGGTTCCTCAGCCCCAGTTCAGAGACTTTCTGGCAGGGAGCCTCTTCCTGGGATGGGCAGCTGGAGAAAGTGCCCAGGTTGAGAGAGAGGTGTCTGAAAGTTTGTTCTGAATCACGCAAGGTCAAGAGGAAACCCAGAAAAAGACCCTGGCAGCCTTTGCAGTCGTGGTGTGTAGAATACAGCATTCCTGCCTTGGCTTTGTATTGTCTCTGGTGAAAAGAGGCTGGTTATTCTAGGCCTAGGCCCTGTGGGTCTCCAGGTGAGGGGAGAGAGAGTGACGAGGAGTTAGTTGAAGCAGACGGTTTGTGGCATTTTCTCTGCCGACTTGGGTCCAAACTCAGCCTCTGCTACTTACTAGCTTCTTGTTCATGGGGCTGTTTGAGTCTCTCTCAGTTTCTCTTCACCCCTCCCTCCAGCAGGATAATTATGAGGATTATGCAAGGTGTTTGTAAAGGATTGTTAATTGGGAACATTTTAAAAATTAATTAACGGTAACTAGAAGACCCTTGGAGCAGTAGCTGAGAGGGTTGGTTTATTACACAGAAGATGAGAAAGTCAGAAATGCCATTTTGTGTCCACCCCAGAGGCCAGACCTGGGCTCCTCAGGGGTCGCATAGGAGAACTGCCCTGAAACAGTGTCTTCTCCTCTTCACATTAAGACTGTTTTCTAGTCTCAGGTTAGTCAGAGGCCTTGGAGACCCGTGAACCCCTGGCTGCAGGCACAGTGCGTGGTTGAGCTGAAAAGGTAGCGTCCTCAAACTTTTGCTCATGTGGCCATCTCTGGTCCAGCCTTAACTGTGGATTGTTTGTCCTGAGAACCACCAGACTCTTTTTATCTGTGTAATTCTGGGCACAGAATTTATCTCTTTGAGCCAATGTTTTGTAAGAGTGATAAAACCTACTTCTCACAGTTCTTGACGTTAAATGGATCAGTATATAAAAACTGTCCTGGCGTGGGAGTTCAAGCTGAGGCCTCTGTGCTGGAACCTGACCGCCCCTGCCTCCTGGGAAAAGGGTCAGCGTCTCTCTGCACACCAGCTCCTGGACTTTTCCCTTCCCTTTAACAGAGACACTGGGCTTAATGACGGTTACTGGGTTCCTCAGCCCCAGTTCAGAGACTTTCTGGCAGGGAGCCTCTTCCTGGGATGGGCAGCTGGAGAAAGTGCCCAGGTTGAGAGAGAGGTGTCTGAAAGTTTGTTCTGAATCACGCAAGGTCAAGAGGAAACCCAGAAAAAGACCCTGGCAGCCTTTGCAGTCGTGGTGTGTAGAATACAGCATTCCTGCCTTGGCTTTGTATTGTCTCTGGTGAAAAGAGGCTGGTTATTCTAGGCCTAGGCCCTGTGGGTCTCCAGGTGAGGGGAGAGAGAGTGACGAGGAGTTAGTTGAAGCAGACGGTTTGTGGCATTTTCTCTGCCGACTTGGGTCCAAACTCAGCCTCTGCTACTTACTAGCTTCTTGTTCATGGGGCTGTTTGAGTCTCTCTCAGTTTCTCTTCACCCCTCCCTCCAGCAGGATAATTATGAGGATTATGCAAGGTGTTTGTAAAGGATTGTTAATTGGGAACATTTTAAAAATTAATTAACGGTAACTAGAAGACCCTTGGAGCAGTAGCTGAGAGGGTTGGTTTATTACACAGAAGATGAGAAAGTCAGAAATGCCATTTTGTGTCCACCCCAGAGGCCAGACCTGGGCTCCTCAGGGGTCGCATAGGAGAACTGCCCTGAAACAGTGTCTTCTCCTCTTCACATTAAGACTGTTTTCTAGTCTCAGGTTAGTCAGAGGCCTTGGAGACCCGTGAACCCCTGGCTGCAGGCACAGTGCGTGGTTGAGCTGAAAAGGTAGCGTCCTCAAACTTTTGCTCATGTGGCCATCTCTGGTCCAGCCTTAACTGTGGATTGTTTGTCCTGAGAACCACCAGACTCTTTTTATCTGTGTAATTCTGGGCACAGAATTTATCTCTTTGAGCCAATGTTTTGTAAGAGTGATAAAACCTACTTCTCACAGTTCTTGACGTTAAATGGATCAGTATATAAAAAACTGTCCTGCCGTGTGCAGGTAAATACTGATAGCTTGTGTGTGTTCACTCAGTTGTATCCAACTCTTTGCGGCCCCGTGAACTGTATAACCCACCATGCTCCTCTGTCCATGGAATTACTGTGTACGCAATACTATTCTGAGTACTTTCATATATTATCTCATTTAATCCTCACAACAGTCTGTGGGGCAGTTATTTTTTTGACGAAGAAATCGATCATTAGGAATTAGAATTGTTATCGTTGTGTGACTGAGCCTCTGTGAAAATCATGCATCTGAAGATCTCTGCCTCCCAGAGTAGGAGCAGACTGAAGCTTGTGCGAATACCCGTGCGTACTGCCTTTCTTCCATCTGCCTATTCTAATATATCAGGCTAGCTCTGGATATGTTTGTAAAATGAGTAACAGAGGTCCTTATCGGTCATTTTGGTTTTTTGGGTGCTTCTCTCTTGTTCCCTCTGCCTTTCATCCATAAGCTGTGTGGGGCTTTATAGACTCAGCACCATCTTGGCTGCTCCTTGTAAGCATGATTTGTATGGGACTGTAACCCTCTGGAGCTCACTCACTTATGGGTGCCTTTTAACAGTGAAGTTGCTGGTGGATCAAGATAGTTGATATTAGGTCCATAAAAGGGATTGTACATCAGCTTGCCTCTGTGCCGGGCAACCCTTATAAACTGAGGACCAATTGTACCTCCTTCTGACTTCTGAGTGTAATTCATGTCAATAAACTAAATGTTTGTGGATTAAAAAAAAAAGTTGCTAGTTTGATTTGATTTTAGGCAGAGGAAATACTTGTTTGGTGTAGAGCTAACCACGGAGCTTTGAGCTTTCACGGTCCCATCTTTCTGATGGTTCTGGTTAGCTCTTTTACCTCCTTCCCTCTGCTCCAAGCCACCTGCCAACAAACACTCAGGTCTGAAGTTTTAAATGTGTTAGAAAAAAAAAAAGGAGAGGGAGAAGCTCGGAGAAAGAAACAAAACACCCTGGGAAAATCAGGACTCACGGCTGGTGGTACAGAATTTATCTCTTTGAGCCAATGTTTTGTAAGAGTGATAAAACCTACTTCTCACAGTTCTTGACTTTAAAACGTATTAAAAACTGTCCTGCCGTGTGCAGGTAAATACTGATAGCTTGTGTGTGTTCACTCAGTTGTATCCAACTCTTTGCGGCCCCGTGAACTGTATAACCCACCATGCTCCTCTGTCCATGGAATTACTGTGTACGCAATACTATTCTGAGTACTTTCATATATTATCTCATTTAATCCTCACAACAGTCTGTGGGGCAGTTATTTTTTTGACGAAGAAATCGATCATTAGGAATTAGAATTGTTATCGTTGTGACTGAGCCTCTGTGAAAATCATGCATCTGAAGATCTCTGCCTCCCAGAGTAGGAGCAGACTGAAGCTTGTGCGAATACCCGTGCGTACTGCCTTTCTTCCATCTGCCTATTCTAATATATCAGGCTAGCTCTGGATATGTTTGTAAAATGAGTAACAGAGGTCCTTATCGGTCATTTTGGTTTTTTGGGTGCTTCTCTCTTGTTCCCTCTGCCTTTCATCCATAAGCTGTGTGGGGCTTTATAGACTCAGCACCATCTTGGCTGCTCCTTGTAAGCATGATTTGTATGGGACTGTAACCCTCTGGAGCTCACTCACTTATGGGTGCCTTTTAACAGTGAAGTTGCTGGTGGATCAAGATAGTTGATATTAGGTCCATAAAAGGGATTGTACATCAGCTTGCCTCTGTGCCGGGCAACCCTTATAAACTGAGGACCAATTGTACCTCCTTCTGACTTCTGAGTGTAATTCATGTCAATAAACTAAATGTTTGTGGATTAAAAAAAAAAGTTGCTAGTTTGATTTGATTTTAGGCAGAGGAAATACTTGTTTGGTGTAGAGCTAACCACGGAGCTTTGAGCTTTCACGGTCCCATCTTTCTGATGGTTCTGGTTAGCTCTTTTACCTCCTTCCCTCTGCTCCAAGCCACCTGCCAACAAACACTCAGGTCTGAAGTTTTAAATGTGTTAGAAAAAAAAAAAGGAGTGGGAGAAGCTCGGAGAAAGAAACAAAACACCCTGTGAAAATCAGGACTCACGGCTGGTGGTATTTCAAACGCGGTGGCGCTCATTAAGAGCGAGTTACGATCACAGCCTCACATTCGTTCTCATGACTTTTGTAGCCCGTTTACAGGATAAGAAAAAGGCCTGAAGCTCTGTGGGTCATTCGTTCTTTTTATGACAAGAATAACATTTATGGGGGTTTGTCACAAAGGAATCGAGGTCTGGTTCGGAATCAAAAGGAAAAGCAACTGGTGGGCTTTCGGGCATGCTCGGAAGATTCCAGAGCTCTTGCTAGCAGAGTTTTCACAGCACAGACCTCGGTGCCCTAGTTCCCCCGGCAGCCCGTTGATGTCCTCAGGATGGTATTGTTCCTGTCACTTTACTGGAAAATGGAGTGTCTTGCCTGAGGTCAGCTAGCCAGGTACGCCATGCTGGAGACGGGACCCCAGGTCTCTGACTTCCTGATTCAGAGGCAAGCAGTTTCATGTATCCTTGTGAGAATGTCAGTCATGTTTCCTATTATGGAGACATGTTGGAAAACACAGACTGTGGTAAAGGAAGATTGAATCAGGGAATCATGGCTCCAGCAACAGAGAAAATCATTGCTTACATTTTGGTAAATTTTTAAAGACTTTTGTTTAAGGAAAAGGGGGCACTTGTTTTTGTCAGGGGGAGGATTGCTTGTTATTTATACATCTCTGGATATGTCCAGGTTCCTGTCTAGGAGCAGGCCCTCTTTCTGTAAGCTTTGATTCCCTACAAATTCAGGCCAAGTTCTTTCCCCCCAAGTGCTAAGGCACGGTTGGGGAGAGAAAGATGAGCAAGGCATTCCTACCTTTCGAAGGTTTATCGTTAAGTAGGAGGGACAGATGCGTATTTAACCAGTGACTCCAGACATAGCCGTTATAGCGAAGAGCGACTGTATCCAGCTCTGTCCTGGGTGCTTTAGATAAGATATTCGTACTAATCCCCAGACCACCTCATGAAGGGTCACCCGTTTCACGGTGGTAGAAAGCCTATGAAGTTAAATGGCCTGCCTAAGGTGATAAAACTGACCACCAGTCAAGCTGAGGGTCAGATCCAGGTTGCCCCATGATATCAACGGCACGACTGAGCGACTAGCCCTGGAAGCGAAGCACAGAGAGTCATGGGAGATGAGGGAAGGTGTGGCATGTGTCTCTTGTCACTGTCTGTCATCCTTTTCTTCCGGCATCTTTCACTTCTAATTATTTTGAGTGATATTCATTACCTTCTTCAAAAGTTCCCTGCTTGTATTCTTTTGCTAGTCTGGCCCCTTGATCATAAATCGCATAGTCTCAGAATTGGAAGGCAATAGAAAAGTGGTCCAGACCATTCTCCTTATTTTCTCATTGTAGGGAAACTGAATCTCAGGGAAGGAACCTGATGTGGGTACACTTAATAGTTGTTGGTCGAGTTAGGACCAAAACTCAAGTGTTTTCACTAGAGTTTCCCTAAGTGGAATAGGATATAGGATACCACAAGGGTGAATATTTTAAATTTTCATGGTTTTATACATGGGAATAGGATTTTTTTCATGTGAAATATGGCTAGAATATTAAACTCATCATTTGGCAGCCGCTGTTGCTTCAGATGTGTCTAAGATCTGCACTATTTATAGAAAAAATGTGGAATTACAGGTTGGACAGGGAGGAAGCAGAATAATGGAGGTGGTGTGTGGGCCATGTATGGGTAACCTTAGGGACCCACGCATATATCACCAAGCTGTACTCCCTGAGAGGATTTGCTTGCCCTGCCGACTTGATTCTTTCAAAAGCAGGAAGAAAAGGGGCCAGCCTTGGAAACATTGGGGGCCCTCTTTCTGTAAGCTTTGATCCCTTTCCCCCCAAGTGCTAAGGCACGGTTGGGGAGAGAAAGATGAGCAAGGCATTCCTACCTTTCGAAGGTTTATCGTTAAGTAGGAGGGACAGATGCGTATTTAACCAGTGACTCCAGACATAGCCGTTATAGCGAAGAGCGACTGTATCCAGCTCTGTCCTGGGTGCTTTAGATAAGATATTCGTACTAATCCCCAGACCACCTCATGAAGGGTCACCCGTTTCACGGTGGTAGAAAGCCTATGAAGTTAAATGGCCTGCCTAAGGTGATAAAACTGACCACCAGTCAAGCTGAGGGTCAGATCCAGGTTGCCCCATGATATCAACGGCACGACTGAGCGACTAGCCCTGGAAGCGAAGCACAGAGAGTCATGGGAGATGAGGGAAGGTGTGGCATGTGTCTCTTGTCACTGTCTGTCATCCTTTTCTTCCGGCATCTTTCACTTCTAATTATTTTGAGTGATATTCATTACCTTCTTCAAAAGTTCCCTGCTTGTATTCTTTTGCTAGTCTGGCCCCTTGATCATAAATCGCATAGTCTCAGAATTGGAAGGCAATAGAAAAGTGGTCCAGACCATTCTCCTTATTTTCTCATTGTAGGGAAACTGAATCTCAGGGAAGGAACCTGATGTGGGTACACTTAATAGTTGTTGGTCGAGTTAGGACCAAAACTCAAGTGTTTTCACTAGAGTTTCCCTAAGTGGAATAGGATATAGGATACCACAAGGGTGAATATTTTAAATTTTCATGGTTTTATACATGGGAATAGGATTTTTTTCATGTGAAATATGGCTAGAATATTAAACTCATCATTTGGCAGCCGCTGTTGCTTCAGATGTGTCTAAGATCTGCACTATTTATAGAAAAAATGTGGAATTACAGGTTGGACAGGGAGGAAGCAGAATAATGGAGGTGGTGTGTGGGCCATGTATGGGTAACCTTAGGGACCCACGCATATATCACCAAGCTGTACTCCCTGAGAGGATTTGCTTGCCCTGCCGACTTGATTCTTTCAAAAGCAGGAAGAAAAGGGGCCAGAGCCTTGCGGAAACATTACTTGCTAGGTATTTTACCTGTGGGTTGGTATTAATGGTTTCACTGTATGTCTGTTGTATCTTGGGAAGTCTCAGAGAGATTGATTAACAAGTCCATGGTCACACAGGGTAGACTGAGACTGAGAGTTCAGGATCCCAGCTCGGGCTCCTTCCCTTGGCCCTCCTTGCTGCCTACCACATTCCACAAAGTGGGTGCACCCCGTACCCAGCCTGCCCTTGTTGTCCAGGGTTCTGACACCTTCTTATTCAGGCACCAGTCTCAAGGGGAAACGAATGTGATTGGGTTGCTAGGTTATTGCTGTAGCCTGCTAATTTAAAGCTTGATTTTGATAGAATTTCAAAGAATGTGCTGTATTTATAATATGTGGTATTTATCAAATCTGACTCATGCTGGTAAGTGATAAAATCCTTATCCTGCTGCCTTTTGGCTTCTGTACACATTATGATGATGCCATGTGGGTTGTGAGCTCCAGGAAGACATAGGCTGTGCCTGTCAGTCTTTCTAAAGGGCAATTGCCAAAATGATTTTTGAGGCTGATTCGTTTATCCATCCTTTCAGAGTTCAAAGAATCAGCCAGTAGGTTTTTTAGCTAGGGTGGAGGTGGGTGAGCTGCTTCCAGGGTAGCTGCAGAAACTCTGAGTTTCAGGTTATGGAGAGAAGACCCCCTTTGGGAGATTTTTTTAGCTGGAACAGTGACTCCAGGCTTTGGGTTCCTCCTGAACCAGTTGAGAAGGTTCTGATCCTTGGGTCAGGATCACATGGCACGTGGTTTGTTGTAGGAAGTAGTCAGTCACTGGACATTCGCTGTGCAGTGAGGTAGACTCATGAGGGCCCCCTCCCCAAGAGGTGTCCATGTTCTGATGCCCAGAACCTGTCAGTGTTACCTTTTGTGGTAAAAAGGATTTTGTAAGTAGTGGGGCAGAGATTCGAATCCAAGTCTTCAGGCTTTAGAGCCTTCATCCTTAGTATTCTCATCTATTAGAATGAGATATGGGGCCAGCCATCAGAGGACTTGCATTCTAGTGCAGCCGTGTTTCTTCTGCCTCCGTATTCCCGTCTTTAAAAGGGTACAAGAGATCTGCCTGCCTCGTAGACGATGTGAACCTGAAGGAGATCCTGAAGGAATGTGCTTTTGCTGTGATCCTCTCTCCTTTCCCCAGAACCTCAGACACCTCCAGAAAGGTCCTTGGTTGTTAGTGAGCCCCATCTTGCAGTGTCTGATCATCCTTCAGGGTCTTGAGGCAGGTTGGGGAATTTGGCCACTGTAGCTCATTGACATGTCCACATAGGGCTAGAGGGTTTGCTTCTGTGGGTAGTGGTAGAGATAGAAAGTGGACAAGAGATAGGGGGTGGCCTGTCTCAGGGCACCGAGAGTGGGAATGTAAGTCTGGAAGGAAGGTGTGTAGTCTGTGTTTTGTCCCCTGCAAAGCTGGTAATGCTAGAGGCGACTGAGGGTAAATTTCCTGATGTAGAAGTTGGGTGAGAAGCGTGCAGTGATTCGAGACCAGTTGGTGTGAGTTCTGGAGTTGCCATCTCTTCACACATAATATAGGACTAACGATTCCTAGTTTGCAAAGTATGTGAAAGCTTCCTGACCAGTTCTTGGCACATAGCAGACATTTCAGTGAATAGGGACTGACTCTGAAGCTGGCAATTCAGAGCCGAAGATTTCTTAGCGTTAATCCAATAAATTCCAGTTCTTTGCAGGATTCCACCTTTCCCCCTTGCCTTTCAGGCTCACTTAGGCACATTGTAATTGGATGTGAAGGGAGGTCTGGCCACGGAATGAGGGTCCCGTGACTCTTCGGGAGAGACCCTGTGCTTCCCAAAGGGAAATGGTGACGAGTGGTTTTCAGGTAGCTGCAGTGGGTCTGCTGAGCCATTTTGGAAGCGAGAATAGGTTCATCTTGCCAAGTACAAGATTGAGTGTCACTGTTTTGCTTTCTGGGAATAATGGCCGTGCCGATGAAGTCGATTTATGGCGCTGAGGTATGTCAAGGAATGAACTGTTCTTTTTTTTCACATGTCTGTCTGCATTTTATGATTATGAAAGTGGTTATTTCAGAATACTTGGAAAATACTTTTTAAAAATATAAACATTTACTTCCACACCCAGAGGTGATTACTGCTAACATTTTAGTGTATTTCCCTCCATCTTTTTTGAAGTGCACATATATTTTTTCTGTGCACTTCCCTGGTGACTCAGATGGGAAAGAATTTGCCTGCAATGCAGGAAACCCAGGTTCGATCCCTGGGTCAGGAAGATCCTCTGGAGAAGGGAATGCTACTCACTGCAGTATTCTGGCTTGGGGAATCCTATGGACAGAGGAGCCTGGCAGGCTACAGCCCTTGAGTCGCAAAGACTTGGACATGACTGAGGTTTTTTGGAATGCTACTTACTACATTAATCACTGAGGGGGGGGTCCACATAGGGCTAGAGGGTTTGCTTCTGTGGGTAGTGGTAGAGATAGAAAGTGGACAAGAGATAGGGGGTGGCCTGTCTCAGGGCACCGAGAGTGGGAATGTAAGTCTGGAAGGAAGGTGTGTAGTCTGTGTTTTGTCCCCTGCAAAGCTGGTAATGCTAGAGGCGACTGAGGGTAAATTTCCTGATGTAGAAGTTGGGTGAGAAGCGTGCAGTGATTCGAGACCAGTTGGTGTGAGTTCTGGAGTTGCCATCTCTTCACACATAATATAGGACTAACGATTCCTAGTTTGCAAAGTATGTGAAAGCTTCCTGACCAGTTCTTGGCACATAGCAGACATTTCAGTGAATAGGGACTGACTCTGAAGCTGGCAATTCAGAGCCGAAGATTTCTTAGCGTTAATCCAATAAATTCCAGTTCTTTGCAGGATTCCACCTTTCCCCCTTGCCTTTCAGGCTCACTTAGGCACATTGTAATTGGATGTGAAGGGAGGTCTGGCCACGGAATGAGGGTCCCGTGACTCTTCGGGAGAGACCCTGTGCTTCCCAAAGGGAAATGGTGACGAGTGGTTTTCAGGTAGCTGCAGTGGGTCTGCTGAGCCATTTTGGAAGCGAGAATAGGTTCATCTTGCCAAGTACAAGATT
The DNA here is from genome assembly GCA_022376925.1 of Tragulus kanchil. NCBI lineage: Eukaryota > Metazoa > Chordata > Mammalia > Artiodactyla > Tragulidae > Tragulus > Tragulus kanchil. Next base: position 103,781,600 of record JAIOJX010000006.1, on the reverse strand, counting down.
GAGTGTCACTGTTTTGCTTTCTGGGAATAATGGCCGTGCCGATGAAGTCGATTTATGGCGCTGAGGTATGTCAAGGAATGAACTGTTCTTTTTTTTCACATGTCTGTCTGCATTTTATGATTATGAAAGTGGTTATTTCAGAATACTTGGAAAATACTTTTTAAAAATATAAACATTTACTTCCACACCCAGAGGTGATTACTGCTAACATTTTAGTGTATTTCCCTCCATCTTTTTTGAAGTGCACATATATTTTTTCTGTGCACTTCCCTGGTGACTCAGATGGGAAAGAATTTGCCTGCAATGCAGGAAACCCAGGTTCGATCCCTGGGTCAGGAAGATCCTCTGGAGAAGGGAATGCTACTCACTGCAGTATTCTGGCTTGGGGAATCCTATGGACAGAGGAGCCTGGCAGGCTACAGCCCTTGAGTCGCAAAGACTTGGACATGACTGAGTGACTAACACTACACTTTTTCTGCAAAATACCAAGTTTAATATGCTTTACTTACTTAACATTACATCATGTGCATTTCTCAGATTATTACATATTCCTTAGAAGCATCTTATTTGCTACATAATAGTCTGGTACACGTAATTTTCTTAATCATTCTCCATTCAGTAGCTGGGCAATTTGTAAAATACAGAAATATGTATTTTCCCCTAAAATATGTAGGAATATTTGACTATGGTTTTTTAAACTATCTTTTTAGATTCCTAGAACTAGAATTCCTAGATCAAAGAATAAGCATTTTTGCAATATTGCTTCTGTTTTTTATGTTTCTTGACCACGAGGCATGTGGGATCTTAGTTCCCTGACTAGGAATTGAACCTCTGCCCCCTGCAATGGAAGGTAAAGTCTTAACCACTGGGCCACTGGGACTTATATATGGAAGCACATATATATGGAATCTAGAAAGATGGTTCTGATAAATGTATATAGAGCAGCAATGGAGAATCAGACATAGAGAACAGACTTGTGGACATTGGGAGGGAGGAATGGGTGAGAGGTATAAAAAGAGTAACCTGGAAACTTACATTGCCCTGTGTGAAAGAGACAACCAATGTGAATCTGCTGTAAGACGAAGGAGACTTACACGGGAGCTACGCAGCAACCTGGAGGGGGAGATGGGAGGGAGATAGGGAAGTTCAGGTGGGAGAGGTCAAGTGTGTATCTATGACTGATTTGGGTTTATGTATAGCAGTAAACAACAAAACTCTGTAAAAAGAAAATAAAACTAAATTCTAAAAAAAACCCTGGAATTCCCGCTACATTGAAAAAAAAAAAAGAATGCATAGTGGTGGATTGCTGGACTGGGTCTGTGCATGTTGTATCTAAAACAGAGCATTATGGCCTGTTAGGCTGTTGTGGGCCCACTGGGTGAGGTCCCTGCTCCTGACTATTGTACACAGGAGGCTGCCTCCTCACTGCTCACTTGCTTCCTGGCAGGCAGCACAATCAGCCCCTTGTGGCTCCCCAGTGAAATTCAAGTAATAGGTCAGCTTTTCCAGTGCTTCCCTCCCTGTCAGGAAGTTCATCTGTGGATCTAACCTAAATCTCGTCTGCTGCATTTTAAATCCTCACCCACTGCCGGGTCCCTTCAGTGGTGTGGAGTGAAGCGGAGCCACGGGCCTTCGGCAGGCAGCCCCTTCGCCTCTCTCCCCACCACCTGGCTGCCGCGGCTCTGGCCACCAGCCTTATGTTACCCTGGAGGAAACTTGAGGGTCTCTGGCTGCTGCTGTCGCGACTGGGAGGGCGGTCCCTGCATCGAGTTGCTGCCGATAACGCCAGGTAGGTAGGGTTTCTAAACCTGAGAGTGCCCACGGCACGGAAGCCAGCATCCCGGCCTCTCCCGTGCCCTCTGCAGAACTCGCGGGGGCAATTAGCATTCAGAGTGGTGCTCTGCTATTGACACTGCAGGTCTATCAGATTCATTCCCTGGGAAGAAAAGGAATGTGGCTGGAGCAGGGATTAGCTGTGTTTCAGACCCAAGTGCCTGGGCCAGGTGGTGGCTGTGCAGAGAAGGGAGATGGCAGGCAGGGAGGGGCACTGGAGTGCATTCTGGTGACGGGAGAGCCGGCTGGAAGGGCAGGCTTCATCTCTGGGCTTCCCACCTTTGGCATTGAGTAGCTGCCCTGCCCTCTGTCTAAAGAGGCTCAGCCACCTTCCTTAGCCAGCGTCCTTTGTTGAGAGCTGACAGCTTTATTACAGGCCAGTAGGATGTTAATTTGAATGGGACATGAATATAGCTGCAACTTCACGGGCAGCAAGAGGCCCCTGTGTCCCTCACTTAGGCCTCTGAATGTTGGCTGGCAACAGGCCCACAGAGTGGACCGAGTCCTGCGGGAGACAGACTGGGGCCTGAGTCCTGCAGGGCCAGCAGGAGCATCCATGCACGGCTGGAGCCTCAAGGGTCCCTGGGACTTGGCCCAGGCTGGCCGACCTCTTCCAGCTCCTTGCCATCCCCTCCATGTCTGCACCAGGCGCTGCTGCCTTAGTGTCCACCACGCCATGTTCCGGCTTTACCTCCTCAGGAGGTCTGCACTCTTTTTTTTTTTTAATTGTATTTATTTATTTATTTATTTTTGGCTATTCTGGGTTTTCACTGCTGCAGCAGGCTCTTCTCTGGTTGCAGGGAGTGGGGATACTCTCTAGCTATGGTGAGCAGGCTTCTCGTTGCGGTAACTTCTCTTATTGTGGAACACGGGCTTCAGTAGTTGCAGCATATGGGCTCAATAGTTGCGGCTCTGAGGCTCTAGAGCACAGGTTCAACAGCTGTGGCCCACAGGCTTAATTGCTCCACAGCATATGGGATCTTCCTGGATCAGGGATCGAGCCCATGTCTCCTCATTGGCAGGCAAACTCTTCACCACTGAGCTATCAAGGAAGCCCAGGTCTGCACTCTTTAGATGAGACGTTTTGCTTCCTATTGGCCGTTCCTTCCTTCAGTGCCTGGTACAGTGCTTAATTGAAACAAGCATTTATGAGGCAAAACCCAGTGGTTTTATGCACTCAGTAAAGCTAGTCCTCTGCTCTTCATTCTCCATTTGAAAATTCCATGTCAGATGGTTTATCTTCCTTTTGAAGAGGGTTAACTTTTTTTTTTCTTTCTTTTTTTCCCCCCTGCCTCCCATGTTCACTTTGAGGTTGAATGTCCCTGGTACTTTTACCTTGGCAAGCTAGAGCCCAGTGTTCCACTGTGAGGCCTTAGCCCTGGTAACTGCCATCCCTGGCTGCCTGTGAAAATCCCTTGGAGAGCATTTTAAAAACACTGATGCAAAAGACCCAGAGATTCTGGTTGATTTTGTCTCAGCTGGGGCCCTGGCACCATTGCATTCCACAGGTGGTTCTGTGGAATGTGGGATAAGGAGTAAGAGGTCCGTCCCTGCTCTGTCCTGTCAACAGTTTCCCTTTATGGGGAGATGTATGTTAGAAGCCTGTGATGTCTGCGGCCGGAGGCTGCTCCCAACCTTTTATGGAAGCAGAAAGGAGGACGTGATAAATGAGAGGACTGGGTCCGGCCTCTCTTGAGTGGTGCTGGCTTGATGGGAAGCCCCTGAGGATGTTCCTAGCATCCCTTCCTGTTCCCAAGATGTGCTCTGGCTGTCACTCTGCCTGCTAGACAGCAGGGCACCTGGGCACGGTGAGGATGTTTTAAGTTAAGGTGAAAGAGAAAAAGGAACTATCTGGCCATGAGCCTGTTTAGGGTTGGTTTGTTAGCCAGTGCCCGGATTTACTTTTTCTCTCGAACATTTGGAGCATGGTCACAGGAGGGCAGATGGGGAAGAGGGCTGTGAATTGCAGAGGATGGCGCTTGGTTTCAGGCACGAGGACCGGCGGGTCACAGCGGTGGGTGTCTGCCATGAACGTCCGACCCTTCATGGCTCTTGGTTACCCCTGGTAGGCTGGCATCCCCAAGGCCTCCCTTCTGCAAATGTCCTTTCGAAGGTGGTAGACACCTCTTCCCAGAGGAGAATACTAGAAAGCCGAGTTCTTACCATGCGTGAACAAGCCCCTTCCCGAAGTGTGTTCAGATGTGCCTGTGGGTTCTTCTGTGTAACTCGAGGATGGTTATGCTCCTTGTTAACGTAGGTGTTTGACTTGCTGTCCTCTGTCCTCTACCTTCCCTTACGCTCTTTAGGGTGTTTGCGGTTGGGGCTTTCTTCCGTGAGTGTCCACTCAGATTGAGGGGTTTGCATGCTCCGCTGCTCCTTGGCGTCTGTCTTATGGTTTGGGCACCTCCAGGCCCTTCTCAGCCTCAGAGAAGTTGGAGCTCCCTTTAGTGAGTCCCCTGTAGTTTCATCAGAGGTGAGGTGACCTCTTGATTAACCCCTGAAGGGCTGATGGTTCTGTTCCTCAAACTCACAAATCCTGTTTCGAAAAAGCCACACACATTTTAGTTTTCGTTTTCTCATGCTCTTCAAACTGCAGTTTTGTTGGCCTTCTATAACAGATTCCCCTGGGTTGCCTGTTAAAATACAGAGTCTCTGGAATTGGAATTTAGGAATTTGCAGATTTAGCCAGAATCCCAAGCCTTTATCAGGTACAGGAATGTTTCAGAATCACTTTTTTTTTTTTTTGAAGTCAATGTCTTTGTTTTACAACAAAGACTGGTACAACACAGAGTGGTCGAGTGACTTGCCCAAGATCACACAGTGAATTCTGGCTGAAGCCAAGCCTGGAAGAACCTAAGCCGAGTCCAAAATGTTAACATCACCTCATAATTGTAGAGATCTTCGTTCTATTTTTGAACCAGGTTACTTTGTTTGCTGTGAGGAGGTGTCTTGTGCATTGTAGGATGTTTAGCAGCATTTCTTGTTTCTACTCCCCTGGATTCCAGTGGCATCCTTCAGTTGCGACAATCAAAAATATCTCCAGGCATTGCCAAATGTCCTGGGGGGACAAAATCACCCCAGCTGAGAACCACAGCTTTAGCTGCAAGAGCTATGTGTGAGGAACGTTCCCTAATATCATCCCACAGCATTTATTTTTATGTCTGGGGATTTACTTTTAAAATTTGCATAGCTGGCTTCAGCCCGACTTGGCTCCAGTGCTGAATTGCACACATTAATGAAGTCATGATGGATATAAGCTCTCTCCTCCTCTGTTTTGGCCTTCAGAGGAAAGGCATAAATACGCTTGGAAGAGCCACCGAATTTGGGCTCTAGTCCACGGTTTGGCTGCCAACCCTGCACATCCTAGCTGTGGGATCATGGGCGAGGCTCTTGTCTTCTAGAGCCCCTTTCATCATCTGATTGTGATAGAAATAAATGATTTGATGGAATTAAGTGACACCTTTTTTAATCAGATTGAGGGGTTTGCATGCTCCGCTGCTCCTTGGCGTTTATGGTTTGGGCACCTCCAGGCCCTTCTCAGCCTCAGAGAAGTTGGAGCTCCCTTTAGTGAGTCCCTGTAGTTTCATCAGAGGTGAGGTGACCTCTTGATTAACCCCTGAAGGGCTGATGGTTCTGTTCCTCAAACTCACAAATCCTGTTTCGAAAAAGCCACACACATTTTAGTTTTCGTTTTCTCATGCTCTTCAAACTGCAGTTTTGTTGGCCTTCTATAACAGATTCCCCTGGGTTGCCTGTTAAAATACAGAGTCTCTGGAATTGGAATTTAGGAATTTGCAGATTTAGCCAGAATCCCAAGCCTTTATCAGGTACAGGAATGTTTCAGAATCACTTTTTTTTTTTTTTGAAGTCAATGTCTTTGTTTTACAACAAAGACTGGTACAACACAGAGTGGTCGAGTGACTTGCCCAAGATCACACAGTGAATTCTGGCTGAAGCCAAGCCTGGAAGAACCTAAGCCGAGTCCAAAATGTTAACATCACCTCATAATTGTAGAGATCTTCGTTCTATTTTGAACCAGGTTACTTTGTTTGCTGTGAGGAGGTGTCTTGTGCATTGTAGGATGTTTAGCAGCATTTCTTGTTTCTACTCCCCTGGATTCCAGTGGCATCCTTCAGTTGCGACAATCAAAAATATCTCCAGGCATTGCCAAATGTCCTGGGGGGACAAAATCACCCCAGCTGAGAACCACAGCTTTAGCTGCAAGAGCTATGTGTGAGGAACGTTCCCTAATATCATCCCACAGCATTTATTTTTATGTCTGGGGATTTACTTTTAAAATTTGCATAGCTGGCTTCAGCCCGACTTGGCTCCAGTGCTGAATTGCACACATTAATGAAGTCATGATGGATATAAGCTCTCTCCTCCTCTGTTTTGGCCTTCAGAGGAAAGGCATAAATACGCTTGGAAGAGCCACCGAATTTGGGCTCTAGTCCACGGTTTGGCTGCCAACCCTGCACATCCTAGCTGTGGGATCATGGGCGAGGCTCTTGTCTTCTAGAGCCCCCTTTCATCATCTGATTGTGATAGAAATAAATGTTTATTTTGAATGAGAATTAAGTGACACCTTGAATGTGGAAGTGTTTATAGAACATTATTCATATATTAACTGGCGATGCTAAGATTCAGATCTCATTACCAGCACTGAAGGTCTTCTCAGATTCAAAAGTGTGGAACTCAGCGCAGCAATTCTAGACTTGTATTTAGCCAAGTCTATCACCCTCGTCTTTCTGCCCATAAAGTTAATCTTCCCTTCTCTCCCTTTAAATTTAATCTCCTCCTTCTTAGTGGCTGTAGCAATATCTCTTTGGGGTCATTGTCTCTGCCAGATTGGTTGTTAGTTTATTATCTGTGACTTGCAAGAGCCCGGCTCTTTTTATGATGAGATTTTAGAAGGGTTGTCAAATATTTTATGGAAATCAAAACCAGTGCCACCTTCTGTTCCATCATTGTCAGCACCCAGAGAAGTTCATGATCATTGGTACTCGAGGCCTAAAGGCAGGCATTGGCACCTGCATCCGTCTGGAAAGAGTTTCATGCAAATGAACTTGGAGGTTAAAGGTCCCAAGCTGTTGGCCCAGCAAAGCCTGGCTAGTCCAGCATTTTACTGTGCAAACAAGGAAACTGAGCCCAGAGCAGGAACATGTCTGAGGTTTCACAGCCCGAGAGGAAGATGGTGGCCTGTTTTTTCCAGGTGTTCTGGGCTTTCCAGGTGTGGGCGAGGCTCCTGACACACATTCATGCCTGTCCAGGCTGTTGATTGGACGGTGTGGGGAGAGCAGGGCCCACCCCGTGTCCAGGGAGCCGTAGCTGCCCTGTGTTGAACATTAGACATCGACCAGTAGGTCTTGTGAGATCCTTGCTCTTTGTTCCGTAGTTTATAGATGGAACTTCATCAGAATTCCCCTGTACAGTACACAGCATGATTTCTGTTGATGTTTATAGTGGCCCATCCTGAGGCCAAAAGGCACCAGTTTTGTTGGAAACATCGGAGAGGAAAAAGACTGAGAAACTGAAGCTCCTCTTGTTTCTTCGGTCGCTTGGCATGCACGTGAAGGAGTTGTGCATTTTCTCTCACTATGATGTGCTTCTGTGTCATCATCACTACTGATACTGTTAGTATCATTCATACGTGCTGTTTATGGAGTTGACTGTGCACCTCTCACCTGAAACATTCCTGTGGAAGTCCACCCAAAAAACAAAATGTACCTGTCTGTGTTAATAAATGGGAAACAGGGTAAGCACTGAAGGTCTTCTCAGATTCAAAAGTGTGGAACTCAGCGCAGCAATTCTAGACTTGTATTTAGCCAAGTCTATCACCCTCGTCTTTCTGCCCATAAAGTTAATCTTCCCTTCTCTCCCTTTAAATTTAATCTCCTCCTTCTTAGTGGCTGTAGCAATATCTCTTTGGGGTCATTGTCTCTGCCAGATTGGTTGTTAGTTTATTATCTGTGACTTGCAAGAGCCCGGCTCTTTTATGATAAGTTTTTAGAAGGGTTGTCAAATATTTTATGGAAATCAAAACCAGTGCCACCTTCTGTTCCATCATTGTCAGCACCCAGAGAAGTTCATGATCATTGGTACTCGAGGCCTAAAGGCAGGCATTGGCACCTGCATCCGTCTGGAAAGAGTTTCATGCAAATGAACTTGGAGGTTAAAGGTCCCAAGCTGTTGGCCCAGCAAAGCCTGGCTAGTCCAGCATTTTACTGTGCAAACAAGGAAACTGAGCCCAGAGCAGGAACATGTCTGAGGTTTCACAGCCCGAGAGGAAGATGGTGGCCTGTTTTTTCCAGGTGTTCTGGGCTTTCCAGGTGTGGGCGAGGCTCCTGACACACATTCATGCCTGTCCAGGCTGTTGATTGGACGGTGTGGGGAGAGCAGGGCCCACCCCGTGTCCAGGGAGCCGTAGCTGCCCTGTGTTGAACATTAGACATCGACCAGTAGGTCTTGTGAGATCCTTGCTCTTTGTTCCGTAGTTTATAGATGGAACTTCATCAGAATTCCCCTGTACAGTACACAGCATGATTTCTGTTGATGTTTATAGTGGCCCATCCTGAGGCCAAAAGGCACCAGTTTTGTTGGAAACATCGGAGAGGAAAAAGACTGAGAAACTGAAGCTCCTCTTGTTTCTTCGGTCGCTTGGCATGCACGTGAAGGAGTTGTGCATTTTCTCTCACTATGATGTGCTTCTGTGTCATCATCACTACTGATACTGTTAGTATCATTCATACGTGCTGTTTATGGAGTTGACTGTGCACCTCTCAACTGAAACATTCCTGTGGAAATCCACCCAAAAACTCCACAGAGAGGATACTGTACCTGTCTGTGTTAATAAATGGGAAACAGGGTAAGACACTTAAGCTCACAGCATGGGAGGGTGAGCCGGGATTCAAACCCTTCCAACTGATGAAATGAGAATAGGCCTCTTCCTGATCTGTCCTTCTTGACTCCCTTGTTGGGAGCAGTGACTGTGAACCCCACCAGCCCTCTCCTCTCTAGCCCAAGGGGGATGCCTTCAAGTACCCTGCTGTTTGAAAATCAGGGGGCCACTTTGAATCCCCAGAGCTGTCCTGACTGGGCGGCTCTCAGTTCACTAGGTCACCGTGTGCCCTTGAGCACTCCCCGCCTCTCAGGCTGTGCCGAGACACTGAGTGAGAAGAGCTGTCCCCAGCTCAGGATCCTAGGGGCCAGCTGGCTACAGCCTGAGAGACCATCGCCTGGATTTCAGTTGATGGATCCCTTAACCTTCTGGAGCCTTATCTCATCCAGTTACCAGGTAGAGGCAATTCCTGTCTTACATTTTGTTTGTTTGTTGAGAGTGTTAAATGAGGGGCTTCCCCTGGTGGTCCAGTGGATAAGAACACCGCCTTGCAGTGCAAGGGGCGCCGGTTCCATCCCTGGCCTGGGAAGATCCCACGTGCCGCGGAGCGGCTGGACCGAGGTGTCCAATCACCGAGCCGGAGCTCTGGGGCGCATGCGCCCAGAGCCGGTGCTCTGCAACGACAGACGCCACTGCGATGGGAGGCCCGCAGGAGCCAAAGAACAAAGACGGATGAAAATAGAGAAATGAAAGACCAATAGAAGTGGCCCGCCCACTCCCCTCCCTCCCCAACCCGACCCCCGCCCAAAGTAAATAAATAAATCTTAAAAAAAAAAAAGAGAGTGTTAAATGAAACACTTCATATTGAAAGTTTTTGTAAATTCTGGGTTTTTGTGGGATTGTTGAGACTGATGAGTACTCAGTGCCTAGTGTGTCACCGTCACCGTGCCCGAGGAAGGCAGAGTGGAAGCCTGGGGGAGGATGTTCAAGGGGGTGGAATGTAGAGACACTTTGGACAAGAAGTTGCAAACTAATCTTCCTTTTCCAGTCGTTTCAAAGGTCCTCTCACCCAGCTTTCCACCTCCATGCAGTCCAAGTGCACCACGTGTGGCTGGATTTCTGCTTCCCTACCTGCTCTGGAAGAAGTGGCCGCAGGCACTGGTGGGGGCCTAGGAGTTCCTGCAGGTTGACCCTGCAGAAGCTCACCAGAGAGGCCCATCCTGCTTTTCCCTGGGGCAGAGAAGGCTGCTTAGGGGAACCTGGGCTGTTTAAAGGGAAATTGCTAATAGACACTTTGGGTGGTGACTTTGAGGAAAGCAGACAGTTAAAAAATTTTTTTCTTCATCCTGAAGGTAGCATAACTATATTATGTCAATATTGGGTAAGAGAGAAGAGGGGGAAAGAGTACCCACATTCGCTTCACTGTAATGTACTTCTTCTGAGTTTTCAGGGGGAGATGAGGCTATATTTTTCACTTATTTGAATAGGTATACATAGCATGGCACACATTGGACAGGGTAGAAAGCAATGAAAAATAAGTCTTTTTATAGAACATGTTTTTAGTCATTTCATGCATACGATTTTGACCCTTTTCAGTTAACATTTCTTGATCTTCATTTGTCTCCACGACATGTCTTACTGTTTTCCATTCTAAAAGTTTTGCAAGCACTATATGCAAAAATAGACTTAAAATTTTTTTCTTACATAAAGTGAACAGTAAAATACCAAATTTGTAAGTGCTGACATGTTATAAGTGACTTTCATGTTTATTTATTTAAAAACATTTTGTCAAATCTATTTTATTAGAGTATAGTTGGGAATTCCCTGGAGTCCGAGGATTAGGACTCCACACTCTCATGGCAGAGGGTCTAGGTTCTTTCCCTCGTCAGGGAATTAAAATCCTACAAGCTTCCTATTGTGCAGCCAAGAAACAAAAAAGAAGTATAGTTGATATAATTGCTGTGTTGATTTCTGCTTCACAGCAAAGTGATTCACACACACACACACGCACGCACACACTTTCTTTTTTTCTTTTTTTTTTACTTTTTAACTTTTATTTTAACTTTTACAGAGTTTTGTTGTTTATAGATACGTATGTTCCCAGATTAGTCATATGTACATCCTCCTCACACTTTCTTTTATATATTCTTTTTCATATGGTCTATCATATGTTGACTATAGTTCCCTGTGCTATACTGTAGGGCCTTTTGTTTATTCATTCTATATATAAGAGTTTGCATCAGCTGATCCCCAAGTTTCAATCATTCCCTCCCTCTTGGCGACCGTAAGTCTGTTCTCTATGTCTGTGAGTCTTTCTCTGTTTTCATAGATGAGTTCATTTGTGTCACATTTCAGATTTCTTGGATAAGTGGTATTTTTTGGTATTTGTCTTGGTCTGATTTACTTTAGTTAGTATGATGATCTCTAGGTCTATGCATATTGTTTCAAATGGCCTTATTTCATTCCTTTTTATGGCTGAGTAATATTCTCTTGTGCATGTGTACCACATTTTCTTTATCCATCTGTTGGTGGACATTTAGATTGTTTCTTTGTCTTGGCTGTTGTGAATAATGCTACTATGAACATTGGAGTTCATGTGTCTCTTTGAGTTATATTTTTGTATGGATATATTTATTTCTTTATGTCTTTATTTCTAAATTTTCTATAATGAACAGGAATAGTCAGAGAAGCATGCAGAGGAGATATTGTCCATAATCTTAGAATTAACACTTTGGTCTGTTTCTTAAACATAGTTGAGGGCTTCCCTGGTGGTCCAGTGGGGTAAGGAGTCCGCCTGGAAGTGCAAGGGGCACCGGTTTGGTCCCTGGCCCAGGAAAATCCCGTGTGCTGCAGAGCAGCTCGACCTGTGTCCAATTACGAGCCAGCACTCTGGAGCACATGCGCCAAGAACCGGTGCTCTGCAACGACAGAGGCCACTACAATAGGAAGAGGCCCACACAGGCCAAAGAATAAAGAGGGATGAAAATAAATATAAATAAAAGAGGCATGATGGGAAAAAGAACAAAAAGTATTTAAGAAAACATAGTTAAGATGACATTTTATATCAGTAGTGGGTCTTGCTTGGTTTTCATTTAACATAACCCTCAATTAAGCTAAATTCTTTATAAACTGTGTTTTTAATAACTAGAATATTCTATCAAGTAGAAACACTATTTTGATCATTCTCTTATGATTGGACAGTTTAGGTAACTTCCAGTTTTTACTGTTAAAGTAATGCCCTAGTGAACAGCTTAGTAAACACAGCACTTTAGAAATGTCAGCCTTGAAAAAAAAAATCAGTTCAGAGTTTAGAGTAACTATATTCCCAACGGATGGATTCAGCAGTTGCTTGTGCTTAATGAATGAGGGGACAAGAGTGAAGAGGGGGTGTTCTATAAATGATTTCAGTAAGTGATAACCTGAAAGGACAAAGGATGTTTTACAGCAGTGAAGGCCTGTCAAGAGAGACCCCAGGATGAACGGCAATATCTAGACCTGTCGTACCCTGATAGCTGCAAAGTTCTTGAGAGGGCTCTGCCATTTCGGCCGTGAAGGTATTGGGAGAAGGTAGTGCTTTGTGAAATGGTACACAAAATTTTTCGGGCCGTGACTACTGGTAGTTTTTGTCATGTGTCATTTTTATCATGATTGTTCTTTGTCTTGGCTGTTGTGAATAATGCTACTATGAACATTGGAGTTCATGTGTCTCTTTGAGTTATATTTTTGTATGGATATATTTATTTCTTTATGTCTTTATTTCTAAATTTTCTATAATGAACAGGAATAGTCAGAGAAGCATGCAGAGGAGATATTGTCCATAATCTTAGAATTAACACTTTGGTCTGTTTCTTAAACATAGTTGAGGGCTTCCCTGGTGGTCCAGTGGGGTAAGGAGTCCGCCTGGAAGTGCAAGGGGCACCGGTTTGGTCCCTGGCCCAGGAAAATCCCGTGTGCTGCAGAGCAGCTCGACCTGTGTCCAACCTGGAGCACATGCGCCAAGAACCGGTGCTCTGCAACGACAGAGGCCACTACAATAGGAAGAGGCCCACACAGGCCAAAGAATAAAGAGGGATGAAAATAAATATAAATAAAAGAGGCATGATGGGAAAAAGAACAAAAAGTATTTAAGAAAACATAGTTAAGATGACATTTTATATCAGTAGTGGGTCTTGCTTGGTTTTCATTTAACATAACCCTCAATTAAGCTAAATTCTTTATAAACTGTGTTTTTAATAACTAGAATATTCTATCAAGTAGAAACACTATTTTGATCATTCTCTTATGATTGGACAGTTTAGGTAACTTCCAGTTTTTACTGTTAAAGTAATGCCCTAGTGAACAGCTTAGTAAACACAGCACTTTAGAAATGTCAGCCTTGAAAAAAAAAATCAGTTCAGAGTTTAGAGTAACTATATTCCCAACGGATGGATTCAGCAGTTGCTTGTGCTTAATGAATGAGGGGACAAGAGTGAAGAGGGGGTGTTCTATAAATGATTTCAGTAAGTGATAACCTGAAAGGACAAAGGATGTTTTACAGCAGTGAAGGCCTGTCAAGAGAGACCCCAGGATGAACGGCAATATCTAGACCTGTCGTACCCTGATAGCTGCAAAGTTCTTGAGAGGGCTCTGCCATTTCGGCCGTGAAGGTATTGGGAGAAGGTAGTGCTTTGTGAAATGGTACACTAGGAATGTATAGCTTGTTCTGTCTTTGTGCCATGTTGAAGGACCAAGTGACACTGAGGTTCTCGCAGTCCCTGAACGTGGCAAGAAGGACAGAAGCCTAATGGGGGCTTGTTGTCTGACTGTGCGCTGCCCCAGTGGTGGCTGAAACCGATTCAATTTGCAGAAGGCTGTGACGATTTTCTTAACTCTCTCTTCTCACTCTTGGATAGGAAAACAGAATTTCTCAAAAAAGTGCCTCTTTTCGTTGTGCCTGAAGCACTCTGTAATTTGGACCTTGTCAGAACAGCCTGTCTGTTTTGAATTTGGAACCGTTTACTCCCGTTTTCTTTACTCTGTAAGCTATTTATATGCAAAAAGCACAAGTGGAGGCCTTTTCACCCTCTCTCACGACTTCAAGAAATAAACAAAGGAAAGCAGCATTCTCTAGACTCTAATCCCTGAGCATTGGCAACAGAGAAGTGAAAAGTACTCCAGTGTAGATGTCTGTGTGGTGGCGATGGGCTACTGGGTCCTCTTTTGTTGGTTCTTCTTTCCGAGGACCCTGTGGGGAAGGGAGTCCTCAGGGTTCAGCTGGCTGAGCATATATCCTATATGTGTTCTGTTTGTCCATTTATTCTTTCCATTCATTCCTCCTTATTTTGTCTGGTTCACTTTAGCTATTGATCACCTCATGTCATTTGTCATGTGTTGTGCCACAAAGCTGTGGTGACACAGCTGTGACTAAGACTTCCTTCCTGTTTCAGTCAGGGCTCAGTGACAGTAATGAGAAACCAGCTATTCTAAACAGAATGAATTGAATACAGTGGCTTAGGTGCTTTCATCATTGTTGGAAAGGTGGAGGAGGAAGAGCCAAGCTGACATGTGGCAGTGACTCCTAGAACAAGACCCTGAAGACGGTTCACTAGTGACTGTTTGCCTTTTCCTTTTATTCTCTCTTTTGAACTCCTCTTACCCCCTGCTTCCAGCTCTGTCACAGATTTTAGACTGTTCCTTTCTGGGATTAATGAATTATAAAGTGTTAATGATTAAGTCTGTTGTTGATAGTAATAACTGTTATTTGAGAGTCCTTTGGAATGCAAGGAGATCAAACCAGTCAATCCTAAAGGAAATCAACCCTGATTATTCATTGGTAGGACTGATGCGGAAGCTAAAGCTCCAATACATTTTGAACACCTGATGGAAAGAGCCTGCTCACTGGAAAAAACCCCTGAGGCTGGGAAAGATTGAGGGCAGGAGGAGAAGGGAGGATGGGATGGTTGGGTAGCATCACCGACTTTATGAACATGAACCTGAGCAAAATCTGGGAGATAGTGAAGGACAGGGAAGCCTGCAGTTCATGGGGCTGCGAAGAGTCAGATGCAACTTAGTGACTAAACAACACAAGCTGCCACTTTACCAAGTGCCCAGCTGTGTGCTAAGCTCTTTATATGCCTTCTCTCAATTCGCACATCCTCTGTTATGTATTTAATAGTATTATCTTCACAATATAGATAAGGAACCAAAAATATGACTTACCCAAGATAATTCAGTGAATAAGAAACATATATGGAAAGGGGGCCTTTTCACCCTCTCTCACGACTTCAAGAAATAAACAAAGGAAAGCAGCATTCTCTAGACTCTAATCCCTGAGCATTGGCAACAGAGAAGTGAAAAGTACTCCAGTGTAGATGTCTGTGTGGTGGCGATGGGCTGCTGGGTCCTCTTTTGTTGGTTCTTCTTTCCGAGGACCCTGTGGGGAAGGGAGTCCTCAGGGTTCAGCTGGCTGAGCATATATCCTATATGTGTTCTGTTTGTCCATTTATTCTTTCCATTCATTCCTCCTTATTTTGTCTGGTTCACTTTAGCTATTGATCACCTCATGTCATTTGTCATGTGTTGTGCCACAAAGCTGTGGTGACACAGCTGTGACTAAGACTTCCTTCCTGTTTCAGTCAGGGCTCAGTGACAGTAATGAGAAACCAGCTATTCTAAACAGAATGAATTGAATACAGTGGCTTAGGTGCTTTCATCATTGTTGGAAAGGTGGAGGAGGAAGAGCCAAGCTGACATGTGGCAGTGACTCCTAGAACAAGACCCTGAAGACGGTTCACTAGTGACTGTTTGCCTTTTCCTTTTATTCTCTCTTTTGAACTCCTCTTACCCCCTGCTTCCAGCTCTGTCACAGATTTTAGACTGTTCCTTTCTGGGATTAATGAATTATAAAGTGTTAATGATTAAGTCTGTTGTTGATAGTAATAACTGTTATTTGAGAGTCCTTTGGAATGCAAGGAGATCAAACCAGTCAATCCTAAAGGAAATCAACCCTGATTATTCATTGGTAGGACTGATGCGGAAGCTAAAGCTCCAATACATTTTGAACACCTGATGGAAAGAGCCTGCTCACTGGAAAAAACCCCTGAGGCTGGGAAAGATTGAGGGCAGGAGGAGAAGGGAGGATGGGATGGTTGGGTAGCATCACCGACTTTATGAACATGAACCTGAGCAAAATCTGGGAGATAGTGAAGGACAGGGAAGCCTGCAGTTCATGGGGCTGCGAAGAGTCAGATGCAACTTAGTGACTAAACAACACAAGCTGCCACTTTACCAAGTGCCCAGCTGTGTGCTAAGCTCTTTATATGCCTTCTCTCAATTCGCACATCCTCTGTTATGTATTTAATAGTATTATCTTCACAATATAGATAAGGAACCTGAAGTTAGTAAAAAGTTAAGTGACTTACCCAAGATAATTCAGTGAATAAGTAAATACATTTGAATTCAGACAGTATCCCTGTCCAGAGGTACTTGCAGTTTAAAACAAAAGCTGGGCCAAAGAAGACATACAAATGGTCAATAAGCTCATGAAGAGCTGCTCAACATCACTAGCCAGCAAGGAAATGCAAATCATAACCATAATGAGATACTACTTCATACACACTAGGATGTCTGTATTCAAAAAGATATTTTTTAAATGTTGGTAAATATGTGGAGAAATGGGAACACTCACACATTGCTGGTAAGGATATGCAACCACTTTGAAAACTGGCATTCAGGTCCTTGAAAGTTTAAACACAGCGTCACCTATGACTCATGAATTGTACTCTTAGATGTATACTCAAGAGAAATGGAAACATATATCCACATAAAGACGTCAGACATAGATGTTCATAGAAGCATTATTCACAACATTCCCATGGTGAAAATAGCCCAAATGTCCACCAACCAATCAGTGGATAAATAAATGTGGTATAGCCATGCCGTGGAATATTATTTGGCAGTTAAACAGAGTGAGGTACTGATATCTGCTAAAAGGATGAACCTTGAAAAGATTTTGCTAAATGAAAGAACCCAGGGGATTTCCTAGAGGCCCAGTGGTTGGAGCTCTGTGCTTGCACAGCACTTCACTCAGATCCCTGAGAAACTAAGATCCTGCAAGCTGCATGCACAGCACAGCCAGGAAAAAGAAAATAAACAATTCACAAAAAATGACATACTGAATTCTTTCATTCATATGAAATGTTCAGAATAGGGAATTCTGTAGTGGGAGAAAGTAGATTAGTGATTGCCTAAGACTGGGAGGGATGATGGCTAAAGGGTCTGAAGTTTCTTTTTCAAAGGGATAAATGTTCTAAAATTGAATGGGGTTGTCTGACTCTACTAAAAGCCATTTCATTGTACACTTTATTTTTAGCCTTTTCTTTTTATTTTTTGGCTGTACCACGTGGCACACAGGATCTTAATTCCTTGACTAGGGATCAAACCTGAGCTCTGTACAGCTGAAACATGGATCGCTCACCACTGCACTGCCAGGGAGTTCCCTCATTGTACACTTTAAATGAGTGAATTGTTAGACATATGAACAGCTCATGAAGTTGTTATTTAGTCACTAAGTTGCGGCAGACTTTTGAGACCCCATGGGCTGTAATCTACCAGGCTCCTCTGTTCATGGGATTTCCCAGGCAAGGGTACTGAAGTGAGTTGTCATTTCCTTCTCCAGGGGATTTTCTCAACCGAGGGATCAAATCCGCATTTCCTGCATCATCAGCCAGATTCGTTACTGTTGAGCCACCAGGGAAGCCCTACTAAGTTGTTACTAAACCAAAAAGAGCAAGAGCAAGCTGGGGAGGACAATTCTTACCCAAGAAATGAATCGCGATTGGTAGAATGTAGGAAATAGTAGATAAATCCTATACAGTTCTCTTAAATTTTTGGCTTATGTTAATTTGCCCTCACTAGGATGAATTGAATTCAGCTCAAAATTAAATATTTAATTCCCAGTGGATTGTCTGGTTGGTGGATCTAGAGGTGACTTTCTCAGCTGTCTACTTTTCTGAGTTTTCAGTTTTTCTCTGAGGCATATATATTACTTTTATAAGTATGGAACCAAAAATAAAGTATGTGATAAATTGTGTATTCCCTTGGGTTATGCAGAAAGAACATCATGACTTTTACATGTTGTGCCGCTTGAACTGATT
Organism: Tragulus kanchil; assembly: GCA_022376925.1. Lineage (NCBI taxonomy): Eukaryota > Metazoa > Chordata > Mammalia > Artiodactyla > Tragulidae > Tragulus > Tragulus kanchil. Next base: position 103,763,795 of record JAIOJX010000006.1, on the reverse strand, counting down.
TGAGAATTTTTGTCCTGGAAAAGATATTTTGGGGAGAAAAGTAGTGAGAGGTGCCCCAAGTGTGCGTCCCTCAGTCAAGCTAGTGTCAGAATCCAGTGCCTTCTCGAACCCTCCTGTGTTTTGCCTCTCGTTTCTTGCTTGCTCTTTGTGTCTGAGGACCACCGAGTTGTTACTGATGACAGTGTTGTACACAGTGTTGTGCACCACTTTACTTGCAAGGGAAAGACGATCAGGGGCATGAGGGAGCAGTGGCGGTGATGGATGGTCAAGTTGAATAGGAGTGAAATGAAGAAATATACTGGGGTCTGTGCTCTTAGATAATTTGTTCCACTGCTGGTGTCAACAGTGCATAGTCTACTCGTAACCCAGTAAAATTCCTCCTGAGAGTCAAGGCCTCCACAGAAGGGACATTCATTGTAGCTCCCCTCTCTCTACTGGAGGTAAGACTGTGAATATGTTTTGTTTTGCTTTTTAACAGGATTTATGGATCAGTGAAGTAAAATGTAGTGAGATCCAACCATAGGTGTGAGGGCAGAATTTGCTGTCAAGCAATCAGAGTATAAAGCTGAGGATTTACAACCCATGAGAGGCTTAAATGGAGAGTTCTTTTCCCATTACACGTTAAGTAGGCAACTTGGAGCATGATCAGATTTCTCAGGCTAGAAGTGGCAGGCTCTGGGCCCTGAGGCCTTCTCGTTTACTCTGTGCACGTGCATTTGTCTGTATGGAGCGTCCAGGGGCCTTCCAGGTAACAGGGGACGAGGACTCAGGATGGGAGGCAGAAGGTCTACTAGTACCTGAACCCACCTCACTCCAGTGAACCCACTGGCACTCTTCTGAACACCCCCTGGTGCCCCGGCTCTCTCTTTTTCTGCTGACCCCTGGGACCTTTAAGAGCAGGTCTGGAATAGCTCACAATATGGTAGAAAGAGAAATCCCAGAGAGCCAGGTTTGGGTCCTCACTCTACCACTTACAAGAGCTCTTTACCTTTGGGCAAATCAGGTATCCTTCTTAAGGTTTTTGTAATCTTTAATAGAAATAATGCTACCGGGTTTCCCTGGTGGTCCAGTGGGTAAGGACACCGCCTTGCTGCGCAAGGGGTGCTGGTTTGATCCCTGGCCTGGGAAGATCCCACATGCTGCGGAGCAGCTGGACCGATGTATCCACTTGCTGAGCTGGAACTCTGGAGAGCATGCAACAAGAGAGGCCGCTGTGATGGGAGGCCCACACAGGCCAAAGAACAAAGATGGAAATAAATGAAAGATCAATAGAAGTGGCCAAAAAAAAAAAGAAGAAGAAATAATGCTACCTGCCTTCCATGGTTGTGGTGAACACGGGCCCACCTTGGAGATATTGCAGGTTCAATTCCAGACCACTGCAATGAAGTGAATATTGTGATAAAGATAATTTTGTAAATCTTTTGGCTTCCCAGTAAATATGAAAGTTATGTTTATACTATACCATAGTCTATTAAGTGTGTAATAGCACTATGCCTTAGACAAGGTACATACCGATTTAAAAGTGTGCTTAGTCGCTTCAGTCGTATCCAACTCTTGGCGACCCCAGGGACTATAGCCAGCCAGGTTCCTCTGCCCATGGGATTTCCCAGGCAAGAATACTGGAGCAGGTTGCTGTTTCCTTCTCCACTATTTAAAAATAATGCTGTTGGCTATTATTAAAAAAAAAGAAAGAAAGAAAGAAAGAAAAATAATGCTGTTGGAAAAATGGGGCCGATGAACTTGTTCAATGCAGGGTTGAAAATCCTTCAGTTTGTAAAAAGATACAATATTTGTGAGGTGCAGTAAAACAAGGCATGTCTGTATTAAATGAAAATCATACAGAAAATACACGGCACACTGCCTGGGACACATTAAGCCTTTAATAAAGATCATTCCCTCTTTCCCAGTCCACTTCTTTTGCCTCCCCTTTCCCTCACCTGATTCTGGCACTGGGTTGGCAGAGAAAGTCACCACTTCTGAAGGCCACCTGTCAGTATTATTAAAATATCCTCCCCGCCCCCCACCTATTTTTCTGCTAAATTTTAGTCTACATTGAATGCATTTCTCCAAAATAAAATCCATGGAAGCAAAACATCCATGGCTCTAGAATAACCTGTCCAATAGAACTTTCTATGATAGCAAAATGCCCTTGATGCTTGTCCTTTTACTCTCTCACTTAGATTGTAAGATCGGTTTCTGAAGATCCATGAAGAAATCTGTGAAATCCTGATGGCTTTCATGTCGAATTTATAGATTAATTTAGGGAAGAAGCAACATCTTTATGACATTGGGATTCTTTCTCCTTTCATCTAAGCCTTTTAACATATTTTTCAGTAAACCCATATTACTCTCTGTGAAAATCCTATCAGAGGTTCATAGACCAAAGGATATTGGGTGAGTGGCCGTGGGGACAGTGAATGAGAGAGAGCAGAGTCTGGAGGCAAGGGAGTCAGTGAAGAGGTGAGACTGTGAGAAGTTAGAGGAGCGGGGTCACAGCAGAGACGTCTCCTAGGAAGAGTGGACAGGGCCTTCCTAATTCTTTCAGGGCAAAATAAGGCAGAAGAATAGAAGCACTCGCTGTCACGTATTGGTATCTCGCTGTCTACCGAGCAAAGTGCTGGCATGTTACCGTCATCATGACTTCTTCCCGCAGCGCTCCAGAGTAGGCGTTATTACTTCTGTTCCCCAGATGAGGAAACTCAGCCTCGGGTTTAGTAACCTAGCCAAGGTCACCCAGGGGAACCAAGCTAGTTCACATCTAGATCCGCTCCTGCCCAGAGGCCACAGAACACTGGTCTAATCTCGGGTCTTTTCAGAGTTTATTGAAAGTACTTCATGAAAATATGTTAGACCTTTTGAATTTTATGACTGAAATAAAAGTGATGAAACTCCTCTTTGCAATCACAGTTGGAAAATGAAATTGGAATGTTTACCCAGTTTTATAGTGTTTGATAAAAGATCTCGACAAGTTGGAATTTATGAGATCTATAAAATGTGAGTTGTTGGGAGGACAGGACTGCTCTGGGGGTGATCGTGGGATGCTGTGGGAAGCAGAAGGAATTTTGAGTTCTGGAAGTGTTCTTGGTCATGCATTTCTGGGTAGCGCTGTATTGATGTTTTTCGTCCATTGGTCAGAAGAGAAAAAACGAGAAGGGCCTTAATTAAAACTTCTATTGTCTTTGCCACAGAGGAAGGAAGCCTTTTGGTGGTTGTCATGGTGATGCCTGAATGACACTGCTGCAGTGGTAGAGATTGCCATCCAGAGCCCTGAGACAAGCATTTATCATTTTCCCTGCCTCCTGAGAGCCAAACTGCACCGTTCCTTAATCGCCTTAAATCTGGATTTGAGTCAGTGTGTGTGTGTGTGTGTGTGTGTGTGCAGGCGTGTGAGAGAATGAGCTCTGCTTGTGGCCACGGTTAGAGCTGTAACGTCTGAAAACCTATTTCTAATTGCTTTGTGCTCCTGAAGCAAAATGACATGTGTGAGGTGCTCCTGAAAACTCTCAGAAAGTAATTAGGAGGTACAGTCTTTCACGTGGCACAGCGGGACAGCTGGGGAGGCCTCCTCCCCGTCCCAGTCCTCCAGCCCCGATCCTGGCACTCAGAAGTCTTGCCTGACACACCTTCTCCACGGGCCGCCCTTTGAACAAGGCTCACACTTAATGCATGGCAGCTTTAAACGCTCCCGCTCACGCAGGCCCTCCCCTCCCGCACCTTGCCAGCACGCTGGAGCCATCACGCAGTATGCGGGCAAAGTGGCTGTTTCTGACAGTAAAGCCAGGCTCTTTTGCTGCCTTTGGGGTTTCTGCACTGTGTGACTGGGAAGCGAGAGGGGGAAAGAATGATGTTGTGCAGCCAGGCAACATGGATGGCTTTTCCATGTCTGCAGGTGTGAAGAAGAAGGGCTTATGACGCCACCCACCCCCACCTGTACGGTCTCATCCATAACCTTTAGTGTAGAGCAATGTGGTAACAAAGATCAAAGAATTTGCTCTCAGAGAACCTAATTCATCCTTTTTTAATTTTACTTTTTGCTTTTACAGTGTCTTGTTGTTTACAGGTATGTATAATCCCATATTAGTCGTATGTATATCCTTGGCCCCCTTCCCTTCTCCACCCTTCTCCAGTCCCCCCACTGCCGTCCCTCCAGGCCATCTCACAGCGCCCCTGCAGGCTGATTCATCTTAGCTCCACCTCTTTGCCAGCCCTGTGAAGCTGGGGCAAAACTTAACTTTGGGCTCCTCTTCATAAAGCTGTAACAGTGACAGTAACTCCCTCTCCAGATCATTGTCTTGCGTGAGGTGTTGCTTTGTCAGCCCTAAGGGCTGTGTAAGCTGTAAATTCTGGTTCATTAAGCTCATATTGTACACTGGGCTCTGTGCTGGAGAATGAGAGCCCACAGAGAGGCAGGGCCAGAACAGTAATCAGAAGAAGATGGAGGGGAGTTCCCTGGTGTGGTCCGCTGGTTGAGACTCGGTGCTTTCACTGCTATGGCCCAAGTTCAGTCCCTGATCGGGAACAAAGATCCTCCAAGCCGTGTGGCATGACCAAAAAAAAAAAAAAAAAAAACAAAGAAAAAAAAAGAATAAGCTGGAAATGTATTTAGTTCTGCCTGGTGTCAAGCTTCTAGGTGGAGGTGACCCTTGCACTGATATATCCATAAGGATGGCTATATCCGTCTTAAAGGATGTATATACGTTAACCTGAGAGACAGGGAGACAGCCTTCAAGAAAAAGGAATAGTGTGCGCAAAGACACAGAGGCGCCACTAGGGTGCAATGAACCGTGAGACAGGGAACAGATAAAGGTGGATGATTATCCAGAAGGTGAGGGGAGCCGATAGGTTGTTATTTTAAGACACAATTTGTAGGTTTAGAAATATTACTGGTAGCTATGTGGAGGGCTGTGCTGTGCTGTGCTTAGTCACTCATTCATGTCCAACTCTTTGCCCCCCAATGGACTGTAACCTGCCAAGCTCCTCTGTCCATAGGGATTCTCCAGGCAGGAATACTGGAGTGGGTAGCCATTCCCTCCTCCAGGGGATCTTCCCAACCCAGGGATCGAACCCAGGTCTCCCACATGGCAGGCAGATTCTTTACCCCCTAAGCCACCCACTGAAAGTGACTTGGGAATAGGGGGGTTAGTATAGAAATAGACAGATGACCTTAGAGGCTACTGCAGTCATCCCTGAGAGAGTGGCCCTGGGGATGAAGAGATGGGCTGGCCTGGTGACAAAGAAAGTGGAGGTGACAAGCTTCTGGCTGAAACAGAATGAGGGAAAGCCGTAAATGACTTCCAGCATTTCTAAATGGTATTCTTGTTGGCACTGCAAGATTTTCCTTGTGCAGAACAGGATCATCCAGCTTCCTGAGGCCCCTCCCCACTAAATGCTCCCTGGTGGTTGTGGCGACAAAAATGTCACTGTAATTTTTTCAAATGCCTCTTGGTTAAAAACCGTGAAATACCAGTTTCATTAACATGGGAAGTAAAAGAGGAGAAATAGGATAGAAGAGTTCCCTTGTGGAATATGTTGATTTTATGTTTGATTGACATCTCGGCAGAAGTGAAGGCAGTTGGTCCTAGCGATCCCGGACACAAGAGAGTGGACCTTGGAAATACAACTCCAGGAGTCATTCCCGTGGCAGTGAGGGAGCTTTCCAGGGAGGATATCCAGCATGGACAGGGGCAGGTGGATGGCCGGACATTGGGGACCATTGTGTATCCTGTTTGCTCATGTGTGCGGTGGAGGACAGGTACTATTTCAGGGCCTACAGGGAAGAGGAAACTGAAGCTCCCCAAGAGCAAATGACATTTGCAAGTTTGTCTTGTAATCAGTTGGGCAGATTCTCTCCTTTTCCAGCCAGCATCCAGATGAGACTGGGGAGAAAGTGGATTTTGCCCCTTTTCTTTGGGGCTGTTTGATGTCTGTCTCTGGGGCCAGCTGGACCAAGTGTCTCAGTGACCGGGCCATTGTTATCCCTGCCTCACCTTGGGCTTAGAAGCCTCTGTGCATTAGTAAGTAGGCTTCTCATGGTTTGCTTTTTTCCTTGCAATGGCGTATTTTTCCTTGGCACCTTCTGTGTTCTTGGTTCACTGATTAATAGACACTTGAGGAATTGCAGGGAGGCATTTAACATGCATCAGATACCATCACTAGCAGAGAAAATGATTCACTGGGCTCCCTCTCTGCTGTCTGCCTCTCTCTCTGCCAGTGAAGCTTGGTGTTGGGGAATTGAGTCTGAATCTGGAAAAACACAGTTTAAATGTGTGATTCAGAGTCAGTGATGTGTGTACGTGCCTGCTCCATTGCTGAGTCACGTCCGACTCTTTGCGACCCCACAGACCGCAGCTCCCCCAGGCTCCTCTGTCCTTGGGATTCTCCAGGCAAGAATACTGGAGTGGGTAACCATCTCCACCTCCAGGGGATCTTCCCAACCCAGGGATGTAACCGCATCTCCTTAACTGGCAGGTGGATTCTTTACCACTGAGCCACCAGGGAAGCCCACATCTCCATCCTTTGACTCCAGAGTCTTCTTCAGACCGTTGGACCCCTCATCATCCACATCTCCAGAGCTGGAGTCAAGGGACCTAGGTTTGACTCTTGCCTCTGCCCCTAACGGACTGTGTAAATCTTGCACAGGCCCCTTAATTCTTCTCATCCTCAGTTTCCACATCTGTAAAATGGACATAATAATGCCTTTTAGGATGGTAATAAGCATGAGATAATGACTGCAGAGTGCCTAGAGTCAGATATTGATATGCTGTGATATACGATGCACCTGCCACAGTGAACGGTTACTCTCATCTTGTTACACAGTTACAGTTACTGTCTCTCTCATCTTGTATGATTCTTTATCCACCCCGCCCCCGACATTTTTGGCTATCTGCAGAAATCTGGCACTTTAGCAGGCTCTCTGTTTCCGGATGTGAGGAGCTAGTGAGTTTTCTTGAAGGAGAGGGGGCCTTGATAAGACCATCTCCACTACTGACCTCCTTGATGCCAGCCATCATTTAGAAGGTCTTTCACGGAACCTCCACTGCAGCATGGGATGGGAACTGGAAGCCAGTGCTGGCTCCAAAGCCATGCTTTTCCACTGACTTTGATGTCTCTCACCTGGCTCCTCCCCTTCTCAGTCCTGCTCTGCCCCTGGTGCCTCCCCCTGCCCCCCACCCCCCACCCCATGAATAAATACTAGAATAGAACCAGAAAGCCCCATCAGGATGTTCTGTCTGGATTTTATGGTTTGCTTACTGGAAAGTTCAGGTCCTGTGGGTTAGGTGCCTTTTTCCTGCTGTGTTCCTTGACCTGAGGTTCCCTTCCTGAATGGGCATCACTAGGAAACTGAGAAGGAAATGGTTTGGGTGGGGGCTTTCTGAAATCATCCCATTTTGCCCTTCTCTATAAGTGAGATAGGCAGAGAGAGCCCCTCCCTGATTGGATGTCTGAAGTCCTTCCCTCTGGCCCCCCACCTCAGCACCGAGGGTGGGATGGCCCCCCCTTTTCCTGCGTCCTGGAGGGATGCTGGGCCTGTCACCCTATGTGATTGGGGCTCCCAAGTCCCTTGGCTGTGTAAATACAACTGCTAGAAGACCCCAGAGGGAGAATTGGGAAATACGCAGCCTTAGGAGGTCCCGAACAGGACATCCTGAGCAAGCTTGTAAGGAAGCAGCTGTGGAGGGTAGACAGGAGCCCTAACCTGATCCAGGGCGGCCTCTGTGGAGCTGTGCAGAGCAGAGCAGCTGCAAGAGGCTCCTCCCCCTGGAATGTGGCTGGATGACTTTGCCTCTGACACCCCACAGACAACTTCCAGAGACCTTGTCTCTGGATATCCCAGGGCCCTGGTACAGGGAGCCTTTGGATCTCTGTGCTGATACATTGCAGGACAGAGTGGTTTCTGGAGTGAAGTGCTGGATGTTGGGATTTACGTGGGCCATTCGACGTTGCACACCTGCTCATGAGCTCATACAGCTCAGACGACGCACCTGTTCTTGGCTTCCTCCTGCCATCACTGACCTCCAGGCAGCATGCAAAACGACTTTGCTAGCCAGGTTGCCTTTGCTGTGAGTCCTAGAGTTACTACCGTTCCTGTCACTGCTTTGGCAGCCCTTCCAGGCTGGAAGGTGGCACGGGGTAAAGGAATCGAGTCGAGTTGCACCAGGTGTCCAAGCTGGAAGGGCTCCCTGTGTTCATCGTCTCCAACCTCTTCCCATTTACAGACGAGAGGACTGGGGCCCAGAGAGGGAAAGCCACTTGCTTGCTTCTCCCTAGCCTGGTATAGTTGTTAATGTTGAACAAATTAAATGCCGGAAGCAGGGTGCAGAGAAGACATCATGATGTAGGAAAAGAGTTTGGCTTCTGGACCTGGGTTCCAGTGGAAATCCTGAAATATATGGCCTCGAACAAATAAACTGAGCCCTCTTAACCTGTTTCCAGTATTCTTGTCTGGAGAATCCCATGAACAGAGGAGCCTGGAATGGGCATCACTAGGAAACTGAGAAGGAAATGGTTTGGGTGGGGGCTTTCTGAAATCATCCCATTTTGCCCTTCTCTATAAGTGAGATAGGCAGAGAGAGCCCCTCCCTGATTGGATGTCTGAAGTCCTTCCCTCTGGCCCCCCACCTCAGCACCGAGGGTGGGATGGCCCCCCCTTTTCCTGCGTCCTGGAGGGATGCTGGGCCTGTCACCCTATGTGATTGGGGCTCCCAAGTCCCTTGGCTGTGTAAATACAACTGCTAGAAGACCCCAGAGGGAGAATTGGGAAATACGCAGCCTTAGGAGGTCCCGAACAGGACATCCTGAGCAAGCTTGTAAGGAAGCAGCTGTGGAGGGTAGACAGGAGCCCTAACCTGATCCAGGGCGGCCTCTGTGGAGCTGTGCAGAGCAGAGCAGCTGCAAGAGGCTCCTCCCCCTGGAATGTGGCTGGATGACTTTGCCTCTGACACCCCACAGACAACTTCCAGAGACCTTGTCTCTGGATATCCCAGGGCCCTGGTACAGGGAGCCTTTGGATCTCTGTGCTGATACATTGCAGGACAGAGTGGTTTCTGGAGTGAAGTGCTGGATGTTGGGATTTACGTGGGCCATTCGACGTTGCACACCTGCTCATGAGCTCATACAGCTCAGACGACGCACCTGTTCTTGGCTTCCTCCTGCCATCACTGACCTCCAGGCAGCATGCAAAACGACTTTGCTAGCCAGGTTGCCTTTGCTGTGAGTCCTAGAGTTACTACCGTTCCTGTCACTGCTTTGGCAGCCCTTCCAGGCTGGAAGGTGGCACGGGGTAAAGGAATCGAGTCGAGTTGCACCAGGTGTCCAAGCTGGAAGGGCTCCCTGTGTTCATCGTCTCCAACCTCTTCCCATTTACAGACGAGAGGACTGGGGCCCAGAGAGGGAAAGCCACTTGCTTGCTTCTCCCTAGCCTGGTATAGTTGTTAATGTTGAACAAATTAAATGCCGGAAGCAGGGTGCAGAGAAGACATCATGATGTAGGAAAAGAGTTTGGCTTCTGGACCTGGGTTCCAGTGGAAATCCTGAAATATATGGCCTCGAACAAATAAACTGAGCCCTCTTAACCTGTTTCCAGTATTCTTGTCTGGAGAATCCCATGAACAGAGGAGCCTGGCAGGCTACAGTCCATGGAATTAGAAAGAGTCAGACATGAATGAAGTGAACCAAGCAACCTAGCAACCTGTTTCCTAAGGTGGCAGTACATTGCACTGTTGAAGTATTACCATTAGAGGTAATACATGCAGGCATCTTAGGCCGCTACTCACAGTGGGAGGTGTTCAGGAAAAGGTGATTATTACTTTAAATGTAGCCCCAGTGGTTTGTTAATGAGTCCGGGCTGCACTGAGCTATGAAAGCTGTGTATCTAAAAGAAAAGGCTTGGCATAGGTTTTTTTTTTTTTTTTTAAAGATTTTATTTATTTATTTGGGGGGGGGGGGGGGTTGGGGAGGGAGGGGGCGGCCGGGCCACTTCTCTTGGTCTTTCATTTATATTTATTTTTCATTCATCTTTGTTCTTTGGCCCATGTGGGCCTCCCATTGCAGTGGCCTCTGTTGTCGCAGAGCGCCAGCTCTGGGCGCATGCACTCCAGAGCTCCGGCTCGGTAATTGGACACATTGGTCCAGCCTCTCTGTGGCACGTGGGATCTTCCCAGGCCAGGGACCGAACCGGCACCCCTTGCACTGCAAGGCGGTGTCCTTACCCACTGGACCACCAGGGAAGCCCCGACATAGGTATTGTTAATCTTAGTGTAAGCTTCCTGTGAGGAAGGGTGAGGAACATAATCCAGCCTCCCCTATAGGGCTATAGGGCACACCTGCTCCTGAGACCAGGTTCCTGGGAGATGGGCACATCTCAGCCTTATTGTTTCTTTGTATTTCCACCAAAGCATCTTAGAACCGTTCCTGTCACTGCTTTGGCAGCCCTTCCAGGCTGGAAGGTGGCATGGGTAAAGGAATCGAGTCGAGTTGCACCAGGTGTCCAAGCTGGAAGGGCTCCCTGTGTTCATCCTCCAACCTCTTCCCATTTACAGACGAGAGGACTGGGGCCCAGAGAGGGAAAGCCACTTGCTTGCTTCTCCCTAGCCTGGTATAGTTGTTAATGTTGAACAAATTAAATGCCGGAAGCAGGGTGCAGAGAAGACATCATGATGTAGGAAAAGAGTTTGGCTTCTGGACCTGGGTTCCAGTGGAAATCCTGAAATATATGGCCTCGAACAAATAAACTGAGCCCTCTTAACCTGTTTCCAGTATTCTTGTCTGGAGAATCCCATGAACAGAGGAGCCTGGCAGGCTACAGTCCATGGAATTAGAAAGAGTCAGACATGAATGAAGTGAACCAAGCAACCTAGCAACCTGTTTCCTAAGGTGGCAGTACATTGCACTGTTGAAGTATTACCATTAGAGGTAATACATGCAGGCATCTTAGGCCGCTACTCACAGTGGGAGGTGTTCAGGAAAAGGTGATTATTACTTTAAATGTAGCCCCAGTGGTTTGTTAATGAGTCCGGGCTGCACTGAGCTATGAAAGCTGTGTATCTAAAAGAAAAGGCTTGGCATAGGTTTTTTTTTTTTTTTTTTAAAGATTTTATTTATTTTTTTTGGGGGGGGGGGGGGTTGGGGAGGGAGGGGGCGGCCGGGCCACTTCTCTTGGTCTTTCATTTATATTTATTTTTCATTCATCTTTGTTCTTTGGCCCATGTGGGCCTCCCATTGCAGTGGCCTCTGTTGTCGCAGAGCGCCAGCTCTGGGCGCATGCACTCCAGAGCTCCGGCTCGGTAATTGGACACATTGGTCCAGCCTCTCTGTGGCACGTGGGATCTTCCCAGGCCAGGGACCGAACCGGCACCCCTTGCACTGCAAGGCGGTGTCCTTACCCACTGGACCACCAGGGAAGCCCCGACATAGGTATTGTTAATCTTAGTGTAAGCTTCCTGTGAGGAAGGGTGAGGAACATAATCCAGCCTCCCCTATAGGGCTATAGGGCACACCTGCTCCTGAGACCAGGTTCCTGGGAGATGGGCACATCTCAGCCTTATTGTTTCTTTGTATTTCCACCAAAGATCTTTTCATGCTCAGGATCTCCTCATCCTTCCCGTGTATTTCAGAAATCTCTTGACTCATGTAATTGGTAAATGGTTTGTTCCCTGAGTTAATAGATCCACGGAGGTAGAGGAGCACAAGGTCATTTTAGCAGATGGCAGGCCTGGGGTTTGTGGCCTTTCCTTAGAACAGGTTGCCAAATGGTTTTCTGGCCTGGGCTTGAAAATGTCCACCAACAGGAGAGCAGTCTGATGTTCAGAGGCCATGCTGACTGTGACATCTGTTGACACTTGGTTCCTTGAAAAAATGCCTCCCAGGGACTCCACCCACTGACCCTAGTTCTCCCATCTTGGACCTCGGGGAACCAATCACATCACTCTTTATCATGATAGCTTCACAGAGCTGATGACCATAGTGGTGGACCCTGAGTCTTCCTAGGCCATAAGACTCCAGCTCCTTCCATGGCTTTGACTCTGCGCTGTCCTGGCTTCTCTCTCCTGGACATGCTCCAGCTTTCCACTCTGGCTTGTGGGTGTGGTTACCAGAAGTGAGCACAATATTTGGATCCGTTCAAAATAGAACATTTTTTTTTAGCCTCCATTGTCTTAGATTTGTACCACTCTTAGGTTTGTCCCAAGGTCCTAATGGTTTTATGACACCTTTTCCACAATTGGGTTTGTGATGATTCAACACCACTAAACTAATACAGATTTTATATTATTTCCTAGAGCTGTCGTAACAGATTGTTATAAACCTGGTGGCTTAGAACAACAGCACGTTACCCTTGTTCCGTTGTGGAGGTCGGAAGTCTGACATCCCAGCATCTGCAGCCTTGGTTCCTTCGAGGGCTCTGTGGGCGACTCCGTTCCATGCCTCTCTCTTTGCTTCTGCTGGTTACGGGCAATTCCTAGCGTTCTCTGACTTGTTGATTCATCACTTCAGTCTTGGCCCATGTGACCATCTCCCCACTGCATGTGTTTTATATGCCTCTTGGAATAACAACCCACTTCAGTATTCTCACCTGGAGAATCCCATGGACAGAGAAACCTCGTGGGCTGCAGTCCATGGGGTCACAAAGAGTTGGACACGACTCAGTGACTAACATTTCCCTGAATCCAGACCAGACTGGATTTCTGTGCGAGGTTTTATGACTGCATTTGAGGATTCCCTATTCTCTAAAGTATACTTTTCATATTTGTAGAAATTAGTCACTGAAAGATGGATTTTTTTTTTTTTTAGGCAGGAAATTTATTTTAAAACAATGTGTTGATGATTTCCCCCCATATCCTTATTTTCAGGAACCTAGTATTAGTGGTTAGTGATAATTGTGACCTTGAGCAATTTTCTAACCTTCCTGACCTCAAGTTTCTTCATCTATAAAACAAAGAGATTGGATGAGGTGAGTTTCTTCAGTCTAAAAAACAGTGATTTCTGGAAAGCAGGGTTTACTGTTGATGATAAAAGGTCTCAGGTTTTGATAGCTTCACAGAGCTGATGCCCATAACCTGAGTCTTCCTAGGCCATAAGACTCCAGCTCCTTCCATGGCTTTGACTCTGCGCTGTCCTGGCTTCTCTCTCCTGGACATGCTCCAGCTTTCCACTCTGGCTTGTGGGTGTGGTTACCAGAAGTGAGCACAATATTTGGATCCGTTCAAAATAGAACATTTTTTTTTAGCCTCCATTGTCTTAGATTTGTACCACTCTTAGGTTTGTCCCAAGGTCCTAATGGTTTTATGACACCTTTTCCACAATTGGGTTTGTGATGATTCAACACCACTAAACTAATACAGATTTTATATTATTTCCTAGAGCTGTCGTAACAGATTGTTATAAACCTGGTGGCTTAGAACAACAGCACGTTACCCTTGTTCCGTTGTGGAGGTCGGAAGTCTGACATCCCAGCATCTGCAGCCTTGGTTCCTTCGAGGGCTCTGTGGGCGACTCCGTTCCATGCCTCTCTCTTGCTTCTGCTGGTTACGGGCAATTCCTAGCGTTCTCTGACTTGTTGATTCATCACTTCAGTCTTGGCCCATGTGACCATCTCCCCACTGCATGTGTTTTATATGCCTCTTGGAATAACAACCCACTTCAGTATTCTCACCTGGAGAATCCCATGGACAGAGAAACCTCGTGGGCTGCAGTCCATGGGGTCACAAAGAGTTGGACACGACTCAGTGACTAACATTTCCCTGAATCCAGACCAGACTGGATTTCTGTGCGAGGTTTTATGACTGCATTTGAGGATTCCCTATTCTCTAAAGTATACTTTTCATATTTGTAGAAATTAGTCACTGAAAGATGGATTTTTTTTTTTTTTAGGCAGGAAATTTATTTTAAAACAATGTGTTGATGATTTCCCCCCATATCCTTATTTTCAGGAACCTAGTATTAGTGGTTAGTGATAATTGTGACCTTGAGCAATTTTCTAACCTTCCCTGACCTCAAGTTTCTTCATCTATAAAACAAAGAGATTGGATGAGGTGAGCTCTATGTCATTTGCAGCTCTAAAATTTTTAATCAGTGATTTCTGGAAAGCAGGGTTTACTGTTGATGATAAAAGGTCTCAGGTTGGCTTAAGAAACTGAGAATTCATAGCTCTGGATTAAGAAGACAGATTATCATTTATGAATCTGAAAATCAAAAAAACTCTGTCCTTTTATTCACCTTTGACAGAACAGCGAGTCTAAGCTATGACACATCCCCTACCCCTTCTTAGTTACTCACAAGTGAGATCCTGCAGGACTGGCATTTGGTAGGTGCTTAAATATTTGTTACAGATGTACTTACGTCACGTAGCATTCCTGGGAGCAAATAATGCAGTATCATTCAGGTTTGATCACCTAGTCATTTTGGGCCTTTTTGGATTCCTTCTTGGCTTCCCTAATGGTCCAATGGTTAAGAATCCCCCTTCCCATACAGGGAACACAGGTTTAACCCCTGGTGGGGGAACTAAGATCCCAGATTGTTCAGGGCAACTAAGCTCGAGTACTGCAACAGAGGATCCTGCGTACTACAACTAAGACCCGGTGCAGCCCATTATATAAAACATCCTTTTAAAAACGATTCCCCCGAGTGTGCCTCATGGAAGCAATTGTTTTTATTTATTTATATTCCAGCCGTATTGAAATACAATTGACATACAGCACTCTGTAACTTTAAGGTGTGCAGCATAATCATATGACTTACATACATCATGAAATGATTATCACAGTGAGTTTAGTGAACATCCGTCATCTTGTCTAGATACAAATTAGAGAAATAGAAAAATTAATTTACAGTGAGAACTCTTTGGATTTACTCTCTTGACAAGTTTCACATATAACATACGGCAGTGCTAATTATATTTATCAAGTTGGGCTCTGAAATCACTGCGGATGGTGACTGCAGCCATGAAATTAGAAGACGATTGCTTCTTGGCAGAAAAGCTATGACAAACCCAGACAGCGTGTTAAAAGCAAAGACATCACTTGGCCTACAAATGTGCGTATAGTCAGGGCTATGGTCTTCCCAGTAGTCGTGTACAGATGTGAGAGCTGGACAATAAAGAAGGCAGAGCACCGAAGAATTGATGCTTTTGAGCTGCAGTGATGGAGAAGACTATTGAGAGTCCCTTTGAAAGCAAGGAGATCAAACCAGTCCATCTTAAAGGAAATCAACCCTGAATACTCTTCGGAAGGACTGATGCTGAAGCTGAAGCTCCAGTACTTTGGCCACCTGATACGCACAGCTGACTCACTGGGAAAGACCCTGATGCTGGGAAAGGTCGAAGACAAGAAGGAGAAGAGGACACCAGAGGATGAGATGGCTAGACAGGACGGGATCACCAACACAATGGACATGAACTTGGACAAACTCTGGGAGATGGTGAGGGACAGGGAAGCCTGGCGTGCTGCAGTCCATGGGGTCACAAAGAGTTGGATGCGACTTGGCGCCCGAAGAACAACAGCAACAGCAATGTCTTGTATCTTTCATACTTATTTACCTTATCACTGGAAGTTTGTAGTACCTTTTTTTTTTTTTTAAAGATTTATTTATTTATTTATTTATTTTTGGGCGGGGGCGGGTTGGGGAGGGAGGGGATGGGCGGGCCACTTTTATTGGTCTTTCTCTATTTTCATCCGTCTTTGTTCTTTGGCTCCTGTGGGCCTCCTATCGTGGTGGCATCTGTCGTTGCAGAGCACTGGCTTTGGGCGCATGCGCTCCAGAGCTCCGGCTCGGTAATTGGACACATGGGTCCAGCCGCTCCGCGGCACGTGGGATCTTCCCAGGCCAGGCATCAAACCGGCGCCCCTTGCACTGCAAGGCGGTGTCCTTACCCACTGGGCCACCAGGGGAAGCCCTGTAGTACCTTTTGATGACCTTCATTCAGTTCTCCCTTCCCCAGCCCACCCACCCTTGCTTTTACCACCGTCACTCCCACCTCTGGTCACCGCAAATCTGATCACCTTTTCTGTGGGTTTGTTTTTATATTTCGTTTGTTTTTGAAATCTAATTGACTCATAGTACTATGTTTGTTCCTTTGACACAAAGTACTGATTTTTTTTCTATTTCAAAATGATGACCAAGATAAGTATAATGACAGTGTGTCACCATCCAGAGGAATTAATTACTTATTGACTGTATTTCCCACACTGTACATTTTATTCCCATGACTCATTCATTTTGCAATTGAAAGTATGTACCTCTTAATCTCCTTAGATGTAGATGGCTGAAAAGGCTAGGCCAGTGATGGAAGACTATTGAGAGTCCCTTTGAAAGCAAGGAGATCAAACCAGTCCATCTTAAAGGAAATCAACCCTGAATACTCTTCGGAAGGACTGATGCTGAAGCTGAAGCTCCAGTACTTTGGCCACCTGATACGCACAGCTGACTCACTGGGAAAGACCCTGATGCTGGGAAAGGTCGAAGACAAGAAGGAGAAGAGGACACCAGAGGATGAGATGGCTAGACAGGACGGGATCACCAACACAATGGACATGAACTTGGACAAACTCTGGGAGATGGTGAGGGACAGGGAAGCCTGGCGTGCTGCAGTCCATGGGGTCACAAAGAGTTGGATGCGACTTGGCGCCCGAAGAACAACAGCAACAGCAATGTCTTGTATCTTTCATACTTATTTACCTTATCACTGGAAGTTTGTAGTACCTTTTTTTTTTTTTAAAGATTTATTTATTTATTTATTTATTTTTGTGCGGGGGCGGGTTGGGGAGGGCGGGGGTGGGCGGGCCACTTTTATTGGTCTTTCTCTATTTTCATCCGTCTTTGTTCTTTGGCTCCTGTGGGCCTCCTATCGTGGTGGCATCTGTCGTTGCAGAGCACTGGCTTTGGGCGCATGCGCTCCAGAGCTCCGGCTCGGTAATTGGACACATGGGTCCAGCCGCTCCGCGGCACGTGGGATCTTTCGAGGCAAGGCATCAAACCGGCGCCCCTTGCACTGCAAGGCGGTGTCCTTACCCACTGGGCCACCAGGGGAAGCCCTGTAGTACCTTTTGATGACCTTCATTCAGTTCTCCCTTCCCCAGCCCACCCACCCTTGCTTTTACCACCGTCACTCCCACCTCTGGTCACCGCAAATCTGATCACCTTTTCTGTGGGTTTGTTTTTATATTTCGTTTGTTTTTGAAATCTAATTGACTCATAGTACTATGTTTGTTCCTTTGACACAAAGTACTGATTTTTTTTCTATTTCAAAATGATGACCAAGATAAGTATAATGACAGTGTGTCACCATCCAGAGGAATTAATTACTTATTGACTGTATTTCCCACACTGTACATTTTATTCCCATGACTCATTCATTTTGCAATTGAAAGTATGTACCTCTTAATCTCCCTTACCTGTTTCTTTCCTCACCCCAACCCAGAAGCAATTTCTTTTGGCCCTGCCATGGGGCATGCCAGATCGTAGTTCTTTGACCAGGGATCAAAACTGTGACCCTTGCATTGAGAACATGGAGTCTTAGCCCCTGACCGCCAGGGAAGTCCCAAGCAGTTATTTGTAAAAGATAGTGGCAGTGTTTCAAAGTTGCTTTCTGTGGTGTAGGCGGCTCTGAGGCCTAGACTTCAGGGCCTCTACCTTAAACACCTCTGGAGCCTGCATTTTTCAGGTTGGGAGAGTCCTGTGCTCTTGTTCCAGACAGCATGTGCTCAAGATGCCTTTCTGATTCAGGAGCCCCTCCTGCCATCAGCAGCCCCTGTGAATGTCCACAAGGGGCTACAGCCTCTGGCTCTTTTTTGGGGGTTCTCCAGAGGCAGACTGTTGGCAGTGCCTCTCTAAATTTTTCACACTGTGCAAGAAGTCAGCTGACCGTCATGAGGTCCACCTTTTCAGTAGACCCAGTCAGGGAAGGCTAAGGGCGAGTCTGCTTGCCATTATTGTTGGGAAGATTTTTCTAAGTCTTTTTTTTTTTTTTTTGGTGAGAGGGAAATTTTTTGGGCTTTTAAAAAATTTTATGTATTTATTTATTTATTGACTATTCTGGGTTTTCACTACTGCCACAGGCTAGTCGCAGGGAGTGGGGGCCACTCTCTAGTTGAGATGAGCAGGCTCCTTCTGGCGGTGACTTCTCTTGTTGTGGTATTCAGGCTCTAGGCCTCACGGGCTTCAGTAGTTGCGGCACATGGACTCAATAGTTGTGGCTTCGAGGCTCTAGAGCACAGGCTCCATAGTTGTGGGTCATGGGCTTCGTTGCTTCACAGCACTTGGGATCTTCCCAGATCAGGGATCGAACCCCTGTCTCCTGCATTGGCAGGTGAATTCTTTATTGCTGAGCTACCAGAGAAGCCCCTTTTGACTTATTTTTGTCATCTTCTTTCAGTTCTTATGCAAGACATCTTTATTCTTTACAACGGATCGCCTCCCTAAGAGGAATAGTTTTCTGGAATCAGTGCTGTTGGCACGGGGTTGGGGTTGCACACTCAAACATCTGTAGAGACTTAGCAGATAACAGCAAAGCAGGCTGTGTATGCTTTCCAATTTGTTTTAGTAATAGTCTGTCCACTTTGTTTATCTTTTTATCCCTATTTCTGGTTGAGATACAGGTATGAAGAAACTTCTCTCCTGTAGGGAGATTAGAAATGCAGGTGTGGTGACAGATGGCACTAAATGTACACCCTCGTCACTGGGGAGCAGTAGAGAGTGGAGGGACTGTAGTGAATAGAAGGGCCATCCCACCTCTCGAGGGATCCCAAGGTTGTCACAGTATTTGGTTTTCCAAGATGAGCTGGGATTTTATATGAAAATCTCCTGATTTTAAACTTGGGCTCAATTTAAAAAATCTGTGTCGTTCAAATAAAACAAATGTGGGGGACAAATTGGTTTGTGGACACTCAAATTGAAACCTCTTATACATGTTGGGCAAGACAGGCATTATGGGGTGCTGGGCTCCCGGGTCATCTCTCTCTATCATCCCTCTCTCTATGGGTCGGTCTGGTCTGACGGGGGTCCCGGTGGAGCTGTGTGTGGAGGCGGCTGCTTATGTTCATCCTTGCATGGGGATATGGAGAAATAGAAGATACAAAGTGTGTAAAGCAAGTTATAGAAATATATGTACAGTTTTATTCTATTTATGTCAGTTTTTTTCTAAAGTGATGTATATGTATTTTAAATGCATGAGAATTTCATAAAGGCAAAAAACAAAAAAAAGAAAAACAAGAAACCAGTAAAGGTGCTGCCTCTGAGATTGACACTGACAGTGAATTCAAGACAAGAAAGGGACCTTCTGCTTTCAAGTTTATACGTATGTCTGTGATTTGGAGTGCAGTTGACCCTCTGTATCCAAGAATGCAGGACCCACAGATAAGGAGGACTGACCAACCTATGCTGTTTTATGTAAGGGACTTGATCATCTGTGGATTTTGGTATTGGGAAGGGTCCAAGTCCTCCCCCTGCCCGCCCCGCCCCTCAGATGCCACGGGATGGCTGTACTTAATTTTGTTAGGTAAAATGAAGAGAGCTGTTAGGAAGTGTAATTGCTCTATGAAGAATATGAGCCTTCGGTGTTGAGAGTCCAAGGAGGGAAGAAGGCTGAGTGGTCTGGAGTGCTCCGAAAGGACCACTGGGAGGAGAAGAGGCCTTGAAGGCTGGCCACTGAGGAAGTTCATTGAGGAAGAAGACTGGAGGAGCCAGAGCCCAGGGTGGGAGAGAATGTTGGGGTGACCTGGGGACAGGTGAACAGTTTAATTTGGTAGAACCAAGTGTCTAGGGAAGTAGTGAGAGAGAAGGAGGCTTTAGCCGGTGAGGAGCCACGGAGGGTGTGTACCAGGAGATAGTGGAACACAGCCATGCTCAGCATGATCCATCTGGCAGCAAGGACGAGTGAATTTGGAGGCAGGGCTCCAGGGTGGGAGCCTCTCACGTGGCCTGGAATCTTCCAGCTCCCAGTTAGCTGTCACTGATTCCTGCCAGGGTGTGGCCTGGGAGGGAACGAGGGTTTTGGCTGTATACCCGGTGAATAAGCTCATGTACTTCCTGTTCCTCCACTCCCAGGAGTGTGGGCTTTGGAGGCTGGCAGCCTCTGCTGGTGCTGGGTATGTTTCCTGTACCTCTGCCACCAGGATGTCACCCCTGACAGTTTGGAGAGACTGTGGAGCAACTGGCCATTGAGTGAAGTACAGGCGCTAAGAACAAGACCATGTTTTGGAGTCAGGCAGATATGGGTTTGAAATCGAACTTTTTTCACTTCCTGATTGTATGACCTTGGCATGGCACTTGACCACTTTGGGCCTCAATATTCATGTTTGAAAAATGGGGATAAAAAGTTTTACCTTCTAGAATCAGTCCTAATGAGGTGGCTGGATCTAGAACCTGTCATAAAAAGTGAAGTAAGTCAAAGAGAGAAGGACAGATACAATATACTGACACAGATATATGGAATCTAGTAGGATGGTAATGATAACACACGCCGTGAAGCGATGGAGAAACAGACATGGACAGTAGACATATGCACATTGTGGGGAATGAACAGTGGGTGGGAGGCGTAAAGGAAGTAGCATGAAAACCTATCATATGTGAAAAAAATAGCTATTGTCATTGTTCTGTGAGAAAAGGGGATCCTGCAGGGGTGCTATGCGATGGCCTGGAGGGGTGGGATGGGGGGGATATGCATATGACTAATCTGGCATCATACATATCTGTAAACAACAAAACTCTGTAAAAGTAAACAGTAAAATAATAATTAAAAATGTATTTTAAAAAATCCTCAATAAAAAAAAAACATTTTACCTTCTAGAGTTGTTGTACCTAGCAGATTGACACTTGACAAATAGGTGTGCCTTGCTGTTACTTCTCCATTGCAGTCCTCACTCTGACCTGTAGTTATGTATGTTTGTATTATTTAATGGTTAACTTAATAAAATGGGCTTCCCTGGTAGCTCAGTAGGTAAAGAGTGTGCCTGCAATGCCGGAGACCTGGGTTCGATCCTTGGGTTGGGAGGCTCCCCTGGAGAAGGAAATGGCTCCCCACTCCAGTATTCTTGCCTGGAGAAGTCTTTGGACAGAGGAGGCTGGTGGCCTACAGTCCATGGAGTTGCAAAGAGTTATAAAATACACATTATATCTATTTGTTTAGTGGGGATAATTATGTTCTCATACTGTCTTACCCCCAAACACTCACTGCAGAACACATAGTAGTGCTACATAAATGTTGGGTGAGTGGAATTTGTGCTCTTAAACATGCTCTAGCCTTAATAAGCTGTCGACCTGTGATCAATTAGGATGTATCTTTAGTTGAGGGCATGTTTCCTCTGTGGTTAAAACAAGTATTGTCAGTTCAAATGCCCTTCTTATGATCCTGTGTCAGGATGGCACTTGACCACTTTGGGCCTCAATATTCATGTTTGAAAAATGGGGATAAAAAGTTTTACCTTCTAGAATCAGTCCTAATGAGGTGGCTGGATCTAGAACCTGTCATAAAAAGTGAAGTAAGTCAAAGAGAGAAGGACAGATACAATATACTGACACAGATATATGGAATCTAGTAGGATGGTAATGATAACACACGCCGTGAAGCGATGGAGAAACAGACATGGACAGTAGACATATGCACATTGTGGGGAATGAACAGTGGGTGGGAGGCGTAAAGGAAGTAGCATGAAAACCTATCATATGTGAAAAAAATAGCTATTGTCATTGTTCTGTGAGAAAAGGGGATCCTGCAGGGGTGCTATGCGATGGCCTGGAGGGGTGGGATGGGGGGGATATGCATATGACTAATCTGGCATCATACATATCTGTAAACAACAAAACTCTGTAAAAGTAAACAGTAAAATAATAATTAAAAATGTATTTTAAAAAATCCTCAATAAAAAAAAAAACATTTTACCTTCTAGAGTTGTTGTACCTAGCAGATTGACACTTGACAAATAGGTGTGCCTTGCTGTTACTTCTCCATTGCAGTCCTCACTCTGACCTGTAGTTATGTATGTTTGTATTATTTAATGGTTAACTTAATAAAATGGGCTTCCCTGGTAGCTCAGTAGGTAAAGAGTGTGCCTGCAATGCCGGAGACCTGGGTTCGATCCTTGGGTTGGGAGGCTCCCCTGGAGAAGGAAATGGCTCCCCACTCCAGTATTCTTGCCTGGAGAAGTCTTTGGACAGAGGAGGCTGGTGGCCTACAGTCCATGGAGTTGCAAAGAGTTATAAAATACACATTATATCTATTTGTTTAGTGGGGATAATTATGTTCTCATACTGTCTTACCCCCAAACACTCACTGCAGAACACATAGTAGTGCTACATAAATGTTGGGTGAGTGGAATTTGTGCTCTTAAACATGCTCTAGCCTTAATAAGCTGTCGACCTGTGATCAATTAGGATGTATCTTTAGTTGAGGGCATGTTTCCTCTGTGGTTAAAACAAGTATTGTCAGTTCAAATGCCCTTCTTATGATCCTGTGTCAGGATGGCTTGTGAGGCCTTCATTCTTTCATTTTACAGTGGCATATCTATTTTATGGAGATTGATGCATCTATTTTGTGGAGCTGGTTGTAGAAATACGTACAGTTGTCAAAAGCATGTGTACACATTGGTAGGCCCCTTTCTAGGGCCTTGGAATGGGCTTGTGAAAGTGAGGGGCCCTAATGCTTGAGATTCCTTAGTTTCATAGGAAACCATCTCTGCGTTTAAAGATTTGTAGAATACTTCCTACAGGCAGTGGTAGGAGTTATGAAGGATATACAGATTTCTAAAAGGGAAAACATGATCGCAAGGGATACAGGTTTTAGTACAACTGGCATCCCCAGTAGACTCAGAACAAAAGGCCTTGTGTGTGTGTGTGTGTGTGTTTTCATTCATCCAATCTTTGTTGAGCACCTACTATGTGCCAGGCACTAAGTAGGCACTGGAACAGAGCCGTGAAGGCAGAAGTCCTTGTCCCATGGAGCTCATATTTCAAGTGGTCAGCTGCATCATGGTTTGTGACCTACATAGACGCAGTGAAGAGCCACAATGTCGCTCTCAGGCCGTGGGGGTAAAGGCGCTTGGATGCCTTAGTTTACCTTTCTAATCCCTGCCCCTTCTCCTTTCCAAGCCTGCTCTGGGAGTGAGAGAGACATGGTTAAATGGATGCCGAGAAGACAGCAGCCACCCCAAGCAGTGATGAAAGAATCATAGTCTGTTACCACTGGGAGTGAGTACGATGGTTGGGAACCACTCAGGCTCTTCCTGACCATGAGCGATAGTGATAGAGTAACCCTCATGGCCCCACCAAAGGCGCCCTGCCTCACCGCTGATTTCAGCCCCCCTGTGGCGGAACCAAGTGAGCAGTTCATTCGGACTCCAGGGCTCACAAGCGGAGGTGTTTCTTATGTCCTGCTCCCAGAGGGACAGCCAACCCCATGGTCTCAAAGAACAGAAGAAATAGGGCCTGGAGACTCGGGGTGCCTGCCTCGCTGTTTACTCCAGCCAGTGCTCCGCTTGGCCACAGCGGGGCGGTGACTCACAGCGGGAACTCTGTGCCTGATCTGTGCCAGATTCAGTGCGTGTGTGCTGTGGAGGAGGGAGGGTGTGGGAAGGAGGAGAATGAATGAGTAGGAGCAAGTGGCTGCTGGATTTGTAACACCTTGGGAGGCAGCTGCTCCAGAACTGAAATAAAGCAGCATGGTTAGGCTGCTGGAATGGGCTTGTGAAAGTGAGGGGCCCTAATGCTTGAGATTCCTTAGTTTCATAGGAAACCATCTCTGCGTTTAAAGATTTGTAGAATACTTCCTACAGGCAGTGGTAGGAGTTATGAAGGATATACAGATTTCTAAAAGGGAAAACATGATCGCAAGGGATACAGGTTTTAGTACAACTGGCATCCCCAGTAGACTCAGAACAAAAGGCCTTGTGTGTGTGTGTGTGTGTGTGTGTGTTTTCATTCATCCAATCTTTGTTGAGCACCTACTATGTGCCAGGCACTAAGTAGGCACTGGAACAGAGCCGTGAAGGCAGAAGTCCTTGTCCCATGGAGCTCATATTTCAAGTGGTCAGCTGCATCATGGTTTGTGACCTACATAGACGCAGTGAAGAGCCACAATGTCGCTCTCAGGCCGTGGGGGTAAAGGCGCTTGGATGCCTTAGTTTACCTTTCTAATCCCTGCCCCTTCTCCTTTCCAAGCCTGCTCTGGGAGTGAGAGAGACATGGTTAAATGGATGCCGAGAAGACAGCAGCCACCCCAAGCAGTGATGAAAGAATCATAGTCTGTTACCACTGGGAGTGAGTACGATGGTTGGGAACCACTCAGGCTCTTCCTGACCATGAGCGATAGTGATAGAGTAACCCTCATGGCCCCACCAAAGGCGCCCTGCCTCACCGCTGATTTCAGCCCCCCTGTGGCGGAACCAAGTGAGCAGTTCATTCGGACTCCAGGGCTCACAAGCGGAGGTGTTTCTTATGTCCTGCTCCCAGAGGGACAGCCAACCCCATGGTCTCAAAGAACAGAAGAAATAGGGCCTGGAGACTCGGGGTGCCTGCCTCGCTGTTTACTCCAGCCAGTGCTCCGCTTGGCCACAGCGGGGCGGTGACTCACAGCGGGAACTCTGTGCCTGATCTGTGCCAGATTCAGTGCGTGTGTGCTGTGGAGGAGGGAGGGTGTGGGAAGGAGGAGAATGAATGAGTAGGAGCAAGTGGCTGCTGGATTTGTAACACCTTGGGAGGCAGCTGCTCCAGAACTGAAATTGAAAGAGAACAGGCGGACTGCGAGCTTCCCTCCCAGTCTGACTTGAGCTGGGAACGCTGGAAAGACACGGCATGGAGCTCCAGGAGAGGGTGAGCGTGTGTGCCGCCTTTCCCATCGAGAACGACAGCCCAAGAGCAGGTTAGTTTCATCCTGGTTTCTAGGATTCAGTTGACCTGATGTGTTCTGATTCATAAAAGTCAAATAATGACTGGGACAAAGGGAGTTTTTGATGGGGTGGTTGTGAGCGCCTGCAGTTAAAAAAAAAATCCAGTTTAATTGGGAATAAACAGGACAAAAGTATCATTAACCACACCTCCCTGTTGTCATTACAAAGGATATTCTGTGGGCAAGTGAAACCGGGGAGGACGGCTGCTGTGCTTCCTTTGTGTTTTCTGTTATGTGCAGTGTTGTTACATTTCAGTCTATGGCTCTGGCAATAGTCTGAGATGAACCCCAGCATCTTAGGATGTTACAGCGGGAAGATCCCTAAAACATCGCCTGGTCCAGCCTTCTCATTTTACACTTGAGAAAGCTGACTTACTGAAGAGCATTAAATACAAGCATAAAGCTGGATGTTCTCTGAGATAGAAAGTGTTTCTGTGTAGTTTTGAAATTTCTGTAGCATGCGTGTCCCTGGCTCAGACAGCCTGCTGAGGAGGCTGTTTTTTCTTAGGCTTCACTTTCTGAGCCATGAGGGCTTCCCTGGTGGCTCAGACGGTAAAGCAGGGGACCTGTGTCCCATCCCTGGGTGGGGGAGATCCCCTAGAGAAGGGAATGGCAACACACTCCAATATTCTTGTCTGGAGACTTCCATGGACAGAAGAGCCTGGTGGGCTATAGTCCATGGGGTCGCAAAGCGTCAGCATGACTGGGTGACAAACATTTTTACTTTTTTCTGAGCCATGGGGCTCGAACTAATAAGAGACAGAATTGTGGCTCAGGGAAGGCAGTTACTGATGTTAAACTACTTGGCTTGGCAGGTGAGTGCTAAGTGTAAACAGAAGGCTGAGTGTTTTACCTTAACTCAAAGGGGGAAAAAATGCGTTCTTGAGCCAGACTAAGCATACTGGAACTTGTAACATAGGAAAAGACAAAACAACTCTGTTAGAGTGGAGATTTTGAACTAACAAAAGAAAAATATAACAGGCCCTGACATCTGAGTGTCTGCCATAGGCCCGGTATGTTATCAGTACTCTTTATAACAATCTTGCAGGGCTGGAGTTGGCTCGTCCTTTTACAGATAAAGAAACAAACACTAGTAAAGGTCATTAACGCTTTCAGGGTCGTGCATCTCCTGTGTGCAGCAGAGCTG
Organism: Tragulus kanchil; assembly: GCA_022376925.1. Classification (NCBI taxonomy): domain Eukaryota; kingdom Metazoa; phylum Chordata; class Mammalia; order Artiodactyla; family Tragulidae; genus Tragulus; species Tragulus kanchil. The sequence continues at coordinate 103,737,780 of JAIOJX010000006.1, read as the reverse complement.
GGGTTTGAACTCCAGCCTGTACAACTCTGAGCAGCCTGGGGTTCATGCTTTGATAGGCTCGAGTGGCTTCTCCAGGTGGAGGGTCTAGCCCCCTCGTTGGACAGATGAGGAAGCTAAGACCCAGCAAGGTTGGCTCAGGGGCATGAAACAAATTGGTAGTAACAGAACTGGTATCCCGACTCCCATTACATTGCTTCTATGCCAACTTCCTTTAAGAAAAAAAAAGTTAGGGGAGGGAGGCTATCTGGGTTTGATTTCCTCATTCAGTCAGGAGTTGGGCTTTCGTCTTTTCATGGTTATTGAAGTCCTGTGGAGCCACAATTAAAACTTCCTATTAACCAGCAGTCCTAAGTATTGGAGCCTCATGTAGGGGCGTGGGGAGAAGAGAGGCTTGCAGGGTGAGTTACTGGGTCAGAAGAGGTAATTTATGAAATGAATTGGCCACTGAATGCATCTGAAAACACTTGGAGAGCCTAATGAAATACAGAGCATTCCAAATCAGGCTGGAAGGCTTCAGTCTATTACATTCAGTGTTTGGGAAGGAGACACCTCTCTCTTGCAAGATGTGATAGCTTTTTTGTGACTCCCTTAAGCCCAGCTCTGTCTGCCCCTTTGGCACTGTAGGGTGAGGAGAAAGGGTCCTGATGGCTCCTCAGGGTGGTGGGTCTGAGGGTTGGCTGGATTTCATGTCTCTGCTCAGCTGGGGGTGTGAGTGAGTCAAGCATGGACATCGTGAGGATGGGAAAGCTCTTTCTTGATCTGCACCATGCTCCCAAGGGCTGGTGGACTCTCCCAGCCTGGGTGTATGATCCTTTATCAGGGCCTGGGGCCCCCAGCCTACCCGCTCTCTCTGGGGCCTTTGTGATGCTAAAATCAGAAAGTGAGATGGGTTCTGCACAATCTCTTCCTGAAGGTGGCATGTGTTGGTGCTCAGGCTGGTGAGATAAAGGAGTTCAAGTGCCTGCTCCGTGGCAGTGCCTTTCTGTGTCGCAGGACAGACAGGAGGAATCCATAGGCCCGGTATGTTATCAGTACTCTTTATAACAATCTTGCAGGGCTGGAGTTGGCTCGTCCTTTTACAGATAAAGAAACAAACACTAGTAAAGGTCATTAACGCTTTCAGGGTCGTGCATCTCCTGTGTGCAGCAGAGCTGGGGTTTGAACTCCAGCCTGTACAACTCTGAGCAGCCTGGGGTTCATGCTTTGATAGGCTCGAGTGGCTTCTCCAGGTGGAGGGTCTAGCCCCCTCGTTGGACAGATGAGGAAGCTAAGACCCAGCAAGGTTGGCTCAGGGGCATGAAACAAATTGGTAGTAACAGAACTGGTATCCCGACTCCCATTACATTGCTTCTATGCCAACTTCCTTTAAGAAAAAAAAAGTTAGGGGAGGGAGGCTATCTGGGTTTGATTTCCTCATTCAGTCAGGAGTTGGGCTTTCGTCTTTTCATGGTTATTGAAGTCCTGTGGAGCCACAATTAAAACTTCCTATTAACCAGCAGTCCTAAGTATTGGAGCCTCATGTAGGGGCGTGGGGAGAAGAGAGGCTTGCAGGGTGAGTTACTGGGTCAGAAGAGGTAATTTATGAAATGAATTGGCCACTGAATGCATCTGAAAACACTTGGAGAGCCTAATGAAATACAGAGCATTCCAAATCAGGCTGGAAGGCTTCAGTCTATTACATTCAGTGTTTGGGAAGGAGACACCTCTCTCTTGCAAGATGTGATAGCTTTTTTGTGACTCCCTTAAGCCCAGCTCTGTCTGCCCCTTTGGCACTGTAGGGTGAGGAGAAAGGGTCCTGATGGCTCCTCAGGGTGGTGGGTCTGAGGGTTGGCTGGATTTCATGTCTCTGCTCAGCTGGGGGTGTGAGTGAGTCAAGCATGGACATCGTGAGGATGGGAAAGCTCTTTCTTGATCTGCACCATGCTCCCAAGGGCTGGTGGACTCTCCCAGCCTGGGTGTATGATCCTTTATCAGGGCCTGGGGCCCCCAGCCTACCCGCTCTCTCTGGGGCCTTTGTGATGCTAAAATCAGAAAGTGAGATGGGTTCTGCACAATCTCTTCCTGAAGGTGGCATGTGTTGGTGCTCAGGCTGGTGAGATAAAGGAGTTCAAGTGCCTGCTCCGTGGCATTGCCTTTCTGTGTCGCAGGACATACATGAGGAATCAGGGAAGAGCTGCTCCTAGCTTTGTGGTTAACTTAGGATCTTACTGGAGCTGGGGAATGGGGGAGGAAAGCAAACACACATGAAATAGAGGAGAATAATGTGAGAGTGTATAATCAGTCACCAAATTGTAGGTTTCACACCAAACACTCTCCCAGTTCACAAAAAGGAGATACAGGTAATGTTTGTATTATCCTCCTCTGTGTTTTTAATCACTTAATAATTGCCTCTGGGGTGTTTGCATTCCACGCTTTGATTCTCTCTGCTGAGTGTACTGCCTTCTCCTTTGCAGGAAGAGGAGGGTTGCAGGGGAGGGTCAATTTCTCCAAGTTGTATTGTAACACAGTTGGGAGCTTGCCAATGATGAAGCAGCCTTAGCATGTTGGTCTCTCCTGATGGCTTATGACCCTTGAAGTTCTTGTGTCTTTGTGACCTGAGTCCAGACTTCTGTAGGGTTCTCTAGCCTATTTGGAGGCATGGCCTCACTTTAAAGTAGGAGTCTCCTTAGTCAATATTTCTCATTTATTCATTCCGGACACATAACAGAGTCAGACACTCTTATGAGCTGATAATAGCAGTAGAAAGACAGGCAGGCTCCTTGCTCTTCTGGAATACACCATTAGTCAGGGATACTGATGATCATCAGTAAGGAAAATAACAGTTAGTAATAATTAAAACAGGTGATGTGATGTGAAGTGGCTGAGAGTGCTTCAGTGGGTGGTTGGGAAGGACTCTGACATGATGATTCTGCTGAATGGCAAGGAACCAGTTATGGAGAGTACAGGGCAAAGAGCATCTAGTACAAAGATGAAGTAGGAAAGAGCTTGGTGTTCAGGGAACAGAAAGGAGACCAGTGTGGCCAGAGCAGGACAGGGAAGGAGAGTGGTCAAGAAGATGGGGCTAGGCAGGGGCCAGATCATCTGGGATCTTGTAAACCAAGGTAAGGAGCTGGAATTTTGCTGTGTGTGTGACGTGGAGCTGTTGTATGGTTTAAAGGGAGAGGCGTGCAATCTGGCACCTGGAAAGATCCATCAGGGGCTTCCCTGGTGGTCCAGTGGGTAAAGAGTCTGCCTTGTACTGTAAGGGGCACCAGTTCGATCCCTGGCCCGGGAAGATCCCACGTGCCGCAGAGCGGCTGGACAGGTATGTCCAAGAACAAGCCAGCGCTCCGGAGCACATGCACCCAGAGCTGGTGCTCTGCAACGAGAGAGGCAACTGCAATGGGAGGCCCACACAGGCCAAAAGAGTAAAGATGGAGGAAGAAAAAAAAAACCCACAATGAAAAAGGCCAAAATTTAAAAAATAGATAAAGGATCCATCAGTCTTTCCTTGAAGACAGAGGCCAGGTCAAGCAGGGAGAGCAGTTCGGTGGCTGTTGTAAGACTGGCTATCCCCCAGGAGGTCAATTTCTCCAAGAACTTCCTTGATGAAGCAGCCTTAGCATGTTGGTCTCTCCTGATGGCTTATGACCCTTGAAGTTCTTGTGTCTTTGTGACCTGAGTCCAGACTTCTGTAGGGTTCTCTAGCCTATTTGGAGGCATGGCCTCACTTTAAAGTAGGAGTCTCCTTAGTCAATATTTCTCATTTATTCATTCCGGACACATAACAGAGTCAGACACTCTTATGAGCTGATAATAGCAGTAGAAAGACAGGCAGGCTCCTTGCTCTTCTGGAATACACCATTAGTCAGGGATACTGATGATCATCAGTAAGGAAAATAACAGTTAGTAATAATTAAAACAGGTGATGTGATGTGAAGTGGCTGAGAGTGCTTCAGTGGGTGGTTGGGAAGGACTCTGACATGATGATTCTGCTGAATGGCAAGGAACCAGTTATGGAGAGTACAGGGCAAAGAGCATCTAGTACAAAGATGAAGTAGGAAAGAGCTTGGTGTTCAGGGAACAGAAAGGAGACCAGTGTGGCCAGAGCAGGACAGGGAAGGAGAGTGGTCAAGAAGATGGGGCTAGGCAGGGGCCAGATCATCTGGGATCTTGTAAACCAAGGTAAGGAGCTGGAATTTTGCTGTGTGTGTGACGTGGAGCTGTTGTATGGTTTAAAGGGAGAGGGCGTGCAATCTGGCACCTGGAAAGATCCATCAGGGGCTTCCCTGGTGGTCCAGTGGGTAAAGAGTCTGCCTTGTACTGTAAGGGGCACCAGTTCGATCCCTGGCCCGGGAAGATCCCACGTGCCGCAGAGCGGCTGGACAGGTATGTCCAAGAACAAGCCAGCGCTCCGGAGCACATGCACCCAGAGCTGGTGCTCTGCAACGAGAGAGGCAACTGCAATGGGAGGCCCACACAGGCCAAAAGAGTAAAGATGGAGGAAGAAAAAAAAAACCCACAATGAAAAAGGCCAAAATTTAAAAAATAGATAAAGGATCCATCAGTCTTTCCTTGAAGACAGAGGCCAGGTCGAAGCAGGGAGAGCAGTTCGGTGGCTGTTGTGACGATGAGGGTGCTGGCTGTAGACATGGGAGGAAGTGTATGGACTCAGCGAACATGTTTTCACTGGAGACACTAAGACGTGCTAGTCTGTGACGTGTGGAGGCTGCGGTGAAGGAGTGGAGGACTCCTACGTGGGAGCAGAGGGGTGCTGTCATTGGACAAAGGGAAACCTGGAGGAAGGATTTTCTGGGTTTGATGGGAGTGAGGGGAAGAGACTCACTCTGGTTTCGCCCTGTTACAATGTAGATGCCTATTAGTCACTGCCACTGTCCAGACACAGCCAGGCTCAGCAGACATTGAGCGCCTTCTGTATGCCAGGCGTGGTGTGGTACTCTTTCACATATCCCCCCAACAGCCATTTGAGAGGACAGTCGTAGTATTCCCCATCTGTAAGTGGGAGCATGGAGGCCCAGAGACCTGAGGCGGCTTGTTCCGGTTTGAAACCAGATCCTCCGACCCTAGAACTCTGGACTGACTTGTTGACCAGGGTGGATGTTGAAGGAGGCTGGTTAGTGCTATGTTGACGGCACTCGCTTGGGGAGAGGATGGGGACTGTGTGTTGGCTCATCAAGGCCTGCTTCCCATGCGTCTAGAAGAAGGGCCCTTGCAGCCCAGATGGGAGCTGGAGGCGGGGAGGCAGTGTCTTATGTCTGTGGAGTTTGGGGTATCAGTTCAGGGACCTAACCAGGAGCATTATTAGGTTACCTGGCACCTTGGTTTTCTGGAGACACTGGGATTTAGAGCAAAGAGAGTAAGTGCCGTAACACGCCTGGAGGCAGTGCTGACGGAGGCTTGGGGTCTGCAGGGTAACCCTTCACAGTGCTCTGGGGCCTGTGTCCAGGAGCCGGAAGGTCTGGTGAGGGCAGCTGCTGCCGAGCATACCAATGAGAAGAGACCCGATAGAGTCCTTCCGTGGGCTTTGAGGCTGGATACTTGCCTTACATTTTAAGCTACTTCTTCTCCTCTTTACAGCCAGGGCCAGATAAGAGCTGGTGCTGACAGAGCAGATCTGTCACACCCTCAGCATAGCAATTCCACCCCTGTCAGAAAAGTAGATTCATCAGGCTGCCCCGACCCCCACCCTTGAGCACATAACTTCCTGAACTTCTCCCCATGCCAAAAAGAATAGCCATGCTAAGTCAATTGGAACCTGTATGTTTAACCAGCCAGAGTCCCTGTTCACCTTAGAGTTAAAATCTGTATGAATGGAAGATTAATCTTGCAACGTCATTGCAAGAAACTGTAGGACTCTTTTACTAGCCCTGTCTGTGGTGGGCTTTTCCTGTTCCTGAGTTCAAACTGGTCTGCAGTCCCTGGGCCTCACTCTGTTCTCTTGTCAAGTCTCCCATGTTGGCTGTCAGGCTTCTTTAGGGCCTACCCCATGTCCTTCCAGCCCAGGGCTTGTGAAGATGTGCTTGTTCGCATGAAAGGTTACCCATGGCCTGCCTTTATGGGGATTGTCTTTCCCTGTCACCTTCCGCTTTTGCTCCCTGGTCCTCTCGCAGGCAGCCCTGGCTGCCATTCAACCTGGACTGGCTGTTCCTGGGAGGAAGAGTGGGGTCTGAGAATAGATGCTAGGTTGTGTTCTATCTCATTGGCCGAGTTACGTTGTCAGTAACTTTCGGAAGCGCAACAAAAGCCCTGGTATGGAGGAGAGAGGGTTTCTGTGCTCCATTGAAACCAGCTACCTGGCTTCTGGCCGGGCCATCTTCACCACAGCCGGGGAGCAAGGTGGCAATTCAGGTTTAAGAACAGGTATTTCAGGGGATGTGTCTGTGCCTGCTGACTGCGTCTTGAGACACGGCGATAGGACATGAAATTCTTCATGGGTTTTAGAAAGTCAAAAATCACGAGTGGAGTGTGCAGGAGCCGGAAGGTCTGGTGAGGGCAGCTGCCGCCGAGCATACCAATGGGAAGGGGCCCGATAGAGTCCTTCCGTGGGCTTTGAGGCTGGATACTTGCCTTACATTTTAAGCTACTTCTTCTCCTCTTTACAGCCAGGGCCAGATAAGAGCTGGTGCTGACAGAGCAGATCTGTCACACCCTCAGCATAGCAATTCCACCCCTGTCAGAAAAGTAGATTCATCAGGCTGCCCCGACCCCCACCCTTGAGCACATAACTTCCTGAACTTCTCCCCATGCCAAAAAGAATAGCCATGCTAAGTCAATTGGAACCTGTATGTTTAACCAGCCAGAGTCCCTGTTCACCTTAGAGTTAAAATCTGTATGAATGGAAGATTAATCTTGCAACGTCATTGCAAGAAACTGTAGGACTCTTTTACTAGCCCTGTCTGTGGTGGGCTTTTCCTGTTCCTGAGTTCAAACTGGTCTGCAGTCCCTGGGCCTCACTCTGTTCTCTTGTCAAGTCTCCCATGTTGGCTGTCAGGCTTCTTTAGGGCCTACCCCATGTCCTTCCAGCCCAGGGCTTGTGAAGATGTGCTTGTTCGCATGAAAGGTTACCCATGGCCTGCCTTTATGGGGATTGTCTTTCCCTGTCACCTTCCGCTTTTGCTCCCTGGTCCTCTCGCAGGCAGCCCTGGCTGCCATTCAACCTGGACTGGCTGTTCCTGGGAGGAAGAGTGGGGTCTGAGAATAGATGCTAGGTTGTGTTCTATCTCATTGGCCGAGTTACGTTGTCAGTAACTTTCGGAAGCGCAACAAAAGCCCTGGTATGGAGGAGAGAGGGTTTCTGTGCTCCATTGAAACCAGCTACCTGGCTTCTGGCCGGGCCATCTTCACCACAGCCGGGGAGCAAGGTGGCAATTCAGGTTTAAGAACAGGTATTTCAGGGGATGTGTCTGTGCCTGCTGACTGCGTCTTGAGACACGGCGATAGGACATGAAATTCTTCATGGGTTTTAGAAAGTCAAAAATCACGAAGTGGAGTGTGCAGGGGGACTTGGGCTGAGGGTCCAGGACAGCAGGTACAGCCAGAGGACTTTGCAGTCCCCGAATGCGTGTGGGGAGCCAGCGTGCAGCGAGCAGCCTCCGTCTGGTGAGGGGAGCCTGGCGGGGTAGAAAGAGATCTCAAGGGTGGCGGTAGTGGCAGGAACATGGGAGCTGACTGTCGTGGGCCCGTCGTTTACCCTCTCTGGTTCTTTCCTCACCTGTGGTTTGATGTGATGAAATGCAGCCCGCCCTGCTGGGTGTTGAGGCAGATTGAATGAAATAGTCCAAGGACCTAACTCCTCTTTGCTCAGAAAGTGCTGAACCAGAAGAAAGCTTGCCATGAGTAGGCTGGGCAGGTTAATCAGAAATCATCACATTTTAAGACCTCAGTATTCAAGAGGCAGTGCTTTGTTTCATCTCTTTTCTCAATGTATTGAGTCCTCTTTCTCTCTCTCTCTCTTTTTTTTTAATTTAGTGATCCAGTAACATCCCATAACCCAGATCTTCATTCCCTTATGCATAATATAGAAATAAAAATATCTGTGCTGCCTACCTCAGTGGGTACTTGGGAGGGTCCAATACAATGAATGTGACCACATTTAGAGCTTCATATACATGCAGGAAGTGGTGGTGAAGGTGTGGTGGTTGAGAACTATTTTTGGCCAAAAGGACAGTGTCCATATTAGGGAAGAAAGGCTGGGGAGCTGCCTCTGATCAATCGACAGCTGTATTTTTGTCCACTAGAAAACTATCTTCTAATGTTAAAATGTGAAAATCTTCCTAGTGCCTGCACCTTCCAGCTCGGGATTTATTTCCCTGAGACTCTGGGCTTTTTAAAGCTAGTCCACATTGAGCATGGGGCACCTAAGAGCTGTTTTTCGGGTTGTGCAGTGTTTATGAAGTCTTTGCTTGGCTCCAGGTGCAGGGAAGGTTTGCTCTTGGCTTCCCTCTGCCAGAGATTCACCAGGCTGACCTCATGGTAGGACCAAAGGCTCTGTGGGGGCTACTGACTGCCACACAAGTGTTGTCCTTCAGAAGCTTGGGCCTGGGCTGAGGGGAAGGAAGGAGGTGGGGGAGAGAGAGGGAGCAGCAGTCGATGCTGCTGTTTCTCAGATGCCTTGTCTTTACAGACTTCTGATCATGACCAGGAAGCTGCCAGCCCCACAGACTCCTAAGGGAAGGGAAGAGCAGGTTATCATGCAAAGAGCATCAAATTTAGATAGAGAAGATCTGGATGCATGCCCTGGTCTCACTGCGCATTGACGAAGTTATCTTGAACAAGTCACGTAACCTCTCTGAACCATTTCCTCAGTGGTAGAATAGGACTCGGCAGTATTGCTAGTTAAGTTGTGTTTGAAAAGACTTTGTAGAGGTAATAATGGATAGGAATGATCGCTATTCCCATTATGAGCAGAACGTTTTTGTTTTTTTCCAGGTAGAGCAGAAATGAGGCAGGCTTAAGGTAGAATTTGCATTTTCAAATTCCCTGGTGTTATTCAGAGTCCCTTCTGTTTAGGGACATCTTTAGGGTGAATGGAGATGACTCAGTGAAACTGGTATAAATAAAACCTAGCCCATGAACACAATGGAGGGATTTCTGAAATAGATATTAAGGGGGCTGCTTCTCATCCTTATTAGATGGTCATGCCTTAACTTTGCTTTTTTGGGAAGAGCTGCCTGCTGCCCGCCAGATGAGGTCATGGGATTCCAAGGGCTTTTCCGGGAACCAGGAACTGAGAGGCTTGAGAGGGTGCAGGGGAGGGGGAGGTTGCTGTGCGGTTGCAGGGCCAGGAGGCAGCCTGGCCCAATGGCTCTGCCTGCTTCACGTGTGGCTCTTTAGGATTCAGGCTGCTCAGAGCTCAGTGCCGGCCTTACCCAGACACCACAGCGCAGGACGCTCTGACGGCCCAGGGCAGAGTGAGACAGACTTTGTAGGCTTAGAGATTTTTTTTTCCTTCTTCTTCTTCTTCTTTTTTTTTTTTTTTTTAAAGATTTATTTATTTATTTTGGGCGGGGGTTGGGTTGGGGAGGAAGGGGAGCGGGCGGGCCACTTCTATTGGTCTTTCATTTCTCCATTTTCATCCGTCTTTGTTCTTTGGCTCCTGTGGGCCTCCCATCGCGGTGGTGTCTGTCGCTGCAGAGCACCGGCTCTGGGCGCATGCGCTCCAGAGCTCCAGCTCGGTAATTGGACACATCGGTCCAGCCGCTCCGCGGCACGTGGGATCTTCCCAGGCCAGGGATTGAACCGGCGCCCCTTGCACTGCAAGGCGGTGTCCTTACCCACTGGACCACCAGGGGAAGCCCTCCTTCTTCTTCTTTTTTAGCCTATATGCTATGCTCATTTAAACCAGCTAATCTATGGGGTGAGTCAGGGCTCAATTTGGAGATGGGGTCGATATCTAAACACTATTAAATGGAGATGATATATTGACTTGAATAGTAAAAGCATTTTAACTATCTGTATTAGGAGCCTTACAAAATGACTATGCCCTTTGGTTTACTAATTCTATTTCGGGGACTTTCATCCAGGAAATAATTCAGATTGCAGAAAAAGCCCACATATGCAAAGATATATTGGTTATAATAATGGGGAGTGGATTAGGGGAAGTACCTAAAATGTCTAGCATGAGAAGAATGTAGAACTTTCCTGAATGTAAGCACCACAGGGTGAGGACTTTTGTTCAGTCTGTATCTGTAGGACCCTAAGGTAATACCTGGCACACAGATAGCCAGTAAACATTTTTTAAACAGTTATATGAAAAAAATTTTTACCCCTATATGATAAGACTAAAGACTATTATTCATCTATTTCAAATGAATATGTCTTAATGACGGGAAATTTTATGTGTTAATTGGATGTGGAGAAAGCAGGATACCAATTTCTAACTACAGTAAAATCACATTTTTTAAAAAGAATAAAATGATTTTTAAGGAAAGCTAAGAAAGAGAAGATACCCATACGTCTGTCTCTGTATGTGAGATCATGGGCGACTTTTTTCTTTCTATTTTTCCTAAAATGTCTGAAATAACCATGATTCTGCAATTGAGAAAAACATTTTAAGATAAATCACATTTTTTAAAGGAAAAAAAAAGGAGGTTAGGTTAGTTTATTCACCGAGCAGAACAGCAGCCTCTGAGGCCCTCTCCTCCTTCCGCTCAAAGAATCAGGCAGCCTTTATGAATATACAAAACATCTACACACTCTGGTTGTGCCTGTCAACTCGGCGTGGAAGCTGATCCCTCCTCACTTCAAAAGGGTGATAGAAACTACACCGTGTTGAAACTGTCCAGGTCATGTTGCGGAGACATGCCCATACATTTATATCCCGTCCCTGAAGTGAAGACATTCTGTCATCGGGAGAAGCTGAAGAAGATAGATTTTCTCTGGGTGGGTGTTAATTCTTAGAATTCTTTCCCTGGTTCATGGGTTTGGGAAGCTGTTCAAAGTGCCGTCTGCCTTCCTTCGTTCTTGTTTGCAGCTTGTGCTGTCTTCAAGTAACTTTTCGCTGAGGAAAAAGTTTGTAGGAGTAAGCGCTTTGTGGACTGTCTTTCTAAGATACAGCTTAGTCTTGGAGGCAAACTTTGCCTAGGATTGAGATCCCCCATGTCTTAGGGGGACTTTGGCTCCGGAGCTGGAGGTTTTTGATTTTTAGATGAGGTTGAGCGTGTTCAGGGTGGTATGGCTGTAGATGGTTTTTGGTTTCTAACTGCAGCTGGCTTCTGACAGAGTGTCTCTCAGAGGCAAGGCCGGTGGTCTCACCCTGGGTCGGAGTCTGGTGAGCGGGGGTCCTCAGACATCACTGACCTGTTGTTGTGTCTGTGAGCCTTTCCACTCACGTGACTTCCCATTCATTATCTCTCTTTCTTTCCTTTTAGCCATAACCAGCAGACCACTAGACCTGTGAGTGGGCAGTTTTCCAGAAAATGTTTTTACTATGAAAACAGACTATTATTCATCTATTTCAAATGAATATGTCTTAATGACGGGAAATTTTATGTGTTAATTGGATGTGGAGAAAGCAGGATACCAATTTCTAACTACAGTAAAATCACATTTTTTAAAAAGAATAAAATGATTTTTAAGGAAAGCTAAGAAAGAGAAGATACCCATACGTCTGTCTCTGTATGTGAGATCATGGGCGACTTTTTTCTTTCTATTTTTCCTAAAATGTCTGAAATAACCATGATTCTGCAATTGAGAAAAACATTTTAAGATAAATCACATTTTTTAAAGGAAAAAAAAAGGAGGTTAGGTTAGTTTATTCACCGAGCAGAACAGCAGCCTCTGAGGCCCTCTCCTCCTTCCGCTCAAAGAATCAGGCAGCCTTTATGAATATACAAAACATCTACACACTCTGGTTGTGCCTGTCAACTCGGCGTGGAAGCTGATCCCTCCTCACTTCAAAAGGGTGATAGAAACTACACCGTGTTGAAACTGTCCAGGTCATGTTGCGGAGACATGCCCATACATTTATATCCCGTCCCTGAAGTGAAGACATTCTGTCATCGGGAGAAGCTGAAGAAGATAGATTTTCTCTGGGTGGGTGTTAATTCTTAGAATTCTTTCCCTGGTTCATGGGTTTGGGAAGCTGTTCAAAGTGCCGTCTGCCTTCCTTCGTTCTTGTTTGCAGCTTGTGCTGTCTTCAAGTAACTTTTCGCTGGGGAAAAAAGTTTGTAGGAGTAAGCGCTTTGTGGACTGTCTTTCTAAGATACAGCTTAGTCTTGGAGGCAAACTTTGCCTAGGATTGAGATCCCCCATGTCTTAGGGGGACTTTGGCTCCGGAGCTGGAGGTTTTTGATTTTTAGATGAGGTTGAGCGTGTTCAGGGTGGTATGGCTGTAGATGGTTTTTGGTTTCTAACTGCAGCTGGCTTCTGACAGAGTGTCTCTCAGAGGCAAGGCCGGTGGTCTCACCCTGGGTCGGAGTCTGGTGAGCGGGGGTCCTCAGACATCACTGACCTGTTGTTGTGTCTGTGAGCCTTTCCACTCACGTGACTTCCCATTCATTATCTCTCTTTCTTTCCTTTTAGCCATAACCAGCAGACCACAGCCTTCAGACATCCTGTGAGTGGGCAGTTTTCTCCAGAAAATAGCGAATTTATTCTTCAAGAAGAAGAGTAAGTACATCTGTATATTCTCCTTTTCCAGGCACAGCTTGGGAGCTTAAAGGCATTTGCTCAAAGCAAAGCTAGTTGGACCGTTTTCTCTCTCAGTTGTAGGGGCTTGGAGTGGATTGTTTGCTTCAAGGTGAAACTTGAGAATTTTGTTTTTCCATCTGTAGACTTCTCTCCACGGTACCTGTGGAAGGGGAAGGTGACATGGGAAGTCCTGTGAGGGGTAATGTCAGAGCCTCTTCAAAGCTCCCTTTCCCCTCAAGCGTCACCTTACACTCTAGCTGTGCTCTGAGAGGACCTGCTTTCCAGTTGTTGAGAGTGCTGTAAGTACAGCCTCCTGAGGAAGCCCCGTGTAGGAGCCCCAGGCCAGGGCTGGGGAGAGAGGAGGCTGGTGGCACCCTTTGTCCCTGAACATTCTTGAGTCCTTTTTTTTTTTTTTTAATTCTTGAGTCCTTTGTGCCTGCTTTTCCAACATGGGGACCTTCTTGCCGTTCAGTCCCATCTCAGCAGGGCCTCTGCGTGTTCGGAGGCAGGCGCTACCACCCAGGGCTTGTCTGCTTGGAAATGCAGGTGCAGCCCACACATACACCTTGGTGATGCATTCTCCCAAAATTGAAGGCAGAGAAATGTGGACAATAGTCTGTGTTTCCTTCTGGTCATTTGAGACAGTACTGTTTGAAGAAAACAATTCTACCTGAGAAACTAATAGAGACACTGGCTTTAAGGGTTTTTCTTTCTTTTTCGCCCCTCTATATGTGTATATATATGTGTGTGTGTATGTATGTATCTGTGTGCATGCTAAGTCACTTTAGTAGCGCCTGATTCTTTGTGGACCCTATGGACTATATCCTGCCTGGCTCCTCTGTCCATGGGATTCTCCAGGCAAGAAGACTGGAGTGGGTTGCCATGCCCTCCTCGGGGGATTTTCCTGACCTAGGGATTGATCTTGAATCTCTTACATCTCCTGCATTGGCAGACAGATTCTTTACCACTAATGCCACCTGGGAAGCTCATATATGTGTGTATGTATATATGTAGGTATATGTATATATGCTGCTTAGTCACTTTAGTCATGTCTGACTCTCTGTGACCCTATGAACTGTAGCCTACCAGGCTCCAGGCAAGAATATTGGAGTGAGTTGCTGTACTCTTCTCCAGGGGATATTCCCTACCCAAGGACTGAATCCAGGTCTCCTGCTTTGCAGACAGATTCTTTACCACTGAGCCACCAGGGGAACTTGTGTGTGTGTGTGTGTGTGTGTATTTTGACCACACTACATGACTTGTGAGATCTTCATTGCCTGACCAGGGATTGAACCCAAGCCCTAGGCAGTGCAAATGCAGAGTGTTTACCACTGGGCCTCAATTTCCCAAGGATATTTTTTTCCTTTTCAAGTCAATTTTCTTTAGTCACCTAGATATGTTCAAATATAATATTAGTATTTATAATATTAGTATTATATAATAGTATATAGTATTAGTATACTAATATTATATAGTGTTAGTATAATATTAGTGTTTATATTTTTACAGTGTTTCCCTCTTGTAGTACTTGCACTTATAAACTCACATGGAAAATTTCAAATACACACAGAAGTAGAGAGATCCAGTAATACATCTGATATACTCATTATCCATCTCCAACAGTTTCTAAAACATGGCTAATTTTATTGTATCTATATCCTCCCCCTCACCGCTGGATTATTTTGAAGCAAATTCTAAACATATTATTTCATCTCAGTAGTATTTTCAGCTTAGAATCATCATTCAACAAAACTTTTAAAACCAGAAATCTGTAATTACAATCACACTGGCATTCCCTGCATGCTTACTGTGTACTGGGACTTTTATGTGCATATCTCATTTAATACAATAATCCTGGGAGGTTTTAAAATGGTATCATCACCATTTTAGAGGCGAAGATACTCAGATGCAAAGAAGTCATGTCCCTTGCCCCAAGTTGCCTGACTAGCAATACAGAAGCCAGGATGTCATCCCAGCCTGATCTCTTCGGTCAGGTCTAAGCCTTGTCCTAGTCAGAAGCTGTTTGCTCAGTTATTTTGCTGCTGATGTCCCACAGGACATGACAGCCAGATGGAGGGGCTTATAGGGGGTGGGAGGGGTGTCTGACTTTGAAAGCATTAATACCACTAGAGAAAGAGTGGGTGCAAGGAAAAGATTATCTCGTCTCCTACATCAAAAAAGAACTGTGGCGTAAAGATAAAGCCAGAAGGTGGATTCTCTGAATTCCAGTTTGGAATGAGTTTGTTTATAGAATCCTGAAGGTCAGAAGCTTTAGGGGGGTCATTGAGTTCAGCCCCCAGTTCTTAGGCATCCGGGAGACATGGGCGCCGGTCATTATTCAAGGTCTGGTAGAATCCATCGAGAAGTTACCCAGTCTTAATAAGGGCTTCTGGAGAAAGGCACACTGTCCATCAGCAAGCACCTCTGTCACATGCATCCTTTTCCTCATTGTTAACAGAAGGCCTGATCCCCTGACCACTTCTGAGAAGGGGCCTCTTTATCCTACCAACCTGTCTCTGCAGCTGAGCTGTTTCATCCAGTTTTCAAGGAAAAAACATTCCTTTTCTTTTCAAGAGTCACTTTTCCCCTCTCTATCCCATTTCCTGGATGTCTAAAGGGGTGCTTGCTCATCTCAGATGATGGGTACAACGGTGTGGCCAGACATTTCCTTGAAGTAGACAGAAGGGGCTTTAGGCATCGAGAGAAAGGAGGATTGCTATAAACTGAAGTGGGGATTGCTGTCCTTATTCATTAAATACTTCGTAAGTGCCTACATCAGGGGCTGTGCCGACTCTGCAGTTACAGCCGCAAGCAAGACGAATGTGGTCCTGCCTGTGAAGAGCTTATGGCTGAGCAGGGAAGATCATTACGAGATCACAAAGGTGACAAGTGTTCCGGACAGAGGGAACACAGGGTTCAACGGGAGTTGATAAAGGAGGGTTCTCACCTGACTTAGGCGTTGGGGATCATGAAAGGCCTCTCCACAGTGGGAGAGGCTGTTTTAAATTGAGACCTGTCCAGTCGAGGTGAACAACTTGTGAAGCTCGGGAAAATGTCCCTTGCCCCAAGTTGCCTGACTAGCAATACAGAAGCCAGGATGTCATCCCAGCCTGATCTCTTCGGTCAGGTCTAAGCCTTGTCCTAGTCAGAAGCTGTTTGCTCAGTTATTTTGCTGCTGATGTCCCACAGGACATGACAGCCAGATGGAGGGGCTTATAGGGGGTGGGAGGGTGTCTGACTTTGAAAGCATTAATACCACTAGAGAAAGAGTGGGTGCAAGGAAAAGATTATCTCGTCTCCTACATCAAAAAAGAACTGTGGCGTAAAGATAAAGCCAGAAGGTGGATTCTCTGAATTCCAGTTTGGAATGAGTTTGTTTATAGAATCCTGAAGGTCAGAAGCTTTAGGGAGGTCATTGAGTTCAGCCCCCAGTTCTTAGGCATCCGGGAGACATGGGCGCCGGTCATTATTCAAGGTCTGGTAGAATCCATCGAGAAGTTACCCAGTCTTAATAAGGGCTTCTGGAGAAAGGCACACTGTCCATCAGCAAGCACCTCTGTCACATGCATCCTTTTCCTCATTGTTAACAGAAGGCCTGATCCCCTGACCACTTCTGAGAAGGGGCCTCTTTATCCTACCAACCTGTCTCTGCAGCTGAGCTGTTTCATCCAGTTTTCAAGGAAAAAACATTCCTTTTCTTTTCAAGAGTCACTTTTCCCCTCTCTATCCCATTTCCTGGATGTCTAAAGGGGTGCTTGCTCATCTCAGATGATGGGTACAACGGTGTGGCCAGACATTTCCTTGAAGTAGACAGAAGGGGCTTTAGGCATCGAGAGAAAGGAGGATTGCTATAAACTGAAGTGGGGATTGCTGTCCTTATTCATTAAATACTTCGTAAGTGCCTACATCAGGGGCTGTGCCGACTCTGCAGTTACAGCCGCAAGCAAGACGAATGTGGTCCTGCCTGTGAAGAGCTTATGGCTGAGCAGGGAAGATCATTACACGAGATCACAAAGGTGACAAGTGTTCCGGACAGAGGGAACACAGGGTTCAACGGGAGTTGATAAAGGAGGGTTCTCACCTGACTTAGGCGTTGGGGATCATGAAAGGCCTCTCCACAGTGGGAGAGGCTGTTTTAAATTGAGACCTGTCCAGTCGAGGTGAACAACTTGTTCAGAGACCAAGAGGAGAGAGCATAGGGGTTCTGTACTGGGTGAGCCAGAGTGAAAAACGCGGAGCACCAGGTGGAGTCTGGAGACACTTGGGACGTGAAATGGAGAGGGTTTGGTGATTGATTGGCTGTAAGGGCGACTCATTGGAAAAGACCCTGATGCTGGGGAAAATAGAAGGCAAAAGGAGAAGGGGACGACATCCAATCCAAGAAGATTGGATGGCATCCCTTAGTCAGTGGAAATGAGTCTGAGTAAGCTTGGGGAGATGGTGAAGGACAGGGCAGCCTGGCATGCTGCAGTCCATGGGGTCACAAAGAGCTGGACACAATTGTGCGACTGAACTGAATGGCGGCAAAAGAGAGGGAAGATTTTCTTGAAGTGTCTGGCCCCAAAGGGGAGGAAGGGACGGGATTTAGATAAGAGAAGATAAGCGTGCATGTGTGTGAGGGTCAAGTGTGACCAGCCTTGGCAAGAAGACTGACATGTAGTGGAGGTCTGTGAAGGAGATAAGGTTGGAGAGGGAGGTTGCAGCCGATTACCCGAATTGCTTCCTCCTGAAATAGACTTGGCTTTACCTCCAGGGAAATCCTGGGGGAGCTTTGGAGGGTGACCCTTCTCAGAACCTTTTTTTTTTAACTGTGCTAATGAATGCGATTTCTGCTTTGTTCCTTTAGAGGAGCTTAATTTTGTTGTGTAGGTTGGTATGTAGAAATAAAAAAAGGCTGAGACGACTGTGTCCTTTATATCAGCTCTCAGACTTAATAGATTGGGTTGAAAAGGAAAACTGGCTGTTTCCTTTTCCTTCTCCAAAGAGGGTCTGTTAAGGTCGCATTGACTCCTCTTGCCAGAGCCTCCCCTGTGGTTTCTGAGAGTGAGTCCTTCTAGAGCCGTCTGAACCAGCATCCCCTGGGAGCTTGTTAGAGATGCAGATTCTCAAGCCGCACCCCAGATCTACTGCATCAGAGGCTCTGGAGGTCGGACCCCCTTAAACGGTTCTAACGAGCCTGCACGTGGTTCTGGTTCTGGTAAGTGCTTGAGAACCACTGACGTAGACAGCTTGCTCTTCCCGTCTCTCCTAAATCACCCCAAGATTCTTCTGTTTGTCCTTAAGTCTCCTCCAGATAACCTACCGTTCTTTCGGCTACAGCAGCAACCTCAGATGAATTTTAGTCAGGTGATCTTGGGATCCTTTCTTCCACGCGTGCATGCTTAGGCGCTCCGTCGGGTCTGACTCTGAGAACAAAAGTTCTCCAGGGTGACTTCCTTGAAAGCGTTACTGATGTGAACAGATCACCCCGCTTGGCAGGTGGGGCTCACCTTAGTCAGTGGAAATGAGTCTGGCATGGTGAAGGACAGGGCAGCCTGGCATGCTGCAGTCCATGGGGTCACAAAGAGCTGGACACAATTGTGCGACTGAACTGAATGGCGGCAAAAGAGAGGGAAGATTTTCTTGAAGTGTCTGGCCCCAAAGGGGAGGAAGGGACGGGATTTAGATAAGAGAAGATAAGCGTGCATGTGTGTGAGGGTCAAGTGTGACCAGCCTTGGCAAGAAGACTGACATGTAGTGGAGGTCTGTGAAGGAGATAAGGTTGGAGAGGGAGGTTGCAGCCGATTACCCGAATTGCTTCCTCCTGAAATAGACTTGGCTTTACCTCCAGGGAAATCCTGGGGGAGCTTTGGAGGGTGACCCTTCTCAGAACCTTTTTTTTTTTTTTAACTGTGCTAATGAATGCGATTTCTGCTTTGTTCCTTTAGAGGAGCTTAATTTTGTTGTGTAGGTTGGTATGTAGAAATAAAAAAAGGCTGAGACGACTGTGTCCTTTATATCAGCTCTCAGACTTAATAGATTGGGTTGAAAAGGAAAACTGGCTGTTTCCTTTTCCTTCTCCAAAGAGGGTCTGTTAAGGTCGCATTGACTCCTCTTGCCAGAGCCTCCCCTGTGGTTTCTGAGAGTGAGTCCTTCTAGAGCCGTCTGAACCAGCATCCCCTGGGAGCTTGTTAGAGATGCAGATTCTCAAGCCGCACCCCAGATCTACTGCATCAGAGGCTCTGGAGGTCGGACCCCCTTAAACGGTTCTAACGAGCCTGCACGTGGTTCTGGTTCTGGTAAGTGCTTGAGAACCACTGACGTAGACAGCTTGCTCTTCCCGTCTCTCCTAAATCACCCCAAGATTCTTCTGTTTGTCCTTAAGTCTCCTCCAGATAACCTACCGTTCTTTCGGCTACAGCAGCAACCTCAGATGAATTTTAGTCAGGTGATCTTGGGATCCTTTCTTCCACGCGTGCATGCTTAGGCGCTCCGTCGGGTCTGACTCTGAGAACAAAAGTTCTCCAGGGTGACTTCCTTGAAAGCGTTACTGATGTGAACAGATAACTCATCTTCCCTGCTTTGCTGGCAGGTGGGGCTCACCTGAGCGGTTTGGTGTTCCAGGTGCACGCCCACCAAAAGATTGTTTTCCATCTTACATGGTAGAAGAGAAAGAACATGAAAGCGATGATCTGAGGTATCCAGAGGACGTGAACTCTGAGTGTTCTCATTCTGTGTCAGTAACACAGAATCAGTTAGGATAGCCTAGGGTCTGCTGTGGTAACAAAATCTCAGTGACTTAGAGCAACTGAGATTTTTCTATCACTTTGGCTCCAGGTCCATCACAGGTCACTGAGGGGTTTAGCTCCATCACCTTTACCAGAGGACCTGCGTCTCTGTGGTCCCGTGATCGCCAACAGCAAGAAAAAAGACCTGGTGGTCTGTGCACAGCTGCTTTTGCTCACACTTCATTGGCTAAAGCAAGTCACTGGACCGCTCCTAACACCAAGGGGGCAGAGAAGTGCTTTTCTACCAGGCACCTGGGAAGAGAATGAGAACTACTTATCGGTCAGCACTAATAACTATACTTCATAATCCACAGCTCAGATTTATTAAGGGAAACATGACTTTCTGAGATTGTTGCTGACGAACTTCTTTTGTTGCGTGACCAGAGAATTTGTTTCTTCCTTTTGCCTTTTCTGCTATGCTACCTAGTTCTTTGTCAGAACCCCCAAGTCAGGCAGCTATCAGTCAATAGGCCCTGCAGGCTTGCCCCCCAGGGGGAATCCCTGCATACCCAAGCCAATAGGAAATCCTTGGAAGAGCTAATATAAACCCAGGCTGTATTAATAAAAATATCAATCTGTAGAGAAAGGGGAGAGTAGTTCTGGTATATCGTGGTATCTGTGGACTACTTCATTAATTCATTCCAAGTTTATGGGGCCCCAAGGACATACCAAGCCCCAAACACTTTGACTTGGGTACTAAATTTCCAGAGAGATGTTGAGCAATTGATTCCCCTGAGGAGAGGACCATGATGGTAAGGGGTCTGAAAAACCTATCCTATGACCCATCATGTTTAGTCTGGAGAAAAGATGAAGTATGCTATAAGTCTTCAAGAAGAGCTGGCAGGTGGAAGTGGGGTACATTTATTGCATGGCTTGTCAAATGCAGCATCAGATCAATGAGTAGAAGGTAGAAGGCAGGCAAATTTCAGCTTAGTCCGTAATTTTCTAGGGAAGTGGTTTTCTATCATCCCTTGTTTCAAGATCTAGAATCTCATCTTTAACATTAAATGAAGTCATCTTCTTCTTAGAATGAATTGACTTTTTCTAATAATAGTATTATTATTGTTTTTTCTTAAATTTTGTTTGTTTGTTTGTTTTAAATTATTGCTTTACTTATCTTAATTTGGCTGCACTGGGTCTTAGTTGCAGCATGTGGGATCTAGTTCCCTGACCAGGGATCAAACCTGGGCCCCCTGCATTAGAAGCACAGAGTCTTAACCACTGGACCACCACGGAATTCCCTATTATTGTTTTTATAGGTAACTGTTAGAGCCCTTATGATTTGTTATCAGGTACTTTCTAAGTGCTTTCCATGTACAATATCCACAATGGTCCTTTGAGCAAGATACTGTTGTTATCATGGATACTGAGGCACAGAGAGGTTAAGAGTCTTGGCAGAGGTCACACAGCTAATAAATGGCAGAGTTAGGATTTGAATCCATGTAATCTGGCCCCAGGTGCTATGCTTCTAACTACTACATATACTGCTTCACATTTCGGTGGTCTTTGAGAGCCTTCCTTGACTGTCCTTAGACATTTCTGTGCTGACTTGAGTAGGCTACTGCTACTTAGAGGTTTTAATTGTAACTATATTTGCGGTAATGAAATCTGATCTAATAACTTCATGCTTGCTTGAAAGGCGCCAGCTTCCCTGCTGAGTCTTCTCCAGAAAGTATTCTCGAGGCTGTTTACAGGCCTCAGTTTCCATGATTGGATAGTTTGGTCTCTTCTGAAAGCCTCTTTGCTGAGTCTCAGTGATTTTCCTGAATTGGGAGCTTGTGGCTTAGAGGGCCACACTCGAGGGCCCTTGTACATTATGGCGGAAGCCTTGGTGCAGAGAACTCTCAGCTGTGGCTTTGGTGGCTGCTGCTGTGCACGGGAGCATTTTCTCTTTGGTGCTGGGATGCCCAGGGGGCTGCTGACCGACGCCTCGGCAGCTCTCTGGGAAGAGGAGCGAAGCATTCCGGAGCCGTGACACTGGCAGCTGACTGACAGCCGGCTGTGTAGCCGAGCCCTGGCTCTGTCAGGCATTTGATGTTGAGGTGGGGCCTACTTGAGCGAGTATGTGCTCTTTAAGTTCAGAAGCCTGCAGTTGTGCTCCGAAGCCAGCGGTAAGGCC
Organism: Tragulus kanchil; assembly: GCA_022376925.1. Taxonomy (NCBI): domain Eukaryota; kingdom Metazoa; phylum Chordata; class Mammalia; order Artiodactyla; family Tragulidae; genus Tragulus; species Tragulus kanchil. Next base: position 103,716,264 of record JAIOJX010000006.1, on the reverse strand, counting down.
CCTAAGATCACCTCAGAATTTCCTAACCGGGGAAGAGGACCCTTGCCTGGTCTGTCCTTCTGGGCATCCTAGTCAGTTTATCTCATTCCTTCCCCTGGGATCTGAGTAGCCCTTCATTTTCTCATTGGACTGTGTTGGAAAAAAAAGTCACCGTGGACATTGCCTAGAATTTCATGAGTGGTGTGTGGAGGATATGACTTTAAAAAGATACGGTCTTGCGGAAGGTACGGCTTACCTTCCTGACCTTTGACCTCTTTGGGAGTTCATTTCGCAGGTGGCAGGGCGAGATTCTTCAAAGGCATTTGCTGATTATGCTCAGGGGTGGGGTATCTGCTGCTGCCAGAGATGGCTGTCTCCTGTTCTTCCTGCAATTTCAAGTTGGTGAAAGCTGGCTGTGAGAGGTTGAGAGCCCAGGATGGCGCAGAGGGCGTGCTACAACTCTGAGCTCGGAGAAGTCTGTCCTGTGGCTCATCTGCTGAGCCACGGGCTGCGAGCCCGATGGGTTGCTCTCTGCGACTGATACAGCCAGCACCTTGTCTTTCCAGACAGGCGGTCTCAGGCTAGCTTTGCCTGTTGCATTTGGTTGCCATGGCAGCAGAAAAATGAGGAAAAATGGGAACACCTGGCAAGCAGATGCAGAAACTTGACTGTTCAGTTTTGCTTCCTCGTCTAGGAGACGGTGTTGGTGACAGTCACAGGTAAGGGGGGAGGTGACGATGGTGTCCTGAGTTCATCCAGGCTTCTGGGGGTTGGCTGGGCTTTTGACGCCACTGTTTTGGAGGGCATGGGCACCAGGGACGCGGTCGTTGCTACACGCAACCACGTCTCCGGTGGTCTGTGCTGAGGAGGGTGCGGAAGCGGTGGCTTTGCTGAGTGTGGAAGGGAAGCTGCTGGCTGCACCGTGATGTTGCCTCCCTGTGACTTCCCTCCTCGGCCTCTTTTACCTCCTCCTGGTCTTGGAGGTACCCAGATCTCCATCAGAAAAAGCTGTCTTCTAATGAGTAAAGTGGCTGCCTGCTCATCCAGGAGGAGATAGGCTAGAGGAGGGCTGGGGTTAGAATCGTGTCATCTCTGAAATGGCAAACAGAGCTCAGCGTCTGGTGGTCCCTTGTCCTAGGCAGAGATGTGGAGGTTGGACAGCAGAGGAGACTGGACCAGGCTCCTGGCAGAGGAGGGCCCTTTTGGAGGCAGGAGAGAGGTGCCTTCAAGGCTCACTGGGTTGTTCCTGTGCCAGGTGAGGGTTGCCGTTTGGGCTGCTATGCAGCTCCCAAAGTGACGTGGAGCAGGGAGAGGAACAGGAGCCTGGGTTCCAGGGAGGAGCTGGGAAGGAAGGGGAAGGAATGCAGAAAGCCTTAGCTAGTAATGAGGCTACAGTTGCTGAATGAAAACCCCTGTCAGACGGCCTCCCCCGGGGTGTTGGGAGTGTACAGGGAGCGTGGGCAGCCTGTCTGAGTGTCTCTTTTGCTGGGAGGTGGGGGTGTGGAAATGCCTGCCTGTTTGGGCCGAGAACTTTGTTTTTGTTTTTTTAACTGAGAACTTTGTTTCTGTCCCTGCTTTTCATTCTGTATTGCTTTCCCCAAACCCTTTAGGTGGTGGGTGTGAGTGCCTTAAAAAGTGCTGGTTGTGCTGGTTGTCTGTGAGTGTGCCGCTTCTCAAGCACCCAGTAACTTTAGCTGAGTTCTCCCGGCAGAATTCTTGCAGATAAAACATGAATTGGGGTGCCTGTTTCTTAGGAATTAACGGGACACAGATGTCATCTAATGATATCTTCCTAGTAAGAGATTCCTGATGCCCCATAGCTTTCTAACCTCCTACCATAGCCTTGAAGACTCTTGACATTGCCTTTCTTCTGGGAAAAGAATGGGAGGCCAGCCTCCTAGTCCCAGGGTTATTACACATTAAAGAAACCCCAGATGAGGTGTGGATAGGTCTGTTTGTAGGAAGTGAGTGCTGTTGAGGAGTTCATTGTTCAGTACCTTCAGCTTTCTGGAGAGACAGTGCCTTGGAAATAATGAAGTGCCCAGTGTCCCTGAGATACACATTCTGGAGTCTCCACTGGTAATAGTCACAAACTATGCTTTTCATTGAGTGCACTGCTTCATGGTTTTCAAAGTATCATTTCTGTTCACAGAACCATCTTCTGAGATGAGAGTCCTTTTCAGCCCATTTTACAGAAATGGAAACTGAGGCCCAGAGTAGCATTGTGACTCATAGGGGAGTCAGCTGCAGAGCTTGGTTGAGATCCCGTTATATGGGCTCATGGTTTTTCCATCATCCTGGGATCTTCTCAGTTTCGGGACTGGTCTTGGGGCTGAGTAGAGCAGAGGCCTGTTTCTGCCAGACCTTGGGACTTGCCTTGGGTTGGTATCTCTGTGGTCAAGTCCAGGGTTTGGAGTCCAGCTTTTCTGTTGGACCAGTCATTAATCTTCCCAAGCCTCAGTTTTCTCTTTTATGAAATGGAGAAAGTAAAACTGGCTTTGCAGGGGTAAGTGAGATGTTGCAAGCAAAGGGCCTGACACAGCAGGTGCTGGACAGGAATAGCCTTGTCCCTCTGCTTGCCTGACTTTGTGTACCTGTCCCTAAGGGCTGGTGATCCTTGGCACGACAACCCACCTCTTGCAACAGTGATGGGGCCTTGTTGTGATCTGCTCCAGGGCATGAGGTTGACTGAGAGACCGCTGAGGAGCCCTCCACCGAGCTCCCTTAAATTCAGACCCAAAGGAAAGAAATGGCTTCTGAATTTATAGCTTCATTTTTTACTGTGTCTGTCAACGTCCTGTGCATTTGCTCCTGGAAACGTGGGGAGCAGAAGCAGCTCCTTTTGTAGGTGGGTAAATTGAGGGACAGAGAAAGTGACTTTCCTGCTCAGGTTCACCTGACACATCCTTAAGGAAGTTCAGAGTCATATGAAGTCACTTTCCTCCTGGGCTTCTCCAGACTGATTTCTGTCTGGTACTAACTTCTTTTGTTTTTTGCAGAGGGGAGGCAGTTGAGGTAAAGTTCTAGCTCCCTGTTTTGAATGTCAGCCCACACCCCTCCAGCAAAATAATCAGCATTCATGTAACCCAAGTCAGGGAAAGAAGTCTTTGTTCAGATCGTCCTACTGCACTTTGGGAATTGGGATGGCACAGAAACCCGGCAAACAGGCTTTTAAGTTAATAGATTTGATTTAATGATGCTAGGAGTCTGCCTTCCCATAGCGTGTGCAGCTTTTTTTTTGGTCTCCTCTCCCAGGATCCTTGTGACTCATGTGCCTTAGGGCTGGCTGCTGGGAACTAGCCCACCTTCACAGATGCTCTGCTCAGAGGCACAGGCTCTTCTCTGGGGAAGGGGGCCGTGCTTGAGTGAACCCTGTCGGGAGTATAACTCAGAGATGAGGACACATCAGGGTCTGCCCTGTCAGACTTTTAAGCGGGAGAGCGCCTCTAAGATGTTGGGACTTGCCTTGGGTTGGTATCTCTGTGGTCAAGTCCAGGGTTTGGAGTCCAGCTTTTCTGTTGGACCAGTCATTAATCTTCCCAAGCCTCAGTTTTCTCTTTTATGAAATGGAGAAAGTAAAACTGGCTTTGCAGGGGTAAGTGAGATGTTGCAAGCAAAGGGCCTGACACAGCAGGTGCTGGACAGGAATAGCCTTGTCCCTCTGCTTGCCTGACTTTGTGTACCTGTCCCTAAGGGCTGGTGATCCTTGGCACGACAACCCACCTCTTGCAACAGTGATGGGGCCTTGTTGTGATCTGCTCCAGGGCATGAGGTTGACTGAGAGACCGCTGAGGAGCCCTCCACCGAGCTCCCTTAAATTCAGACCCAAAGGAAAGAAATGGCTTCTGAATTTATAGCTTCATTTTTTACTGTGTCTGTCAACGTCCTGTGCATTTGCTCCTGGAAACGTGGGGAGCAGAAGCAGCTCCTTTTGTAGGTGGGTAAATTGAGGGACAGAGAAAGTGACTTTCCTGCTCAGGTTCACCTGACACATCCTTAAGGAAGTTCAGAGTCATATGAAGTCACTTTCCTCCTGGGCTTCTCCAGACTGATTTCTGTCTGGTACTAACTTCTTTTGTTTTTTGCAGAGGGGAGGCAGTTGAGGTAAAGTTCTAGCTCCCTGTTTTGAATGTCAGCCCACACCCCTCCAGCAAAATAATCAGCATTCATGTAACCCAAGTCAGGGAAAGAGAAGTCTTTGTTCAGATCGTCCTACTGCACTTTGGGAATTGGGATGGCACAGAAACCCGGCAAACAGGCTTTTAAGTTAATAGATTTGATTTAATGATGCTAGGAGTCTGCCTTCCCATAGCGTGTGCAGCTTTTTTTTTGGTCTCCTCTCCCAGGATCCTTGTGACTCATGTGCCTTAGGGCTGGCTGCTGGGAACTAGCCCACCTTCACAGATGCTCTGCTCAGAGGCACAGGCTCTTCTCTGGGGAAGGGGGCCGTGCTTGAGTGAACCCTGTCGGGAGTATAACTCAGAGATGAGGACACATCAGGGTCTGCCCTGTCAGACTTTTAAGCGGGGAGAGCGCCTCTAAGATGTTAACTGGCTAAAGCGAATGAGCCAGAATGCCTGCATGCAAGTGCACGTTGACCTGTTCAGAGCTGTCTGTTCCAGGGGTTACACATGTGCACCATTGATGTTTTTTTTTTTTTTTAAACATTTATTTATTTATTTATTTATTTGGAGGGGCGGGTTGGGGAGGGAGGGGACGGGTGGGCCACTTCTATCAGTCTTTCATTTGTCTATTTTCATCCGTCTTTGTTCTTTGGCTCTTGTGGGCCTCCCATCGCGGTGGCCTCTGTTGTTGCAGAGCGCCAGCTCTGGGCGCATGCACTCCAGAGCTCCGGCTCGGTAATTGGACACATCGGTCCAGCCACTCCGCGGCACGTGGGATCTTCCCAGGCCAGGGATCAAACCGGCGCCCCTTGCACTGCAAGGTGGTGTCCTTACCCACTGGACCACCAGAGAAGCCCACACCATTGATGTTTACACTGCTGAAAATACTGTGGTAAAAGATCCCTAGAAGTTTCCATTGGAGCCAGCTTTTCAGCCACACGGGAAAATTATTTCTGGCCTTTTATCATGTCCTCATTTTTGAATACCAAATGGTGTCCCAAGCATGACTGCCATTTTTTTTTTTAAATAGTTGAAATTCCAGATCACTTCTAGTGATTTCCAGAAGTCATAAGTCTTAGTCACCTTTGGAGGACCTAAGAGACTGTTGCCCATGCTGAAGAGATTCAGAGGAACATCCTCTGAGTGCAGATCTTGTTCTTTGGCCAAGAGGGTAGTTGTGTGCACCTTGTTCTAGAGCCAGGTCAGGGGCTGCCAGGTAGTGGTTGAGTCTTTTTCTTGAGTGGGGAATCCTGTGAGGACATGTTATCGAGACAACAAGGTCCCCTCCCTGGGGTGGGTTTAGTTTGCACTTTGGCCCTGTTTCCTAAGAAGCCAGCTTTCACTGGATGTTGCTGAGCAGAGGTCTGTCTCTGTAGTCATGGAGAATGGAGTTTTCTTCGTGTGTTTCTCCCTGCCTGTCCGCCCCTCCTCCCCCTGCCCATGTCCCTCACTGATGTTCATTGTTGGGACCACAACCAGTCCTTTTCCAGCTGACGCCTGTTCATGCCTGGCTCTCTAGGGATGGCTGTACCTTCTTTCCTTGCCCACCCAAGGCTGCAGGGAAGGCCTCTCTCTTCCTGCACTATTGGCTGCAGGAGCTCCCTGGCCAGCCAACAGCCCAGACGCTAGGGTGGGAGGGTACATGGGGTAAGAATACAGGAAGATGATTACAGTTAGAGCTCAAGGTTGTATGACACAGAAATGGCAAATGTGGCTACCTGTTCTGGATTTCCTGGGCTATCACAACCCAGATGGGCCTTCTCTGACCCACGGAAGAGCAGAGCCATATCTAGTTGATGGAACGTGATGCAGTCATTTAAAATGACTTGGATAAGTTTAGAAGAAAGGAAAAAAACCTTGAGATTACAGCAAATTTTTAAAGTCAGTATGGAAAATCGCAGCACAGGGTGATGACAATTATCTGGACTTCCCGGGTGGCATTAGTGGTAAGAACCCACTCTGCAGGCTGACCAAGGGTGGGGGGCAGGTTACACTGTGCTGTAAAAGATCCTAGAAGTTTCCATTGGAGCCAGCTTTTCAGCCACACGGGAAAATTATTTCTGGCCTTTTATCATGTCCTCATTTTGAATACCAAATGGTGTCCCAAGCATGACTGCCATTTTTTTTTTTAAATAGTTGAAATTCCAGATCACTTCTAGTGATTTCCAGAAGTCATAAGTCTTAGTCACCTTTGGAGGACCTAAGAGACTGTTGCCCATGCTGAAGAGATTCAGAGGAACATCCTCTGAGTGCAGATCTTGTTCTTTGGCCAAGAGGGTAGTTGTGTGCACCTTGTTCTAGAGCCAGGTCAGGGGCTGCCAGGTAGTGGTTGAGTCTTTTTCTTGAGTGGGGAATCCTGTGAGGACATGTTATCGAGACAACAAGGTCCCCTCCCTGGGGTGGGTTTAGTTTGCACTTTGGCCCTGTTTCCTAAGAAGCCAGCTTTCACTGGATGTTGCTGAGCAGAGGTCTGTCTCTGTAGTCATGGAGAATGGAGTTTTCTTCGTGTGTTTCTCCCTGCCTGTCCGCCCCTCCTCCCCCTGCCCATGTCCCTCACTGATGTTCATTGTTGGGACCACAACCAGTCCTTTTCCAGCTGACGTCTGTTCATGCCTGGCTCTCTAGGGATGGCTGTACCTTCTTTCCTTGCCCACCCAAGGCTGCAGGGAAGGCCTCTCTCTTCCTGCACTATTGGCTGCAGGAGCTCCCTGGCCAGCCAACAGCCCAGACGCTAGGGTGGGAGGGTACATGGGGTAAGAATACAGGAAGATGATTACAGTTAGAGCTCAAGGTTGTATGACACAGAAATGGCAAATGTGGCTACCTGTTCTGGATTTCCTGGGCTATCACAACCCAGATGGGCCTTCTCTGACCCACGGAAGAGCAGAGCCATATCTAGTTGATGGAACGTGATGCAGTCATTTAAAATGACTTGGATAAGTTTAGAAGAAAGGAAAAAAACCTTGAGATTACAGCAAATTTTTAAAGTCAGTATGGAAAATCGCAGCACAGGGTGATGACAATTATCTGGACTTCCCGGGTGGCATTAGTGGTAAAGAACCCACCTGCCAGTGCAGGAGACATGAGCGCCATGGGTTTGATACCTGGGTCAGGAAGATCCCCTGGAGGAGGGACATGGCAACCCTCCAGTGTTCTCGCCTAGAGAATCCCACGAGCAGAGGAGCCCGGCAGGCTGCAGTCCATAGGGTCACAAAGAGTTGGACATGACTGAAGTGACTTAGCGCGTACAGTAATCTAAAAACAAAGAAAGCACCCCTACACCCCCCCAAAATCCCCAAACATATAAACAAGAATGAAAGTAAATATACCAGGGAGTTTTCTGGTGGTCTAGTGGTTTAGGATTCTGGGCTTTCACTACTGTGACCCAGGTTCAATCCCTGGTTAGGAATTGAGATCATGCAGGTGTGCGGTGTGGCAGGGGGAAAAAAAAAAACAAAGAAAGTAAATATACCAAGTATTAAACATGATCTTCCTTTGGGTAACGGGAACATGGTGATATTTTTCTTTCCTTCTAGCTTTTTTCTTACGTTTCTCAGGTATTCTCTAATAACCCTCACATCAGTGTCTTAAACAGGAGATGATTAAACTTGATAAAATCCCACACAAACCTTTCTTTTTGTTGGACTCTGTCTCCTGGAATTCTGACTTAGAGATACAGCTGCCATAACTGAGATGAGCTGAGAGCTCTTTTTTTTCCCCCTTGTCTCAATCTCTGGGAATCTGAAAAGTCAGGCAAGACCAGCTTCCAGGAAGACGTCTCAGGCATAGTTCTGCCTGGAGGCAGGGGCAGGACAAGGCAGCCTCTCAGAGTGCCTGCCCACCCCCGGCTGGCGATTGCCTCTCTGCTGCACACAGCCTCTGCCAGCAGTGTGGCGACATTCTCTGAGTGGGGAGCAGTGACAAAAGTCTGGCCGGGATGGAGGCCGGGGGCGGGGAATCTGGAGCGAGTGCTTCTGCTGATAAGGAGCCAGTGATCTTTCTGCCTGGTGGGACTCACACCTCCAGCCGCCTGGCATCCAGCCTGGCCCGGCCCCTTGGAAAGCTGGTGCCCGCCGCAGCGGTCCTGCGGACGCCACAGCTCAAGAGAGCACGGTGGTCACGGCTGCTTCCGGGAAGGACTTTCCGGATGGTAGAGGGGGTCGGGACTTTGTCTTAGGGTATGGGGAGGATCACTCTCCTTGGAGCAGCAATGGTTTTGAAGGAAATAGCCTATCTCTAAAGTGGAAACTAGGATTTTCCCTCCCGACACCTCCATAAAGTAAGCCTGGTGAGCGGACATCCAGAACGCGTCTTCCTCGGCTGTGTCCTGCCTGGATCCTCCAAGCTCCATCCTCCGGAGGCCCTGGCCCAAGCCTCCAGATCAGAGTTTCTCCGCTCCTTGGGCAAAAAAGGCCTCCGTTCACTGCAGCTGTCTGCATCCTGTCACCCCTCGGAGTAGTAGGCACCCAGCCACCGAATGCTGGCACTTCCACCCTGAGGAAGGCTGACAGATCCTGGAGTTAGCAGGGTCTGGGAATCGAGCATCGAGCTGTTCACGGATAGGGACTGGATCGTGTGGAATCATTTGCTGCTGCCGCTGTTGCTTTGAAAGAGTCTGGCAAATGCTGGGGCTCTGTAGAGGCAGGTGAGAAGGACTCTCTAAACTATCTCTTAAGCGGGTATACCCTGAGGCTCCCAGTGTACCAGCCCTCCCAGGGCAAGTGGGCAGCGTACCAGTCCTCTTGGTGGGAAGCTTGATGTCACTGGATGCAGATGGGGACACACCAAGGGCATCCTCCCTGGGGACCCAGGCATGCTTCATTTCTTCCAGACATGGCACAAGGGGTTAATATCTCCAATGGCTCTATTTTGGGGCTAATGGAGTGTTCCTAGAATAGGCCTCTTTGTTGAGGAGTCTATTTTGGGAGGCAAGCCCCACTGGCATTTACATAAGCGATTCACTCTGTGTATCTGGGGGTGTGGGTGTATGTGCGAGTGATTTCTTGTTACTAATTATAAGCAGCTTCTTGTGAGAGCCAGGGAAATGGAGGTGTGTATGTATAAGGAATATGGATCGCTTCTGCACGGAGTGTGGTGTAACCATGTGTGCCCATCTGAGGGGGCACACAGACACTGAGTAAGAGAATCAATGAGGGGACCTTGGGACAGCAGGTGGCAGTGACCTGGCCCCTTGGTGGGGTCGGCTGTGGAGACTTCCCACCTGTCATGCTCTCGATTCCATGAAGTGCACACATAGAGCACGGTGGTCACGGCTGCTTCCGGGAAGGACTTTCCGGATGGTAGAGGGGGTCGGGACTTTGTCTTAGGGTATGGGGAGGATCACTCTCCTTGGAGCAGCAATGGTTTTGAAGGAAATAGCCTATCTCTAAAGTGGAAACTAGGATTTTCCCTCCCGACACCTCCATAAAGTAAGCCTGGTGAGCGGACATCCAGAACGCGTCTTCCTCGGCTGTGTCCTGCCTGGATCCTCCAAGCTCCATCCTCCGGAGGCCCTGGCCCAAGCCTCCAGATCAGAGTTTCTCCGCTCCTTGGGCAAAAAAGGCCTCCGTTCACTGCAGCTGTCTGCATCCTGTCACCCCTCGGAGTAGTAGGCACCCAGCCACCGAATGCTGGCACTTCCACCCTGAGGAAGGCTGACAGATCCTGGAGTTAGCAGGGTCTGGGAATCGAGCATCGAGCTGTTCACGGATAGGGACTGGATCGTGTGGAATCATTTGCTGCTGCCGCTGTTGCTTTGAAAGAGTCTGGCAAATGCTGGGGCTCTGTAGAGGCAGGTGAGAAGGACTCTCTAAACTATCTCTTAAGCGGGTATACCCTGAGGCTCCCAGTGTACCAGCCCTCCCAGGGCAAGTGGGCAGCGTACCAGTCCTCTTGGTGGGAAGCTTGATGTCACTGGATGCAGATGGGGACACACCAAGGGCATCCTCCCTGGGGACCCAGGCATGCTTCATTTCTTCCAGACATGGCACAAGGGGTTAATATCTCCAATGGCTCTATTTTGGGGCTAATGGAGTGTTCCTAGAATAGGCCTCTTTGTTGAGGAGTCTATTTTGGGAGGCAAGCCCCACTGGCATTTACATAAGCGATTCACTCTGTGTATCTGGGGGTGTGGGTGTATGTGCGAGTGATTTCTTGTTACTAATTATAAGCAGCTTCTTGTGAGAGCCAGGGAAATGGAGGTGTGTATGTATAAGGAATATGGATCGCTTCTGCACGGAGTGTGGTGTAACCATGTGTGCCCATCTGAGGGGGCACACAGACACTGAGTAAGAGAATCAATGAGGGGACCTTGGGACAGCAGGTGGCAGTGACCTGGCCCCTTGGTGGGGTCGGCTGTGGAGACTTCCCACCTGTCATGCTCTCGATTCCATGAAGTGCACACATAGACTGGAGATTGTGGACCTTTTAACTGCCATCTGGAGTTAGGTGGTGGCCTGGGTTGCTGAAAGTCCAGTAACCAGTTCTAGCCTGAGATAAACCTCAGTCTCCACTTCCCACTGCAGCCTGACCACTTATTCACTGAATTCTCTTCTGTCTCTCTGCAGGCCAACCCCACACATGTCGAAGCAAGAGAGAAACCAAAGACCGTCCAGCATGGTCAGCGAAACGTCCACAGCCGGGACGACCTCCACCGTGGAGGCCAAGCCTGGCCCCAAGGTCAGCTCCTGCCCGGTCACGCTTGCCTTCCCCTCTTCTGAGGTTTGCTAAGTCCTTTTGTAGCCAAAAACCCATTTGACCTTCACCATGGTGGGTTTCTTTTTTTCCCCCAACTTTTTATTTTGTATTGGGGTATAGCCGATGAATAATGTGGTAAAAAGTCTGCTCTTTTCTAGATCATAAAGTCTAGGTCAACGATGAAGGGCCTCAGCCATACATATACATGTACCATTCTCCCCCCACACCTCCTCTCATCCAGGCTGCCGCTTAGCAGAGTTCCATGTGCTATACAATAGGTCCTTGTCGGTTATCTGTTTTAAATATCACAGTTCCACCGTAGTTTGTGAGGGAGACATGGAATAAGTATTCTCCTCCAATGACAGATCAGGACATTGAGGCCAGTTGGTCTATGTCACGTGTGATTGCTGACAGAACCAGGACCGACATCTAGGACCTTGGCCACATTCTTCGTTTTGCTGGCGTGTCTTGGGAGGGCCACAGTGGGGATTGGAGACTGCACGGTAAAATCTTTGACAGAGGGCTCAGGAGTGTCTGTGCCCAGGCTGCGGAAGCACTGACTGAGGAGCAGGGAAGCGAACCAGCATTGTGTCCAGCGCGGAGGACTGAGCCAGATAGGAGGGCTTCATATCTGGAAACCAGCAAATACTGTCACAAAAAAAGGCCCATTGCTTCTGAAAGCCATAGGACATATTGGGGCCAGCAGCTGCTGGTGAAAGTTGACCGAACTATCTCTTTATGTGTGTTCTCTCTGTGACCCAGACAGCCGGCTTGCTGGCTCTTGGACATGCCTTTTAATTAGGATGCTCTGGCCTTGCGCCCGCCCTTGCTCTGTCTTCTTGCTGCTCATTTGATCAGAGGGGTCTGCCATGCAGATGAAGGCACAGGGAGCCTACAGCGCTCCTATATCGCAGGTGTTTTGGGCATCACTCCAGCTGCTAGAGTTCAAGTCTGCTCTTTTCTAGATCATAAAGTCCAGCAATAAAGTCCACAGCTTTGGGAAGCGGGACCAGGCCATCCGGAGGAATCCCAACGTTCCAGTGGTGGTGAGGGGCTGGTTGCACAAGCAGGTGAGGAGACGGAGGAGGGAGGCAGGGAGGTAATTCTTGCTGATTTCCTTCCTTCCCCTGACCCCCGGGAGCTGGGAGCAGGCTCACAGCAAGCTTTCTGTTCGTGAGTCTCTCCGAGGCTAGTAGATTCCCCCCACCGTGCTGAGCAATTTGCTGCTCGTGTTTGTGAGTGGACAGTCTGTTCAATGGCTGCATTTTCCTTCCCCAGACCCACTTAGCTGCTTTGGTTCCTGGTGCTGTTGACTGTCCTGGGACTCAGGCCCCCGTGTGGGTGGGTCAGCATGCATTCAGCCTTACCGCCAGTCCTCAGCCAGCACTTGCCTTCCTGATGTTAAAGAGCCTTTGTTACCATTTGCCTGAAAAATCCCATCTTTTCCTTTCCTCCGGTCTAGCACACATACCTAGATTCCTAGCACCTCAGATTTCAAATCAGCCAAACTCAGCTTCCTGTCTCCTCAGCCCCTACCTGGCTTTCCCCCCAGCCTGCTTTTTCTGGGACTTGATTGGGGAACCGTCATTCTCCCAGTCACTCGGTTAGAAACCTCAGCACTGTCACCAGCTCCTCCTTTTCCCACTTCCTTTCCGTCAGGGAGCCCTGTCCACTCCGTGTGTTCCTCCACCAAGCCGTCTTTCATCTCTGTCTTCACCACCAGCTGTTCTGCCTGTGGTCCTCTGGCCTTGGGTAGGCTCTGAGCTCCCGGGGCCAGAACAAATGTCCCTTTTTGACTTTTTCCTTCCCTTCTTGCCATCCATCCATTCCTCGACTCACGCACCGAACACCTGTCATGTTCTAAGTGCTCTTACAGCAAGGACAAAGGGATGAGCTTCATGTGGCTCCTGCACTCGAGGACCTCCTGTCATAGTCTGCAGGGGACACCTCCCACGGGTCATGTTGTCACCCAACACAGACTCTCACATCGCGTGTTCTCCAAAGAAACAGATTCCAAGAGCAGTGGGGCACAGTTTTACTCCAGGCTTTATGGGAAGACAGGCGGGCCTTACCTTGCACGACACACAGAAGAGATTCCTGAACATCCCCTTGAACTCCCCCCCGAGGTCTGCTCCCCATGGCAACTCCCACAGCTGTCCCGCCTCTTCTGATGGATACTGCCCTGGCACCACCCTCGCCTAATGAGGCCCTCTTCCTTCACAACTCTGTTCTCATTCTCTTTTCTTACCTAAGTGTGCCCTTTTAAACAAAAGATTGATCCTGGGGCTTCCCTGGTGGTCCAGTGGGTAGAGAGTCTGCCTTGCAGTGAGGGGGGCGCCAGTTCGATCCCTGGCACAGGAGAATCCCATGTGCCGCGGAGCGGCTGGACCGCTGTGTCCAATTGTGAGCTGGCGCTCTGGGGCGTTTGCACCTGATGCCAGTGCTCTGCAGTGAGGCGGGGGCTTCCGCGGTAGGGGTCCCACACAGGCCAGAGAATTAGAATGGATGGAAATAGATAAACGAAGGATCAATAAAATAGAGATGTGGAGGGAGACGGAAGGATTGTAAATAATTCTTCTCCCCAGCAGACACCCCCTTGCTCAGGTCTCTGGGCCCCCAGGCCCCAGGGCTGTGCTGTAGCTGTAAGGTCTGTGTCGAGTGCTGTGGACAGGGTGTGCTTAGGCAAATCCTGAAAAGCCTCCCGGAGGAAGTGACTTCTGAAGCAGATACGTAAGGGTGCAGAAGAGCTTTTCAAACAAACCAACTATAGCCAAGACCTTAGAGATCACCTGGCTAATACAAATGCTAAAACCAAGACATGTAGGAGCGTAAATGGAGAATGAATAAACTTTTTTAAAATTTGAGCCCGTAAAAAGTTTTACAGAAGGAAGACAATTTCAACAGCTAAAATGGCTCTGGAATTTTCCTAGGTTTGAGAAAAAAGTGACTCTTACACTACTATTTTTGTACCCTGGCCATATTTTTTAAAAAAAATTTCATAGTCGCCTAAATTCATAAATGTAATGATTCACATCTTAGATGAGTAGAGGCAGAGTCTTGTTAGGAGACAGTTTGATTCAAGAAAATGCAGGTCTTTTTCGGTCAAACAGAGGGAAAACATGACATCATCAGCCCCTGACTGGAGATAACTGAACTTAGTCAAGGGAGAATTTTGCCTCACTGATTAATTAACTAATATAAACTTTCCCCATGTAAGTCATTTTATTTCTTTTTAAATTTTTCTTGGAGTATAGTTGATTAATAATGCAGTATTAGTTTCAGATATACAGTAAAGTGAATCAGTTTACAAACCTTGCGCTGAGGCGCCCAGTAATGAGGCCCTCTTCCTTCACAACTCTGTTCTCATTCTCTTTTCTTACCTAAGTGTGCCCTTTTAAACAAAAGATTGATCCTGGGGCTTCCCTGGTGGTCCAGTGGGTAGAGAGTCTGCCTTGCAGTGAGGGGGGCGCCAGTTCGATCCCTGGCACAGGAGAATCCCATGTGCCGCGGAGCGGCTGGACCGCTGTGTCCAATTGTGAGCTGGCGCTCTGGGGCGTTTGCACCTGATGCCAGTGCTCTGCAGTGAGGCGGGGGCTTCCGCGGTAGGGGTCCCACACAGGCCAGAGAATTAGAATGGATGGAAATAGATAAACGAAGGATCAATAAAATAGGCCAAATTTAAAAAAAAAAAAAAAGGTTGTTCCTTTGAGATGTGGAGGGAGACGGAAGGATTGTAAATAATTCTTCTCCCCAGCAGACACCCCCTTGCTCAGGTCTCTGGGCCCCCAGGCCCCAGGGCTGTGCTGTAGCTGTAAGGTCTGTGTCGAGTGCTGTGGACAGGGTGTGCTTAGGCAAATCCTGAAAAGCCTCCCGGAGGAAGTGACTTCTGAAGCAGATACGTAAGGGTGCAGAAGAGCTTTTCAAACAAACCAACTATAGCCAAGACCTTAGAGATCACCTGGCTAATACAAATGCTAAAACCAAGACATGTAGGAGCGTAAATGGAGAATGAATAAACTTTTTTAAAATTTGAGCCCGTAAAAAGTTTTACAGAAGGAAGACAATTTCAACAGCTAAAATGGCTCTGGAATTTTCCTAGGTTTGAGAAAAAAGTGACTCTTACACTACTATTTTTGTACCCTGGCCATATTTTTTAAAAAAAATTTCATAGTCGCCTAAATTCATAAATGTAATGATTCACATCTTAGATGAGTAGAGGCAGAGTCTTGTTAGGAGACAGTTTGATTCAAGAAAATGCAGGTCTTTTTCGGTCAAACAGAGGGAAAACATGACATCATCAGCCCCTGACTGGAGATAACTGAACTTAGTCAAGTGAGAATTTTGCCTCACTGATTAATTAACTAATATAAACTCTTGGTTCCACACTATGTAAGTCATTTTTATTTCTTTTTAAATTTTTATTGGAGTATAGTCGATTTATAATGCAGTATTAGTTTCAGATATACAGTAAAGTGAATCAGTTACACATATACATATATCCACTCTTTTTAAGATTCTTTTCCCATATAGGCTGTATAGAGTATTGAGTAGAATTCCCTGTGCTATGCTAAATCAATTTTCTAATCAGAATAAATGAAGGTATTTTATAGCCTATTGAATGAATCAATGAATAAATGACTTCCTTCTTGTTAAAAACTAATTTCTTTCTTATTGGAAGAACTATTTTTGAATTCATATCTTCCTTTCTAAAAGTAGGATGCTTATGAAATATTAGTCTGTTTACAGGAAACAAAATTTCCTGGGGCTCAACCATCCCTGGATTTAAATTTTAATGTCGTGTTCAAAAAGAACTATGCAATGAAAATTTATTAATTTCTGGGAAGAAAGAGTGAATATGGGCAAGTCTTGGTTCCAGAATCAGGTTGTGCATAACTGGGAGGCGGGGACAGTGTGCTCAGATACCACCCTGATTAGTTTGCTTTGCTTTGCAGGACAGCTCTGGGATGAGGCTATGGAAAAGGAGGTGGTTTGTGCTTGCTGATTATTGCTTGTTTTACTATAAAGGTGAGCTGAGGCTCAGGCCACCAAGGGCTCTTTGTGCTGGAGGGGGTGGTGAGGTGGTACACATGGTGGTCTTCTCCAATCCAGTGTGTGGACCAGTGACCTGAGCTAATGAATAACCTGTCAGCCTACCAAAGTGTTCACTTTAACGTATGTGGATGGTTGGTGACTTCATTCTTATCAGTCCCAGTCCTGAAAGTGCCATTTGTTGAGTTAAAGTAATAGAATCTGGCTTGCCTTCTACTTAGGGTCTCAAGAGCTGAAGTGTTTCCAGCTTCTGCCCCACTTGAGTCGAGGTAGATCTTGTTTTAGGAGACCAGTTTGATTCAAGAAAATGCAGGTCTTTTCGGTCAAACAGAGGGAAAACATGACATCATCAGCCCCTGACTGGAGATAACTGAACTTAGTCAAGTGAGAATTTTGCCTCACTGATTAATTAACTAATATAAACTCTTGGTTCCACACTATGTAAGTCATTTTTATTTCTTTTTAAATTTTTATTGGAGTATAGTCGATTTATAATGCAGTATTAGTTTCAGATATACAGTAAAGTGAATCAGTTACACATATACATATATCCACTCTTTTTTAATAGATTCTTTTCCCATATAGGCTGTACAGAGTATTGAGTAGAATTCCCTGTGCTATGCTAAATCAATTTTCTAATCAGAATAAATGAAGGTATTTTATAGCCTATTGAATGAATCAATGAATAAATGACTTCCTTCTTGTTAAAAACTAATTTCTTTCTTATTGGAAGAACTATTTTTGAATTCATATCTTCCTTTCTAAAAGTAGGATGCTTATGAAATATTAGTCTGTTTACAGGAAACAAAATTTCCTGGGGCTCAACCATCCCTGGATTTAAATTTTAATGTCGTGTTCAAAAAGAACTATGCAATGAAAATTTATTAATTTCTGGGAAGAAAGAGTGAATATGGGCAAGTCTTGGTTCCAGAATCAGGTTGTGCATAACTGGGAGGCGGGGACAGTGTGCTCAGATACCACCCTGATTAGTTTGCTTTGCTTTGCAGGACAGCTCTGGGATGAGGCTATGGAAAAGGAGGTGGTTTGTGCTTGCTGATTATTGCTTGTTTTACTATAAAGGTGAGCTGAGGCTCAGGCCACCAAGGGCTCTTTGTGCTGGAGGGGGTGGTGAGGTGGTACACATGGTGGTCTTCTCCAATCCAGTGTGTGGACCAGTGACCTGAGCTAATGAATAACCTGTCAGCCTACCAAAGTGTTCACTTTAACGTATGTGGATGGTTGGTGACTTCATTCTTATCAGTCCCAGTCCTGAAAGTGCCATTTGTTGAGTTAAAGTAATAGAATCTGGCTTGCCTTCTACTTAGGGTCTCAAGAGCTGAAGTGTTTCCAGCTTCTGCCCCACTTGAGTCGTAGGCACACCTCTGATGCAATGTGGAGAGATGAGAAGTATAGGTGAAGCCTTATATTTTGTAACCTGTTACCTGGATTTATCTTGTTATTGGATGGGCAACCAGTGAATTAAATTGGCCATATGAACATGTGTGATGCCCCAGTACAGAGTTAGGGGCTGTGCAAAGGTGAGGAGGAAGTAAGATTTAAATATGGAGGAAGAGAAAGCCTAACTTAAGACAAGAGTAGGCTGTGACAGGTGCTTTGGGAAACATCCCAAGTGTGTAGGCTCTGCAAGGGAAGCAAGATGTTAATTCCATATTGGAGAACTTGGGCAGGCTCCTTAGAAGAGATGGAGTTTGAGTTGGGCTTTTTAGGATAGGTAGAGCTTTGCCCATGTGTAGGGGAAAGATGGGCATTCAAGCAGAAGAAACACTTTGGTTTAAATTCTAGGAGCAGAGTAAGGTGGAATCAGAGCCTTGCGAGACCAGAGTGAGTCTTGCATGGAGCCACACTAGGAGATAAGACTCAGGAGATGGGTAAGAGCCAAAATGCAAAAGGGCCATGGCTCTAGACAGAGGAAGTCGGGTTTCCTTCCGTATCCAGTGAACAGTCAGCTGGTGCCTTAAGTGGGAGAGCAGAGGACCAGCTCTGTCATTAGGAAATTACCTCTGGTAACAAAGATGGTTTGCGGGAGGAAGAGAATAGATGTAGAAAGTAGGATATTTCCCACCTGCTCCCCCTTAGCCTGTGAGGTGTACCCTACCCTGAAATCCCCTTCCCCTCTCTTCACAAAACTTTAAATATCACCTTCCGAGGCCTTCTCCAGTTCTCCGCGCTGTGTGCCACTCCTGGCTTTCTGTTCCTGCAGCGCATGGTTGGCTGCTGTATTTCAGGAGTCAGCAGGCAGAGCTGGATGTTTATATGTGTGTCCCGGTCCTGGGGGGAGGGCCCTGCCTGACTCACCTGGGTAGCTCCAGCCTAGCACAGAGGTCCCCAGAGCACCTGAATGGATGGTCTGTGATCGTGGTCATCCTGGGAGGGGTAAGAAGTCCTGAACTAGGGCAGTGGGATGGACCACCCTGAGGAAGGTGCCACAGAAGGTTATCCTGATGTGTTTTTCCATTCAAAGACAGCCGAGAAGAAGTTGTCCTTGGGAGCATCCCTCTGCCCAGCTACGTGATCTCACCGGTGGCCCCTGAGGATCGCATAAGTCGCAAGTATTCCTTTAAGGTACTGTGCAGCAAGGCCACTCTAAGAAGCATGGTCATCATTGTTGTTTGCTCACTGAGTCTTGTCCAGCTCCTTGGTGCCTCCATGGACTGTAGGCTGCCAGGGTCCTCTGCCCACGGGGTTTCCTAGCCAAGCATACTGGGGTGGGTTGCCATTTCCTTCTCCAGGGTATCTTCCTGACCCAGAGATCAAACCCGTATCTCCTGCATTGGTAGGTGGATTCTTTACCATCATGCTCCCTGGGAAGCTCATAGGAAACATCGTGTTCCCAGAAATGGCTTCACAGATGCAGTTGTGTTTGTTGGGGGTGGGAGGGGGAAGACATTAAGAAGTTGAGCATTGCAGACTCCTGCTAACAAAGTTATAAATTCTTCCATCACGAATAGCATCCCATCCCAAGGATGTTCATTTGTGTCTGAGCTTTGAGTCCCCGAGCCTCACTGAAGTATTTGGACCCCCCTTTGCCTGTCGCTTCTACTTTTGTGATAGTAGCGGCACAGGGCCTGCTGCTTTGGCAGCACTGTCGCTGTCCCCAGCGACTCTGGAGTTGCGGTGGGCTGAAGGTCCTGGATCCCCCTTGCTTCATGTTGCGTGATGTGGTGTTGCCTTATTCCCGTAGAGCCTTTGGTGCCTGAGAACTGCTGTTATCCATGTTACCTTATCTGATGCTAATGGGGAGCCTGGCGGGGCAGGGGTTAGCATCCTGAGCTTCCTTTTATGTATCTATTTATTTTTATCAGGAGAGTAGGATTTATTGTTAGAGATGATCAAGGAGGGCACAGCGCCCAGGCCTCCTGAGTGCGGGACCTGCCATGTGTCCTGGGGACGACAGTGAGGGCTGTGTTTGACCCCCCAGCCATCTGGGATAAGGCACTTTTCGGTCATCATGTTTTCAAGTTCATCCACATTAAGCTTAGTAAATCCCCACCCATTGGCGATATGGATCTTCTAGCGACCAGGGACCTTGAACTTGGCCTGCAGAGGGCCTCAATCACATGCTTCTTATTCCGCAACTTGGTGCGGATAGACATTATGATGCGACCGATGTGATCCCTGGCCACTGCCCTGGGGCTTCCCAAAGGCACCACCACGCATACCTGTCTGGAGCCTAAATGGGGGACCGCAGACCAGTCATGAATGTCCACTGCAGAGTTATCGCCAAGGTCCCTTAGGGCAGCCTGTACGGGCAATAGGCTGCATACGCTCCCAAGGAGGCTGCTGTTTGCAGCCATTGCACACTGGGCCCCTGTGGGGAAAAGAGCACAGTCAGCTGAACTGGCTGCCATAGCTTCATTTTGTAGATGAGGAACACGACGATCAGAGAGCTGAGGAAGACGATGGAGGCCGAGCTCCCCCTGAGCTCTGGGTTCTTCCCGCTGCAGTACAGGGAGGGAGGACCGTTCCTGTCTCTTCCTCTCTGCTTTCCTCCCGCATCTTACTCTGGTCACCTGCACACCCATCTCAGGAGGCGGGAGGTGGTTTCAAGGAATGCTTATTGTTGTTTTAATAATAGTGATCTATTAAATAGTTCAGAGCCTCTCCTGCTCATTGTCAGCTCTGAAAATGCTTTGTTCCCTGGGTTTTAGACTGGTCTTTTGCAGCCTGAAAGCCTTCCTCAGAAAACCTTCCCTTCTAGGGGTGTGTCGCCACTGGGCAAACAATGGGGACAACACTGTCGTATATGCGATTTTGAGGGGAGGGAGCAGCATTTGGAACATCCTGAAAGTAACAGATTATAATAACTATATATATTTCCTCTTAACACTTCATTGGGAGGTGTGAAAAATAGATTCGAGGAAAACATCTTTTATGTGTTGTCACATTCTCTTCTTCTTTTTTTCTTAAGAAAATAGACTTCACCAAAAGTGTTCCCTAAATATTTTGGCTGGGAGGCAGAAGGCTTGCCAGTTTGGGGGCCAACTAGGGGCTTCAGGCCTGAGAGGAGAGAACAGCTACCACAGGCAGCACCGGTGATGTCCTGCTGGTTCTTCAGAAAGGACTGTGGCTTCCCGGGTGTGGAAGAGTTGCCTTCCCCTTGGGTGGAGGTGTTATTCTTTCAGGACCTGGGAGGGGACCCTGGGGCAGTTCAGGGTCCATGTTCGTGGGCTTCCGAGGAGTGTGCAGTGTTTTGTGTCCTGGGCCTTATGTTCGCCTCTGGTGGTGTTTCTCAGTTTCCAGGACTACGGTTCTTTGACTGTTGCTAGGACACCTTGCTGAGATTGTTCAGAGTATCTACAGTGGAGGGCAGGCACAGCCTAGAGGGCTCTGTGTTCCTCTGTCATCTGTCTTCTCTAACTGTACCCACAGCCTGGCAGTCCCTAGGCATTGCCCGGGAGCCGGGGTGCTGGGTGCACCCTGAGGCTCACTGGGTCTGTGGGATGAGCCAGCTGGACTCTGGGGGCCTTCAGGTTCCACTGTCCCCCACTCCCTGCTGGCAGCAGTGCTCTGCTGGGCTCACCTGGGCACCTCTGCACAAAGCTGCTAGTGGACGCACGGCCTCCCTTGGCCTGCTGGTCACCTCTGAGGAAGCTTGGCTCCTCAGATCCAGGGTCTGGGGCAGAAAACATTCCCATGCAGCCAGGGTTGAGGGCCTGGCTCTTTGCTGCCTCCCTTTGAGCTGTTCTCCCACCCTCGAGACCAAGGACTTCCTGCTAAGGTCTACAGACCCCTGCCTGTCAGTAGATACATCACATCTTTCTTTATCAAACCTCTTCCTGTCCATGAGTAAATCCTGTCTTTCACACGGTAGCCCATAACATTTCCTTTGATCGAGAAAGCAGGCAGCGATAGGTGTCAGCCACACCTGTGCCTCTGGTTGTGGAGAGAAACCAGAGGTGTTTTTATATCACATTATAGTTGTTGCGGATACCTTGAAATGCTGCTTATGCTCTTTATCACTTTGAAATTACAACATTTATTACATCTGCCACTCAATTTGTTATGTGGTACGTTATGAAAGAAGCACCTGTATTACTATATTGCAGCATTTAAAAACTATTTTCGTAATGATATTTCAATATTGTCTATTTCCTTCATCTTATTTGCACTTAAGCACAGTCTAGGAAGAGTTCATAGAATTTACCAAATCGTCAGAATGATGCCAGAAAAAAGATTAAACCTCTCTGCTTTCGATTCTGGCTGAAGGCCAGCCGAAAGACATGGTTTTTTACTTATGTGTACTCAGCAAACTTCTGCTGTGCACTTGTGTTCTGCTTGGCTGGGTATAGACGCTAGGGGTGCAGCAGTGAAAGGGTGCAGGCCTTGCTTTTGTCAGCATGCGCAGGGGATTAACGGGGTAAGAAGAGAACAGGAAACAGCTGTCTTCCTCGCCTGTTTCGATTTTGTGCTTTGTGTATTCTGAAATCCGTCTCTTCCCTACCACTGTCACTATTCTGCCTGCCTTCGTCCCTCCCCTAGGTGAGTAACTTACTAGCCACCAGAACCGCGCCTCACCAGTGGTGAGCACTCACCCCACCAGTGGTGAGCACTTGCCCCGCCAGTGGTGAGCACTCGCCCCGCCAGTGGTGAGCACTCGCCCCGCCAGTGGTGAGCACTCGCCTCGCCAGTGGTGAGCACTCAGTGAGGGCTGGCCATCACTGGTTCAGCCCTTGAGCTCCTGCAGCCTGCAGTCGCTCCTCCACACTGTTCCTCGACGGCACCTCTGTTCATGAGCACGGCCACCATGTACCTTCCAGCAGCTCCCCACAGTCTTCAGGATAGAACCCTGTCCTGGTTTAGAAGGTCTGGCTTATATCTTTAGCCACATTCTCACCGATTTCTTCTTACGCCTTTCCTCCATTTCTTGCCCATAGGCCTTGACTTGAGCTTCCGTCACAACCTGAAATGCCCTTTCCCCAACTCATACTTGTCTTTTAGGTGTCTGTTCAGGGGCCACCTCCTCCAGGAAGCCTTCCCTAAGTCCTCCAGATGGGTTTGGTACTTTTATTTGAACATCCACAGCTCTGGTATCCCTGCCCTGTAAATGGTTGATTACCCATCCAGAGCTTTCACCAGGGACACTAGCCATCAGCTAGTTCTGCCAGGATAGACGGGGCTGGTCCCATTCTGCAAAGAGATCACGTGGGGTGGTCCTTCGTAGCAGGAGTTGTGGTTAGTGACACCCTGTGTATGTCCCAAGTTAAGGTTCAGCTTACTTGTGCTTCACGTTTAGTCCTCTCTACATCAGTGAATCCCACTGGCTCAAGTAGATGCTGCCCAGAAGCAGAAAGTCTGGGAACAGGGTGTTCGCTGGTGGTATAGACGCTAGGGTGCAAGGCCAGCCGAAAGACATGGTTTTTTACTTATGTGTACTCAGCAAACTTCTGCTGTGCACTTGTGTTCTGCTTGGCTGGGTATAGACGCTAGGGGTGCAGCAGTGAAAGGGTGCAGGCCTTGCTTTTGTCAGCATGCGCAGGGGATTAACGGGGTAAGAAGAGAACAGGAAACAGCTGTCTTCCTCGCCTGTTTCGATTTTGTGCTTTGTGTATTCTGAAATCCGTCTCTTCCCTACCACTGTCACTATTCTGCCTGCCTTCGTCCCTCCCTAGGTGAGTAACTTACTAGCCACCAGAACCGCGCCTCACCAGTGGTGAGCACTCACCCCACCAGTGGTGAGCACTTGCCCCGCCAGTGGTGAGCACTCGCCCCGCCAGTGGTGAGCACTCGCCCCGCCAGTGGTGAGCACTCGCCTCGCCAGTGGTGAGCACTCAGTGAGGGCTGGCCATCACTGGTTCAGCCCTTGAGCTCCTGCAGCCTGCAGTCGCTCCTCCACACTGTTCCTCGACGGCACCTCTGTTCATGAGCACGGCCACCATGTACCTTCCAGCAGCTCCCCACAGTCTTCAGGATAGAACCCTGTCCTGGTTTAGAAGGTCTGGCTTATATCTTTAGCCACATTCTCACCGATTTCTTCTTACGCCTTTCCTCCATTTCTTGCCCATAGGCCTTGACTTGAGCTTCCGTCACAACCTGAAATGCCCTTTCCCCAACTCATACTTGTCTTTTAGGTGTCTGTTCAGGGGCCACCTCCTCCAGGAAGCCTTCCCTAAGTCCTCCAGATGGGTTTGGTACTTTTATTTGAACATCCACAGCTCTGGTATCCCTGCCCTGTAAATGGTTGATTACCCATCCAGAGCTTTCACCAGGGACACTAGCCATCAGCTAGTTCTGCCAGGATAGACGGGGCTGGTCCCATTCTGCAAAGAGATCACGTGGGGTGGTCCTTCGTAGCAGGA
This sequence comes from Tragulus kanchil, assembly GCA_022376925.1. Lineage (NCBI taxonomy): Eukaryota > Metazoa > Chordata > Mammalia > Artiodactyla > Tragulidae > Tragulus > Tragulus kanchil. The sequence goes on along the minus strand of JAIOJX010000006.1, from coordinate 103,692,599 downwards.
GTTGTGGTTAGTGACACCCTGTGTATGTCCCAAGTTAAGGTTCAGCTTACTTGTGCTTCACGTTTAGTCCTCTCTACATCAGTGAATCCCACTGGCTCAAGTAGATGCTGCCCCAGAAGCAGAAAGTCTGGGAACAGGGTGTCAAAGATCTTATGGGCTCATGGTCCAAGGGAGCTTTTCCAGGAATTTATACAATTCCCAGAAAGACATGCATCAGCCCCTTCTCTTATTTTCTTTTTATGGCTGTATCTCTACCTTGCCAAAAAGGAAAAATCCTTCCTGGAGCAGTGGCTGAGTCCTTATACAAGCAAGGAAGGAAATCAGATTTGTTTTGGCCACTGTAGGAGCCCGTAGTTGCAGACCACTTTTGCCTGGATTCTTTGGCTCTGGGCTGGATGGGTTTGGATATGTGAGTGTCACAAGCAGACTTACTTAATATCGTCTTTGGACCTGGATGTTAGGAGAGTGAGAAGAGATGTGAATGCTTATAGTTCATCCCTGAGATTTTACCCGGGACCATTGGAGATTTTACCCAGGACCACTGGAGATTTTAGAAATGTGTCATTTTCTAGACATGTTTCCAGTTCTCTCGTTTTGCTTTCTCTGACTGGTCCTTGTGTGCCATTGGCCTGTCCCTGTGAATCCAGATTATCAGATCAGTCAGCTGTATCAGACTCAGTTCTGGATAGGCCCTGGGAGCACTGCACAGAGAAGCTTGGACTCTAGAGTCTGACATTCCTATATGAGTGTCTGGAAGCCTGGCACCAGCTTTTCAGTAACTCAAAATATATTTACTGAGCACTCACTATATGCCAGGCACTGTGCCTGGGATGCAGTCGTGAACGAAATAGACAGAGCCCCTGCTCTTATCAACTTTTTCTATATTCTACAGGGAGGAGACAGATACTCAACAAGTGTGTAAACTAAACAATGCCAGGTAATAGTGCTGTGAAGAATCTGTGACTAAGGGTGGAAATCTAGGAAAGTTACTTCTCAGAGCTTCCCTTGCCATATCCGTAAAAGAGATTCTGCTCCTACCTCTCAAGGCTGTTGGGATTGAAATGAGATTAAAGTCATGGAGGTACCCATGGAGACATAGAGCAGACACTCCGTGAATCTTTCTCTTTTCACATCATCTCACTGTGTGGAATCGGTGAGTGTTTTCTTTGCTGATTTTAAAGACCCTGCTTATCAGAGCACAGCGAGGAAATCAGTGTTACCTCTTGTTCACATTCCATCCAAGTTGGTTTTTAGGGGTCGTTCCCTTTACCTGTGGAACACATGAAAGCACCTCGAGACTTCCTGATGCATAGTGGGTGTGCCGGGTCCTCGGGCAAGTGTTAGACTGCTTGCGGGAACTTTGTGGTACCTCTCTGGAGGGACAGAAGAGTGGCTTCTTTGATGGGCACACACCATGTTTCATGCCAAGCAAGAAAGCCCAGTGAAGATCTGCCCCAAACCGCCTGCCATTGAGCAGCTGGGTTTTGATTCCATTCTAGTCATCAGGTGCTTCAGAAAGACCAAGCAGGAATTCCTGAGGGTCTGTTTCTAAGGAATGAGGGTTGGTTCTGTGTGTGTGTTTGTTTTCATCTCTCTCTTGGAAGCCTTGAATTGCCTGTGTGCCCCTCCCTAAGTGGGAGTAACCAGGTACAGCTGCAGGGCTCTCACTGTCAGAAGCAGTTGCAGCTGTTGAAAGCTGCATCAAGGAAGGAGAATCCAGCCCGTGATATTTTTTCCACTTGTGGAAATCAGCTGGGTGGCGCGAGCGTGGACTTTTCGTCTGGAAGAGGGGAGGACTGGGCCGGGGCGTCTCTTGGGTTTTGTTCCTGGATATGAAACACACACTGACCTCTCTGGCCTGGATCTCCCTCTGCTCCCTCCAGGCCGTGCACACCGGAATGCGTGCTCTCATCTATAACAGCTCTCAGGCCGAGCAGTCGGGCATGAGGACCTACTACTTCAGCGCGGACACCCAGGAGGACATGAACGCCTGGGTCCGGGCCATGAACCAGGCTGCTCAGGTGTTGTCTCGATCGTCGCTGAAGAGGTCAGTCCCCAGGGAGGCTCCCTGCCAGAGCGCTGCCTCTTCAGGAGGGAGACCCAGATCCTGTGGTTCGCTCCCTCACACGAAGCATTGCCCATGGTTTGAAGTCCTGTTAAGTGGTGCCTTCTTCCAGGAGGAGAATGCTTGCAGGGTCAGCACAGGCTGCAGGCAGAACTGGAAGATCCCCTAGGAATGATCAAGGCCACTGTCTTCATTAAACAGAGAAACGAGAAGGGCTGGAAGGAGGAAATGACTGCTTGGAGTGCCCAGCCTTGGAACCTGGTCGTGTGTTTCTCAGTCTTTCTCCTCTTGTGTGGTGGAAAGGACAACCCTGGGGCAAAGACTGGGGAGGGGAGGAGGGAGCGGACAGGCAGGAAAGATCTTGAAACTGGAAACATGCCACCAGTGACCCACCTTGCTGTTGGGACCTGACCTGGGAGCTGTCTTCTCGTTGCCCACTTCCTTCGAGCTGGGCAGCCAGGGTACCGTCAGGGATCTGGAGGTTCCTGGGTCTGCTGACTGTGGGTGACTCCCCAAGAGAGAGTAGAGGAGGAACATGGGGGTGTCCGTTGCTCAGCGAAGGTTGAGTAGCCCTAGAAAAAATTGGGGTGCCTTTAGCCAAACCCTCCTCTGACAGGAGCCCCCTTCTTCACTGGACCATCTTGCTTGGCTTGGAGGCCTCTTTGACCAGTGTCTGTTCCTGAGGCCTCAAGGCCAAAGAGTCATGTCCTCCAGCAACCTGAAGACAGGATTCTCAGTGACTGCAAATGGATTTTATGTGGGTATTCTTAGAGTGGCCACCTTTTCCAGCTCGTGTGTATGTGGTTTGGGATATTAATGGTACCTCCTAGCTTCATGCTGTCTTTCCCGAGCGAACAGGTCCTTGGTGTAGACAGTGACCTCCCTCTGCTCCCTCCAGGCCGTGCACACCGGAATGCGTGCTCTCATCTATAACAGCTCTCAGGCCGAGCAGTCGGGCATGAGGACCTACTACTTCAGCGGACACCCAGGAGGACATGAAGCCTGGGTCCGGGCCATGAACCAGGCTGCTCAGGTGTTGTCTCGATCGTCGCTGAAGAGGTCAGTCCCCAGGGAGGCTCCCTGCCAGAGCGCTGCCTCTTCAGGAGGGAGACCCAGATCCTGTGGTTCGCTCCCTCACACGAAGCATTGCCCATGGTTTGAAGTCCTGTTAAGTGGTGCCTTCTTCCAGGAGGAGAATGCTTGCAGGGTCAGCACGGGCTGCAGGCAGAACTGGAAGATCCCTAGGAATGATCAAGGCCACTGTCTTCATTAAACAGAGAAACGAGAAGGGCTGGAAGGAGGAAATGACTGCTTGGAGTGCCCAGCCTTGGAACCTGGTCGTGTGTTTCTCAGTCTTTCTCCTCTTGTGTGGTGGAAAGGACAACCCTGGGGCAAAGACTGGGGAGGGGAGGAGGGAGCGGACAGGCAGGAAAGATCTTGAAACTGGAAACATGCCACCAGTGACCCACCTTGCTGTTGGGACCTGACCTGGGAGCTGTCTTCTCGTTGCCCACTTCCTTCGAGCTGGGCAGCCAGGGTACCGTCAGGGATCTGGAGGTTCCTGGGTCTGCTGACTGTGGGTGACTCCCCAAGAGAGAGTAGAGGAGGAACATGGGGGTGTCCGTTGCTCAGCGAAGGTTGAGTAGCCCTAGAAAAAATTGGGGTGCCTTTAGCCAAACCCTCCTCTGACAGGAGCCCCCTTCTTCACTGGACCATCTTGCTTGGCTTGGAGGCCTCTTTGACCAGTGTCTGTTCCTGAGGCCTCAAGGCCAAAGAGTCATGTCCTCCAGCAACCTGAAGACAGGATTCTCAGTGACTGCAAATGGATTTTATGTGGGTATTCTTAGAGTGGCCACCTTTTCCAGCTCGTGTGTATGTGGTTTGGGATATTAATGGTACCTCCTAGCTTCATGCTGTCTTTCCCGAGACGAACAGGTCCTTGGTGTAGACAGTGACCTCCCTCAAGAGATGGGTGGGGGGGGCAGGCTCTGCCCTCGAAGCTTCCACAGCGCCTCAGTTGAGCACTTGTCATGCTGGGGTTTTTTCTGTCTGCTTTTTAATATTCTAGGCTTGAGGCAGGTATCATCTTTGTGTCTTCTGCATGCCCGGCACATAGTAAGCTCTTAAGTATCTGTTGAGTGAGTAAGTGAGAAATTGAAAGAATGAATGACTGTTGGGCAGGACAAGAACAAAGACTGTCCTGGAAGTTACCCCCTGGGCCCTGAATCAGTGACTCTTAGCTACAGGCATTCAGTCAGGTTTGCCTCTGCTTCCTAGCAGTGTCATCTGCCTGGATTTTTCTGCTGTGTCCATGATGATGATATGAAAGTCAGTGCTGTTAGCCTGCAGGCACTCTGTCCACAGTGACAATGGCGTTACTGCCTTCATCCGGGAGAAGGAAGCTGGACGGGTCGGACATGCCTATTCCTAGTATACATGCTGGAGCTCACTGCTTCCTAGTCTTCATTGTTCATTCATTTTCTTAAAAATATTTATTTATTTTGATTGTGTTGGGTCTTAGTTGTGGCACACAGAATCTTTTTTTTTTTAAATTTATTTATTAGGGTGTTCTGGGTCTTAGTTGGGGCATGTGGGATCTCGTTTCCTGGCCAGGGAATGAACCTGGACCCTTCACGTTGAAAGTGTGGAGTTTTAACCACTGGACCACCAGGGAAGTCCCGACACACAGAATCTTTCATTGTTGCATGCAAATTCCAGTTGCAGCATGTGGGACCCAGTTCCCCAGCCAGGAATCAAACCTGGGCCCCCTGCATTGGGAGCTCAGGGTCTTAGGAGTATTAGCCACTAGACCGCCAGGGAAGTCCTTGTTCATTCTTCTTCTTTTTTTTTAAGTGTTTCTGTGTGTGCGTTTATGTGTGTGTGTATATATATATATACTATAAGATATATATAAAAAAGTGAAGAGAAATGTCCTTAGTCATCTTCAATGTGTCTATTGTTCATGTAGTGCGTGCGTGCTCAGTTGTGTCCAACTCTTTGTGACCCCATGCACCGTAGCGCACCAGGCTCCTCTGTCCATGGACTTCTTCAGGCAAGAAGACTGGAGAGGGTAGCCATTCCCTTCTCTAGGGAATCTTCCCAACCCAGGGATGAGACCCAGGTCTCCTACATTGCAGGTGGATCCTTTACTGTCTGAGCCATCAGAGAAGTCCACCAGGTCAACAGGGATCTTTTAAAACTATTTCCTGTTTCCTATTCGTCTATGTGCATATATGTGCTTATAGAAATACAGAGGGAGTTTGTGCTTTTTTTAATAGCGTGAATGATACTGATCTTGAAAATCATTCTGTATCACTGTATATGGGTTGTCTTTATTTTTATCTGTCGTATGGTATTTCCTAATGTAGATGCACCATGATTTTTTTTTTTTTTTTTTTAAAGAAACACATTTTTTAAAATTTATTTGTTGACTATTCTGGGTTTTCACTGCTGCTACAGGCTCTTCTCTAGTTGCAGGGAGCGGGGGCTACTCTGAGGTGAGCAGGCTTCTTCTTGCAGTGACTTCTCTTGTTGTAGAACTTGGGCTCTAAGGCACATGGGCTTCAGTAGTTGCGGCAAATGGATTCCATAGTTGTGACTCCGAGGCTCTAGAGCACTGGCTCAAAGATTGTTGCTTACGGACTTAGTTGCTCCGCAGCATGTGGGATCTTCCTGGATCTGAGTTCGAACTCGTGTCTCCTGCATTGGCAGGCGAATTCTTTACCACTCTTTACCAGAGAACTCTTTACCAGGGAAGCCCTACCGTAATGTTTTTAAGCATATGCCATATCTTGGACGATTTATCTCTCTCATCTTCCCAGGGTTACCTTTGTTTTTGCAGTCGTCCATGTGGGCCCATTCCACTGGATCTGTGCTTGATGCATTGCTCATGTCTTTTTATAACATGAGCTCTGAGCACTCCCTGTCCTGTTACATTGATTTCTTCCCACCCACGGTGTCAGACGGGTTCGTTCTTGTGTCCCAGCTTTGTTCAGTTCTCCGTGCCTCACTTGGGCACTGGGTTAAAGATTACTTGCGAGTGAGATCAGGGTTAACGGGAAGAAGTAGAGTGATTGATAAGTGATGTCTACCTTGAACTGCTCAGGATGAATTTGCTAACTGAGATTAGGATATTTTTCCTTTCCTACCTGAAGATTTTGTGATTAACTCTGTGCTTTTGGTTTTAGAGGGGCTCCTTCTCTTCTCCACTGGGCTGCCTTCCAGATCTCAGGCCATTGTATTATCCCTGGCTTTTTTCTGAACTTTTAAAATGTGTTCTTACTATGCTCTTAATAAATTCTTAAAATCCCATAATCATCTTTGCCCAAGGTTTCTTCCTTCTGATTGAGTAAAAGCAGAATAGCTTCCCTTCTCGTCTTATTTTCCAGAGTATGTATACTGATCTTGAAAATCATTCTGTATCACTGTATATGGGTTGTCTTTATTTTTATCTGTCGTATGGTATTTCCTAATGTAGATGCACCATGATTTTTTTTTTTTTTTTTTTTAAAGAAACACATTTTTTAAAATTTATTTGTTGACTATTCTGGGTTTTCACTGCTGCTACAGGCTCTTCTCTAGTTGCAGGGAGCGGGGGCTACTCTGAGGTGAGCAGGCTTCTTCTTGCAGTGACTTCTCTTGTTGTAGAACTTGGGCTCTAAGGCACATGGGCTTCAGTAGTTGCGGCAAATGGATTCCATAGTTGTGACTCCGAGGCTCTAGAGCACTGGCTCAAAGATTGTTGCTTACGGACTTAGTTGCTCCGCAGCATGTGGGATCTTCCTGGATCTGAGTTCGAACTCGTGTCTCCTGCATTGGCAGGCGAATTCTTTACCACTCTTTACCAGAGAACTCTTTACCAGGGAAGCCCTACCGTAATGTTTTTAAGCATATGCCATATCTTGGACGATTTATCTCTCTCATCTTCCCAGGGTTACCTTTGTTTTTGCAGTCGTCCATGTGGGCCCATTCCACTGGATCTGTGCTTGATGCATTGCTCATGTCTTTTTATAACATGAGCTCTGAGCACTCCTGTCCTGTTACATTGATTTCTTCCCACCCACGGTGTCAGACGGGGTCGTTCGTGTCTCCCAGCTTTGTTCAGTTCTCCGTGCCTCACTTGGGCACTGGGTGAAAGATTACTATGCGAGTGAGATCAGGGTTAACGGGAAGAAGTAGAGTGATTGATAAGTGATGTCTACCTTGAACTGCTCAGGATGAATTTGCTAACTGAGATTAGGATATTTTTCCTTTCCTACCTGAAGATTTTGTGATTAACTCTGTGCTTTTGGTTTTAGAGGGGCTCCTTCTCTTCTCCACTGGGCTGCCTTCCAGATCTCAGGCCATTGTATTATCCCTGGCTTTTTTCTGAACTTTTAAAATGTGTTCTTACTATGCTCTTAATAAATTCTTAAAATCCCATAATCATCTTTGCCCAAGGTTTCTTCCTTCTGATTGAGTAAAAGCAGAATAGCTTCTCGTCTTAATTTTCCAAGAGATGAAATTGTCATCCAAGGGAATTCAGACTTATTAAATGTTCTGTTTTTCCAGAATAAGATGTTCAGACATTTGGTTCGTGAGAAGTATTCGTCATGCAAGACTACATCTTGCCTGTTCTCCGTGTTGGTGATCTGCTCTGCAAAACCTCTGTCTCTGTTTTGTGGGTGGCCCCAACCACAGCTTTTTGTTCTCTCCCTCCTTGATTCTCACCCAGATGCATCTATCCGTAGTCATAGAGGTAAATGCTTTCTCTATGAATGTGGTACACTAGGGCTTTTGGTTGTAGGTAACAGAAAATGCAAATGTGCCTTAAAAGGGGAGGAGCTTATTGATCCTTGTCACTGTAATGGTCAGGAGAGCTCTAGCTTTAGAAGACAGCTGTGTTCACAGCTGAGACCGTATCATTCAAGTCCTCTCTCCCCCTCTTGGGCTGGATTCTTTCCTGAACTCCGTGTGGAGGTCTCTGGAGGTCTAGGGTCTGGTGGCTGGATGGCTGCTGTAACCCCAGACTTAGGTCACCTAACCTGAGTCCAGCAGGAAAGAGCCAGCGTCTTACTCGGAAGCTCTGAGATCCATTCTGATCAGACCAGCTTAGCTCACACTGATTCCCCACATCACGTGCCATGCCAGGGAGTACACGTGCTGATGGGCTCGGGCCTGGGACACACGCTTCACTTCTGAGAGCTCCGCCACAGGGTCTGAGAGTGAGGTAGGCGTGGATTCCCAAGTGATGTGAGGGCTGAAGGCAGAGGAAGGAGAAATGACTTGATTGGTGTAATGAATGACGTGCAAGGAACCAATATCCAGGCCACGTTGTAGTGTATCAATTTCTTTTGCCTTAAGGACTGTCTCCTCCCAGAGGTTAGCCTCTGAAGTAGGATAGACGGGGGTTTAAACCCAGCTCTACCACTGCTTTCTAGCTGTGTCACTCGTGCAATTTTTTTTTTTTGGGCTGCCTTCCAGACTATTTAAAATGTGTTCTTACTATGCTCTTAATAAATTCTTAAAATCCCATAATCATCTTTGCCCAAGGTTTCTTCCTTCTGATTGAGTAAAAGCAGAATAGCTTCTCGTCTTAATTTTCCAAGAGATGAAATTGTCATCCAAGGGAATTCAGACTTATTAAATGTTCTGTTTTTCCAGAATAAGATGTTCAGACATTTGGTTCGTGAGAAGTATTCGTCATGCAAGACTACATCTTGCCTGTTCTCCGTGTTGGTGATCTGCTCTGCAAAACCTCTGTCTCTGTTTTGTGGGTGGCCCCAACCACAGCTTTTTGTTCTCTCCCTCCTTGATTCTCACCCAGATGCATCTATCCGTAGTCATAGAGGTAAATGCTTTCTCTATGAATGTGGTACACTAGGGCTTTTGGTTGTAGGTAACAGAAAATGCAAATGTGCCTTAAAAGGGGAGGAGCTTATTGATCCTTGTCACTGTAATGGTCAGGAGAGCTCTAGCTTTAGAAGACAGCTGTGTTCACAGCTGAGACCGTATCATTCAAGTCCTCTCTCCCCCTCTTGGGCTGGATTCTTTCCTGAACTCCGTGTGGAGGTCTCTGGAGGTCTAGGGTCTGGTGGCTGGATGGCTGCTGTAACCCCAGACTTAGGTCACCTAACCTGAGTCCAGCAGGAAAGAGCCAGCGTCTTACTCGGAAGCTCTGAGATCCATTCTGATCAGACCAGCTTAGCTCACACTGATTCCCCACATCACGTGCCATGCCAGGGAGTACACGTGCTGATGGGCTCGGGCCTGGGACACACGCTTCACTTCTGAGAGCTCCGCCACAGGGTCTGAGAGTGAGGTAGGCGTGGATTCCCAAGTGATGTGAGGGCTGAAGGCAGAGGAAGGAGAAATGACTTGATTGGTGTAATGAATGACGTGCAAGGAACCAATATCCAGGCCACGTTGTAGTGTATCAATTTCTTTTGCCTTAAGGACTGTCTCCTCCCAGAGGTTAGCCTCTGAAGTAGGATAGACGGGGGTTTAAACCCAGCTCTACCACTGCTTTCTAGCTGTGTCACTCGTGCAATTTCGATTTTTTTTCTTTTTTTTTTGAAATTTTGTTTATTTGGCGGCGGGGGGGTGGGAAGGGGCGGGGGGCAGGCGGGCCACTTCTATTGGTCTTTCATTTATCTATTTCCATCCATCTTTGTTCTTTGGCCCGTGTGGGCCTCCCATCGCGGTGGCCTCTGTTGTCACAGAGCACCGGCTCTGGGCGCATGCGCTCCGGAGCTCCGTCTCAGTAATTGGACACATCGGTCCAGGGATCTTCCCAGGCCAGCAATTGAACCGGCGCCCCTTGCACTGCAAGGCGGTGTCCTTACCCACTGGACCACCAGGGAAGCCCCCGATATGTTTTTTAAACACATTTTTCTTAGTTCATCGTGTTTTTGCAAAAATGAAAGGAATGTGTAACCAGTTTCATTGTTAATCCTCTGAATTACACTGACGATGGAGCTGCTGTGAGCAGATCGTACTCTCTCCCTCTCCAGGGTGTCCCCTCTCCTGGCAGTGTGAGCTGTGGTTCAGCTGCCCAGGCTTTTGCAGGACCGCCCCTCAGCTTGCCCCCTACTGTCTCTTCCTCCAACCTCTTCCTACATTGTTCCCTCCGCCAACCCCGGAGGGAGCTGGGCACCCTTGCTGTACCTCCTCCCTTTGTCCTCTTGTTCTCTACATAGGCTTCAAGGTCTCTTGGTAGACAAGTATTCTTGAGCCCCCACACCCCCGCTTTAAGGAGCACTGCTCACTGTGACCAGAGCCCACTCTCTCCCTCCTTCTGTTCATAATTTCTTCTCTCTTATTTCCATCTTTTTCCACTTGCCAGACTTGAATTCTGGTTTTTAATTCTCTACAGCCTCCTGAAAATCTGTCTTCCAAGTTCCCTTGTTGAACTGCCTTTATTCCCCCACTCCTTATCTAAGGATGTCTCGTCCTCTTCAACAAGCTAAAGCACTAAGCAAGGAGGTCAGCTTGTTGTTACAGTTCACAAAACTGACAAGCAGTTCAGATAGGAGGGCCTATTGGAAGACAGCGTCTGTCTTTTCTTCAGTCTCCAAACCTCTCGTCTCTGCATAACTACGTAGTCTCAGTGTGACTCTAGTCCTGCCACGGGACTGAGGGAGCTTATAGTCTAGCCACCTTTGAAGTAAAATCCAGTCTCTCCGCCTTGACGTACTGCTTTCCCAATTTGGGACCAGTCTGTTGTTCCATGTCTGATTCTAACTGGTTGCTCGGAGGTGCCTTTGGCTCACATCCTGCTATTCCCTGGCCTCTGGCCCCACCATACTTAAATTACTAAATTGTCTATATATTGTCTGTATATACATTTGTCTGTATATCCACTTATTCTACAGATATTTATCGAGGGCAGATTTTGAGTCAGACACTGTTTTAAAGATACTGAGAAATACAGCAGTCTTCAAGACAAAGTTCCATGCATTTTTGGGTAGGCGTGGTGGGGAGGGAGGAGAGAGACTGAAAACAGGCAAACAAATCAACAAGACAATGTTATATCATGAACTGTACATCGAGGTAGTAAAACAGAGTGACGGGGTGGGGGGAGACTAAGCGTCAGGGAGTAGCCACTTTTATTTGGGTGTCCAGTGTGAGCTGTGGTTCAGCTGCCCAGGCTTTTGCAGGACCGCCCCTCAGCTTGCCCCCTACTGTCTCTTCCTCCAACCTCTTCCTACATTGTTCCCTCCGCCAACCCCGGAGGGAGCTGGGCACCCTTGCTGTACCTCCTCCCTTTGTCCTCTTGTTCTCTACATAGGCTTCAAGGTCTCTTGGTAGACAAGTATTCTTGAGCCCCCACACCCCCGCTTTAAGGAGCACTGCTCACTGTGACCAGAGCCCACTCTCTCCCTCCTTCTGTTCATAATTTCTTCTCTCTTATTTCCATCTTTTTCCACTTGCCAGACTTGAATTCTGGTTTTTAATTCTCTACAGCCTCCTGAAAATCTGTCTTCCAAGTTCCCTTGTTGAACTGCCTTTATTCCCCCACTCCTTATCTAAGGATGTCTCGTCCTCTTCAACAAGCTAAAGCACTAAGCAAGGAGGTCAGCTTGTTGTTACAGTTCACAAAACTGACAAGCAGTTCAGATAGGAGGGCCTATTGGAAGACAGCGTCTGTCTTTTCTTCAGTCTCCAAACCTCTCGTCTCTGCATAACTACGTAGTCTCAGTGTGACTCTAGTCCTGCCACGGGACTGAGGGAGCTTATAGTCTAGCCACCTTTGAAGTAAAATCCAGTCTCTCCGCCTTGACGTACTGCTTTCCCAATTTGGGACCAGTCTGTTGTTCCATGTCTGATTCTAACTGGTTGCTCGGAGGTGCCTTTGGCTCACATCCTGCTATTCCCTGGCCTCTGGCCCCACCATACTTAAATTACTAAATTGTCTATATATTGTCTGTATATACATTTGTCTGTATATCCACTTATTCTACAGATATTTATCGAGGGCAGATTTTGAGTCAGACACTGTTTTAAAGATACTGAGAAATACAGCAGTCTTCAAGACAAAGTTCCATGCATTTTTGGGTAGGTGTGGTGGGGAGGGAGGAGAGAGACTGAAAACAGGCAAACAAATCAACAAGACAATGTTATATCATGAACTGTACATCGAGGTAGTAAAACAGAGTGACGGGGTGGGGGGAGACTAAGCGTCAGGGAGTAGCCACTTTTATTTGGGTGTCCAGGGGAGGCCTCTATACGGGGAAGATGTGTAGCTGAGCCCTGATTGATGCAAGAAAGTTGCATATGGAAAACTTGGAAGAAGAGTGTTCTGGGCAGAAAGAATGGCACTTCCAAATGCCTTGAGGCAGGAATGAGCTTGGTTTGTTTAAGAAACAGAAAGCTGGAGAGTTGTGGCCAAATCCGCATGAGCTGGGGGAGACAGGACTGAGGAGCTCTGGCAGATAGATGGAGGTCCCGGTAGATGGAAGTCCCTCTCATGAGATCCAGGGTCCTCTGGCCCTTGCTCATCTGCTCCCCTGGCCTCCAGACTTCTTAGGACAACTCAGCACATCCTTCAGGTCCTCGCTTACTTGTATTTCTTCCGTCTTTGACCCTCAGCGGGATGGATGCTTCTGCTTGTAGCATCTGTCCTTCCTCATCATGGAGCTTTCATGCTTAAGTTATGTTGGCTGCTTTCTCACTGTCACCCCTGCTAGACTGTAAGCTCCTTGAACGTGAGAATAGAGCCTGGCACGTAAACAAACGGTCTGTTAAGGGATGGGGCATGAGTGTTTGGCTGGCTGCACGGGTGAGTGGTTGGATTGATGAACAAACCTTCTACCTGAGAGATGTTCAGATAAGGATTTGGGGTGTCTGTGAACAGGCTGAGTGTTGTTGTGGGATTGATCATGGGGATACAGCCTGCTCAGAAGTAGCCCACGTGTTTCTGGCTACCTGCACTCTCTTTAGAGAAGGGAGTCTTTGACCTTCCAGACCCTGACCACTTTGGTTAAAGTGTGATGGGACAACACCTGAGGCTGGACAAGCCTCTTGGACCCTTGACAGAAATAAATTACAGATACGCTTTCATCCCCTGTGCAGGACTTAGGAGCTGGATCAGATGGAATTTGAGTCCTGCTGATGTCACTGGTTATGTGATCCAGGGCAAGTTGCTTAATCACTCAGAGCTCCATGTTTGTTACCTATAATGAAAGACTAATATCTCTAGCTTTGTGCTGTGCTAAGAAGAGGTAGTAAATTTAAAGCCCTTCGCATAGGGTTTTGCAGTTAGTAAGTGCTCGCCTTAATCCCTATCCTGGGGTAGAGACAATTTGTTAAAAGTAGCCCGGTGCTCACCTGAGCATCCTCGGCCTCTCTGGCTTTGACAGTACTGACCTCGAAAGGTTGTGCATGGGTTAGAGATGGTCTGTGCTGAGTTCCTGGCACACAGTAGGACTAGCATAGAATAACCAAGCATTGGCTACAAAAAAAAAAAAAAAAATGAGTGACCCAGACTGTAACTGCCATGGACAGATTGAAAGTGCGTGAGCTTGGTGTGGGCCGGAACTCCAGACTGGATCAGGTTGGGCTGTGATAACTGAGTGTTACTTAGCTAGGTACAAGGAAGAGGGAAGGATTCTCCGGGCAGGAATGAACACAGTGAGGAGGCCTGGCAGCCATTATACATCCTTCCTTTCTTCTTTGTCTTTTGTGTCAGGTCCTTAAAACTTCACGAGGGATCTTGCCAGTAGCCACCGCTGCGGCAGGTGACGGCCTGAGCTTGGCGGTGTGGTGTTCATTTGTCCTTCAGTCTCACTCTTCTCCTATTGTTTATTTAGAGCAGAGCCTGAAAGGTAACCAGTTATCTTCCCCATCCCAGGGGAACTGTCCTATTTAAGTGTGGGGAAAAGAAGAAACCAACTCCTGTCTCCATTTTTCTCCGGACACTTCCTTCATCAAATTTAGCAATCGATTCAAGTGAGTAAGCCTACTTTTGGGCTTCCTAGAGACTTTGGCCGCATTTGTTTCAGGCTTTTATACAAATCTGTAGACTGCTCAGGGTGGGTTGCAGCTTTTGAGTTCATTGTCCTCCTGGGCCCCTCCTGGGCCTTGGGGTCAGTGCTCAGGGCTTGGAGTCTGTCAGCACAGGCCGAGCTGGTTTTCCAGGACAGAAACTTCCTGTCCTCCCACCTCCACACTTTAAACTTTTCGTTTTGTATTGGGGTATAGCAGAGTATCACTGATGTGATGGTTCCAGGTGAACAGCAAAGGGACTCAGACACACACATACATGTATCTCTTCTCTCCTAAACACCCCCTCCCATCCAGGCTGGCACATAGTATTGAGCAGAGTTCCATGTGCTACACAATAGCAGGTCAGGAACGTCTGGCACGTGACCTGGCTCAGACCAGACTCCCCAAGGATGTCAGTGGCCTGGCCCTTGTTCCTGGACTGTTTATTTGGTCATTTAGGTATGGTGAGCAGGGAGGGCTTCTCCGGTGGAACTGTGACAGCAGGGCTGTGTCTACCATCAGGACCAAGGTCCAGGGGGCCCCTTCAAGCTATGTGTGGTTCCTTTTTTTTTTTTTTTAAAGATTTATTTATTTATTTTGGGTGGGGGTCGGGTTGGGGAGGGAGGGGAGCAGGCGGGCCACTTCCATTGGTCTTTCATTTCTCTATTTTCATCCATCTTTGTTCTTTGGCTCCTACAGGCCTCCCATCGCGGTGGCGTCTGTCATTGCAGAGCTCCGGCTCTGGGCGCATGCACTCCAGAGCTCTGGCTCGGTGATTGGACACATCAGTCCAGCTGCTCCGCGGCACGTGGGATCTTCCCAGGCCAGGGCTCGAACCGGCGCCTCTTGCACTGCAAGGCGGTGTCCTTACCCACTGGACCACCAGGGGAAGCCCATGGTTCCTTTTCTTGCCCGGGTCTTCGTATGAGATTCCTCATGTGTGTAACACTAAGATGGAAGTCAATGTTATTTGCTATTTTCTGGTGAGATAAAAGATTTTAAAATAATAATCAGTATCAACTGCTTGGCCTGATGTTGCTATTTTGTGCCAGGGTCCTTCATCAAATTTAGCAATCGATTCAAGTGAGTAAGCCTACTTTTGGGCTTCCTAGAGACTTTGCGCATTTGTTTCAGGCTTTTATACAAATCTGTAGACTGCTCAGGGTGGGTTGCAGCTTTTGAGTTCATTGTCCTCCTGGGCCCCTCCTGGGCCTTGGGGTCAGTGCTCAGGGCTTGGAGTCTGTCAGCACAGGCCGAGCTGGTTTTCCAGGACAGAAACTTCCTGTCCTCCCACCTCCACACTTTAAACTTTTCGCTTTGTATTGGGGTATAGCAGAGTATCACTGATGTGATGGTTCCAGGTGAACAGCAAAGGGACTCAGACACACACATACATGTATCTCTTCTCTCCTAAACACCCCCTCCCATCCAGGCTGGCACATAGTATTGAGCAGAGTTCCATGTGCTACACAATAGCAGGTCAGGAACGTCTGGCACGTGACCTGGCTCAGACCAGACTCCCCAAGGATGTCAGTGGCCTGGCCCTTGTTCCTGGACTGTTTATTTGGTCATTTAGGTATGGTGAGCAGGGAGGGCTTCTCCGGTGGAACTGTGACAGCAGGGCTGTGTCTACCATCAGGACCAAGGTCCAGGGGGCCCCTTCAAGCTATGTGTGGTTCCTTTTTTTTTTTTTTTAAAGATTTATTTATTTATTTTGGGTGGGGGTCGGGTTGGGGAGGGAGGGGAGCAGGCGGGCCACTTCCATTGGTCTTTCATTTCTCTATTTTCATCCATCTTTGTTCTTTGGCTCCTACAGGCCTCCCATCGCGGTGGCGTCTGTCATTGCAGAGCTCCGGCTCTGGGCGCATGCACTCCAGAGCTCTGGCTCGGTGATTGGACACATCAGTCCAGCTGCTCCGCGGCACGTGGGATCTTCCCAGGCCAGGGCTCGAACCGGCGCCTCTTGCACTGCAAGGCGGTGTCCTTACCCACTGGACCACCAGGGGAAGCCCATGGTTCCTTTTCTTGCCCCGGGGCTTCGTATGAGATTCCTCAGGTGTGTAACACTAAGATGGAAGTCAATGTTATTTGCTATTTTCTGGTGAGATAAAAGATTTTAAAATAATAATCAGTATCAACTGCTTGGCCTGATGTGTTAGCTTCCAGGTTTCTGTGAAGGACAATAATGAGATAAAAGGATTCTCAGCCTGAGGTGTGTGCTCTTCCCACTTGCAGGGGAGAACGAGGATTTTCTCGAAGCAGACATGAAACATTGCCGTCATGGGCTGCAGATGGATTGGAGGGGGGTGTCCAGTCCCTGCTAGTGATGGGCATAGCCCCTTGTGTCAAGGATCACGTTTGGTTGCCAGTAATAGAACAGCGTAACTTAGGGTGGCACAGTCAAACTGGGTTTTACTTTTCTCGCTAATAGGAATCCACAGTTGGTTCTGGCTTGTACAGTAGCTCCATGGTGCTGTCAGGGACCCAGGCTCTTTCTCACTTTCTACCCAGGTTTTGACGGGTGTCTTTCATCCTAATTTTTGTCACCTTGCAATCCAGTCTAAGTTCTAGGTGGGAAGAAGGGAGAGGTTAGCAAAGAAGGGAAAGGTTAGCTAAGCCAGATAAGCCTTCCTTCTTTTAAAAGCTTTCCTGGAAGACCCATCCAACAATTTCTGGGGACATCTTATTGGCCAGATTTATGTTACGTGATTGCCCGCAGCTCCAAAGGGGGTTAGGAAAGGTGAGTTTTTTGTTGGGTACATGACCGCTTTGAAAAAATGGGGTCAAGGAAGAAGGAAGGAAAAGATGTTGGAAGCCTGTACCTTTGTATTTGAGGACATGCAGGGGGCTAGACCCGGTGGGGTGCTCTGTCTGTGCACTGTCTCCTTTAATCCCCATAACAACCCAAGGAGGTAGGGGCTGTTGCACCCATTTTCAGATGGAAAAAGGGATCCTAAGACCAGGGGAGTTCAGGAGTTGTCTTGCCGGCGCCTCTTGCACTGCATCCGGCACGTGGGATCTTCCCAGGCCAGGGATCAAACCGGCGCCCCTTGCACTGCAAGGCGGTGTCCTTACCCACTGGACCACCAGGGGAAGCCCATGGTTCCTTTTCTTGCCCGGGTCTTCGTATGAGATTCCTCATGTGTGTAACACTAAGATGGAAGTCAATGTTATTTGCTATTTTCTGGTGAGATAAAAGATTTTAAAATAATAATCAGTATCAACTGCTTGGCCTGATGTGTTAGCTTCCAGGTTTCTGTGAAGGACAATAATGAGATAAAAGGATTCTCAGCCTGAGGTGTGTGCTCTTCCCACTTGCAGGGGAGAACGAGGATTTTCTCGAAGCAGACATGAAACATTGCCGTCATGGGCTGCAGATGGATTGGAGGGGGGTGTCCAGTCCCTGCTAGTGATGGGCATAGCCCCTTGTGTCAAGGATCACGTTTGGTTGCCAGTAATAGAACAGCGTAACTTAGGGTGGCACAGTCAAACTGGGTTTTACTTTTCTCGCTAATAGGAATCCACAGTTGGTTCTGGCTTGTACAGTAGCTCCATGGTGCTGTCAGGGACCCAGGCTCTTTCTCACTTTCTACCCAGGTTTTGACGGGTGTCTTTCATCCTAATTTTTGTCACCTTGCAATCCAGTCTAAGTTCTAGGTGGGAAGAAGGGAGAGGTTAGCAAAGAAGGGAAAGGTTAGCTAAGCCAGATAAGCCTTCCTTCTTTTAAAAGCTTTCCTGGAAGACCCATCCAACAATTTCTGGGGACATCTTATTGGCCAGATTTATGTTACGTGATTGCCCGCAGCTCCAAAGGGGGTTAGGAAAGGTGAGTTTTTTGTTGGGTACATTACCGCTTTGAAAAAATGGGGGCAAGGAAGAAGGAAGGAAAAGATGTTGGAAGCCTGTACCTTTGTATTTGAGGACATGCAGGGGGCTAGACCCGGTGGGGTGCTCTGTCTGTGCACTGTCTCCTTTAATCCTCATAACAACCCAAGGAGGTAGGGGCTGTTGCACCCATTTTTCAGATGAGGAACCTAAGACCAGAGAGTTCAGGGAGTTTCTTAAGGTCACCCAGCTGGAGCCAGTCCTTGAGTCCGAGGCTTACAGGAACTACCCTATGGCCTCTGAGTTTGTCATGCTTGAGAAGTGACACGTATGACCACCATGGTCGCCAAATACCAGGAGCCCCTTGTGGTTTTGAACAATCAAATACCGGGCGCTCGCAGTGGCAGGAATGACCTGCGCAGGAAAGGCCTCTGCCGTCCCAGCTGAACTTCTCTGCCCTGCCCGGCCGACTTCTCCGAATGACACTGTCACTGCTTCCTTCTTTCCTACCACTGCTAAATCGAGCGCTGCCCATCTTGTGGGTGACAGCTCTCCTGATTTGAGAGGTCATGTGTCACGTTGTGGGGAATGCAAGGAAACAAGAAGAAGACCAGAAGACTCTTTTGCCTTAAATCCTGTAACTTAGTAACTTAAGTGTTTGAGTCAGGTAGGATGGGGTAGTCGGGAACATTCTCTTCTCCTTTCTTTTTTTTTCCCCTGGAGTTTTATTTGGGCAGAGCTGGGGCCAGAGAGGGTTCACACCTGAAAGAAGGTGTTGGGCCTCTTGGTGGTGAAGCATGGCTTGTGCTGACGATGGAGCACCCGGTGGGGCAGCGGGAACTTGATCTTGGAGTCATGGAACTGCTTGACCGCCGGTCGGCTGCACTTGCTGGCGGTGATCTCCTCCACCTTCATGATCTGAATCGAGTGGGCCCGGGCTTGGTGCCAGGCGCCCGTGTCTCGGCAGCTCTGGGTGATGGCACCCGCTGTGTTCAGGTCTCGGTACTCCCAGTATATGTTGTGGATGCCTCTGTGGGAGTCACAGCGTAGCCAGATGCCAAAGTTCTCCACCCGCTGAGGGGATTTCTCAAACACCTGTCCACAGTAGACAGTTTCCCCCGAAGACTTCAAAGTACCAGAAGCAGGACTTGGCAACAACATGATTAGGCGCAAAAATTCTCATGCAGTAGAGGGGTAGCGTGCGGCACTTGGCAGGCAGCACCCCACCACCTTATACTCTTGAAGCTTTCCCGAGGCCTTCATGGCGCTCTGTCTCTTCTCCTTTCTTACCTGCCGCCATAGCCTGAACACTTGGGGCGCAAAGACCTCTTATCTTAGGTAAGGCCCAGCAGCTGTGGAAATGGGAGCTGTTCACAACCCCGAGCCTCAGGGCCGGGTAGCAAGCAGACTACCTTTCTTTTAGGCACCCTCTGAAGGTTGTTTTGCAGTAAATGCTGGGTTGTCTGGCTCAGACAGCAGAGGCTCTTTGCTATACTATGGGAACTTTCTTCTGACCCCAAGTGCTAGTCCCAGGGGGGCTGTATAGGTTCTCAGTAAAGACATGGAGGTTGACTGGTAAAGAAAGAAAAGTCTGGGCTTCCCTGGTAGCTCAGTGGTAAAGAGTTCGCCTGCCAATGCAGGAGACACGGGTTTGATCCCTGGTCTGGGAAGATCCCACATACTGCGGAGCAGCTATGCCCGTGAGCCACAACCACTGAACCTGTGCTCTAAAGCCTCAGAGCTGCAGCTATTGAGCCCTTTTGCCACAACTACTGAAGCCTGTGTGCCCTGGAGCCCGAGTTCTACAACGAAAGAAATCACCATAGCAACAAGTCTGCTCACCTCAACTAGAGAGTAGCCCCCATTCCCTGCAGATAGAGAGGAGCTTTCAGCACCAGTGAAAACCCAGAATGGCCCAAAATAAATAAATAAATGAAAAGGAAGAGAAGTCCTCATTATGGGTGAGACTTCTCTGGTGGTCCAGTGGATAGGACTCTGTGCTTTCACTGCTGAGGGTCCAGGTTCAATCACTGGTCAGGGAACTAAAATTCCACAAAGCCATGTGGTATAGCCAAAAAGGAAAAAAAAAATTGCTTTTGCTTAAAATGTAGGCCTGTGAGTAGTTCCTGTTTCTACTACTTGTGCTTACAGAACCACTGAACTTTAGGAATGGAAGGGTCCTTAGAGATCACCATTTAAATATGTCATTATAAAGAGATGTTATAGGACTCCTTCTACTGTGACTAACTGACCTGAAACTCAGACTAACTAGTCTAGTGAGAAACAAAATTTGACGTCCAGCCATGTCTGAGGATATATGATTTAGGTATGGCTAAATCTAGAAGTTCAGGCCAAGTGTTTAAGATTCTGTTTCTCTCCATCTGCTTTCCTTGGTGTTGCTTTCATTCTCAGATGCATGTGTGCTAAGTCACTTCAGTCATGTTCAACTCATTGTGACCCCGTGGACTGTAGCCCACCAGGCTCCTCTGTCCATGGAATTCTCCAGGCAAGAATACTGGAGTGGGTTGCTATGCCCTCCTCTAGGGGATCTTCCCGACCTAGGGATTGAACCTTCAACTGTTACATCTCTTGCATTAGCAAGTTGGTTCTTTACCACTAGGGCCAGCTGGCAAGCCCTATTCTCAGGCAGCTGCTTTCTATGCAGTTGACCAGCTCAAGACCAGCTCAGACTGAAGTCCCAGAGCTAACTCTGATTGGCCTGGGTTGGGTCACGTGATAGCCTTGAGCCAGTCACTGAGACTTGGAGCCTCGGCTTGACAGGAACCAGACGAGTCAGTAGGGCCTCAGCTACAAGGACTGAGAGTGAGAAAGGGTGATCCACAAATGAAAATGGAAACTTAGCAGAGGAAGTGGTGGGAGATAGGGGGAAAGATGTCCCCTCATGATGGATAGAGGAGGTCCAAAGAAACTTTTTTTTACACCCAAAAGCTTTGGGTATTCATGGAAAAGTAACGAGTACATGGGGCTTCCCGAGTGGTGCAGTGATAATGAACCTGCCTACTAATTGCAGGAGAGGCGGGTGTGATCCCTGGGCTGGTAAGATCCCCTGGAGTAGGAAATGGCAACCTACTCCAGTATTCTTGCCTGGAAAGTTCCACAGATTGAGGAGTTGGGTGGGCCACAGCCCATGGGGTATAGCCAAAAAGGAAAAAAAAAATTGCTTTTGCTTAAAATGTAGGCCTGTGAGTAGTTCCTGTTTCTACTACTTGTGCTTACAGAACCACTGAACTTTAGGAATGGAAGGGTCCTTAGAGATCACCATTTAAATATGTCATTATAAAGAGATGTTATAGGACTCCTTCTACTGTGACTAACTGACCTGAAACTCAGACTAACTAGTCTAGTGAGAAACAAAATTTGACGTCCAGCCATGTCTGAGGATATATGATTTAGGTATGGCTAAATCTAGAAGTTCAGGCCAAGTGTTTAAGATTCTGTTTCTCTCCATCTGCTTTCCTTGGTGTTGCTTTCATTCTCAGATGCATGTGTGCTAAGTCACTTCAGTCATGTTCAACTCATTGTGACCCCGTGGACTGTAGCCCACCAGGCTCCTCTGTCCATGGAATTCTCCAGGCAAGAATACTGGAGTGGGTTGCTATGCCCTCCTCTAGGGGATCTTCCCGACCTAGGGATTGAACCTTCAACTGTTACATCTCTTGCATTAGCAAGTTGGTTCTTTACCACTAGGGCCAGCTGGCAAGCCCTATTCTCAGGCAGCTGCTTTCTATGCAGTTGACCAGCTCAAGACCAGCTCAGACTGAAGTCCCAGAGCTAACTCTGATTGGCCTGGGTTGGGTCACGTGATAGCCTTGAGCCAGTCACTGAGACTTGGAGCCTCGGCTTGACAGGAACCAGACGAGTCAGTAGGGCCTCAGCTACAAGGACTGAGAGTGAGAAAGGGTGATCCACAAATGAAAATGGAAACTTAGCAGAGGAAGTGGTGGGAGATAGGGGGAAAGATGTCCCCTCATGATGGATAGAGGAGGTCCAAAGAAACTTTTTTTTACACCCAAAAGCTTTGGGTATTCATGGAAAAGTAACGAGTACATGGGGCTTCCCGAGTGGTGCAGTGATAATGAACCTGCCTACTAATTGCAGGAGAGGCGGGTGTGATCCCTGGGCTGGTAAGATCCCCTGGAGTAGGAAATGGCAACCTACTCCAGTATTCTTGCCTGGAAAGTTCCACAGATTGAGGAGTTGGGTGGGCCACAGCCCATGGGGTTGTAAATCATTAGACACGACTAAGCACAGCACCCAAGGAATACGTGGACGTGAGGAATGAGATTGCTTTTCGCAGTTTCTATGCCTACTTGGTAAGCCTGACGGGCTAGCACACCAGAAGAAGTAGACCTGTGTCAGGGGTTGTATTTTCACTTTATATTGACATTTTAACCGGCTCCCTGACTGGATGGATTTTGCCTTGAGTCTGTGCTGATTACTGATAGCTGATAATCCATCTGAGGTTGTTGCAAGGACTCATAAGGTCTGGCCATCGAGATATAAATGCAGCAGCACTTCTGTTGCTGGTTCTTCTGTTGAAATGGAGGAACCTCAGACTTGGCCATTTCGAGAAGTAATGGATGTCAAGGCCAGGACCTTTTTACCAAGAAGTATAAATCGGCTGGCTGCCTCTCCAAGTGCTAAGTCACTTTAGTCGTGTTTGATTCTTTACGACCCTGTGGACTGTAGCCTGCCAGGCTTTTCTGTGTGTGGGACTCTAGGTGAGACTGCTAGAGTGGGTTGCCATTTCCTTCTCCAGGGCGTCTTCCTGACCCAGGGATCACACCTGTGTCTCTCTCGTGTCTCCAGCATTGGCGGCTGGATTCTTTACCCTTGAAGCCACCTAGGAAGACCGCTCGGGTTCCTGGTAATTTTCTGGTCCTTCTGAGCTAGGTAGGAGTGTATGCCCTTGCCTCCTCAGTCTAAATTCTGCTAAGCTTATGGAACTAGACATAACTAGGACCCAAGGAGTGGAGAGAAAAGCAGCTTCCAGTGGGAGATGGGCCCTGAAAGAGGTTCTCTTCTGTGTGTCTCAGAAGCTCTTTAAACCTCAGTTCACAGCCTCGCCTGTCACCACTACCCCATTCTGTACGGTTTCCAGGTTTGCATGTGTGCAGATCGTGGACCCACAGATGGACAGGCCAGAGAGAGCAGTGGCTGCCGCCCTTGGGCTCTGCAGTCTGCCTGGAATTAAGCCCTGGGGCCTCTCTTTTCCAGCAGGATGGTCTTTGGAAAATCATTTATCTTCTCTGTGCCTCAGTTTCCTTATCTCTGAAATCCGACTCCAGAAAATTGTTGTTGTGTGTTAGGTCAGTGTTCTTAATTCCTGTTTGAACAGCTCCTTGGCAAGATAAATGGTCATATAAAGAGATTACTAGACTGATTCCGCTCACCATCTTGGAAAACTGTTAATTACTCTGCTCATTGTTCTTTGGGCTATGTTGGAGGCCAGAGGAGGAGACCTGGGCTCCGGAGCCTTCTATCCAAGCTGACCTGCCCCTGAGAGTCAGGTGGACAAACAGCAAAAGGTCAAGGCATGAGAATGTCATTTATACCACATACCATTTATTTGTTCAGTGGTGTTTACAGAGCTCCTCTTCTGTACCATCATTACGTGGATGTTCCGGGCATGTGATGAATGCCCAGCAGGGCCTCAGGCCTGAAGGAACTTGTAGTCTACTTGGACACTCGATGAGTAAACACGCAGTTGTGGTCCCGTGTGATTAGTGTGACAGTGGAGTCAGCTAAGATCCTGATCTCGACTGGGAGTGTGTTTAGGGTGACTTCCTGGAGGAGGTGACATTTAAGCCAGATCCCCGAGGGCTTCCCAAGTCTCTCAGTGGTAAAGAATCTGCCTGCAATGTGGGAGATTTGTGTTGGGAAGATCCCCTGGAGGAGAGCATGGCGACCCACTCCAGTGTTCTTGCCTGGAGAATCTCATGGACAGAGGAGCCTGGCGGGCTGCAGTCTGTGGGGTTGCAAAGAGTTGGACACAACTGACTGACTAACATTTTCACTTTAGTGGTTTCAGACCTACAAGTGATTAGTGTGACCATGGAGCTAGCCAAGATCTGCACCTGGGCTGGGAGTTGTGTGTAGGGTGGCTTCCTGGAAGAGGTGACATTTAAACCAGATCCCAGAAGAGTATAAGTTAGGTCGGCTGAGTAAGGCAACGGGCACAAAAGGGGTTCCAGGCAGAGGGAAGGGCTCACGCAGAGGCCTGGAGGTAATTGGAGTGTACAGTGTGTTCTTTTGGGGGGGGGTCTTGGCTGGGGATTCCAGTCTGGGTTGGGCTGATCATGCTGCTGTCATTGCAGGGACACGGAGAAGGTGGAGCGGCAGGCGGTCCCCCAAGCCAACCATGCAGAGTCCTGTCGAGAGTGTGGCCGCATGGGACCTGGACACGCGAGGGATTGTCCTCTCCGCAGCCACGAGGATTCCTTCGGATTCGAGAGGCGCGAGCAGGAGGAAGACCGGTACCGCTCCCAGAGGGACCCGCTGGAGGGCAAGCGGGACAGGAGCAAGGCCAGGTCTCCGTACTCCCAAGTCGAAGAGGATGCCTTGTTCGTGGAATTGCCCAGCGGCCCGAGAGGCCAGCAGGCTCAGCCCCAGCGGGCAGAGAGGAATGGAGTGCTGCCCGCCACAGCTGGCCCAGGAGAGCAGAATGGGACTGCCGGGTACCAGCGGGTCTTTCCGTCCAGAACCCACCCTGAGAAGCACAGCCAGAGGAAGGGCAGCCTGGCCCAGGTGGAGCAGTGGGCAAAGGCCCAGAAGGGGGACGGCAGGAGGTCAGTAGCAGATTCAGGACGGCTGCTGCTAGTAACAATGTCGTAACAGTTGCTATCACTTCCCCAGTCCAGGCTGGGTACATGCTGGCCTTAAACTCTCTACCCATGTTATCACCATGAAGCCCTGCCACAGCCTTGCAGGAAGGGTGATAGCCTCATTTCCAAACAGAGAAACTGGGACTTGGAGAGAACGTGGCTGGGGCACACCAGCAAGTGGCCGAGGCAGAGTTCAGAGCCCGTCCGTGAGCCTCCCAAGCTCACATAAGACTATATCCAGGGTGGGGGTTCCCCATGCCCCAGGAAGGGTGCCCTGAGATGGTCAGCTGCTCCGCGGCACGTTGGATCTTCCCAGGCCAGGGATTGAACCGGTGCCCCTTGCAGTGCAAGGCGGTGTCCTTACCCACTGGAACACCAGGGGAAGCCCCTGATCTCCCTCTTTACGTAGCTACTTCTCTGCATCTGGGACATATTTGTAGCAATGAGAGTAAATACAGATCCTTTTTAATTTCAGGCACGTAAGGAAATACTCAGGCACTGTTGACATTAAGCTTTTTTATATCCATTCCTTCAAGAAGTGGTTTTAATTATTTAGAGGAAAGGCATCTCTGGCTATTTGCAAAGCACTGTCTGTGTTTTATCATTTTAGATTCATTAGGACACATATATGAATGTGCAGAATTAGGTCACTTAGCTGCCCCATCATCCTTCAAAGCTACTGTGTATCGTCCTCACTGTGAAGATAGCAGGTCCCCCTCACCATCTTCAGGCTTCTAAAACAAGCCTGGGGCTAGAGACGAGACAGCAACGTCGTGGTGCATTCAGAAAGCCTGCCAAGGGCCCGAGGGGTCCCAGTGGGTCTGTCAGAGTGGAGGCTGAGTCTGCCCCAGTCCAGACGCAAGTGGCACACTCCACTCTCCTTGTGGTGAGGCCCAGTTTCCAGCTGTGGCTCTGTAGGTGCTGGTGCCCTCAGGGGAATAGCCTCGGCTTCTTTCTGGGTGGGCCAGGGTTGGGGGGAGGTGTTGTATACATGTATGTGTGTTGTGTGCCCATGTAACTTCTTTTTTTTTTTTTAATATTTATTTATTTTTTTTTTTAGGGAGGGGCGTGTGGGGAGGGAGGGGGTCAGGGGGACCACTTCTCTTGGTCTTTCATTTATCTATTTTCATCCATCTTTGTTCTTTGACCTGTGTGGGCCTCCCATCACAGTGGCCTCTGTTGTCGCAGAGCACCGGCTCTGGGTGCATGTGCTCCAGAGTTCCGGCTTGGTAATTGGACACATGGGTCCAGCCGCTCTGCAGCACGTGGGATCTTCCCAGGCGAGGGATCGAACCGGCGCCCCTTGCACTGCAAGGCGGTCTCCTTACCCACTGGACCACCAGGAAAGTCCCCCATGTAACTTCTGTAACCTGGCTCGGGGGGCTGTTGTGAGGTTAGAGGGTGGGGAACTCACAGTGGAAACTCCCTCAGCAGCTGGTAGACTTTGCTGGGGGTCAGACAAGGAGAAGGACGGCCCTTGGTGTTGTAGCTGAGATACCTTCCCATTCCCGCCTGACACAGGCCAGGCCAGATTTCTGTGTCATTTTGAAAACAGCCGCTGCCCTGGAACACAGAAGGGGAGAGCTGATGTCCTTGGTGCTGGGCTCGGCAGACCTCCTAGGAGGTCATTCTGAGTGAGATTGGAAAGCTGGCAGGGGTTGGTTCACGCAGGTCCTCCTACTCCAAGGTAAGGAATTTGGATTTCATTTGAAAAAGCTGCAGGGAGGTTGGGAACAGGTAGATGGTATGATCTGATTCTCAAAGGAGATCAGAGCTGAGGGAAGAGGCTGTGGCAGTCGTCCAGCCTGGTGACAGCCTTGTGACAATGGAAGCAGAAATAGATTGGAGGTACATTTTGGAGGCTGAAACAGAAAAGCCCGTCCATGAATTGGATGTAAAGGATAAGAGGAGAAAGAGAGGAACCGAGATGAGTGATCAAAGTTTAACCTGAACAATTGGGTGGTTGCTGAGATAAGAGAGGAACCGAAGAGTGATCAGGATTTCCAGCTGTGGCTCTGTAGGTGCTGGTGCCCTCAGGGGAATAGCCTCGGCTTCTTTCTGGGTGGGCCAGGGTTGGGGGGAGGTGTTGTATACATGTATGTGTGTTGTGTGCCCATGTAACTTCTTTTTTTTTTTTTAATATTTATTTATTTTTTTTAGGGAGGCATGTGGGGAGGGAGGGGGTCAGGGGGACCACTTCTCTTGGTCTTTCATTTATCTATTTTCATCCATCTTTGTTCTTTGACCTGTGTGGGCCTCCCATCACAGTGGCCTCTGTTGTCGCAGAGCACCGGCTCTGGGTGCATGTGCTCCAGAGTTCCGGCTTGGTAATTGGACACATGGGTCCAGCCGCTCTGCAGCACGTGGGATCTTCCCAGGCGAGGGATCGAACCGGCGCCCCTTGCACTGCAAGGCGGTCTCCTTACCCACTGGACCACCAGGAAAGTCCCCCATGTAACTTCTGTAACCTGGCTCGGGGGGCTGTTGTGAGGTTAGAGGGTGGGGAACTCACAGTGGAAACTCCCTCAGCAGCTGGTAGACTTTGCTGGGGGTCAGACAAGGAGAAGGACGGCCCTTGGTGTTGTAGCTGAGATACCTTCCCATTCCCGCCTGACACAGGCCAGGCCAGATTTCTGTGTCATTTTGAAAACAGCCGCTGCCCTGGAACACAGAAGGGGAGAGCTGATGTCCTTGGTGCTGGGCTCGGCAGACCTCCTAGGAGGTCATTCTGAGTGAGATTGGAAAGCTGGCAGGGGTTGGTTCACGCAGGTCCTCCTACTCCAAGGTAAGGAATTTGGATTTCATTTGAAAAAGCTGCAGGGAGGTTGGGAACAGGTAGATGGTATGATCTGATTCTCAAAGGAGATCAGAGCTGAGGGAAGAGGCTGTGGCAGTCGTCCAGCCTGGTGACAGCCTTGTGACAATGGAAGCAGAAATAGATTGGAGGTACATTTTGGAGGCTGAAACAGAAAAGCCCGTCCATGAATTGGATGTAAAGGATAAGAGGAGAAAGAGAGGAACCGAGATGAGTGATCAAAGTTTAACCTGAACAATTGGGTGGTTGCTGAGATGGGGAAGGCTTAGGAACAAGTCTGGGGGCAAATCGGGATTTCCGTTTTAGAAGTTTAAGTTTGAGAACCTGTTAGCTGTCAGTGGGGGAGACGTCAGGGAGGCAGGTGGATGTGGTCGTGGTGTGGAGGTGCAGCATTGGGTTAGGACATGCTGACTGAGTGCCTAAGTGATAGTCCAGCCCTTGGGTGTTACAACAGAAGGGGGCCCCAGTGGAGGAGACTATGTGCCTGAGAGAAGCTACTCATGGTTAGTTTAGCTGTTTCCTCTTATTCTATAACAGCTCTTGGGAATTGAAGTGAGTGAGGTAAAAGCAACAAAAAACCAAAAACAGATGGGAGGGGCATGGCTTTGGCCCTAACAAGTCTGAATTTCCTAATGAAGAGTCTAAATTTAATCCTGAAGGCCTGCAGAAGCCATTGATGGACTTAAAACGGAGCATGGTATGGTAGTTTCTAATATTTGGGACAATGGTTTGAAGGGTATTGGCAGGGAAGAGAGATCATGATAGCTGGGGAGAATTTTAAGACTGGGTAATCTCACTGGAAAAGACCCTGATACTGGG
The DNA here is from genome assembly GCA_022376925.1 of Tragulus kanchil. NCBI lineage: Eukaryota > Metazoa > Chordata > Mammalia > Artiodactyla > Tragulidae > Tragulus > Tragulus kanchil. The sequence continues at coordinate 103,664,266 of JAIOJX010000006.1, read as the reverse complement.
AAAGATTGAGGGCAAGAGAAGGGGGTGACAGAGGATGAGATGGTTGGTTGGCATCACGGACTCCATGGAGATGAGTTTGTGCAAACTGAGGAAAATAATGAAGAACAGGGAAGCCTGATGTGCTGCAGTTCATGGGGCTGTAAAGCATCAAAGACGACTTAGCATCTGAACAAGGGCAACAACAAATCCTCACCCAATCCCAGTTCTAACACAGCAGGTCCATGTACATGGCGAAGAAATTTCCCAGGGATTCTGAGGTACTCCCATCTAAAATGAGACTACTCCTTGTTTAAAGATTTTTTATTATTATTAAAGTAATACCTGTATATAGTTTTAAGAGTTTAAGTAGCTTGATCCCATCCATGAGCCTGGCGAGCTACAGCCCACATGGTTGCAAAGTATTGGACATGACTGAGCCACTGAGCATGCCCACATGACCCATCATCCCAGCTCCTGGTTCCAGCACCTTTAAAGCAATTACATTCAATTTTTAGTAGATTTCTGTATTTGTCTCTGCATTTCTGAGTAAGATACTTTTACTGCTATTTCTTGATTGGGGGCTTAGGAACAAGTCTGGGGCAAATCGGGATTTCCGTTTTAGAAGTTTAAGTTTGAGAACCTGTTAGCTGTCAGTGGGGGAGACGTCAGGGAGGCAGGTGGATGTGGTCGTGGTGTGGAGGTGCAGCATTGGGTTAGGACATGCTGACTGAGTGCCTAAGTGATAGTCCAGCCCTTGGGTGTTACAACAGAAGGGGGCCCCAGTGGAGGAGACTATGTGCCTGAGAGAAGCTACTCATGGTTAGTTTAGCTGTTTCCTCTTATTCTATAACAGCTCTTGGGAATTGAAGTGAGTGAGGTAAAAGCAACAAAAAACCAAAAACAGATGGGAGGTGCATGGCTTTGGCCCTAACAAGTCTGAATTTCCTAATGAAGAGTCTAAATTTAATCCTGAAGGCCTGCAGAAGCCATTGATGGACTTAAACGGAGCATGGTATGGTAGTTTCTAATATTTGGGACAATGGTTTGAAGGGTATTGGCAGGGAAGAGAGATCATGATAGCTGGGGAGAATTTTAAGACTGGGTAATCTCACTGGAAAAGACCCTGATACTGGGAAAGATTGAGGGCAAGAGAAGGGGGTGACAGAGGATGAGATGGTTGGTTGGCATCACGGACTCCATGGAGATGAGTTTGTGCAAACTGAGGAAAATAATGAAGAACAGGGAAGCCTGATGTGCTGCAGTTCATGGGGCTGTAAAGCATCAAAGACGACTTAGCATCTGAACAAGGGCAACAACAAATCCTCACCCAATCCCAGTTCTAACACAGCAGGTCCATGTACATGGCGAAGAAATTTCCCAGGGGATTCTGAGGTACTCCCATCTAAAATGAGACTACTCCTTGTTTAAAGATTTTTTATTATTATTAAAGTAATACCTGTATATAGTTTTAAGAGTTTAAGTAGCTTGATCCCATCCATGAGCCTGGCGAGCTACAGCCCACATGGTTGCAAAGTATTGGACATGACTGAGCCACTGAGCATGCCCACATGACCCATCATCCCAGCTCCTGGTTCCAGCACCTTTAAAGCAATTACATTCAATTTTTAGTAGATTTCTGTATTTGTCTCTGCATTTCTGAGTAAGATACTTTTACTGCTATTTCTTGATTTTTTTCAGTTTTAGTTTACTCTTGACATTCTACTCTAGAAGATAAAGATTTAAGTCTCTTATTCCCCACTCTACTTTTCTTTTTAAAGACATATTTGCTCTTATCCCAGCTTCATAATATAGTTATAATTTTTATTTAGATCACTAGTTAATTTTATATGATTATGTAATAAATATAAATATCCAAAGCTGGGCCATATAGTATACTATAATTAAATTTCACTTGTTGTACAATTTTTTATTTTCTGATGTTGATACTTTTCATGCTTGTGGTTTGCTCAGTCTTTTCTGTACCCATTACTGATTTATCAACAAATTCACAGCTAGATGTATAAGTTTCCCTTTATTCAGTACCCTCAAATAATCAGCAATCCATATAATACCAATCTGAAAAATAAGTGTCCTCCTATTTTCTTTCAGAAACCTAGATCTGCTCCCCGAAGACCAACCACTGTGTTAACAAAAATCTGTGTTCTTCTTCTTGTTATGTTTCACTTAGTACATCAATGAAGATATAGATATTTTAATGTATCTTGGCTGTCTTTCCATATTAGCACATACAGATGTAGGTTATTAATTTGAAATGGTACAGAATATTGCATTATATTCATCCATAGTGATCTTCATACCACTTCTCTGTTGATGGACAATTAGGTTGGTTGTTAATATTTGCAGTTACAAACTGTGCTGCAGTCAATATTCACGACCAGTTGTCTTTCCAAACAAGTGCAGGTATACCTGAAGCACAGATTCCTTGAAGCAGAATGACTAGGTCAGAGAATATATGTGATTTTTTATTTTGATTGATTTTGCAAAATTGACCTTCAACAATGCTATTTCAGTTTATACCCCACCAAAATGTCCCTGTTTCCTCACTGTCATATTATCTATGAAAATTATTTTTGAGTACTTACTTGCTCTGGGGACTGTATAGAAGCTGGTTAAGTGGAGAAGAGTCTGGAAGGAACATGATCAAGTATGAGGTGATCGTATTTGGGAAGGAGGAAGACCTCAACGAGAAAGCAGTGAAGTTGGTGAGGGCTGTGAGGAGGGGTGGATAGGATGAGCAGATGCTGAGGCTGGGTAGGGGTAGGGCTTGGTGAACTGATATATCCAGGGCTGGAAGGTCAGGAGGGCCACACGTGGAGCTGAGGTTAGCCTTCATGCTTGCCTTGGTTAATAGGTGGGTGTGGTGCTGTGCACGAGATGTGAGCATGGAAACGAGGAATGGACTTGGAGAGGAATGTGGTATCTGTGGAGGCAACAAGTAGGTTCCAGGGAATGTGGGTTCAAATTAGGGAGCGATTTGTTAAGTCATTGTCCTGGAAGTGGTAGATGATGCCCAGGGAGTAGCTGAGATCACCCAGGGTTGAACACTGAGAGCAGTGTTTCTTAATCCTGGCTGCACAGTTTGGTCATTTGAGACCCTATCCAAGAAATTTTGCTGTCTGGGGCAGGGTCAGGGCATCAGTCTGTTCTCAAGGCTTCCCAGGTGATACCAGTATATGAGAGAGGTTTGACATTTACCAAGGTCCATAGCCCCCGCCAGGAAATCTGATTCCGATGGTCCCAGTTTAAGCCTGACTATCTTCAAAACACTCCCGATCCCTGGTAATTCTAACATGTGCTCCGAGTTGAGACTGACTAGCTTAGAGGGAACAACAGCAGAGGACCTATGGCAGAACCCTGAGGATATCCAGCTCCCCAGAGGTGGGCAAAAGCAGAGACTGCACAGAGAAGTCTAGCAGAAGACAGAGGAGGAAACCAGAGGGTGGTGGTGGTGGGTGTTTCATCTGGAAGAAGTCCAGCCTGAGACTGTCTCCTGGCTATGGTGCTTTCGGCAGAGGCTGGGCGCCATGGAAGGAGAATCTGGAACGTCAGGGTCTCTGGCCTTGTGCTCAGTAGCAGAAACTTTTGGTTCCTCTGAGCTGCTTGGTGGGCCTTAGATAGATACATCTTCTTAACGGAGCTAGAGTTTTTGAAGTTAGGTCAGAGTCATGGGAGGGGAACTCATTTGGCTAGTGAGAAACCTTTGTGGCAAGGATGCAGACATGACTATAAAAGCGGTGTGGCTGCCATGCAGCTATAAGTTGTACTTGTGACGTGTGTCTGGCGGCCCACAGACCTAGGTGATTCTGCTACACATATTGGGGGCTGAGGGCACACTGGGGAGCTGAAGGATGAGAAGTGGTTGGGAAAGGTGTTGGGACTGTCCTTAGGATGTGAAGACATTCTTATCTAAGGGGCAGGGGGACGTGAGGTCTGTGGATGAAAAGAACTCATAGGCCTTGGAGGTCATTGCACACTCAGTGAGAGGGATCTCGGCTGAGTGGCAGAAGTGGGTTGAAAGGCATATGTGAGGGACTGAAGACGACCCTTTGAGAGGAAAGCTCTGGGTCAGCAGAGAGCTCAGTCATTGATTATTTCCTTGTATCTGGGAGGGAATAAACTGCATAATGCATATCAGAGTTATACTTTTTCCCTTAAAATTGTGTGTGGAATCTTACAGTCAAGTAAAGTAGATCTGGCTGCTTAATAAAGGAAGCACCTCTTTTGAAAATAAAACACTGCATAATGCCATAATTCCAGGGGCGTTATGACCTTTTTTCTGCCTTAAACAGGTGATACCAGTATATGAGAGAGGTTTGACATTTACCAAGGTCCATAGCCCCCGCCAGGAAATCTGATTCCGATGGTCCCAGTTTAAGCCTGACTATCTTCAAAACACTCCCGATCCCTGGTAATTCTAACATGTGCTCCGAGTTGAGACTGACTAGCTTAGAGGGAACAACAGCAGAGGACCTATGGCAGAACCCTGAGGATATCCAGCTCCCCAGAGGTGGGCAAAAGCAGAGACTGCACAGAGAAGTCTAGCAGAAGACAGAGGAGGAAACCAGAGGGTGGTGGTGGTGGGTGTTTCATCTGGAAGAAGTCCAGCCTGAGACTGTCTCCTGGCTATGGTGCTTTCGGCAGAGGCTGGGCGCCATGGAAGGAGAATCTGGAACGTCAGGGTCTCTGGCCTTGTGCTCAGTAGCAGAAACTTTTGGTTCCTCTGAGCTGCTTGGTGGGCCTTAGATAGATACATCTTCTTAACGGAGCTAGAGTTTTTGAAGTTAGGTCAGAGTCATGGGAGGGGAACTCATTTGGCTAGTGAGAAACCTTTGTGGCAAGGATGCAGACATGACTATAAAAGCGGTGTGGCTGCCATGCAGCTATAAGTTGTACTTGTGACGTGTGTCTGGCGGCCCACAGACCTAGGTGATTCTGCTACACATATTGGGGGCTGAGGGCACACTGGGGAGCTGAAGGATGAGAAGTGGTTGGGAAAGGTGTTGGGACTGTCCTTAGGATGTGAAGACATTCTTATCTAAGGGGCAGGGGGACGTGAGGTCTGTGGATGAAAAGAACTCATAGGCCTTGGAGGTCATTGCACACTCAGTGAGAGGGATCTCGGCTGAGTGGCAGAAGTGGGTTGAAAGGCATATGTGAGGGACTGAAGACGACCCTTTGAGAGGAAAGCTCTGGGTCAGCAGAGAGCTCAGTCATTGATTATTTCCTTGTATCTGGGAGGGAATAAACTGCATAATGCATATCAGAGTTATACTTTTTTTCCCCTTAAAATTGTGTGTGGAATCTTACAGTCAAGTAAAGTAGATCTGGCTGCTTAATAAAGGAAGCACCTCTTTTTGAAAATACAGAAGAGGCATATCCATGCTCTGTGTACAATGGAAACTGCTAATCTCATTACCTAGAGCATGTTAGACACGGCAGGGAGGGTTGTTTGAACTGTAGTATGATCTCCTATCCTATTCGAGACTCTAGACTGCACAAGGAATTATTGCTAACAGTTCTTTCCATACGTGGAGATGTGTATTATATTTCACTTTATTGAACTCATTTAGAATGGTGGTTTGCAAGGGCAGACTGATACAGCCTTCGAATCTTACCGCATTCTGTGAAGTGGTTTTGAAATTGTAGCCTTCCATTTTTTTCCCCGGTGTTTAATGCATCCTTGTAAAATAAAATGGCAGGGGTAGGGGTAGAGGCAGGGAGGTAGACGTTCCCATGAGGAACATGGTAAAACATGAAAGGCCTTCACCGTCAGTGTGGACACGCAGGTGAGGACTATCTGCTGGGAAAGCAGTTGGTTATGAGAACTGGTTTCATGTTTCGATATGACCATTTTAGAGGGGGTGCATCAGAATGTGTAGGTGCTGTTTGGAATAGAGAGGTCGTGGCACAGGATGGGTGTGAGGACAGAAAACCTGGAGCCTTCTCTTTGGGTAAGGCTGGGGTTGGGGGCTGGCAAATGGGTCTCCTCTTAGGACGGCTGCTCTGGGCTCCTCCCTGATCCCGGGGGACCTTTACCTCATCTTACAACCCTGTTTCCCTCCCTCCACCATCCATGAATTACCATGGTTTGATCTCTGGCACCAGAACTCACCATTGCATAGGGGTCTTTGGGGTCACCCCCCAAAGAGCCAGCAATAGGGAGATGGCAGGCTGTGCATGAGCAGAAGGCATGAGCTAGACGGTGAGCTGAGGGCTTTGGGGCCTGTGGTTGGGGGCAGGAACAGTGGAGGAGGCCCCGACCATCTGGACACCACAGGCAGGCATGAGGGTGGGCTGCAGAGCCAGACGGGAAGGGTGTGCGGAGGGGAGCAGGGCTGGCATGTGCTTTTGCAGAGTCTGAATTTTGAATTTTAGGTGGAGGGAACTGGTCAGAAAAGTCGTGAACTCCCCAGGGAAAACCTCCAGCCTGCACTCTGCCACTGCTGTGCCAGCTGCCGCGGGCGCTGCCCCTTCCTCAGACCCATTCCCCTCTGAGAAATCCACAGCAGACCTGCCACCTGGTGGCCAGGAGACAAGCGCGACAAGTCTGGGCTGAGGAGATCTAAAATTACCTTCCATAATTGCAAAGGTGGGCTTCCCTGGTCACTTGGGGGTTAAAGAATCCACCTGCCAGTGCAGGATTCGATCCCTGGGTAGGGAAGATCCCCTGGAGAAGGAAATGGCAATCCATTCCGGGATCCTTGCCAGGCAAATCCCATGAACAGAGGAACCTGGGGGACTGCAGTCCATGGGTTCAAAAAAGAGTCGGATGCCATTTGGCCACTCAACAAATTGCAAAGGAAACAGTAAAAGGGGAAAAGAAAGTCCACTATTTCTGTTATATGTGGGCCTTTTTTTTTTTTTTTTGGTCTTAACATGGGGCATGTGGAATCTTAGTTCCCCGACCAGGGATCAAATCTGCGCCCCCTGCACTGGAAGCTCAGAGGCTTAGCCGCTGGACCACCAGGGAAGTCCTAAAAGTCACCATTTTTGAATGACAACTGCTCATCCTCACCACAGTCTATTAAATGCTTCTTAGGAGCCCCATTTTACAGCAGGGAGGGTGAGAACATAAGATACTAGCCTGGGAGCGATACGAAACAGACCAGCACTTCTGCAACATCAGCCCCTGGAGGGCTTGTTAAAACTCCAGCGGGGACCTCACCCCCAGGGTTTCTGATTTCGGGTGGGGCCTGATAACCTGCTCCTCTAACAAGTCCCCAAGTGGTGCTGGGGCTGCTGGACTCTGCTGTGAGTAGTGCTGGCTTACAACAGGGTCTGGCACTTGGTAAGCACAATATAAATGTTTGTTAGATAAAACGGATAAAGACAGAGTCAGGAGTCCAAAAACCTGCCTCTAAAAAACTGTCCTTTTAACATCATGCTGCCTCTCAGGTTAGACGTTCAAGGCTTAATAAAACCCTCTCCTTGGCCCCCTGCCGAAGTTTTTTTTTTTTTTTTTTTTTCCAGAAAATAAGATGGCAGGTGGGTAGTGGTTTTCACAGTCCTATCCAGCTTTTTGTGTGCCGCAGTATTGTTGAAGGGCTGGTTATGCGTCAGGACATTCTGAGACCGTGGGCAACACTGCAGAATGTGGGACGCAGTTCCTGCCCCCTGAGGATTTACAGCTTGGCTGGGGAGAAGACAGCTTACAAGTAGGAAAAGGTTACATCAATGCAGGACCTTGGAAAAGTTACCATACAGTAACTAGGTCAGAGCAGGGGAGGGCTGCCTGAGGGCTGAGGCGTTGCAGAAGGCCACCGTGGAAGAGGCGTGTGTCCTGAAGAATGAGTGAGAGTTGGCGATGGGGCCAGGTGAGCCCACGCAGGCAGCCCATGCTGCTCTTGAAGCTGGAAGGGCACACCCCCTGGTGAAGGCACGGTCTGATCAGACGTGGAGCCTGCATTCTCTGCCAGTCTCGCTCATTCTTCAGGACAGCCTTAGAGGCAGGTAGTTCTGTCCTCAGGTGGTAGGTGAGGAAGCTGAGGCTCAGAGTGGTCAGGTAAGCTGCCTAGGGTCACACAGCCAGTGGATTCGAGTTGCCCAAGTGTTTTGGAGGCTGAGCAAGGTCAGGGTGAGGCAGGGGTGCTCCTGAGAGGGATTGCCTTCTTAAATGTTGGGGCTTTGAATGCCCAACTTGCCCTGATTTGATCCTGGCCCAGGTAGGAGGAACAGAATGTTGAGGGTTGAGGTCAGGTGCTAGAGAGCTGTGAAGGATTTAGATTCTTCTTCATAACCAGTAGGGAGCCATTGATGGTTTTGGAGCACAGGAGTGATTGGATCCAAGCAATTGACTATGTACATCAGGGAGACTAGGTGAGGAAGGTCTCTGAGTTGTCTGGGGGGCAGTAATTAATCTGGACCAGAGTATGAGGAAAGGAAGGAACCGATGCCCACGACTTCCTTTCAGAAACTCCAGAGCTTGGTGATACAGCACATCTTGGTGACCAGGAGAATCATGAGGCATTTCCTAGAGATACTCACACCCTTGGGAGGAGCTGAGTGAAGGCAAGAGAGAGAGAGAGGCAGGTTTAACGATGCTGCTCTTGAAGTCAAGGGCAGCCAAGTCGGCCTCAGAAGGGGGTTGATGGAGAAAGCATTTAGGAGTCCTCTGCTCAGGGAGGAAGTGACTGAAGTCCTGGACATCTGGGTGGAGTGCTCTTTGGGGATGAGACAGGGCTCCTTCAGGAGCTTGGCTTGGTGGCTTGCCTCGCTGTGTTTCCAGCCATGGTGCAGAGCCCTTGCCAGTGCCCTGACCTGTCCTCTCCTCTCTCCTCAGCCTCCCTCTGGACCAGACCCTTCCTCGCCAGGGTCCCAGCCAGCCTCTGTCCTTCCCGGAAAACTACCAGACCCTTCCGAGGAGCAGCCACCACCCGTCGGGGGGCTCTTCACCCCCTCCCCGCCACCTGCCGAGTGACTACAAGTATGCGCAGGACCGAGCCAGCCACCTGAAGATGTCGAGCGAGGAACGCCGGGCCCACCGGGACGGCACCGTGTGGCAGCTCTACGAGTGGCAGCAGCGCCAGCAGTTCCGGCACGGCAGCCCCACAGCGCCCATGGGCGCCGGCTCCCCGGAGTTCGCCGAGCAGGGCCGGAGCAGGAGCATGCTCGAGGTGCCCCGCTCCATCTCCGTGCCTCCGTCTCCCTCGGACCTCCCTCCCCCGGGACCCCCGAGGGCCTTCCCACCCCGGCGGCCCCACACGCCGGCAGAGAGGGTCACTGTGAAGCCGCCGGACCAGAGAAGGAGCGTGGATATCTCGCTGGGGGGTTCTCCCAGGAAGGCCTGGGGCCCCGCCACCAAGGTGAGACTCTGGAGGCGCTGCCCGGGCCCGGCGTCAGGGCACTGGAGCCTCACATGATTTGAGCATAGATCTGAGCAGGACGGGGTCATGCTAGGGGTCATGCACGGCTGGGGGCCTGTCCTGGGTCGCTGGGTGCAGCACTGAAGGCGCTCATTCTAGCCACAGCCCTAGGAGATGGATGCTGTCCTCGCAGGTGTCCCTAGTTCTCCAAAGGCAGAACATTCTAGAAACCTTTTGCAAGCTGAAACAGCTAAAAGCGAACAAGCACGCACTTTTGTTTTTTAAAAAATTGTTGTTCTTTTTAATTATATCAGTTTATGATGGATGAACAATGGTTCTCTCTGTGCTTTTAAATTAAAGTGTAATTGTACATTATACAGGTTACAGGTGGACAATATAGACAGTATCAGTTTTTAAGTTATACTCCATTTACAATTATTATAAGATACTGCATACAGTCCTTGGATTATACAATATATCCTCATAGTTTATTTTATATTTAATAGTTTATTTTATTTTATTGTACATTATACAAGTTTGTACCTCTTAATCCCCCACTCTTATATTGCTCCTTCCCTACTTTTGCTTTGTAAAGCAAAGAAGCAATTACCTTCACTTTTCGTAAAAGCTAAAGACTCCTTTGGATTTCAGGTATTAAACACAGGTGCGAAGGTAGCCACCCCCCCCAGCGCCACCACCTCGGGCCCCGAGCTGAAAGATGCGACCGAGCCAGCCACCTGAAGATGTCGAGCGAGGAACGCCGGGCCCACCGGGACGGCACCGTGTGGCAGCTCTACGAGTGGCAGCAGCGCCAGCAGTTCCGGCACGGCAGCCCCACAGCGCCCATGGGCGCCGGCTCCCCGGAGTTCGCCGAGCAGGGCCGGAGCAGGAGCATGCTCGAGGTGCCCCGCTCCATCTCCGTGCCTCCGTCTCCCTCGGACCTCCCTCCCCCGGGACCCCCGAGGGCCTTCCCACCCCGGCGGCCCCACACGCCGGCAGAGAGGGTCACTGTGAAGCCGCCGGACCAGAGAAGGAGCGTGGATATCTCGCTGGGGGGTTCTCCCAGGAAGGCCTGGGGCCCCGCCACCAAGGTGAGACTCTGGAGGCGCTGCCCGGGCCCGGCGTCAGGGCACTGGAGCCTCACATGATTTGAGCATAGATCTGAGCAGGACGGGGTCATGCTAGGGGTCATGCACGGCTGGGGGCCTGTCCTGGGTCGCTGGGTGCAGCACTGAAGGCGCTCATTCTAGCCACAGCCCTAGGAGATGGATGCTGTCCTCGCAGGTGTCCCTAGTTCTCCAAAGGCAGAACATTCTAGAAACCTTTTGCAAGCTGAAACAGCTAAAAGCGAACAAGCACGCACTTTTGTTTTTTTTAAAAAAATTGTTGTTCTTTTTAATTATATCAGTTTATGATGGATGAACAATGGTTCTCTCTGTGCTTTTTTTAAATTAAAGTGTAATTGTACATTATACAGGTTACAGGTGGACAATATAGACAGTATCAGTTTTTAAGTTATACTCCATTTACAATTATTATAAGATACTGCATACAGTCCTTGGATTATACAATATATCCTCATAGTTTATTTTATATTTAATAGTTTATTTTATTTTATTGTACATTATACAAGTTTGTACCTCTTAATCCCCCACTCTTATATTGCTCCTTCCCTACTTTTGCTTTGTAAAGCAAAGAAGCAATTACCTTCACTTTTCGTAAAAGCTAAAGACTCCTTTGGATTTCAGGTATTAAACACAGGTGCGAAAGGTAGGTCTTTTGTATGGTCAAAGTGCCATATAACAGATTTTTGTACCGCAGGAGATCCCTTGTGCACCCTTTTCACATATGAGAGCTCCTGGGCATTAAACAATACAATATTTGCACAGAGTCACGCAACTCAAACTCTGCTTCCTTGCAGCTTGAAAGGCAGGGAAAGATGTCTGTGTCCAACCAGTTCAGTTATTTATAAGAACCTGACTTGGGCTTCCCTGGTGGTCCAGTGGGTAAGGACACTGCCTTGCAGTGCAAGGGGCGCCGATTCGATCCCTGGCCTGGGAAGATCCCACGTGCCGTGGAGCGGCTGGACCCATGTGTCCAATGACCGAGCCGGAGCTCTTGGGCACATGCGCCCAGAGCCGGTGCTCTGCAACAACAGAGGCCACCACGACGGGAGGCCCACAGGAGCCAAAGCACGAAGATGGATGAAAATAGAGAAATGAAAGACCAAGAGAAGTGGCCCGCCCATCCTCCTCCCTCCCCACTCCACCCTCCCCCCCCAAAAGAACACGACTTACGTTAGAGCTCTCCAGAGGCTTTCTTTCACAGTGTGACGTTGTCGTCCGCTGGTGTGTCAAAGGTGTGTGTCTGCGTTAGACAGGTGAAGAGAGGGGCCGAGCCCCGAGTCGGTGGCCCCGGTGGTGAGTAGCAGAGGCTCCACCCCGGCCCCGCCGCCCTGCCTGGCTCCCGGCGTGACGTCCTGTTTCCCTCCTGCAGAACTCCTCTCACGTGGACCGCCGCTCCATGCCCTCCATGGGGTACATGACCCACACTGTCAGCGCCCCCAGTTTACATGGGAAATCGGTAAGCAGTGCCTCCTCTCTCTCCCCTCCGGGTGACTGAGCTGATCCAGCCTGCCAAGGGCTCATGTCATCAGGGTCCCCCCCCTCCACCCCAACCCCTGAGCCAGTGAAAATAGAGTCTACATTTTAGAGATGAGGAGACTGAGGCTCAGAGAAGTCGAATGACCTGCTCAGGCCCATTCCGCTGGCACAGGGTCCTCTCGAGCTCATTGGGAGAGCTTGAGGGCTGTGGAGGAGGATGTGGAATGAGGATGATGCCGTGTCTCTTCTCTTTGGGGGCAGCGTTTTCCAGCCACCTGCCTCTTCCCCCATTAGCATCTCTCCTTTCTTTCCCATCTTTGCTTTGATTAGTTCACTGTCTTCAAAGTTTGGGTCTGGGTGAGGCTGCAGTGCCGGCGGCTGTTTCCTGATAAACACTCCTTCCTGCAGCCCCCTTTCTGCCGGTGCCTTTATTTGTACTAATGACAGAATTAATGCCATAATTACTTAACGGTGTCACATCAGTGCTGTCCCGGCAGCGGGGTGAAGAGTAATTATGGCGTCGTGCTCCCGCGGTGGCTCATGTCCTCACGATGTGTGTGCACACCTGCAGCTGGAGGAACTCTCGCTGCTTCTCACCCAGTTACGGCGGCACCAGGCCAGGCTGGCCAGTGTGCGAAATCTCGCCTTCGGCCAATTACTGCAGCACCAGCTGACCTTTCCCTCCTGCCAGGTCAGCGTGGGTGGGCCCTCTCAGGGCTGGGGGCCCCCCTGGGGACCAGGGAGTGACCTGCTGGCTCGTGCTCCCTCGTGCCCGCGCTCTCGTCTGTCCTGCTGTCTGGCTCTCTCCCTTGTCCCTGCCTGTTCGCTTCTGGATGCTCCTGCTGGACCCTGTGCGGCCATCCTGGGGCGTGCGCCCCTGGTGCCGGGGAGGAGGCTGCATGGGGTGTGAGGGACCCAGACGGTGGCTTCTCTGCCTGTGAGTCGTGACTGCCAGGCTGGTGTGTGGTCACGTCCAAGGCCTGTGCTATCACCCTTGTTGCCACCTGGGGACGGCACTCCTTGTTGGCACTCCTGGGGATGCAGAAAGGGGTGTGTCAACCCAGGAGAAGGCATCGTGCCCTCTCCTCTGGACATTGTCCTGCTGATGGGCAGAACATCCTCTCAGCCCTTATCTGGGTGAACTTCACGGTGGGACAGGTGGGATCCTGGGAAAGTGACTTGCCCACGATCTCTCAGTTAGGGGCATGGAGGCTCGAGCCAAATTCCAGTCTCTCTCTGGGCCAGTATTTCCAAGACAGGGAGGGGTTTCAGGCAAGCTCCCTGAGTGGCCAGGCAATCGTTTTCCTGGGCCTCCTGAACATTGTAAAGCAGATGCTGGTCCCCACGAGGCTGGCCTCCCCACTGTGCAGAAGTAGGCAGAAGATAGATGGGGAGGGGGAGGGGTTGTCACCGTCCTTACCTGTCCTATTTTAATGGGACCCAAGGGACTCAGGAAATGTATTTGGAAAAACAAATCTAAAACAGCACGTACAAAAATCCTAAGTGGTGAATTTGGGTGACTTTTAATAACATTGCTCTTTCCCTTTTACCGCTGTAGGACTGGGCTGAGGAAGTAGGAATGGGACAGTTTAGGGGTAGAAATAAGATACTGAAAGTCACTGAGGTCCTTGGCCTTCCTATGCTTTCTAGCACTGCCTAAACAGTTAGTAGTATTATTTATTCTTAAAAAATATTTTAGGAAGCCCACAGTCCATTTTAAAAAAATTTTTGGCCATACCATGCCATTTTTAGGACCTTTGTTCCCTAACCAGGGATCAAACTCACGCCCCCTGCAGTTGAAGCACAGCGTCTTAACCCCTGGACCACCGGGGAAGTCCCTATTTTTTGTTGATATTACATCCGAGCTCTAAAGTAATAACCTCCCTCGCAACCCTGGCTTGCTGAGAGGCCTCTGAGTCAACTGAGAAGGTGCTGGGACTGCTTTTCTGAAGCTTTTGTAGCCCCTGTGCCTCATATGATCCCTTACGTCTGTTCTAGGAAATCAAAGAGTCTTTTCCTTCTTCTCACTCTTTCTGGTCATTATACTGAAGAACTCAGCAAACTGTCAGGGATGAGACAGGCAGGTGGGTTTGCCTGGACCTTCCTGATCCAGCTCCCGGCCCAGCCACCCTGGCTCCATGCTGAGCAAATGGAGCCAGAAATTCCAGGAGACTTTCTACAGCTACAGGTGCTTGTCCTTCTGGAACCCAAGGTCGTGAGGGGACCTCCCTGGTCACGGGAGTCATCTCAGTGCCTCTTCCGGGCACCAGGCTGCACTGATCAGGAGGTCGTTTTCCTGTGTGAGGTGAGGTAGCCCAGTGCAGAGGGTTGATGACCAGACTTGGAGTGTAGCTTGTCCCCTTGCAGGCAGCCCTCTAGCTCTGTGTCCTGAGCTCGCCTCCGCCTCCACTGCCCTGCTGTGTCAGTCCTCTGATGGAATGTGTGCTGCCTCCCTCCTCCTCTTCAGACTGTCCGAGCCCTTGGTGGGGGCATGCTGGCTTTTCCCGCGTGGTGGACCCGTGCGGTGCACCAGGCTGAGGGGCTCTGAACTGCACCGACACATTTGCGCTTCGTCTGTGGCCTGGATGTGTTGTTCTGCTGTGGTGTCTCGTCCTCGAAGCCGCAGCATGTAAATGAAGCACACGGGAAGCCCAGAGTGATGGACATGGTTGGGTTTTCCTAATGGACTTTTTTGCTTTCTCTGCTTCATTTGAAGGCTGACGATACCTACCTCCAGCTGAAGAAGGACCTGGAGTACCTGGACCTAAAGGTGAGTGCCCTCAGCAGTCTTGCTTTCTTGGCCCTTAGCTTCCTGAGAGTGTCCGCCTCCTTGGAGGCCAGCCTCAAAGCCAAAGGCCTCGCAGGTCTGACAGAGCTGGGTTTCCAGTGAAGATGTGTGCTGTCTGAATCAGAGGGGGAAATTTTTGTGGTGGTGTTTTTGATATTTTTTCCATTGGTTGCTGTGGCTTTGAAAATTTCGGAATATAATTGACGTATAACATTGTATCAGTTCCAGGTGTACCACATAATAAAATTTATATATGTTGGGAAATGATCACAAGTCTGATGAACATCCATCACCACTTTTGGTTATGAATTCTTTTCTCTTGTGATGAGAACGTTCAAGACCGACTCTCTGAGCAGCGTTCAAGCATGCACTGCAGTATATCAGCTGTAATCACCGTGCTGTACATTACATCCTCACAACCGGAAGTTGGTCCCTTTCAGAAGAGGTTCATTTCTTAGAGCCCCAGACTCCAGGCTCTTGGTTGTGAATTCTTCCAGTTTACCAAATGAGGGTACATGTCTCGCTCACGTCCCATCTTTGGTTACAACCACAAGGTTTCTCCAGATAATAACTGGTTGCCTCTTCAGAGCCTCCAGGAGGGACGGGGTGGGTCTGGTTCACAGGATGCCACTGATGTGTGTTTTCAGGCACATTTGGTTTAGTGGCTTTGGGTTTGTTCTGGTTTGGTTTTGTTGCTGGTGGAGCAGGTGCCACACGGGATCCTGTGGCTCTGAGGGGTACCATGGTCTCCCATCGTGTTTAGGAGATGAACGCCAGACCCCTCCCTGTTGGTGGTGATGTTCAGGCTTTGAATCAGCCTCCAGAGCACAAGAGAGCGAGCCGGGCTCGCTGCTGGGGAAGCGAGAGGCATTCCGTGCGGAGAGAGCTGCTGTTGTTTTGTTCCCACCGCTCTCTGAAAGCTCCCACTGTGAAACGCGCTTCTTATGCCTGAGCAGGGACACAGACTGAAGGAATGTGACCTTTTAATTAACTGCGGGTGTGAGAGGGCGGGCGAGGGGCCTCCCGAGGGAGGACACCCAGGTGACGGCCACGGGGCATGCCTCTGTCAGTCCCCAGGGTACCTGGCTTGACGTGTATTTAACCCAGAGATTGTCCTCCAGCCTGGTAGAAGCAGGGGTGTGAGCAGTAGGTCTTTAGGCAGCAGATGAGGGGCCTCCCCATGCTGAGGCAAGATTGAGGCCTTTGATTAGGAATTGCTCAGTGGATTTACATATCTGGTAATAACTTGAGGACTTGTGCTATACCTAGCTCAGAGAAGCTGGGGGAGACGCAAGAGAAAAATTGAGACTCCCCTCGACAAGCTTCCAGATGTTCTGGGCTGGGGACAGAAAGCATGCTGAAATAACACAGACTTATGGCAATGAGTGCATAAAGATGTGTCTGGCCCCGGGCTCAGAGCTGGGAGACTGAGGATCCATGCTGGGAAGGCCTCTGGAGGAGGTGGCATGTGTCCGGAGCCCTGAAGAGCCCGAGGGCTTGGGTGGGTTGAGATTGAAGGGAAGGGAATGGTGAGAGCCAAGGAGAGCCTGGGGGAGGCTGGTGTGGCTGGGACTGAGGGACACGGGGGCAGATTGTCCTGATTCCTGAGTCTGTTCTAGGCTTTAGGAAGGAAGGTGCAGAGAAGAGAAGTCAGACTTGGCTTTCAGGTATGAGCAGAGCAAGGGGGGTTCTCTCAAAACCAGGACATCTTCTAGCGTATGTGGTCATGAGTGAGCATTGTAGGTGAGGCAGTCAGGCCTCGGGACGCCAAGTGCTCAGACATGGTGGCGTGCACCAGATGGGCAGCCCAGCCCAGCCTCCGGCACTCTGATCCCCGACAGGTTCTCCCACCATGCCCGCCTCCCTATCTGACCTGGAGCGAGGACCAGCCGCCCCCAGCCTCCACCTGCCGTGGGTACCACCATGCCCTGCCCTCGTTCAGTTCTTCTCTCACGCATTCTCCCCTCACCCTTGGCCCGAGGTCGTGCAGGCCACACAGAAGTATTTGCAGAGCGTCTGTGATGTGTCTGGGCCTGCGGGAGAGTGTGGCTCACGGCAGCAGAGGTGTGCCCTGCAGAGCCCTTCGGCACGCTGGGTGCACCGCGCGAGGGAGCTTAATAAACGGCCTGAGACCGAGTCACAGGCAGTCGCTGTCTTCTGATTCCCATCGTGCGGAACAGCCGTAGAACGCGAGCTAAATAAAAGGGACTGAGAGAGAGAGACAGGAACAGAGGCCCAGAGCAGGGCCGGGAGGCTACCTGTGTGTGCTGACTGCCTGCAGACGCTGAATAGCCCCAGAGGGCACGATGGGTCAGTCACCATGTCTTACTTCACTTCTTTTAACTTAAGGAACCCCCATAGGTAGCCCTATCAAGGAGGTGGTGATTTCTTTTTTCATTGACCAAGCCTCAAAGAAGTCAACAATTTTCCCAAGGCCCTGTTCATAGTCAGACTCTGAAGCTGGTGCTCTTAACACTGCCTCATCCCCACCCTGCCTCCTGGCCGAGTTTCCAGTACGGCTTCTACTGCCGTAGACCCAAAGGCATTAAGTTTCTTATGGAGCCGAACTGGGGTTCTTCCACCAGGAAACGTGTACCATGTGATAGAGAGAAGCAAGGTGCGATCTTTGTGTTTTCACCAGCGAGGTGCTATCTGGGACCAAAACAGTCCCTGGTGATTGTCACTGTCATGGAAAACAGCTGTGTGGATGCTGGAACTTCCCTGGTCTTATGGTTGTTACTCCAACACCAAGCTCCCCTTAGAGAAGCAGCGCCCGAGGGACGGCACCAGCAGGGAGAGGCACTTGGCTTGTGCTCTGTGGGAGTCACCGTTCAGAAAAGCTGCCATCTGAATGGGCTGTTGCAACCTGGGCGAAGAGATGCCACCAAGCACAGCCCTTGTGGGAACCTTCTGCAGAAAGGAAGGCAGCGGATTGCCCCCGGCGGAACTGGGAGATCTCGGAGAGAGGCGATGCTTCCGGCTCCCCAGCCCGCCGGCACACGCAGGGGACAATCAGACACGGCAGGGGTTCTGTCGAGGCAGTTCCACTTTGTTAATGTAGACTTACAGCTTTTATAGGCAAACGAAGGGGGTTTTGCAAGGGACTTCCTATAGTTACACCAATCAAGCTAAAGGTCAAGCAATTATGTATTTACATTGCAATAGGAATTTATGGTGAGCATGCATTGTCCACGAGCGCAGAAACCAGGGGGATCAATCAGAAGTTTTGACAATCGACTTTAGATTATGCCCTGTCTCTTCCTGTAGGCGTCATCTTAGCACCAAACTGCAAATATGTGCTTAAGCTTCCTTATGTTTGCAAAGGCCCTCTTTCATTTAGGGCCCCACAAGCCCTGCCATGACCGACTTCTTGGGAGAGGTCCCTCCTGGGTCCTTGTGAGGAGAGGTAAGCCTCTCTGGAGAAAGACAGTCTTCCTGCCCCGACCAGGTGGGCCCAAGGCTTCCTGTGTCCCTGTCCCAAAGGCCCCAGTCCTGAGGATCCTGAGCCCATGTCCCGTTGACCCCGTCCCGCTGGTGCTCGACGTCCAGATCCAGTCGGCAGTGTGTGCCTGCCCACATGTTGTAGAGTTGGGTCTCACAAAGCGAGCGTTCCTGCTGGGATGCCAGATGATCAAGTAGAAGCAGACTCCACTCTGAGAAGATGCTGTACGTTAGTGTGCTTCAGAAAGGCTGACTTCCCTGGCATTTTCCTTAGCGGTGCCAGGCTGGAAAGGATTTCACATTGACCAAGCATCTGTTCCTGCCTGGCAGTGTTTGGGCACCTGTTGCTCATGGTCTCACATAGTCCTCTGTGAGCAAGTAATTATTAGCCCCACCTTCCTCATCGAGAACCCGGGTATCAGAGAGGTAACTTCTGCAAAGTTAGGCAGCTGAGATTTGACCCTGTGACTAACTTCACACTCGTGCCCTTTCTTCTGTGTACCATGTACTGATAACGGAGCGTGCCCTGACGTTGTATTCATGGAGTTGTATTTCTGACATGAATGCTCCGCTCTTTGGAAGTCTATACCTGAGGCAGGTCTGAAAAGGGAGTGTGAGGGTTCATTTTATTGACAGCTTGAATTGCTTTTATACAACTGGGAAGCACAGCTGGGAAAGCGAGGTAGGCAAAGGGCACCTGCAGCCACATAGGTGGGCCCTTTGGGGGGCATGTTTCAGTGAGCCCCAAAGGGGCTCTGGTCCCTGGTGAGGGACGTCATCAGCGATCAGTGCCTCTTATGTTAGCAACCAATCAAGCTAAAGGTCAAGCAATTATGTATTTACATTGCAATAGGAATTTATGGGGAGCATGCATTGTCCACGAGCGCAGAAACCAGGGGGATCAATCAGAAGTTTTGACAATCGACTTTAGATTATGCCCTGTCTCTTCCTGTAGGCGTCATCTTAGCACCAAACTGCAAATATGTGCTTAAGCTTCCTTATGTTTGCAAAGGCCCTCTTTCATTTAGGGCCCCACAAGCCCTGCCATGACCGACTTCTTGGGAGAGGTCCCTCCTGGGTCCTTGTGAGGAGAGGTAAGCCTCTCTGGAGAAAGACAGTCTTCCTGCCCCGACCAGGTGGGCCCAAGGCTTCCTGTGTCCCTGTCCCAAAGGCCCCAGTCCTGAGGATCCTGAGCCCATGTCCCGTTGACCCCCGTCAGCTGGTGCTCGACGTCCAGATCCAGTCGGCAGTGTGTGCCTGCCCACATGTTGTAGAGTTGGGTCTCACAAAGCGAGCGTTCCTGCTGGGATGCCAGATGATCAAGTAGAAGCAGACTCCACTCTGAGAAGATGCTGTACGTTAGTGTGCTTCAGAAAGGCTGACTTCCCTGGCATTTTCCTTAGCGGTGCCAGGCTGGAAAGGATTTCACATTGACCAAGCATCTGTTCCTGCCTGGCAGTGTTTGGGCACCTGTTGCTCATGGTCTCACATAGTCCTCTGTGAGCAAGTAATTATTAGCCCCACCTTCCTCATCGAGAACCCGGGTATCAGAGAGGTAACTTCTGCAAAGTTAGGCAGCTGAGATTTGACCCTGTGACTAACTTCACACTCGTGCCCTTTCTTCTGTGTACCATGTACTGATAACGGAGCGTGCCCTGACGTTGTATTCATGGAGTTGTATTTCTGACATGAATGCTCCGCTCTTTGGAAGTCTATACCTGAGGCAGGTCTGAAAAGGGAGTGTGAGGGTTCATTTTATTGACAGCTTGAATTGCTTTTATACAACTGGGAAGCACAGCTGGGAAAGCGAGGTAGGCAAAGGGCACCTGCAGCCACATAGGTGGGCCCTTTGGGGGGCATGTTTCAGTGAGCCCCAAAGGGGCTCTGGTCCCTGGTGAGGGACGTCATCAGCGACTCCAGGTGCCTGGCATCCAGACTCTCTCTGAGCTTGAAATCTCGGCTTCGGAGTCTGTTTCCTGAGCAGAGTATCTCTTGTCCCAGAGTCACGGTCTGGGACATCATCTATCTCAGGATGGCCCGGGAGCTCGATTTAAACAATTGCAGATCTGGAAGATTCTGGGCATCTCTAAATGATGCCCAGAATGGTGTTTTAAAAAATCAAGCTCTGGGGGGATTCTTGTGCACACAAAAGTGAGGTCTGTTATTCTGGAGAGAGATTGTTAACCTTGGTCATGAACTAGAACAGCCAGGGGAGTTTTTAAAATGCATATAGATGCTTCGGTCTTACCCTTTAGAGACTAACTGGTAATACTCGGGTATCACTCTTTAAGAAGGAAAGAATGGGAGGGAGCAAGGAAGGAAGAAAAGAAAAAATCCCTAGGTGTTTATTTTTTTAAAGAAGATATCCATTTTATTTATTTATTTATTTTAAATTTTTTATTTATTTATTTATTTTTGACTATTCTGGGCCTTCACTGCTGCTGCAGACTCTTCTCTAGTTGCAGGGAATGGGAGCTGCTCTCTAGTTGAGGTAAGCAGGCTTCTTATTGTAGTGACTACTCTTGTTGTGGAACTCAGTTTCTAGGGCACATGGGTCTCAATAGTTGCGACACATGAGCTCAATAGTTGCAGCTCCGAGGCTCTGGAGCACAGGCTCAATAGTTGTGGCTCATGGGCTTAGTTGCTCCACAGCATGTGGGATCTTCCCGGGTCAGGGGTCGAACCCATGTCTCCTGCATTGGCAGGCAAACTCTTTATCACTGAGCTACCAGGGAAGCCCTCCCTAGGTGTTTCTAATGTGTAGCTGTGGCTGAGAAACATGGTTTCAAAGCAAAGATCCTCACAGTGTAACCCCAGATTGAGAGTATCAGCAATTCCTGGGGATTTGTTAGAAATCTTGGGTCCCATCCAGAGCTGCTTAGTGAGAACCATTCTAGGTGGGGCCCAGCAACTCTGTATATTACAGCCCTCCAGATGATTCTGAAGGATGCTGAAGTTTAAGAACCACTTTTGCATGTAGTGGTTCCCACTTCTGGCTACACATTAGACTCAACCAGAAGGGCTTTTAAGAATCCCACTGCCCAGGCCCCACCACAGACCAGTTGCATCCAAGTTTTCTTGGAGTGGAAAATCGGACATCAGTATTTTTTTTAAAGCTCCTGAGTGATCCCAGTGGTGGAGGCAGAGTTGACATCCAGTCTTAGTGGGTGAAAGAGTGGTCCCTCAAAGGAGCTGGACGCATTTGATGTCGTCATTTAGGTATGGTGGCAAGAGTCTGAGAGATGCAGGGTGGAAAATGTTGGCAGGGCTGAGACTAATGCATGGCTCCACTCTAAACCACAGATTTGGTGTCTTTCAGTATGTGATGGGGGAGGCCGCAGGAAGAAGCAGAGTCCCCTCTTGCCTTCTGTGGCAGAACCAGGAAGGACACGGGCACTGAAATCGGCATGCTCACGGGCACTAGCCTGCACGAAGACCCTCCAGGCAGCGCCTAGGAGGCTGGTTTACGGAGGAGGGAATGGCAGTCTGGAAAGGCCCACTGGCTGGGAAGCAGCATAACCAGATTGAGAGCTACTCATTAGGACTGCGCAACACACTTCCTCCGGAGGTTTCCCCTTGCCGTGTCCCCAAATTCTGGCTCCTTCAAATGTCATTCTATGTCTTACCTGTTACGTTTTGTTGTATTTGCCTTTTTGTTTGGAACAGATAAAAAATAATGAACCTTTGATCAACGTGCTTTACAAAGTGCTGAAGAAGTCAGCACAGGGCTGTCGGCCCAGGAGAAGCGTAAGATGATCCGATCTGTGTCTCCAGGCGGGGCCATTCCATTGCTTCTGGTTCAGTGTCGACTCCATCACTCGCTTAACCAGGGGCTCTCCTGACCGCCCCCAGGCTTCCTGCAAGTCATTTGGGTTTCTTTTTCTTTCTCCTGAAGCTCCCTCCGCGTTTTGGCTGGTGCACCAGGCTGAGCCTCTCATCCGTAGTGTTTTGTGACTCCATCTTTTGTGTTGCCGTGGTGGGGGCGGAGTGGGGGCTTGCCTAGCTTGCCACCAGCTTGTGTCGTGTTTCCGTTCTCGCTCGTCCGCCTCCATGATGGTGAGGGCTGCCCGAGAGCATGCATTCCTTGGGAGGGAGCAGCAGTTCTGGGTCACCTGGGAGGAGCCGGGGTACCCTGAGATTCCTTTGTAGCCCTGGGATTAGGGTGGCTGTACCTGGGGGCAAGGTGTTGATGTTTGACAACATTCGAGAGCTGGACTAGAGCAAAACACCTGCAGTACCCTCCTCTTTGAGAGATGCTGAGATAGTGCCTAAAACTTGGCCAGCTCTTATATATAGCATCCCAAGCAGGCTGTAGGTGGGAATGCAGGAGATGTGTCCAGTCATCTTGAGCTCTGAGCACAGGTGTCTTGGGGGAAGCCGGGAGGGGACTCGGATGCCTGCGCAGCTGATAATTCCCTTCTGATGCCAAGAGTTTTTTAGATGGATGAATACCCACTAACTTCACTGTTTCTGGTGACATAGTTGGGCCCATAGTTGATGTTCTGAATGAATTTAAGCATTGCTATCACAACATGCAATTTGAAAAGGAAAATTAGATACAACATACTACTGTGCTTTGTCTTAGTAGCCTCGAGTCTCTGAAATGAAACTAAATTTAGAAGTTTAAAGAGGGGGTGGATAAAAGCTTAAAGAGCCTGTGAGGGCTTCCCCGGGTGGTCCAGTGGGTAGTGACACTGCCTTGCAGTGCAAGGGGCGCTGGTTCGATCCCTGGCCTGTGAAGATCCCACGTGTTGCAGAGCGGCTTGACTGTTTTGCGGAACAGATAAAAAATAATGAACCTTTGATCAACGTGCTTTACAAAGTGCTGAAGAAGTCAGCACAGGGCTGTCGGCCCAGGAGAAGCGTAAGATGATCCGATCTGTGTCTCCAGGCGGGGCCATTCCATTGCTTCTGGTTCAGTGTCGACTCCATCACTCGCTTAACCAGGGGCTCTCCTGACCGCCCCCAGGCTTCCTGCAAGTCATTTGGGTTTCTTTTTCTTTCTCCTGAAGCTCCCTCCGCGTTTTGGCTGGTGCACCAGGCTGAGCCTCTCATCCGTAGTGTTTTGTGACTCCATCTTTTGTGTTGCCGTGGTGGGGGCGGAGTGGGGGCTTGCCTAGCTTGCCACCAGCTTGTGTCGTGTTTCCGTTCTCGCTCGTCCGCCTCCATGATGGTGAGGGCTGCCCGAGAGCATGCATTCCTTGGGAGGGAGCAGCAGTTCTGGGTCACCTGGGAGGAGCCGGGGTACCCTGAGATTCCTTTGTAGCCCTGGGATTAGGGTGGCTGTACCTGGGGGCAAGGTGTTGATGTTTGACAACATTCGAGAGCTGGACTAGAGCAAAACACCTGCAGTACCCTCCTCTTTGAGAGATGCTGAGATAGTGCCTAAAACTTGGCCAGCTCTTATATATAGCATCCCAAGCAGGCTGTAGGTGGGAATGCAGGAGATGTGTCCAGTCATCTTGAGCTCTGAGCACAGGTGTCTTGGGGGAAGCCGGGAGGGGACTCGGATGCCTGCGCAGCTGATAATTCCCTTCTGATGCCAAGAGTTTTTCAGATGGATGAATACCCACTAACTTCACTGTTTCTGGTGACATAGTTGGGCCCATAGTTGATGTTCTGAATGAATTTAAGCATTGCTATCACAACATGCAATTTGAAAAGGAAAATTAGATACAACATACTACTGTGCTTTGTCTTAGTAGCCTCGAGTCTCTGAAATGAAACTAAATTTAGAAGTTTAAAGAGGGGGTGGATAAAAGCTTAAAGAGCCTGTGAGGGCTTCCCCGGGTGGTCCAGTGGGTAGGGACACTGCCTTGCAGTGCAAGGGGCGCTGGTTCGATCCCTGGCCTGTGAAGATCCCACGTGTTGCAGAGCGGCTGGACTGATGTGTCCAATTACCGAGCCAGAGCTCTGGAGCGCATGCGCCCAGAGCCGGTGCTCTGTGACAATAGGGGCCACTACGATGAGAGGCCCACAGGAGCCAAAGAACAAAGATGGATGAAAATAGAGAAATGAAAGATCAATAGAAGTGGCTCCCCCTTCCTCTCCCTCCCCCAAAAGATAAATAAATAAAATAAAATTAAAGAAAAGAGCCTGTGAGCTGTGTAAACCTTGTCATGAAGGCACTGCCCTAAAGCCTGTGACCTGTATCCCATAGACGGAGGTCTCAGGCCCTGAGCACAGCCAGCACACCTGGTTTTGTTAGATTCAAAGACTCACTAAGCAATGGCTTCTCAATTATCCTCAGTACTTTGGGTCCTGGGCAGGGCTTTGAGGGTACAGAAATAATACGTCACAGTCCCCACGATCACTCCTAGTTAGGTTACTGTTGAGTGAGGGAGAAGAGCAGGTCATCTACCAAGGCCCATAGTAGTGACAGACACGAAGTGTGGGAGGTGCCCCTGGAGGGAGACAGGGAAGAGCAGCAGGCACGTCCCCTCAGCTGAGTTTCTAATCCTGATAGACTCAGTCACCCAAGTCTAGCACCTTAAAAGCAGCACATGAAGAAGGGACAAAGAGAAAGTCACTTCTTAAAAAAGAGAGAATGCTAATATCCCGAGAGAGAAGGAACATTTTATGTCAATCTGAAATGGAAATGAAAGTCCAGACATTTGGGGGCATTTTGCTAGATAGGCAAATAGTCTTGAACACTAACTTCTAAGAAATTCCGTATTACTGATTTTTGTAAGGAGTCTGATTCATCCCCAAAAAGGTCGAATTTCTATTCAGCACTCCATGAAGGCTGTGAAGGACGTACTTTCAGAAAGCTTTTCATCAAAAAGCTGAAAAAACCTAGCATTCTGAAAGTGCCCTTTTTGTGTAGAAATTCCTCATGCCTTGACTGACGCTGCTGGATAAATGAGGCATTGCTCGGTTAGGCTCCCTGCCTTGGCTATTTCAGTATCTAAAGCGTATCATCCAGAAAAAAACTTCAGGGACACAAAAGGATGAGTTTTGCTAAGAGGAACTATCCCCCAAAGCATGTCTCAATTTGAAACTGATTTCTTCCTAGGAAGCAAGCCAGGGTCAGCCCCTGGGAGAAGACAAGCGCATGGCCCCTCACTCTAGAACAAAGGACGGTGACCCCCATTCTCCGCTGTCTGCTGGGTTCCCAAGTCCTGCCTAGAAAGTTCAGCAGGATTCATTCCCCTCCCTCCCTTGCTCGACCACACCCACTGCCCCGGCAGGAACCAGTGCAGTCTGTTGTTTGTGGGTTGTTGCTGTGGTCAATGTGTTTTGTGGCTCTGTACGTGACTGTGTATGTACACATAATTTGCCAACTTGAAGAGCAGAATTTGGTTGGATCCTACTTTTTCTAGGACCGACTTACATGTATTTCCCTTTCACCTACCTGTGAGGCAGTAAGCAATTTGCCTAGTGCCTTCCAGAGTGCCAGGTCTTCTGCCCAGGGCCAGCTTTACCAAGATAAAGAAGACAGTGGCCCCTGTCCTCCACTGTGCCACCAAGAGGGAGCAGGGGGTGGGCGGGGCGGCCCGCAGCCCAGACTCAGCCCTCAGCTCAAGGCATGGAGAGGGCTTCTCCCTTGACCTTGACCTTTGGATTCGGGTGCATGGTTGGCCTGAATTCTAAGGGGAATAGTTGCTGCTGTATTTCTGCTTTTAATTCACAAACTTGATGGAGTAGGGAGGAAGTGAGGGCCGTTTCTCCAGTCTCTGTGTGTCCATCCATACTGGGACCCTCTGCTCAGTGCACACACCATCTCTCAGCTGTGGCAAGCTCCGCCTTGCATTGCTCTGGCCATATCTGCAAACCGGAATTCAGCAAGACAGCCGCCCCTGCAAGGAGCATTGGACCCGGCCTTCCTTCCCTGACCTTGGTTTGGCCATGTCTGTGAAAAAGGTCCCTCTGCTCCTGCACAGTTCTTGACAAAGATGGAGGTTTGGTGGAACTGAAAACATGGCCTAAAGAGTTAGTGTTTACTTTCATAGGGGTCAGTGAAAGATGGGCAACATGTCACCCACACTGGTCCAGGGGAAGACGGCAACTCTTGTGAAATTCCACTGACCTCTAAGTTTAGGTGGTTTTTGTCTACTGCTTTGTGGTTTTCTTTCTTTAGAGGACAAGGATAATTTGCATTGCAAGTACAGCCTAACCTCAGCATTTCAGGACTCAGTTGAAAACCCTAACCAGGAATTATCCAGGTGCCTTCTTCCTTTGGCCAGATCCTCTTGCTAAATCAAGGAGAGCGAGGAAGGCTGACCGTATTCATGAGGAGATTGGCTGCTCAGACTTCCTTAACTCAGGGCTCAATGATGCCCCCAAGGGATTTGCTACTTCTTGGTCCACTCACCCTGTAACCATGGGCAGTGATCATGGACTTCTGTTCATTATGTTTGACCCCAGATTTAGTAGCAAAACTCTCTTATTAGTGCCAAATCTTCATGACTCATATTGAACTCATTTGGGACAAATTTAAGCCTTTACAATTGATGATACACTAACTCAAAAGTCAATATTTTCTTTAATTTGAGAAGTTTGTAAGTACTATTAGATCTCAAAAAGGCTAAATAAAGGCTTTGTTTTCTTCCCTGAAACGAAATAAGCATAAAAATTCAGCAGGTATTGCCCGAGTTCTTGCCGTTTCCGTGCCGTGACCTTCCCTGCCACTGCCGAGAGTTCCACACCTGTCCATTGTAGGGCAAGCTTTGCTTCCTGAGTTCTGATTTGAACCCCATGATTAAATCTCTACATTTTTCACCTCCCAGATGACAGGCCGGGATCTTCTCAAGGACCGAAGTCTGAAGCCGGTGAAGATCGCCGAGAGTGACATTGACGTGAGTGAGCAGAGTGACAGGCTGATCCTCGCCTGCTCATGGCCCCCAGACCCGGGGTGGCAGCTGCCGGCAGGGCTTGAAGGGTTCTGTAGCCAAGGGCTTTTGGGTCTCCCTCCAAGGTCATGCCCTCTCCTCATCCTCCCAGGCCCTCTCCAACCTGTTCTTGCTTGCAGGTTAAACTGAGCATCTTCTGTGAACAAGATAGGATCCTCCAGGACTTGGAAGACAAGATACGAGCCCTGAAGGAGAACAAAGTATGTATGAGTTTTGCATAATCTTGGACTGGGTGGTGAGGCTTTGTCATCCTGTCTTTCCCCAGTATAGACTGGACTCTTATGTTAGTGTTGACCAACATGTATTACTTTATCCAGAACAGTGTCTTTGAATTTTAAGGGATTTCTGTCTGAACCCAGAGAAAGCCTTCTGGGGAGACCTCAGCTTACTTATTCCAAATAGCATGTCCCCAACCTTAATTCTGCCCTGCCAGGAGCCCTGAGAGGTGAGCCTGGCTTGTAGTGATAATGCCAGGCCTCTGAACCTAAGGGAGGTGGGGCTGCCTTGAAGGAAGTGGCCAGAATCATAAGGGGGCAGAGGCGGCCCCAGAGGCTCCTTTCCTATAAGGACCTGGGCTCTAGAGGAAGCAAGTCCGGGTGGGCGTGGAGGAATGGGTAGCCACTGATGTTTTGTCTCTTAGACATTTTGTGTGAATTTTTTTCTGTATTTTCACAAGGCATTATATTTGTGATGCTCAAGGTTTATAAATAACATGGTCTCTCTCTTTTGTTTATATGAAAAGGGCTGGCTTATTGTGGTTCAAATATATAAACTGATCATTCAAATATTTTAAATTTTAGAAACAAAAATGTAACATTTCAACTGGAGTATAGTTTACAAGGGACACTCAGGAAAGGTAATTTGTCATCTAATCCAGAATACTGATAAAGATCACTTGAAGGTGAATAAAATGTGCTTAACCAGTAGTCCAGTCTGACCAATGTGTTAGTTATGACTATGGTTCCTACCTGAGAAGAAATTACTGAATAAATCTCTTAGGCTAACCAACAGGACTTGGCTTATATATGTGTATATATATATATTTTTTTTCTAGAGTTTCGAGAGCTTTTCTTTGATTTAGCCTCATAGTTTTTCCCCATAAGGAGTGGATGGCCTTATGCCCACTTTATAGACAATGAAACTGAGGCACAGAGCTATAAGGTGATTTGTCCCAGGAGGCCACCCAGTGGGAAGACAGGGTCAGAGCTGGACTCAGAGGCCCTGATTCTCAGGCCCTTATCTGACACCCACCTCTCCCCAGCAGCCCCACCTCTCCTCACAAGCCAGGTGAGGCCAGCTTGTGGTGATGACGCCAGGCCCCTGAACCCCAGTGGGGCAGAGGCTGTCCCTTCCTGAGGCTCCTCTCCTCTAAGGACCTGGACTATAGGGGAACAAGTCTAGGTGGGAGTGGAGGACTGGGCTGGCCCCTTTAGTCTCGCTTAGATCCAGCAGGTTTGTTTAGTTCCTAGCGTGACGGGGGTGCCTCCAGGGACTGCCCTGCTAGTCTCTTGCTCTTTGGCCCTGGTCTGGCACAGGACCAGCTAGAGTCCGTGCTGGAGGTGTTGCACAGACAGATGGAGCAGTACCGAGACCAGCCCCAGCACCTGGAGAAGATTGCCTACCAGCAGAGGCTGCTGCAGGAGGACCTTGTCCACATCCGGGCTGAGCTCTCCAGAGAGTCCACGGTGTGTAGATGCTACCCCAGCCCAACCCTTCCCTCCCCAGGATGGGCTACCAGAGGGCTGCGTTTCTCGTCTCCCAAGCTGTAGTTGAGTAGGTGGCCAGGGGCGAGAGTCTTAGAATAGCAGAACTCCTCCCAACTGTCCCCTGACAGTAGCTTACTTTGTCTGAGGTGATGTGTTTGTCTCTACCAGTGTCTTAAGTGCGTTCTGTCTGTGATTTTGGATGACGTCAGTTAACACCCAAGAGATTTGCTGTCTCGGACCAGCCTGCAAGGCTGTTCCTCTGATCTATGTGTGGTTCATTCTAAGATGTCAGAATGTCTCCTCTTTTATTTGTCTATCTGAGGTGGTGCAGGCTCCTTCTGGCAGAGCTGGGAACCAAAGCATCCACAAGGGTGGGAAACAGGACAGTACAGATGGCTTGAGACCCACCAGGCACCCTTTCCCTCTTTTCTGAGAGTTGGGTCAGCAGTCATCAGGAGCACAGGTGCTCATGCAGCCTTCCGATGGGTGGGTGTGGGATAACTTAAGAATCAGAAGCATTTCCATGACCAACAGGAGATGGAAAATGCCTGGAATGAATACCTGAAGCTCGAGAGAGATGTGGAGCAGCTGAAGCAGACCCTGCAGGAGCAGCACAGAAGAGCCTTCTTTTTCCAGGTGACCCAAGGGTTCCTCGTCCCTCATGAGCTCTGATTTCTCCTTGGTGTCTTCACCTGTGGGGGCTGTGTGCCCTACCAAGGGGCCTTCTCGGGCTTCCCTGGTGGTCCAGTGGGTAAGGACACTGCCTTGCAGTGCAAGGGGCACCAGTTCGATCCCTGGCCTGGGAAGATCCCATGTGCCGCGGAGTGGCTGGACTGATGTGTCCAATTACCGAGTCGGAGCTCTGACGCGCGTGTGCCCAGAGCCGGCGCTCTGCGACGACAGAGGCCACCGCGATGGGAGGCCCACACAGGCCAAAGAACAAAGATGGATGAAAATAGGTAAATGAAAGACCAATAGAAGTGGCCCACCTACTCCCCTCCCCGCCCCGCAAAAAGGGAAATACCAAGGGGCCTTCTCTTTGTCCACCTGGACTTAGCCTGCTCATGATGCTGAGCTGACCCTTGGGGACCCTTCCTTCTTCAGGTTGGGTCTTCTAGCTGCCTTGGGGAGCCGCTGCCCTCACCAGGCTGTCATGAGAAGCCTCACCTCAACTCCTCCTGGCCTCTCTGCTCTCAAAGGACAAGGTTCACGGTGGATCCCTGAGTGCTTACTTTGTCTGAGGTGATGTGTTTGTCTCTACCAGTGTCTTAAGTGCGTTCTGTCTGTGATTTTGGATGACGTAAGTTAACACCCAAGAGATTTGCTGTCTCGGACCAGCCTGCAAGGCTGTTCCTCTGATCTATGTGTGGTTCATTCTAAGATGTCAGAATGTCTCCTCTTTTATTTGTCTATCTGAGGTGGTGCAGGCTCCTTCTGGCAGAGCTGGGAACCAAAGCATCCACAAGGGTGGGAAACAGGACAGTACAGATGGCTTGAGACCCACCAGGCACCCTTTCCCTCTTTTCTGAGAGTTGGGTCAGCAGTCATCAGGAGCACAGGTGCTCATGCAGCCTTCCGATGGGTGGGTGTGGGATAACTTAAGAATCAGAAGCATTTCCATGACCAACAGGAGATGGAAAATGCCTGGAATGAATACCTGAAGCTCGAGAGATGTGGAGCAGCTGAAGCAGACCCTGCAGGAGCAGCACAGAAGAGCCTTCTTTTTCCAGGTGACCCAAGGGTTCCTCGTCCCTCATGAGCTCTGATTTCTCCTTGGTGTCTTCACCTGTGGGGGCTGTGTGCCCTACCAAGGGGCCTTCTCGGGCTTCCCTGGTGGTCCAGTGGGTAAGGACACTGCCTTGCAGTGCAAGGGGCACCAGTTCGATCCCTGGCCTGGGAAGATCCCATGTGCCGCGGAGTGGCTGGACTGATGTGTCCAATTACCGAGTCGGAGCTCTGACGCGCGTGTGCCCAGAGCCGGCGCTCTGCGACGACAGAGGCCACCGCGATGGGAGGCCCACACAGGCCAAAGAACAAAGATGGATGAAAATAGGTAAATGAAAGACCAATAGAAGTGGCCCACCTACTCCCCTCCCCGCCCCGCAAAAAGGGAAATACCAAGGGGCCTTCTCTTTGTCCACCTGGACTTAGCCTGCTCATGATGCTGAGCTGACCCTTGGGGACCCTTCCTTCTTCAGGTTGGGTCTTCTAGCTGCCTTGGGGAGCCGCTGCCCTCACCAGGCTGTCATGAGAAGCCTCACCTCAACTCCTCCTGGCCTCTCTGCTCTCAAAGACAAGTTCCTGGGCATTTTTCTAAGGGTTTCACGGTGGATCATTTGGGGAAACAGCACCAAGAGGTGACAGTACTGACCTGGAGAACCTTTCAGAGATGGGAGGGTGATTCATGTTCATTGTCCTTGTCCTATCTTGGGTTCCTAGCTGCTCACCTCGCAGCAGGAAGCCCCACCCCCTCCCCTCCCTGACTCCTGAGGATAGATGTTATCAGGCTCTCACCTGATCAGTGGTGTGAATTCAGGACAGATGGGATGATCCTCACTACTGAGGCCCCTGACCTCACTCAGGATAGGCAGCTGAGAGCCCTGTCTTCTCTATCCTAAAACCAGGCTCCCCATGATAGCTGCCCCTGCCTCCTAAGATGAGAGAAAGAAAGGCCTGGTGTGGTTTTCCTTCTTCAGGTTGGGTCTTCTAGCTGCCAGCATTTGCCCATTGTAGTGCCCAACCGGCCTTCCATGCCACCGTCAAAATTTATAAAATGGGAAATAGCCTGCTTTTGAACTCAACTTCAGATCTGTACCCTCTTTCAAGACCTGACATAATTCTATTTATTTGATTCAGCAAGTATTGAATTGAGGCTTCTTTTGTATGAGGCACCATGCTGGGCCAGCCTTGGGACTAGGCTTGCTAATTGATGAAGTAGTTCTAGCCAGGCGTCTTCATTCAGGTGATTTAATGAGTGCATGGACTCTCTGTGTATCAGCCTCAGGACCATGGGGAGGAGAATCTTGCCTGTGGTTAAGGGTTGGCCTATGTGGTTATTTAGAATTTATTTGTCTCCTGTAGCTGTTAGTTTTTTTCCATGATTTCTCACCATTTGAGCTAACATTTCCTGTTCTCTTTGTATCCCCAGATTAGCATAGCAGTTTAAAAATTTAAAAAAGGAAAGAAAAAATTAAAATCACAAAAAATAAAAAGAAATAAAATAAACAGGGGAGTATTGTTGGCAGAGTCCTTCAAACAGTTGTTTCTAGTTACCAGTTCCTGGAACTATTTCATTAAATTTATCTCCTTGGCGTTGAACCAGCTGCATTAATTTCAGCAATAATTTTTTTTCTTTTAGCTTTTCATTCCTTGTGTTTCCTTAATTATACAGGTAACACACAAATGCACTCTGAAAAGTCCAAACAAGGAGAAACAAGGCCAGGACACACAAGCTCCTTTTCCCTCCTTCCCTTCTCTGCCCCAGTTCCATCACCTTCCCGGCATGTCATCAGTGCCGCCTGTGTGGTTGGTTCCCAACCCATTACCCCTGCATTTCCCAGTGAACGCGCGTGTGCAGCAGCGGGTACATTATTCTGGGGGGAGGGAGTTGGGCTCACTGACACAGTGCTTGGTGACTTGCTTTTGTGTTATAATGTTATGTTATGGAAATCTTTCCAGAAAATAAACCCCCAAATGTATGCTGCCCCATACAATAGCTATTTAACTTGAGACATAAATTAATTAAAACTAACTAAATGAAAAATGTATTCCTTAGTCACACCAGAATCATTTTGTGTGCTCAGTAGCCACATGTGGTTACTGGCTTCTGTACTGGGCGATTTCCATGATCTCAGAAACTGTGTTAGACGTCATTGGTCTAAGTAAATGGAATTCGTTCTTGAGTGCTAGGTAATATTTCGTAGTGTGGATGTCCCATACTTTACTTAGCCATTCCTCTTCTGATGGGCATTTATTTACAGTGTTTTGCTTTTATGAATGGCATCACAATGAGTATCTACATAACTGTCTCTCAGAACTTATTTATGAGCGTTTATCTAATATAAGCTCCTAGGAGTGGACTTACTGAGTTGAAATGAGGGTGCCTCTTATTTAATTTGTGAAAAAATTTTATTGAAGTATAGGTGAGGGTGCTCTAAATTTAGTCTCTTAGCAGTTTTTTCCATGATTTCTCACCATTTGAGCTAACATTTCCTGTTCTCTTTGTATCCCCAGATTAGCATAGCAGTTTAAAAATTTAAAAAAGGAAAGAAAAAATTAAAATCACAAAAAATAAAAAGAAATAAAATAAACAGGGGAGTATTGTTGGCAGAGTCCTTCAAACAGTTGTTTCTAGTTACCAGTTCCTGGAACTATTTCATTAAATTTATCTCCTTGGCGTTGAACCAGCTGCATTAATTTCAGCAATAATTTTTTTTCTTTTAGCTTTTCATTCCTTGTGTTTCCTTAATTATACAGGTAACACACAAATGCACTCTGAAAAGTCCAAACAAGGAGAAACAAGGCCAGGACACACAAGCTCCTTTTCCCTCCTTCCCTTCTCTGCCCCAGTTCCATCACCTTCCCGGCATGTCATCAGTGCCGCCTGTGTGGTTGGTTCCCAACCCATTACCCCTGCATTTCCCAGTGAACGCGCGTGTGCAGCAGCGGGTACATTATTCTGGGGGGAGGGAGTTGGGCTCACTGACACAGTGCTTGGTGACTTGCTTTTGTGTTATAATGTTATGTTATGGAAATCTTTCCAGAAAATAAACCCCCAAATGTATGCTGCCCCATACAATAGCTATTTAACTTGAGACATAAATTAATTAAAACTAACTAAATGAAAAATGTATTCCTTAGTCACACCAGAATCATTTTGTGTGCTCAGTAGCCACATGTGGTTACTGGCTTCTGTACTGGGCGATTTCCATGATCTCAGAAACTGTGTTAGACGTCATTGGTCTAAGTAAATGGAATTCGTTCTTGAGTGCTAGGTAATATTTCGTAGTGTGGATGTCCCATACTTTACTTAGCCATTCCTCTTCTGATGGGCATTTATTTACAGTGTTTTGCTTTTATGAATGGCATCACAATGAGTATCTACATAACTGTCTCTCAGAACTTATTTATGAGCGTTTATCTAATATAAGCTCCTAGGAGTGGACTTACTGAGTTGAAATGAGGGTGCCTCTTATTTAATTTGTGAAAAAAATTTTATTGAAGTATAGTTGGTTTGCATTGCTGTGCCAATCTCTGCTGTATGGCGAACTAACTCAGTTGTGTGTGTGTGTGTGTGTGTTTCTGTGTGTATACACACATTGTTTTTTAATATTATTTTCCAGTATATATTATGGTTTATCATAGGATTCTGAGTCTAGTTCCCTGTGCTGTACATTAAGGCCTTATTGTTTATCCATTCTAAATGTAGTAGTTTGCATCTGCCAACCCCAAACTCTAGTCCATCCTTCTCTCTCCCTCCCTCAACCTTGGCAACCAGTCTCGATCTCTGGCTATGACTCAGCTCCTGTTTTACAGATAGGTTCACTTGTGCCATATTTTAGATTCTACATATGCTGTTCAGTCATACCATGTCGAACTCTTTGCAACCCCATGAAATGTAGCTCGCCAGCTCCTCTGTCCTCCACTATCTCCCCAAGTTGGCTCTCTAACCATCTCATCCTCTGCTTCCCTCCTCTCCTTTTGCCTTCAATCTTTCCAGCATCAGCATCTTTTCCAATGAGTCATCTCTTCTTATCAGGTGACCATAGTATCACGCATAAGTGATATCCTATGGTATTTTTCTGACTTACTGAAGTATGATAATTTCCAGTTGCATCCATGTTGCTGCAAATGGCATTATTCCATGCTTTTAAAAAAAAAAATAATAACTTTTTTTTGGAGGTGGGGGGCGGGTTGGGAAGGGAGAGGGGCGGGCAGGCCACTTCTATTGGTCTTTCATTTATCTGTTTTCATCCATCTTTGTTCTTTGACCTGTGTGGGCCTCCCATTGCAGTGGCCTCTGTTGTTGCAGAGCAGCGGCTCTGGGCACATGCGCTCCAGAGCTCCGGCTCGGTAATTGGACACATCAGTCCAGGCGATCCGCAGCACTTAGGATCTTCCCAGGCCAGGGATCAAACCGGCGCCGCTTGCACTGCAAGGCGGTGTCCTTACCCACTGGACCACCAGGGAAGCCCTCTGTGCTTTTTTTTAATGGCTGAGTAATATTGTCTGTATGTACCACATCTTCTCTATCCAGTCATCTGTCAGTGGACATTTAGGCTGTTTCCATGTCTTGGCTATTGTGAACAGTGCTGCTATGAACATAGGGTGGCATGCTTCTTTTTGATTTATACTTATATTCCCAGGAACAGGGTTCCTGAATCATATAGTAATTCTGTTTTTAGCTTTCTGAGGAAGCTCCATACTGCTTTCTATAGTGGCTGCACCAACTTATATTCCCACCTTTAGTGTCAGAGTGTTCCCTTTTTGTCCACACCCTCTCCAGCGTTTGTTATTTGTAGACTTTTGAACAATGGCTGCGAAATGAGTGTACATCTTAAATGTTAGCAGGTAGCTCAAAACCACCCTCTAAAAGGCTACACTCACTCGCCTCCCATCCACAGGGCATGAGAGTACTGAATCTGTTTACCCACATCCTAGCCAGCACTTGGTGTTATCAGCCTCCTTCGTTTTTGTCAGCCTGCCTGCTAAAGAAGGACATCTGGCTTTTATTTGCGTTTATTTAATTCCTAGTAGGTTAAACATCTTTTCATACGATTATTGGCTACTGTATTTCTACTGTTCCTTATTTTTTGGTGAGTTAACATACAGCAGGCCCGGAATCCATTTTCCCCCTCCGCAAAACAAATGGTTACAACGTGGAGGTCTTGTCACAGATGTTGTAGAGAACTTAGCCCTGTAAGTTACTAGGAGACAGGCCAGTCTGAAGCCTGGGCCCTGCAGCTTGATTTCTACCTAGCTGGTGGCATCGCTTATGCTTCCCCTGAGTGCCACAGTGATCTGGGAAACTCACAAAGCCTTTCTTTGAGCAGGCTCTGTGCTAACTCCTTCCGTGTAATTCTAGGCCACACAAGCTGTTAGAGTCCTGAATAAGTCATTGACACTGGAGACTTACCCTGTATGCAAATTCTCAGTAATGAGGCCTCCCATTGCAGTGGCCTCTGTTGTTGCAGAGCAGCGGCTCTGGGCACATGCGCTCCAGAGCTCCGGCTCGGTAATTGGACACATCAGTCCAGGCGATCCGCAGCACTTAGGATCTTCCCAGGCCAGGGATCAAACCGGCGCCGCTTGCACTGCAAGGCGGTGTCCTTACCCACTGGACCACCAGGGAAGCCCTCTGTGCTTTTTTTTAATGGCTGAGTAATATTGTCTGTATGTACCACATCTTCTCTATCCAGTCATCTGTCAGTGGACATTTAGGCTGTTTCCATGTCTTGGCTATTGTGAACAGTGCTGCTATGAACATAGGGTGGCATGCTTCTTTTTGATTTATACTTATATTCCCAGGAACAGGGTTCCTGAATCATATAGTAATTCTGTTTTTAGCTTTCTGAGGAAGCTCCATACTGCTTTCTATAGTGGCTGCACCAACTTATATTCCCACCTTTAGTGTCAGAGTGTTCCCTTTTTGTCCACACCCTCTCCAGCGTTTGTTATTTGTAGACTTTTGAACAATGGCTGCGAAATGAGTGTACATCTTAAATGTTAGCAGGTAGCTCAAAACCACCCTCTAAAAGGATACACTCACTCGCCTCCCATCCACAGGGCATGAGAGTACTGAATCTGTTTACCCACATCCTAGCCAGCACTTGGTGTTATCAGCCTCCTTCGTTTTTGTCAGCCTGCCTGCTAAAGAAGGACATCTGGCTTTTATTTGCGTTTATTTAATTCCTAGTAGGTTAAACATCTTTTCATACGATTATTGGCTACTGTATTTCTACTGTTCCTTATTTTTTGGTGAGTTAACATACAGCAGGCCCGGAATCCATTTTCCCCTCCCAAAACAAATGGTTACAACGTGGAGGTCTTGTCACAGATGTTGTAGAGAACTTAGCCCTGTAAGTTACTAGGAGACAGGCCAGTCTGAAGCCTGGGCCCTGCAGCTTGATTTCTACCTAGCTGGTGGCATCGCTTATGCTTCCCCTGAGTGCCACAGTGATCTGGGAAACTCACAAAGCCTTTCTTTGAGCAGGCTCTGTGCTAACTCCTTCCGTGTAATTCTAGGCCACACAAGCTGTTAGAGTCCTGAATAAGTCATTGACACTGGAGATAGGCTTGTAACCCTGTATGCAAATTCTCAGTAATGAGGCTTGGAAACTCACCTTTCTTTAGCTAAGGTTGGCTGTGAGAAAACAGCCTTTTCAGTAAAGATGGGTCACTTTATTTATGAAGATCTTCAGGGCCACCCGAGCAGGGAAACCAGAGGATGAAAGGCCTTGCAGGTGACCGTGAGAGTCAGCGATAGGGGAGGCTACCTGCAGGTGGCCCGACTTCCGGATGGGGAGCTCAGGCCTCAAGCCTGAATGAAGTCCACAGGCGCCTTCCTGTCCGGTGTGATGTGAGGATGTGGGAAGGAAACCCCACCCTTGTGCTCCCCAACGCTTCCTTCACATGGTCTTCTAAGTTCTGAAATTCCATCATCCTTGGAAAAAGATACACGTTCTCTGGCCTTTGCTTGTCTCTCCTCTTCTCTTACATGCTGGGGTGACAGGGAAAATGAGGGCAGGACTGTGAACGGATGGGTAGAAGTACGCCAGGTAGGCTGCCAGGGGAGGAGGGAGAGAGAGAGAGAGAGATGATGTTAACCCCCTACTTCTCCTTTACCAGCTCTCTGCCTGGGGGCCTCAGCTCTAGAGATATTCCCTTTAGCTCAGGCACATGTCTGTTTTAGGGCACTCACACCTTAATGGGGAGCTGAGGGTTAAGCCTGCTCTTTGCTCATCCGTCCTGAGGACGGGCACTCATGTTGGAAGGGTAGAGAGAGCAGAGGAACCCACTTAGGAGGGAGGCTTCAGAGGTCTGTTGTCATGGCTGTTGGTCAGTATTTGGTCAGGGGATTTTATGTGATTGGTCCTTTATTTGTTCAACATTCACGTACTGAAAACCTGCTCCGTGGCCAGCCCTGTGGGAAGGTACCCAGGAGCAGTGGTCCATAAACATCACGCATGTGAGAACTCTTTCAGTTGAAGCTAGCATTGACCTGGAGAGCACACCGGGTATGGAACCTTCTTTATAAGTCCATGCGGTGGGACACGATCATTTTAAAGTTAAAAGAATACTGTATTTGATATCTAAGCAGCTCCATTAAAAGATGGCCATGATCTCTTAATCAAACAGACCCCACTTACCACTTTCTATGATCTCTTTCCAGGTGGTTTTCATTGAAACTTGTCATGGTGTGCATCTCATCATATAACCTGGCTCTTTTTCCTTTGTACTTAAAAAAAGAAAGCTTTATCGTGTGATTCACACACCATAAAAGTCACTATTTTAAGTATATAACTCACTGATTTTTTTTAGTCCATCCACAGAGTCATGTGACCATCCCCACAGTCGTGTGACATTTCCTTCATGCTCCAAAAGCAACCTGGTCCTGCTTACAGTCAGTCCTCATTCCCACCCCAACTCTGCTCTATCCATCCACTATCTCCTTTCTGTATTTATTGGGACACTGAGTTGATTCAGTTGTGTCTGACTCTTTGTGACCCTGTGGACTGTAGCCCGCCAGGCTTCTCTGTCCATGGGGCTTTCCAGGCAAGAAGAGTGGAGTGGGTTGCCATTTCCTTCTCCAGGGGATCTTCCTGACCCAGGAATCAAACCTGCATCTCTTGCACCTCTTTCCCACTAGCGCTATATTTATGGGTTTACCTATTCTGGACATTTCATACAAATGAAACCATACAATATGTGGCCCTTGTGTTCTGGCTTCAACATTTCACTTGGCATGTGTTCAAGGTTTATCCACGTTGTAGCAGATGTAGTACTTCATTTGGTGCTAGTGGTAAAGCAACCACCTGCCAATGCAGGAGACGTAAGGTCGGGAAGATCCCCCGGAGGAGAGCATGACAACCCGCTCCTGTATTCTTGCCTGCAGAATCCCAGGGACAGAGGAGCCTGGCCGGTTACAGTTCGGGTCGCAAAGGGTCAGACGTGACTGAAGCGACTTAGCACACTCCTTTATACTTCCGGATAACGTCCACTGCCTTTTATACTACACCCCAAATCCCAGGACTCAGCTGTCTTTTAAAAGATGCTCTTTATATTCTAGGGATTGTGTAACTTCTAGTCCCTGCCTTTTCTTCCCTTTTGCCATCGTTGCCTGAGACAGTCTGTTTTTTAAACTGTAAAATATATATAGCATGGAAGTTCATGGTAACCATTTTCACGTGTACACTTTGGTACTGTTAAGTGTATTCACATTGTTGTGCAGTCAGTCTCCAGAATTCTTTTCTTTGTTTAAAAAAGGCAAGTTAATCTTTTTGTTTTTAATATTTATTTATTTATTTATTTTGGACTATTCTGGGTTTTCACTGCTGCCACGGGCTCTTCTCTAGTTGCACGGAGTGGGGGCTCCTCTCTAGTTGAGGTGAGCAGGCTTCTTGTTGCGGTGACTTCTCTTGTTGTGGAACTTGGGCTCTAAGCACATGGGCTTCTGTAGTTGCAGCACATGGGCTCCATAGTTGTGGCTCCGAGGCTCTAGAGCACAGGCTCAGTCGTTGTGGCTCACGGGCTTCGTTCCTCCGCAGCAGGTGAGGTCTTCCCGGATCGGGGGTTGAAGCTGTGTCTCCTGCACTGGCAGGTGAACTCTTTACCACTGAGCCACCAGGGAAGCCCCAGAGTTATTTTCATCTCGCAAACATGGAACCATGTGTACATTAACCAAAAATCCCTCTTCCCCCTTCTCCCAGCCTCTGACAACCACCCTTCTACTTTCTGTCTCCGCATTGGGCTCTTCTAGATAACCTCATAGAATCCCTTGGTGTTGAAGGCAGTCTGTTTTCAAATGAGGTAGAAGCAGGCAAATGCACTGGTGAGAGCTCCTCTGACATTCCTCCCCTGTACCGTGGGTCTCCCCCAGGTCAGCATTTACCCAGGAAGCTGTAAAGCAGGCTTGTCTCGAGCCCTGGTGGGCTTTCCCGAGGGGATACCATCTCCCAGGGGAGGGGCTGTGTCTGAAATGACAGTGGAAGTCCTAAGAAAAACTGCTGGTGAGGAGCTAAGAAGGAACGAACCCCCATCTCCTCTTCTGCAGGAGAAGTCGCAGATACAGAAGGACCTCTGGAGGATTGAAGACGACTTAGCACACCTTTATACTTCCGGATAACGTCCACTGCCTTTTATACTACACCCCAAATCCCAGGACTCAGCTGTCTTTTAAAAGATGCTCTTTATATTCTAGGGATTGTGTAACTTCTAGTCCCTGCCTTTTCTTCCCTTTTGCCATCGTTGCCTGAGACAGTCTGTTTTTTAAACTGTAAAATATATATAGCATGGAAGTTCATGGTAACCATTTTCACGTGTACACTTTGGTACTGTTAAGTGTATTCACATTGTTGTGCAGTCAGTCTCCAGAATTCTTTTCTTTGTTTAAAAAAGGCAAGTTAATCTTTTTGTTTTTAATATTTATTTATTTATTTATTTTGGACTATTCTGGGTTTTCACTGCTGCCACGGGCTCTTCTCTAGTTGCACGGAGTGGGGGCTCCTCTCTAGTTGAGGTGAGCAGGCTTCTTGTTGCGGTGACTTCTCTTGTTGTGGAACTTGGGCTCTAAGCACATGGGCTTCTGTAGTTGCAGCACATGGGCTCCATAGTTGTGGCTCCGAGGCTCTAGAGCACAGGCTCAGTCGTTGTGGCTCACGGGCTTCGTTCCTCCGCAGCAGGTGAGGTCTTCCCGGATCGGGGGTTGAAGCTGTGTCTCCTGCACTGGCAGGTGAACTCTTTACCACTGAGCCACCAGGGAAGCCCCAGAGTTATTTTCATCTCGCAAACATGGAACCATGTGTACTTTAAACCCAAAAAATCCTCTTCCCCCTTCTCCCAGCCTCTGACAACCACCCTTCTACTTTCTGTCTCCGCATTGGGCTCTTCTAGATAACCTCATAGAATCCCTTGGTGTTGAAGGCAGTCTGTTTTCAAATGAGGTAGAAGCAGGCAAATGCACTGGTGAGAGCTCCTCTGACATTCCTCCCCTGTACCGTGGGTCTCCCCCAGGTCAGCATTTACCCAGGAAGCTGTAAAGCAGGCTTGTCTCGAGCCCTGGTGGGCTTTCCCGAGGGGATACCATCTCCCAGGGGAGGGGCTGTGTCTGAAATGACAGTGGAAGTCCTAAGAAAAACTGCTGGTGAGGAGCTAAGAAGGGAACGAACCCCCCATCTCCTCTTCTGCAGGAGAAGTCGCAGATACAGAAGGACCTCTGGAGGATTGAAGACGTCATCGCAGGGCTGAGTGCAAACAAAGAGAACTTCAGAGTCCTGGTGGAATCGGTCAAAAATCCAGGTGAGCTGACCGTCTTCCTGGGGCGGGGGTGTGGGAGGCCAGCGCGCAGGGCTGGGGGAGGCCCCGGGGAGGTTGGGTCTTTGTGGAGCAAGTCAGTCTCCTGTCGTCTATGGAAGGCCTTTGTTCCATCACGCCCTTTGCTTCCCTCCACGCCCCTCAGAGAGAAAAACGGTGCCTTTGCTTCCTCACCCGCCTGTGCCTTCACTCTCGACCTCTGAGAGCAAGCCGCCCCTGCAGCCCAGCCCTCCCACCAGCCCCGTGCGGACCCCTCTGGAGGTTCGGCTCTTCCCCCAGCTGCAAACCTACGTGCCGTACCGCCCTCACCCGCCCCAGCTGAGGAAGGTGATGTCCCCCCTTCAGTCACCAACCAAGACGAAGCCCAAAGTGGTGAGTACTGATGACTGGGAACTGAGCGCGGTCCTTTCCTCCCTGGCAGGTGATCGTCCCGCCCTGCCCTCAGGTCCACTTCTCTTGGG
Organism: Tragulus kanchil; assembly: GCA_022376925.1. Classification (NCBI taxonomy): domain Eukaryota; kingdom Metazoa; phylum Chordata; class Mammalia; order Artiodactyla; family Tragulidae; genus Tragulus; species Tragulus kanchil. The sequence goes on along the minus strand of JAIOJX010000006.1, from coordinate 103,622,582 downwards.
AGAGAAGCCTTTAGGGAAACTTGGTGAGACAGAGCCAGCCAGAGACCTGAGGGCCCTGCTCTCATGCTTTGTCTCCCAGAACCGGAAGGGCCCTTAGAGGTGACCTAGTCCAGCCCTGGCATTTTTGCAGTAGGGAAAACTGAGGCTGGGCAGAAGGAAGCAACTGCACTGAGCAGGGCAGGATTTGTGGTCTGTGTTGTACAGGATATGTGTGGCCCCTGCGGTTCCACAGGTCAGCCATTTTTACCCAAATGAGGTAGAAGCAGGCAAATGCACTGGTGAGAGCTCCTCTGACATTCCTCCCCTGTACCGTGGGTCTCCCCCAGGTCAGCATTTACCCAGGAAGCTGTAAAGCAGGCTTGTCTCGAGCCCTGGTGGGCTTTCCCGAGGGGATACCATCTCCCAGGGGAGGGGCTGTGTCTGAAATGACAGTGGAAGTCCTAAGAAAAACTGCTGGTGAGGAGCTAAGAAGGGAACGAACCCCCCATCTCCTCTTCTGCAGGAGAAGTCGCAGATACAGAAGGACCTCTGGAGGATTGAAGACGTCATCGCAGGGCTGAGTGCAAACAAAGAGAACTTCAGAGTCCTGGTGGAATCGGTCAAAAATCCAGGTGAGCTGACCGTCTTCCTGGGGCGGGGGTGTGGGAGGCCAGCGCGCAGGGCTGGGGGAGGCCCCGGGGAGGTTGGGTCTTTGTGGAGCAAGTCAGTCTCCTGTCGTCTATGGAAGGCCTTTGTTCCATCACGCCCTTTGCTTCCCTCCACGCCCCTCAGAGAGAAAAACGGTGCCTTTGCTTCCTCACCCGCCTGTGCCTTCACTCTCGACCTCTGAGAGCAAGCCGCCCCTGCAGCCCAGCCCTCCCACCAGCCCCGTGCGGACCCCTCTGGAGGTTCGGCTCTTCCCCCAGCTGCAAACCTACGTGCCGTACCGCCCTCACCCGCCCCAGCTGAGGAAGGTGATGTCCCCCCTTCAGTCACCAACCAAGACGAAGCCCAAAGTGGTGAGTACTGATGACTGGGAACTGAGCGCGGTCCTTTCCTCCCTGGCAGGTGATCGTCCCGCCCTGCCCTCAGGTCCACTTCTCTTGGGAGAGAAGCCTTTAGGGAAACTTGGTGAGACAGAGCCAGCCAGAGACCTGAGGGCCCTGCTCTCATGCTTTGTCTCCCAGAACCGGAAGGGCCCTTAGAGGTGACCTAGTCCAGCCCTGGCATTTTTGCAGTAGGGAAAACTGAGGCTGGGCAGAAGGAAGCAACTGCACTGAGCAGGGCAGGATTTGTGGTCTGTGTTGTACAGGATAGTGTGTGGCTGCCCCATGCAAGGTTCCACACAAATGGCCAGTGAAGTCTGTGGAAAGGGAGCTCCTCTTGGTGAAAGAGAAGCTTGACCTGCTGCTGAGCACTGTGCTGGGTTGTGAGGATACATGTGGTCTTCATGGTAACCTCATGGAGTATAGACAGGAAGGTGAGTATCCCCATTCCACAGATCAGAGAACTGAGGCCCAAGGTGTTAAAATTTGCATGAGGTCTCCATATTAGCAAACCCAGGCCACATCTTCTGACCATTCTTTGTGGCATCTGACATGTAATTGGACATTCAGCCCTGCTGCTCAGGTCAGTATGTAGCCCATGTGGTTGTCTGAGCCAGCACCTTGGCTTGCCTGGCACAGAGAGAGGCCAAGCACTTGGCTGGGTCTAGGTGCACAGGAAGCTCTAAGGAAACTGAAGATGTGGTCAGGTACTGTGAGAGCTCAGGTTTCCAGGGCCAAGCCAGCCTTGGCTAGAAAGCATGACGGGCCTGATCCAAGCGACAGGGGAGCCCTAGTAGAAGGGACCTGGGAGTGAAGACCTCCAGTATTTGACAACAAGTGCTTGGAGCATTGTGTATGGCTAGGCTGTCTGACAAGATCAATGCACGGTGCTGACTAACACATGGGTTCCATGCCTGATCTTCACCATCCACCTGCTTCCAGCTTTGGTCTGGAGCCCCCAGCTGAAAGACAGATGCTGGAACCCAGGGTCATTGTAAACTTTATCTTGAAATCTCCTTCCCACTCCCAGACCTAAGAGTCATGGTGCGTCAGCCACAAAACAGGAGGTCAAAATAGCAAAACAGATAGCAAGAGTGGCTAGGTCAGGCAGCTGTGGCCATAAGGCAAGAGGTCTGTCCCCTGGAGCAAAGGGGAAAAGGCCTGGGAGCAGGACTGCCTGGATTGCAGCCCTTGGCTCTCTCTGGGTCCTCAGGCACGGCCCATCCCCCATCTGAGCATCCTCAGTCTCCCCTCGTGCAAAACAAGCAGTGTGGAAGAGACCATCCCAGAGGCTCCTCTTCACAGTTTGGTGGCTGTGGCTCAGAGGTGGGGCTTTTCAACTTGGTTGAGCATCAGGGTCATGGGCTGGGGTGGTGTAGAACCCACCTTCTAGCTGTGTATGTGTTCACCAGTTTTACCATTTATTGTTATTGTCCGGCTTCCCATGTAGCTCAGTCAGTAAAGAATTTGCCTGTAGTGCAGGAGACTTGGGATTGATCTCTGGTCAGGAAGATCCCCTGGAGAAGGAAATGGCAACCCACTCCAGTGTTCTTGCTTGGAGAATCCTATGGATAGAGGAGCCTGGTGGGCTACAGTCCATAAGCTTCAAAGAGTCAGACACAACTGAGCGACTAACACACACACACACACACACACACATTGTTGTTTCAGATTTATTTTTTGTTTATTTATTTTATTTTTTGCTGCAGAACGGCTTTATTGTTTCCACTTGGTCCAAGGCTTGAGAGAGAGCTGCCGGGTATTAAACAAACCTGCCTGGTGGCTGCAGAGAGAGGCTTCAGTCAGCCCCCGCGTTGGTGGGGGAGCTCTTTAATGGCCATTGATCTCCAGATGCTCCTATTTGTGTTGAGGGTGAGCCTTCAGAAGAGATTTTTTGCCCAACCCTGCCTGGGGACCAGCCAGCCTGTGGAGGTTGGTCAGATGATCCACCATCTTCTTGGTGAGTTGCACCTTCTCATCGAGGAAGTGCTTCTTCAAGAAGCCACAGATATGTGGGCCTGCATGGGCAGACCCCAGGACATGCAGATCCAAAAGGCCGCGGCGGCTTCCGTAGCATCCTGGGTTTTCCCCACTCATCTTGAGATGGCTGCTGCACATCCAGGAAGAGGGTGCACCCGCCACGCTGGTTTTGCATTTTCAAAAAGTGCCCTCGCCCTTCTCCTTAGCCAGTTTGCCAAAAACAGTGGCTCACAACCTCAGAGACACATCATTGCAGTCAAAATAGAAGCCCAGAGAGAGGGGGTGTAGGAGGCCCGCAGGTGCATGTTGACCAGGCGGCTGACAGCAGCCTCCACTTTGGTGTAATAGTTCTGATGCATCTGGGAGCTCGTGGTTGATAGGTAGTAAGGACTTAAGCTCAAAAAATGGTGGCCAATCACTGCAAGAGATAGATCCATAGGACACTAAGCACACCCCTCAGATATATTTTATATTTATATTGTTTTATGTTAATTTTTGTGAAAAATTATATTTATCCTGAAATTGACCTAAGACATGAGTTTATAATTTAATAAATGCTAATAAAGAGACTCCCCATTTCATACCAACACTCAGACCTAGAAGTAGGACTTGGCCAGCGGGCAGAAGCCTTTGGGCCTGTGAGTCCCTTCCTGGCGCAGGCCCTTTCTCTCTCTGCTGGAAGTAACTCCATCTTGACTTTTTAGATAAATTTCTTCCTTTTTAATTTTCTTTTGCTATCTATATTTGCATCCTAAGCACTTCACTTTTGCCCATCTATAATATTGTATTTATTCTTTCATATCTTGTGTCCTTTCAACATTCTGTTCATGAGATTCATCTACATTGTTGCATGCTCGCTAGAGTTCTTTCATTTTTATCTGATTTTTTTGAATTTTATGTCTTTTACCTTTTTTTAAATGCCTTATTTATTTACTTATTTATTTAGTTTTGGCTGTTCTGGGTTTTCACTGCTGCTGCAGGCTCTTCTTTAGTTGCAGGGAGTGGGGGCTACTCTCTAGTTGAGGTGAGCAGGCTTCTTGTTGCGGTGACTTCTCTTGTTGTGGAACTCGGGCCCTAGGGCACACAGACTCCAGTAGTTGCAGCACGTGGGCTCCATAGTTGCAGCTCAAGGCTCTAGAGCACAGGCTCCATAGTTGTGGCTCAGGGGCTTAATTGCTCTGCAGCATGTGGGATCTTCCTGGATCAGGGATCGAATCTGTGTCTCCTGCCTTGGCAGGCAAACTCTTTATCACTGAGCTATCAGGGAAGCCCCTGTCTTTTAATTTTTTTTATGAGACAACACTCTGAAAGGATATAAAATCTAAGGACATAAGAAAGTATGTAGGGCTTCCCTGGCCGTCCAGTGGGTAAAGAGTCTGCCTTGCACTGCAAGGGGTGCCGGTTCAATCCCTGGCACGGGAAGATTCCACGTGCCGAGGAGTGGCTGGACTGGTGTGTCCAGTTAGGAGTCAGTGCTCTGGAGCGCAGGCACCCGGAGCCTGTGCTCTGCTGCAGGAGAGGCCACTGCGATGGGAGGCCCACACAGGCCAAAAAGAACAAAGATGGATGAAAAATAAATAAAGAACAATAAAAGTGCCCCCCGAAAAGAATGTATGTAATAAAATATTGTCTCCCTATCCCCTCTATCTCCAGACATTCTGTTCCCTTCAATCAAAGGCCATCAGTGGTTTGTGCTTATCTTGCTTTTTAGGACTTGATGATTCCGAGATCTTGTCAGGGCTGGAATCCACTGGTGCTCAGAAGGCCTCTGGGTATCTTGGGAAGGCGGCTTAACCTTCACAGAGTATTGAAGTCTGTTGCTCTAGAAGAATGCTGATAAAAGCTTTGCAAAACAAGCTTGCAGCTGCCTTTCCTGACCTCTGAGAAAATCTGAAAAACAAAGCAAAGTTGGGCTCAGAAAGGGGGAGTTCAGGAGGAAAGAGTCTGGACAGTCATCTGTCCCAGGAGTGGGTGTTCATGGCCATCGAGGCCCAGGCTGTCGGTGTATAGAGAGGCCGCAGCCCTCGGAGAGCATTGTGAGCAGGGCGGTTCAAGGAAAATAGTTACATTGATTCCGGCCCAGGCAGTGGGCTGCGGAGAAGTCAGTGAGTCACCCATCCTGCCTGCCTGCTCAGTGCCCGGCTCAGGAAAGAAGAAATATTTTGTAACACACGCATTTCTGATAGAAAGGGCAGGAGGATGTGGACGCTCAGGTCCCCCGCCTGCTGAAAGGCTGGAGACCACGTGGAGACGCTGAACAGCTCCGTCTGGGTGGGTGGGTGGGTGAGGTGGGGTGGAGGTGGTGGGGTGCTGTCCTAAACCCTCAGAACAGCACAGCTTGCCTCCCCGCTGGTGCACTCCAGACAGGTGGAGGGAGAGTGTGGAGAGCGTGGAGCCGTGTCCTGAGTTCCAGGTTGTGTATAGATACCAGTTGAAAGCTGTATGAGCCCAGGCAAAGGATGGGCTTAGAGCAGAGGTGTACCCAGCCTTATAGCTCAACCAGGGGAAATGTTGGCATCTTTGGGCTGAGGTGGTCATGCCCTGCAGGCCCGAGGTGGCCTGCTCAGCCCCTCTGGGCCACCCCTGTGAGGACACCACCTTGCATGCTCTCACCGAGCACTCGTTCTGGTTCTGGTTCTGAGCAGGAAGACGAGGCACCTCCCAGGCCCCCGCTCCCTGAGCTCTACAGTCCAGAGGACCAGCCTCCCGCCGTGCCCCCTCTGCCGAAGGAGGCCACCATCATCCGGCACACTTCAGTGAGGGGCCTCAAGCGGCAGTCGGACGAGAGGAAGCGAGACCGGGAGCAGGGCCAGTGTGTGAACGGGGATTCCAGGGTGAGCAGGGGGCACCCCTCGGGGTGCCTGCTGTGTGGGGAGAGGGAAGGGGGTGAGACACGGGGCAGCTGTGACGGCCTCCGACTGCCCGCAGGTGGAGCTCCGGTCTTACGTCAGTGAGCCTGAACTGGCCACCTTCAGCGGGGACACAGCGCCCCCCTCCCTGGGACTCGTGGGGTCTGAGAGCAGGTACCAGACGCTGCCAGGCAGAGGTAAGGCGCGACTTTCCAGGAAGTCTTCCTGGGAATCCCCGCCAGCACCACCCCCCACCAAGCCCTCACCCAGTCCCCGCCCTCTTCTGCCTGCTGCCTCTGTGCGGCTGCCATGCCGGGCTGCGGGGAGGCCTGCCCTTCCTGCCTCTGGCTCCCATCCTGAGTCTCAGCCTCTGCTATTGCATCTGCTCCCCGGGAACAATGGTAATGGTGGTTGTGTTATAATATAGGCACTTTATATGTCCTTAGTTAAGATTCATAATAATCCGGTGAGAGAAGTAGTGTTGTTATCCCCATTTTTAGAGGCAAGGAAACCAAGGTCAGGAGAAATGAAATAACTTGGAGTTAGCCACTAAGAAATAGAACCAGAACGCAAGGTCAGGGTCCTGGCTCCAGAGCCACCGCACCCTGCAGGCTGGGAGGTCAGGGGTCTGCCATCAGCTTGACCGTCTCAGGCCTTCCATAGGTTTTCCTCTTCATCTGTGTCACGACTCAGCCAGTCCCCTCTTGAAACAGACACACCTTTCTCCTTTACTGGCCTTCTTCTCACTCTCCTCCCCTATCCCTCTCAGATAGGGGTGGGAACAGACAGGCCCTTAGGCTCACCCATGCCTCCCTTTTCCCCAGAGCCAGATCCTCTTCCTCAGAAATCCTTTTAAAAGGAGGCTGCCTGGACCCCCTGAACAGGCTGACCACACTCCCTCATTTGGTGGAAGGTCAGGCACTGACCTTCATTTACAGGGTGTGAAACCAGGAGGCCACACAGCCACAGTTCGGGCATCTCTGGGGTTCTGTGGCTTCCAGCCCATCATGCTGTCTCGGCTTGCTGCAGCCTGAGCTGGTCTCGGGAGGGGAGACTAGCTTTTGCTGAGTTGGGCCACAGCAACCCTTGGCGTTGTGCCTGGGGACCCTGTTCTCTTCATTCATTATGGCCCAGATGTGTTCATCAACGGCAGGGTTAGTGCCCTGTCAGGCTGCACAGTTCTTTATTGCCCAGGAGTCTCTGGGCACTGCAGGACATTCATCATTCTTTTTCCCCATGTGCTAAATGCTAGTGGGTCCTCAGTCAGTGGGATGCCCATTTCCAGGTGTCAAGGACCAGCCATGTGACCTTAGACAAGTTGCTTAACTTCTCTGAGCTTCAGATGGTGCACCTCCTCCGTGGTTAGGTAGGGCTCCCTTGTAGGGACAGCGGAACAACATCTGTATGAAACAACTGGCAAGTGGCTGTTGTATAGTAAGTACTCCGTAAATGCTTGGTGCCTTCTTCTTTTCCTTCATCATTTATTCATTCATTCATTCAACCAGGCGTTGTTGAGTTTGTCGACAGGCTTGTTGACACTGGTCAGTGCGGTCATCAGTGAATATACTGAGGAATGTAGGGAATGACTGATTCTGCCTGGGGTGTATGAAAAGGCTTCTCACAGGCAGGGCTTCCAGGTTGGGTCATATAGGATGCATAGGAGTTCATTAGGAAGAAGGGATGCAGGGCATTCCTCGGCCTCTGTCCTTTCCTCTTCGAAAGAGGAAAAGAGGCTTCTTAGCCTTCAAGAAACCCAAGTCTCCTGTGTGTGAGGGAAGATGTAGGGAGTCCTCAGATCTTCAGGGACACTGTGCCCATTTGGGGATAGAGGGTGCCCATGGGCTAGCCCCTCATTCCCCACACGGGACCTTGTTCTTCCAGACCCTGGGGGAGGAAGAAGCGTGAGTTGTTGGCTGGGCCCTCGTGGTCTCCGCGGGAGTGGGAGGTGATCCAGAAGGGGCCTGCGGCGGCCTGTGTCGTCACCACAACTCCGCTTGCTCTTCTCTTTCCTCGTCAGGCCTCTCGGGGTCCATGTCACGGCTCCAGCAGTCATCCACCATTGCTCCCTACGTCACCCTCCGCAGGGGTCTAGATGCCGAAAGCAGCAAGGTGACCTACCCCGTGAGTGGCCTTGAGAAGTTCTCCAGAGGCTCTCTGCTCCCTCGTGCCCAGAGGGAGGGGCTCTGAGGTGGACGGTGACAGGCTCTTCTGTGAGGTGACCTTGGCTCCTCCTGAGTTCAGCATCCCCCTCACCATGCGCTCATGGTGCCTTCCCCCCTGCCCACCAAGAGGGGCCTCCCCCTGCCCTCTCCATATGCCAAGGGCCTCCACCTTTCTCCCCGTTCTCCCCCAGTGAGCCACACCCTGAGTTCTGGACCATCATGTGGTGCATGTGCACCGGGTTGGACAGGTTTGGGCCTCAATGTCTGCATCTGCAGAATGGGCAGTTGCCAGAGCGCCTGGGAGGGCCAGGGTGTCAGGATCCTGTGTGTGCTTGGAGGACATGCTTCTCAGTGGTCAGGAGGAGCCTAACTGAAGGGAGAGTGTGTGTGAGAAAGAAAGGGAAAAAGGACAGGGAGAGAGAGCGTGTGTATAAGGGGGAGAGAGACACAGGACTGAAGCCCGTTGGGCGGCGGCCCTCTGTGTTCCCAACCCAGACCCCCGTCTGTCCCTTCTGCCCCTCAGAGACCCAAGAGTGCCTTGGAACGCCTGTACTCAGGGGACCACCAGCGGGGCAAGATGAGCGCCGAGGAGCAGCTGGAGCGCATGAAGCGGCACCAGAAGGCGCTGGTCCGGGAGCGCAAGAGGACGCTGAGCCAAGGAGAGAGGACGGGCCTGCCCTCGTCCCGCTACCTCAGCCAGCCGCTCCCGGGAGACCTCGGCTCAGTATGTTAGGAGGGTCCAGGCAGGCGGGGCTGGGACAGGGAGCAGAGCTTCCCCGAGTCCTCCAGACACAAGCACGACTGCCCCCCAGAGACTGGTTCAGAGAACACCCCATGGGCCAGGCTGTGTGAGGGACTTGGTCAGAGGGGGCCCCGAACTCAAGCAGGAGTGAGGATGTCCTGGCAGGAGCCTCGGAGCCAGAGGAAGTGTCCATAGTCAGTTCTCCAGTTGAGCTTGAGGGAGGCCCTTCGTACGCATTCTGAGTCTCGGCTGAGCAAGGACTTGGGAAGTACAGAGTTCAAGGAGTGGAGGAGAAAGATGGTGCTATGACTTGAGAAGTTCTCCAGAGGCTCTCTGCTCCCTCGTGCCCAGAGGGAGGGGCTCTGAGGTGGACGGTGACAGGCTCTTCTGTGAGGTGACCTTGGCTCCTCCTGAGTTCAGCATCCCCCTCACCATGCGCTCATGGTGCCTTCCCCCCTGCCCACCAAGAGGGGCCTCCCCCTGCCCTCTCCATATGCCAAGGGCCTCCACCTTTCTCCCCGTTCTCCCCCAGTGAGCCACACCCTGAGTTCTGGACCATCATGTGGTGCATGTGCACCGGGTTGGACAGGTTTGGGCCTCAATGTCTGCATCTGCAGAATGGGCAGTTGCCAGAGCGCCTGGGAGGGCCAGGGTGTCAGGATCCTGTGTGTGCTTGGAGGACATGCTTCTCAGTGGTCAGGAGGAGCCTAACTGAAGGGAGAGTGTGTGTGAGAAAGAAAGGGAAAAAGGACAGGGAGAGAGAGCGTGTGTATAAGGGGGAGAGAGACACAGGACTGAAGCCCGTTGGGCGGCGGCCCTCTGTGTTCCCAACCCAGACCCCCGTCTGTCCCTTCTGCCCCTCAGAGACCCAAGAGTGCCTTGGAACGCCTGTACTCAGGGGACCACCAGCGGGGCAAGATGAGCGCCGAGGAGCAGCTGGAGCGCATGAAGCGGCACCAGAAGGCGCTGGTCCGGGAGCGCAAGAGGACGCTGAGCCAAGGAGAGAGGACGGGCCTGCCCTCGTCCCGCTACCTCAGCCAGCCGCTCCCGGGAGACCTCGGCTCAGTATGTTAGGAGGGTCCAGGCAGGCGGGGCTGGGACAGGGAGCAGAGCTTCCCCGAGTCCTCCAGACACAAGCACGACTGCCCCCCAGAGACTGGTTCAGAGAACACCCCATGGGCCAGGCTGTGTGAGGGACTTGGTCAGAGGGGGCCCCGAACTCAAGCAGGAGTGAGGATGTCCTGGCAGGAGCCTCGGAGCCAGAGGAAGTGTCCATAGTCAGTTCTCCAGTTGAGCTTGAGGGAGGCCCTTCGTACGCATTCTGAGTCTCGGCTGAGCAAGGACTTGGGAAGTACAGAGTTCAAGGAGTGGAGGAGAAAGATGGTGCTATGACTTGAGGAGGAGTGCAAGCCAGCTAGCCTGCCAGAACTCCAAGCAGGTGCCCTGGGTGGCTGCTGAGCAGGGGGTGCCCCACACCTCTGAGGGCTGGGGGGATCCCCTGCGGCTCTGGTGCTGACAAGGCCCCCAGGAGAGCCAGGCTGTCTGCTGCCCCCTGGTGGTGCTTCCGGGCACTGCGCCCTGCCCACAGACGCCTTAGGTCCCTTTGGAAACATTCCATTGGGCTTTTCTCTCTCGTTGGAGATCAACTGTTTCCCTAGACCTCTAGCCTGACTGCTCTTTCCCTAATTCATTGCACAAGCTCTTTTGCTTTTAGCGTTACCGCTCGTTGCCTCTCTAATCCTGCCTGATTGTGTTTACAAAAGCTTCTAATTTGCATCAACGGTTCTCTTAACTGGCCTGTGCTCCTGTTACCAGGCTTCTAATAGCAGCTCTTTTCCCCATGGCCTAGCAAGCAGCCCCATGTGTGACTCACTGTCTGCTGCCCCCTTAATGCAGGCTTCCTGACTCATCGTTCATTCATCCCAAAAGCCGCCCCACAAGGCTCAGCCAGCCCCACTGCCTGAGGGCCATCGTCTTTGGTAGAGTCTCCGCAGGATGGATTTATTAAAGCCCATGCCTTACACCTGGGCAGTAGACAGGGCTATCAGAGATTGCATGCTTGAATAGATTCTGCCAAGTCTGAGGTGGTTCGCTTTTAATTCCTCCAGCCCCATTGGAAAAGTTTCTTAGGGAAAGCTTTTTATGTTCTGGTATTTTATAACTCAAACCGGTAGTGAGGTACATTATGACCTGTATTCAGAGGGCCTCTTGGCAGCTGTTAGCTCCGACACCAAAGCGGTAAGACTCAGCACACTCCAATCCTGAAAAGCTGCGAAGGCAGTAACTTTTAAGCTTTGTAAGTACGTATCCTATGAGATAAAACTGACTTTTTACAACCTGATGTCTCAAATGTAGAAAAGTGATCTAAAACATCGTAACTTGAATACCTTGTAATTTTTTCTCTTTACAAAGGACTTGTGTCTCTGCCTCAGCGCCAATAAACATGTTGCTTAATGACGATGGATTGGCGTGGTTCTTCCCCAGGATACACTGTCGCATCCAGGGACGTTTTTCTGTTTGTGGAAACAATCAGGCTGGGTTTATATGAGGACGTGCCTCTATTGGGGGCATTGGTGAGCGTGTAAGAAAATGTGTGTTTTCTTTGTGAATCATTAAATTAATTTTTCACCCCTGAATCTTCAACTGCCTAATCCTTTCATCCTTCCATAGGAACTCGTCACCTGAGAGGGATTCCGTGGCTGTAGTCAGTATTGAGGGCTTGTGCATGAATGGGTGAAATGTGCTGACACGACCGTGGGTTTGGGCACGAGTGAGGGGCAGAGGGGACGTTAAAGACAGTTGTGACCCCGTGGGGCTTTGTGAGGTGAACGGGGTGGGAGGGAGAAGGCAGCCTGGGATGGAGAAGTGCCTGCTTGGCTGCCTTCCCTGGACCCAAGCAGCTCCTGCTCGCCTTTCCCAGCCCCGCTGTGGGTGTGATATTCCCCAGCCCTCATGGGGTCCTGTTGGGCATGCCCACTGGAGAGGCTCTAGGCCATCCCACTTGCTTGCCAGAGCCTCCAAGGGCTTGTTTTTTCCACTGTTTCTCAGCTGGGACGTAGGACTCCAGACCCAGGAAGGCCTCCATGAGCTGTCAGGCAGAAGAAGCAACAAGCGCCTTCTCTGGAGCTCTGTCCTAGGTTCTGTTTGGGGATTACCTGAGTCTGAAGTCTTGGATCGTAGACCTGTGCCCTGGAGGTTTGAACGTTCTGGGGCCTGAGGGGAGAGAACTCCGCAGTCTAGAGTCAGGCTGTATAAAATGGGCAGAACCTGTCCTCTCTGTCGCAGTTTGAGCATACAGCAGAGGGCATCCGTGCCACAGAGCCTCTGCTGCCTTGTTTCAGAGATGAGGTGGAGGTCCATGGCCACACGGATTTTCTCTAGTGAGTCACTGACCCCTCTTCGCAAGGACCCCTGCCAGACCCACCCAAAAGGGCCAGTCAGGAAGTGACTACATTTCACCCTCTTGTTCTGTTGCCAGTGGAAGCGTGAGCAGGACTTTGACCTGCAGCTGCTGGAACGGGCCGTACAAGGGGACAGAAAGGACAAAGAGAATGGCTGGCTGAAGGTGCAGGCCATGCCTGTCACTGAGTTGGACCTGGAACCGCAAGACTATGATGTGGATATCAGCAGAGAGGTGAGGGCAGGGAGGGGCTTCCTTTGTGCCCCCCCATACCAGGGGGCACAGCCTACAGACTACAGCCTGACCAACCCTCCCAGGGGTGCCGGGGGTATTGCCCTGAAAAGGCTTGGCTTCAGTGTGGCCCAGGAGGATGGGTGTACGGTCGCTGGAGGTGGAGAGAGGAGTCCGGGCCTCGTGGTGCAGGTTCAGATCTGTCTCTCTCTGTAACTGGAGGCAAGTCATTTCACTTCTCCATGCCTTGACTTCCTCAGCAATAATGTTGGTTGTGGTGAGGGTTAAGAGACTCAGCACATGGCCCAAATGATTGGCAAGGATCAGAAAGCTATGAGCCCAGGCCTTGGCCCACAGTAAGAATGTGATGAGGTAGTTGTTATTGTTAGGATATGGTTCCTGGAATACCAGCAGTTGGTCTTGCGTCTATTTGGCCAGTCAGGCTAGTTTAGGCAGTCCGACTTGGGGAGGAGAGGAAACAGGTTTAGAAATCACAGGCGAAATTTCCTTTCGTGGCCACGGCGTGGAGACCGGGATAGGACTGGTCTGAATTCTTCTAGCGCCCTCTAGTGGCTCCAGCGCATCATTGACTGGGCAGGTCCCCAAAAGTCATTTACCACAGCCAGGAAGGCCTCCTCCCAGGGGAAGAGAAAGGAGCTCAGTGAGTGACAGAATATTCGGGAGCGCCATTTGTAAGCTCTGCAGAGCAGTGTCTGTGGCTGTGTGGATCACCTTTACACACCCAGCACAGCCCTGGCCCACGAGCTGCTCCATATATGTTTGCTGAATGACGCCTCTGTTGGATGAAGTGCACAGTAACCCAGATATCCCGGGGAGGGGCTGAGACCCACCCCAAAAGGGCCCCAGCCCCCAGGAAGTGACTACATTTCTAGTGAGTCACTGACCCCTCTTCGTTCTGTTTTTGCCAGTGGAAGCGTGAGCAGGACTTTGACCTGCAGCTGCTGGAACGGGCCGTACAAGGGGACAGAAAGGACAAAGAGAATGGCTGGCTGAAGGTGCAGGCCATGCCTGTCACTGAGTTGGACCTGGAACCGCAAGACTATGATGTGGATATCAGCAGAGAGGTGAGGGCAGGGAGGGGCTTCCTTTGTGCCCCCATACCAGGGGGCACAGCCTACAGACTACAGCCTGCCCAAACCCCTCCCAGGGTGCCGGGGGTATTGCCCTGAAAAGGCTTGGCTTCAGTGTGGCCCAGGAGGATGGGTGTACGGTCGCTGGAGGTGGAGAGAGGAGTCCGGGCCTCGTGGTGCAGGTTCAGATCTGTCTCTCTCTGTAACTGGAGGCAAGTCATTTCACTTCTCCATGCCTTGACTTCCTCAGCAATAATGTTGGTTGTGGTGAGGGTTAAGAGACTCAGCACATGGCCCAAATGATTGGCAAGGATCAGAAAGCTATGAGCCCAGGCCTTGGCCCACAGTAAGAATGTGATGAGGTAGTTGTTATTGTTAGGATATGGTTCCTGGAATACCAGCAGTTGGTCTTGCGTCTATTTGGCCAGTCAGGCTAGTTTAGGCAGTCCGACTTGGGGAGGAGAGGAAACAGGTTTAGAAATCACAGGCGAAATTTCCTTTCGTGGCCACGGCGTGGAGACCGGGATAGGACTGGTCTGAATTCTTCTAGCGCCCTCTAGTGGCTCCAGCGCATCATTGACTGGGCAGGTCCCCAAAAGTCATTTACCACAGCCAGGAAGGCCTCCTCCCAGGGGAAGAGAAAGGAGCTCAGTGAGTGACAGAATATTCGGGAGCGCCATTTGTAAGCTCTGCAGAGCAGTGTCTGTGGCTGTGTGGATCACCTTTACACACCCAGCACAGCCCTGGCCCACGAGAGCTGCTCCATATATGTTTGCTGAATGACGCCTCTGTTGGATGAAGTGCACAGTAACCCAGATATCCCAAACATGTTTGTGTGAGGACTCAGCCTGGCCGGTGAAACTGCCCAAGAGGAAGCGCTCTCATCACACAAAGGACAGATCAGACAGGAGGGGTGGACGGAGGCCCGTGGAGCTGCGGGGCTCTGAGGTCCACTGGGGCTCCAGGGGCTAGCGAGGTCAGTCCCCTGCCTTCAGACGTTTCCCTTTTGGAAAGGGAAAAGCCAGAGGAACCTGCTTTCTCAGATTCACAAAAGAAGCTTCTCCAGGCTGCCTTGGCAGTGGACGCGTGTTGTGTGGTGTCCTGAATGGCCTGTCAGCCCAGGGAAAAGTCCTTCCTTGTCTCTAACCTAAAGCCCTGCTGCTCCAGTGCCATCATCTGCCTCCCTCCACGGGACCTTCCCTCCCTGGAAATAACAGACAAGAGCTTGTGGCTGGGCATCTTTCACCAGAAGGGAAAGTTGGGATGGGTTTAAATTCAAGTCTATATTTGCCCTGAGATTGGACTTGTTTTGGGACGTTTCAGCCAACCTCATTTTAATGTGCTGCTGTCGCTCAAGGAGAAAAAGATTCCCTGAGATGTGCAAACGTTGCCTTTCACTTTCTTGGCCTACGTCAGGTTGCACGAAGCCGAGGTTGCTGTTGGGTTTGTGTGAGAGACTGGAGGTGGGGCGTGGGGGTCCTTTTCCTTTGGGAACCCTCGCTGCAATGTGGCTGCCTCCTGTCTGGGTCAGAGGACAAAATGTACTGCCGCTTTCTTTCATTCCTCCGCCCGGCCATCCATCTCCCAGCCACCCCCCTATCCAAGGAGTGTTTGCTGAAGGGCTACCGAGTACCAAGTGCCCGAGCTAGACAGTGGAGAAACAAGCCGAGAGCAGGAGGGAGCGGCAGGGTCACGGAAAGCTTCTGGAGGTGAGGTTGGGAGGACAAGAGAGAGTCCGTGGAGCCCAGGAAGGAGCGTCCCAGGCAGAGGAGAGAGCAGGGACAGAGGTGGGTCAGTGGGCTGGAGAGGCCCATGCAGGTCAGATCACGTGGAGGGGGGCGTCGTGGGTGACCCCTGTCAGCCTCGGGGCTTCTGGTCTAGTTATTTTACCTTCCCGTTTCCCTTCCCTTGGCTAGTAGGAGATGCCAGCTACGGTGCAAGGAACCCAGGCTCTAGAGTCAGACCCGATTCCGATCCGGAATCCACAGGGAACAGCCCCTGTGGTTTTAACCAGTACCTGAGTCTGCGGGTTCTGTGTGCCTCCTGGTGGGGTTCAGGGTCGGGGAGCGCGTCTCAAACCAAACTTTGTCTGTGCCTCTCCGCCTCGCCGCCTGACCCTTGCCTCAGCTCTCCAAACCAGAGAAGGTGTCCATCCCCAAGCGTTACGTGGAGCTGGATCCCGAAGAGCCGCCCAGCCTGGAGGAGCTGCAGGCGCGGTACCGCAAAGCTGAGAAGATCCGCAACATCCTCACCCGGTCCAGGTCAGCCCTCAAGCCCCGAAAGTCCTGACAGCCTGCTAGGCTGACACAGGGGTGTCTCAGCAGGTAGGGCCCCGACTGGGCCATCGGGCTGTGTGTTTTATCACCCCTCTGTCTCAGGCAAGCACTGCTCATTGCAAGGGGCAAGCAGACTCTCAACCCGTCACTGACAGATCAGCGAGTCAGCTCACCCAAGCCCCCTGGAAGGTTGTGAAGCTCTCAGAGGCCCTCACCCCCAGACCTGTGGCCCGTGGCCCTGGCCAGTGTGGGGAGTGGAGCCAAGGCTGGCGGGGAAGCGGACACACACAGCGATTGGCCCCAAGGATGGCGCTTCCAGCCTCGGGGCCTCTGGTCCCTCATCAGACCCTAGACCAGAGCCAGGGGCCCAGCCTTGTCCTGAGGTGCCAGAGGCCTCAGCCACATGCCCAGAGGCCAGGATGGGACCCCAGGAGGTGCCTTTCTCATCCCATCAGCCTCTGTAGCCTCAGAGAGGTAGACTTGGTACTTGAGGGCCTTCCCTTCAGAGCCAGGTTAGCCTTTTCATGTCTGGATTTAATAGGAACCTAGAGCCAGCACTCTTATCTTGAGGTCTGTGATTCCCCCAAAGGAGGAACACAGCCGCGATGGGGTGTTCGGGGAGAAGCACGTGCACGTTTGTCTGGAGAGAAAGTGCCCTGTTTCTACCGCACGCCCCCCGCTGGGTGAGGTCCTCAGGTCAGGGGGACCCTCCTCGCTTGAGGCGGGCAGCTGGGGTGGGAGGAGGCCCACAGTCTGCTTTCTGTCCCTCGTGCAGCATGTGCAACCTGCAGCCAGCTACCAGTCAGGACCGGAACAGCGTGGCCGACCTGGACTCGCAGCTGCAGGAGCAGGAGCGCATCATCAACATCTCCTACGCCCTGGCCTCGGAGGCCTCCCAGCGCAGCAAGCAGGTGGCAGGTGAGGCCGCGGGGGCAGCCTCGGAGACTGGGTCCCACCCCCTGCTTCCTGGGCTCTGGGCTCAGGGCCCGGCCCGGCCTCTTAGGAAGGTGGTGGGAAAGCAGAGGTCAGGCTTCGTCACCAAGGGCAGTGGTATTTCCCCTCTCCCTTGAGGGGGTGGGGGGTGGCGTGGAGGCCAGGCCGGGGAACTGGTGCTCAGGAGCGCTGGAGGAAGGAGGTCCGGGAGAGCGCGTGCGGCTCCTGTTAGACCTGGACGGGTGCTGCTTTCCCCTCTCTCTGAAACTGCCGGTTGAGAGCAGGTGTTTTAGGCTCCTGAGCCAAGGGGTGAAGGCTAAGATTCCTGGCCTCACGAAGAAGGCCCAGGAAAGCCTTTGGGCTTGGATTTCTTGCCTGGATGAGGCAGAAGGGGCCCCTCTAGCCCTCCTTGGGGTCCCTGTTTTGGTCCCCAAGTCAGAGCCGCAGTTCATCTATCAGAGTGGCCTGTGTCAGAAAGTGGGACTTGGGAAAGTGGAACTTTGTTGTGCCGTGCAGAGAAAATAGTACCATTGGATGGGAGGGCGCGTGCACGCGCGTGTGTGTGTCCACATACGTGTATCAGCCAGGAAAGAAGCTCCTGGCTCTTCTCCCCACCACGCGTGCCCTCCTCGTGTGAGGCCTCGCGGGTCACCTAGTGCTGCTCCTCCCCAGATTCAGCAGCCACTGCTTGTCTGGGTGGTGCCCTTGGCCAGGTGTGAGGGGGGTGGTCGTAGACCCTAAAGGGATGTCACGGTCCCCACCAGTCGTGGCTGAGGGTCTAGAAGTGACTATGGGTGGGGCCTACCAGGCGGTCCCTGAGGCTGTGGCCCTGGGCGGCAAGAAGAAGCCGTGGGGTGACTAAGGACCAGGGAAAGCCTGTTCTCTGTCCCCCAGCTCTGTTCCTGTACAGAGTCCCCGAGGTCCCTGCTGTCCTGAGGACATGTGGGTGGGCCGAGAGGGGGTCCTTGCCGGGGAAGCAGCAGACGGCTCCCGCGGACCACTCTCTGAGGCCCACTGCGGCGGTTTTGGATTCCTCCCGTGTTCCAGGGCTCCCGCGGGGGCGCCTCCCCTGCCGTAAAGCACCCTCCTCTCTGGCCTGTGCTTGCTCTCCCCGTGTGGACCGACTGTCCTCAGCTTCCTTCCCCCCAGAAGGCGAGCACGCCCCGTGTCTCCCACCCTGACCCCTGCCATCACTTCCCCTCTGAGTGGCCACCTTCTCTGCAGCCTCTCCTCACTCTTGCTCTGTTTCTCCAGTCCCCGGCCAGGCCCCCACCGGGCCCCGTGGACGTGCCCCCCGCGCCCAGGCCTTTCGTGACGGGCAGTGGGGCCCACCGCTCTCTGGCCCTGCTGAGCGGGGCGCCTGGTGCTGCAGGAGCAGATGAGGAGCCTAACACACTGCTTAATTCCTGTCTGCCCGTCTAGCGCAGCAGCTGGTCCTCCTCCCGCCTAAAGCCCCCCTGTCCTCCAGGACGGTGCCTCCCTACCCCCCCTTAAGCAACGGATTTCACTACACCTTTGTCTAACGCCTTCCAAGTAAGAGCCCCCGCCTGGCGTGGCCCCTCTCCTGGCGCTGAGCATGCCCCTCCCTGCTGCTGAGACGACTGCAGTGCCACCTGCTGATGCTTCTTTCCAGGGGCAAAGCGGCCGCTGAGAGACCCCCTGGACTATGGGCAGTGGGGGGCTGTCGGATTTTAGGGACTCTACTCGATGCAGCAGAGCCTGTGGGATTTCAGGAGCCGGAGCTGCACCCCACTGTCCTTCCTGCAGGTGGCCTCATGCCCCCAAGGGACTGGTGCAAGCCCGGTGATTGGTAGGGTCGTCCCTCTCGTACGGTTAACATTGCTGAGCACTGGCAATACCCCTGTGGAGATGTGCACCCCGTTTTACAGATGAGGAAGTGCAGGTCAGAGACAGTGAGGGACTGGCCCAAGAGTCCTGGCTGTGGGTGTCAGAGCCAGGGTGGGGACCCTGGCCTTGTGAGTTCAGAGCCTTTGTCCTCCATTTCCACCTGCGGACCCATCCAACCACTGCCCAGGAGCTCTAGGTGTTTAGAGAAGGGAGTGAAGTGAGGGACAGGGGAGTGTGGTTGGGGTGGGGGCATGATCTCGGGCAGGGATCCCCCAGCCTGAGGGTTGCAGGTGGGGGTCAGCCTGTGGGGCCAGGCTCTCGGGAGGTATGCAGTAGGGACCTGGAGACTGAAGAACCCCAGGGAAAAGCTCCAGCCAGGTCTTTGCTCCAGAGGACCCTGTAAAGGCCATGGCATGCTCTGGAGCCATGGGAGGGTATGTGGTCTTCTCCTGGAGATGTGTGGTGACACCACCCCAGGCCACAGAGAGGTTCTGTTCCTCCTGGCTTTTGGCATGTAGGGGGCCATGAGATAAGCCTCCCATGTTCTTTTCAGAGCCCATCCACCTTTCCTTTCACCCTTCCAGCATCCTCATCAGGAGGTTGATGCAATTCCCTTGTTTTTAGATTAAAAAACCAGGGCCTCGAAAGTTGAGCAGGTGACCTTGAGTCACTCAGCTGATGGTGAGCAGGGCCAGAACCAGACCCCAGCATCCTCTCTGCTCAGGTCTCTGGCCCTGTCAGAGCAAGGACCCAGTCTCCGGGCGAGGGGTGTCTGGTAGGCTTCCTAGAAATGGCAGGTGTGGAGGAAAGGTAGGGCGCCCTGAGTCCTAGAAGCCGAGGTCCCCAACAGCGGCCGCCTTGCCCTAGCCCCTCGCTTGGCTGTACTGTCTTGTCAGCCCACCATTCCCTGTCCCATGTATGCGCAGACATGCCCATCACCTGCTCCCCGGAGTGGGCTGGGGTCCTGCCAGCTCCTCATTATCTCTTGTGCTTTGCCAGCCCAGGCAGTGACTGACCCGTGACCCAGCACCCAGAGAAGTCTGGAAAACCGCCAGGGCGGACTTTTTGCAGGTGGCCTCATGCCCAAGGGACTGGTGCAAGCCCGGTGATTGGTAGGGTCGTCCCTCTCGCGTTAACATTGCTGAGCACTGGCAATACCCTGTGGAGATGTGCACCCCGTTTTACAGATGAGGAAGTGCAGGTCAGAGACAGTGAGGGACTGGCCCAAGAGTCCTGGCTGTGGGTGTCAGAGCCAGGGTGGGGACCCTGGCCTTGTGAGTTCAGAGCCTTTGTCCTCCATTTCCACCTGCGGACCCATCCAACCACTGCCCAGGAGCTCTAGGTGTTTAGAGAAGGGAGTGAAGTGAGGGACAGGGGAGTGTGGTTGGGGTGGGGGCATGATCTCGGGCAGGGATCCCCCAGCCTGAGGGTTGCAGGTGGGGGTCAGCCTGTGGGGCCAGGCTCTCGGGAGGTATGCAGTAGGGACCTGGAGACTGAAGAACCCCAGGGAAAAGCTCCAGCCAGGTCTTTGCTCCAGAGGACCCTGTAAAGGCCATGGCATGCTCTGGAGCCATGGGAGGGTATGTGGTCTTCTCCTGGAGATGTGTGGTGACACCACCCCAGGCCACAGAGAGGTTCTGTTCCTCCTGGCTTTTGGCATGTAGGGGGCCATGAGATAAGCCTCCCATGTTCTTTTCAGAGCCCATCCACCTTTCCTTTCACCCTTCCAGCATCCTCATCAGGAGGTTGATGCAATTCCCTTGTTTTTAGATTAAAAAACCAGGGCCTCGAAAGTTGAGCAGGTGACCTTGAGTCACTCAGCTGATGGTGAGCAGGGCCAGAACCAGACCCCAGCATCCTCTCTGCTCAGGTCTCTGGCCCTGTCAGAGCAAGGACCCAGTCTCCGGGCGAGAGCGTGTCTGGTAGGCTTCCTAGAAATGGCAGGTGTGGAGGAAAGGTAGGGCGCCCTGAGTCCTAGAAGCCGAGGGTCCCCCAACAGCGGCCGCCTTGCCCTAGCCCCTCGCTTGGCTGTACTGTCTTGTCAGCCCACCATTCCCTGTCCCATGTATGCGCAGACATGCCCATCACCTGCTCCCCGGAGTGGGCTGGGGTCCTGCCAGCTCCTCATTATCTCTTGTGCTTTTTGCCAGCCCAGGCAGTGACTGACCCGTGACCCAGCACCCAGAGAAGTCTGGAGCCAGGGGCCAGCAGAGCCAGTTTCCTCCCAGAAGATCCATCCTTCTTTCTTCCAAGGAAACCCCTTCCCGCTAAGCAGGGGTTCAGGCCAGAGGCCGGAGCAGCCTCGCCATCTGCGGGGCGTCCACCACAGGGCTCGGTCCGAACAGCCCCCCTCGTTTTAGTTCCGACTCCTTTTTACATGTGACAAAGGCACTTTTGATACACGCTGTACAGTACTGACATGTATTTTAGAATCAGGAGATATTTTATAATGTTCACCTCAAGGGCTGAGCGGCTGAGAAGGTGAGGATGCAAGATTTTGGAGCTGCATATACTGATTCAGGTATCGTGGGGTGGTGGGTGTGCGTGGGGGCCCTAGGGCAGGAGGAGCAGAGGCCAGCGTAGCATCTGCTGAACTCAGGCGAGCTTGGATGTGAGATTCCAATTGCTGGACGAGAGATTGCAGTGGATGCCAACGTGAGGCTCATCGGCGAGCTGTTTGGGGCAGTGATCAGCCGTCTTTGACCTCTCCCGCCTGAGGGCCGGCTCTTGAGGGCACAAAGCTCCAGCAAGATGGAGCCCAGATCTGTGCCCCGGCCTTGGGTCTGCCTTAGGCCCAACAGTGTGTCTAAGAATGTTGGTTCCCAATCCACCTATGAGGTTCTCTCAGCAAAGGGCTCTTCTCCAAAAAAAAAAAAAGGCTTTAATTAAAAAAAAAAATACAGAAAAGGTGAGAAGAGCACCTTCGACTTGTATCATAAGCAATAAACGTCACGCTGGTGACATCTCCCTACAACTCCCTGCGTCCACACCAGGCTGTGACAGCGATCCTGGGACCTTTGCAGCCCGCCCCTCGGAACGCAGGTCCACTTTCCAGGACTTGCGTCCAGTGGCTGGAGGGCAGACAGCAGGCCACCACCACCCCTGATAGCCAGAAAGGCCGTGATGGCAGAACGATGACTTGACTTCCAGCCTAAAATGGGGAGGGGGCTGCCAGGCAGGGTGCCGTGCTTGTGGCCCTTTATATCTGTCATGAGCTCATGATATTCTGCATACAGAAAATGAGGTTCAAAAGGTAAAAAAAAAAAAAAAAAAAAAATACTCCATTGGGTGGAGCCACACTTTAAATAAGAATTTGTCTTTGACTATGGTCAGAAAAATAATCTTGAATATATTTAGAAGTTGCCGTCTATTTTTAACTAACTCCATATGCTGCCAGTATCGGGACTTCATGACATTTGCCAAAATAAGATTTTATTTTTGCCTTTATAAGATTTTGTTGGAAAAACGAAATGAATATTTTGCAAGAAAAAGTTAATTTAAAAAAAAAGTGTAATGGTTTGCAAAAAAATGTGATGTACAGATTAAAATATTAACCTGATACACTTCCTGCTTTTTGCTGGCTATTTTCCATGAGTGGCCTGTGTTAGTTTCTTTCTTTCCGTTTGTTTGGAAAATGCCCAGTGTTGGCTCTTGATCCTGCAGTGTTCACCCATGAAGTTTCTCCCGGTGACAGCTCTTGACGCTTGATTGACTTCGGAGGCCTGGGGGCGGAAGGCCTGTGCTCTTGGGCCCTGGGCTGGGCTTCAAGAGCTGCTCAGGATGGCCCTCTCCCCCCCTGTCCAGGGGCCTCCGGGCTGGGACGCCTCCTGTGTGGGGCTAGTTGGGCAGGCAGATCGCGATCCCAGACAGCGGGAGGGAGGGACCCCACAGGCACTCTTCCAACCCACACGTCGCCAGCTTGTTCCAGTGAGATGGGTGACTGACGGACCATTGCAAACTGGATTTGGATTTAGTTTGTTCTGACTTGTGACACACGCTTAAGACAGCAGGCAAGAGGCCAGTCCAGTTTAGAGATGCATGCACGTCCAAGTTTGTTGCTTGGGGAAGAAGAACCGCCACAGTGCAACGGGTGACTTTCCAACTAAAGAGACTCCAGGGCATTCTGAAGAGAGCACGCTGCAGCTTTTCTAGCTACTCATTTCTTTTTGAATTTTAAAGTGGAAGATATTCTCTGGTTTGAAGTATGACTTGGAGATAACTTCCATAACAGATGAAAGGGAGGCCGGGGCAGGGCGGGTTGGGGGTCGTGCTGTTGTGCCTGGTCGCTTCAGTCGTGTCCGACTCTTTGCGACCACATGGACTGTAGCCCGCCAGGCTCCTCAGTCCACTGGATGCTCCAAGCGAGAACACTGGAATGAGTTGCCATTTCCTCCTCCAGAGGATCTTCCCAACCCAGGGATCGAACTCATGTCTCTTACATCTCTTGCATCTGATGTTAGGTGGTTCTTTACCACTAGTGCCACCTGGGAAGACCTGGCTGGGGGTGAGGGGTGTTGGAGAATTTGCCCACAGTTGTGTGCAAGGCAAGAAAGAAGGTGCAGGAGGCCAGGCCCCGCCTCCCCTCACCAACACACACACACAGGGTAGCCTCCTGTATGCATCCTCTCAGCAGAAGCATGTCAGAGGTTTCTTGCTTTTGCTGGCTATTTTC
The DNA here is from genome assembly GCA_022376925.1 of Tragulus kanchil. Lineage (NCBI taxonomy): Eukaryota > Metazoa > Chordata > Mammalia > Artiodactyla > Tragulidae > Tragulus > Tragulus kanchil. The sequence continues at coordinate 103,599,373 of JAIOJX010000006.1, read as the reverse complement.
CATGAGTGGCCTGTGTTAGTTTCTTTCTTTCCGTTTGTTTGGAAAATGCCCAGTGTTGGCTCTTGATCCTGCAGTGTTCACCCATGAAGTTTCTCCCGGTGACAGCTCTTGACGCTTGATTGACTTCGGAGGCCTGGGGGCGGAAGGCCTGTGCTCTTGGGCCCTGGGCTGGGCTTCAAGAGCTGCTCAGGATGGCCCTCTCCCCCCCTGTCCAGGGGCCTCCGGGCTGGGACGCCTCCTGTGTGGGGCTAGTTGGGCAGGCAGATCGCGATCCCATACAGCGGGAGGAGGGACCCCACAGGCACTCTTCCAACCCACACGTCGCCAGCTTGTTCCAGTGAGATGGGTGACTGACGGACCATTGCAAACTGGATTTGGATTTAGTTTGTTCTGACTTGTGACACACGCTTAAGACAGCAGGCAAGAGGCCAGTCCAGTTTAGAGATGCATGCACGTCCAAGTTTGTTGCTTGGGGAAGAAGAACCGCCACAGTGCAACGGGTGACTTTCCAACTAAAGAGACTCCAGGGCATTCTGAAGAGAGCACGCTGCAGCTTTTCTAGCTACTCATTTCTTTTTGAATTTTAAAGTGGAAGATATTCTCTGGTTTGAAGTATGACTTGGAGATAACTTCCATAACAGATGAAAGGGAGGCCGGGGCAGGGCGGGTTGGGGGTCGTGCTGTTGTGCCTGGTCGCTTCAGTCGTGTCCGACTCTTTGCGACCACATGGACTGTAGCCCGCCAGGCTCCTCAGTCCACTGGATGCTCCAAGCGAGAACACTGGAATGAGTTGCCATTTCCTCCTCCAGAGGATCTTCCCAACCCAGGGATCGAACTCATGTCTCTTACATCTCTTGCATCTGATGTTAGGTGGTTCTTTACCACTAGTGCCACCTGGGAAGACCTGGCTGGGGGTGAGGGGTGTTGGAGAATTTGCCCACAGTTGTGTGCAAGGCAAGAAAGAAGGTGCAGGAGGCCAGGCCCCGCCTCCCCTCACCAACACACACACACAGGGTAGCCTCCTGTATGCATCCTCTCAGCAGAAGCATGTCAGAGGTTTCTTGCTAGCTGGTCCCACGTGCCGTCCTGTGGAGGAGGGAACATGGTGACTCCTAACTGTTCTCTCCACTCCAGCTGGAGGAGGGGTAGCCTATTCGCTAAGAAGCGTGGCCCAAATTTCAAACAGCATGACAGGCCCTTGACTCAGAGTCCACGAAGAGCACGTGTGGTTGCAAGAGGTGCCCTTCAGCTGCGTCATGTGTGGGTGAGCAGGTTACATGGCCCGGCTCCTATCATGGCTTTCTCAAGAGGACTCATTACCTGAGGTAAGACAGGGCCATCGGCGAAAGGCCTGGCTGACCAGGGACCCTCCAGGTGGGGGCCACTCTGGGAAACTCCATGTGGCCTGACAGTTGGGGCTTCGCTTCTTTATGGGGGCCCTGGGGGCCTGAACAGGTTTGAATCCATGGGATTGAGGTCAGCAAAGGGGGCGTGGGCGTGCTGCTGCACCCCTGCTGACATCCAGTCCTGATTTTAACCCAGGTCCAGGTGGAGCCCAGGATGTCTTATTTTAGCAAGAACCAACAGGAACATTTTCAGATCTACTATGAAGCAGGGGTTGGAAATAGCCCTTCCTTCCACTTGGCCCTCCCGAACTGCCCAGATCCTATGTCCAGGGTGTTGCTTAGGTTTTTTTTTAATTGGAGGGTAATTGCTTTACAATGCTGTGTTGGTTTCTGCTGTACAACAGCGTGAATCAGCTGTAAGTGTATCTATATCCCCTCCCTCTTGAATCTCCACATCCCACCTCTCTTGGTCATCACAGAGCACGGAGCTGAGTTCCGGGTGCTGCACAGCTGCTTCCTGCCAGCTGCCTAGTTTACACGTGGTAGTGTATGTACATGTCAGCGCTGCCCTCTCCATTCCAGAGTGTCGTTTAAGTGACTGAAGTAGACGTGTGTGTACATCTGTGACTGCAGGTGAGGTGGATGTGCCCAGACTGCTGTGGATGCTGAAGGCAGGCCTTCTGTTTGCTCCCCTTTATCTGCTTTTCTGTCTGCCTTCATGTCTGGTTATGGGGGCCATGGGGGTGGGAGATTGCAGCTTGCCCCTTCTCCCTCTAACCCTTGGCCACCTTCACTTAAGGTGGGTTTTCCAGAATTTCCCTGGCTGTTGTAGGTTGCAGCCCAAGGCCAGGGGAACGTCCATTGGCCCAAGGTCTGCTTCGGAATGCCAGGCGTGGGGGTGGAGTGGGCGTGGCCCCTGACTCAGCCAGATGAAAGCTTAGGGAGTTCCCCCAGCTATGGTGCAGTGCTCTGTGGCAAATGCTTTTGTGTTCTCGCCAAGGGTGGGAAAGAGGCAGCAAATTAGTTGTCTAATCCACAGATCGCCTTTCTGAGATGAGGCAGGCAAGTGCTGGGAGCCCTGTGCCTCCAATTCAGCTTCAGACACCAGGACACAGGAGGGCCTTGGCTCATGTGGGTTGTGCGCCGTTATGAAAAGAACAAAGAGATGAGGCTGAGGGGGATGCGAAAAATGACAGCCCCTCCCAGCCCGGTAAACATGCCATGGCTCTGCCATCTCCACTCCAAAGGCTACCACTTTCATGGCTCTCCGAGCAAAGAAACCTTTCTTCAGAGCGAGTGGCAGGGTACAAAGGCAGAGTACAAAATGTGTGCACATCACAGTCCCTGCAATTCTGTTTGAACAAGCATATTGATTGGGTCTGACCCTGTTACATTTTTTCCCTATTATTTGAAAGGGTGCGCCTAAGTGTAGTGAATTGAACCAGTGGAGCTGAACTTTCCATGAAAACTTCTCGAGGTATTTCTTTAGTTCAAAGCTTTTGAATTTTAAAGGGCATTTTTAATAGGAGTCTGTTGAGTATTCTCTGCCAAAGCCCAGCAAGGGATGTTAAATGCAGATGAGGCTGGAGCAAGGGTGCACATGGGGGCGGACATGCCCACCCTGCAGAGGGTGCGGGTCGTGGTTGGAGGGTGTGGACTGCGCCCAGGGAGGGTTGAACGTTGGGGAGAGAGGCTGAGCCTGTGGGGCAACAGGCACAGGCCCCAATAGGACCTCTCTGAGCTCACGGGGGACAGCTTAGGAGACAGGGAAGAGGTTTCCCAGCTGGGCTTCTCAACGGCGTTTTCGTGGAGAGCTAAGTACTTGGTAGGGGCTCCTGTTGGGTGAGGGTTTTGTCCTTGGGAGTAAGAGCATCCTTACTCAGCTAGCTGCCTTAGGACTGAGAAGGCATAAGAGCCACAGCCCTTGGCTGAGGTCAGAGTCAGAAAAGAAGCTGGTGCTGTCCTCAGTCCTTGCCATCAGTTAATAATCACAAGTGACTTTACCACTGAGCCCTGGGCTATGTCCTATCCTTAACTGATTTGAGATTTGGGGATAGTGTGCTGGTTATGTGGGCCATAGCAGCATGCTCTCTTGCCATCCTGTTGACAGGACCTTGGAAGCATTCAGAATCTCATTCCCCACCCCCACCCCCACCCCCCATACAGGGGACCTCTCCTTGGCAGACAGCTCCCTTTGACTGAGTGCCAAGTGTCTGTTTGCCTCCAAAGGCCTCTTGGGTCTGGAAAGCATCTTTTTTCTAGACCCAGAATTTGAGATCAGAAGCAAAATCGTCCAGGGAGAAGTGGGAAAATCAGATCCGAGGGTTTGGGCATCTCGGCAAAATCCTTTCAATGTCCTTGCCTGGAAGACTGGTCTGGGAAGATCAGGACGGAATAACTGGGCACTGTCCCCTTTCTTTCTTTGTGACCATGGCTGGCCACTCCGTTTTTAGGAGACTGCCACCATGGAAAGGAAGCAGTCAGCTCTGGAGCCAGGCTGCCTGGAATCTAAACCTGGTCACATTTTGCCAATCCTGTAACCTTAGGCAAGTTGCTGGTCCATGCCTCAATTTCCCTGCCAATAAAATAAAGATTTATATTGGCATCTGCCTCAGGAGAGTTGTTACAAGGATTAAATGAATTATTACATAGAAAATGCTATGCATGGTACCTGGCCCCATAGGAAACATTAGATATGACATATAAGTCATATTAAATATGCCATATAAGTTTCTCATTTACCTGCAATCAAGTTAGAAGTCATAAATTTGAGCTAACTCTGGAAGATGGTGAAGGACAGGGAAGCCTAGTTTGCTGCAGTCCATAGGGTCACAAAGAGTCGGACACGACTGAGTGACTAAATAACAACAAGTAATCATTATTTAACGCATACCTCGTTCTCATTCTTTTTTTACTTGTTTATAGCCAGTCTCCCTCACAAGAATATAAGTCTGGTAAGAGCAAGGGCATTTTCTCGTTCATTATATTATCGCTAGTGCCGAGAACAGTGTCACGAAGAAGACACTGAGAAATAGTTCGTTGAATGAATGAGGAAGTGAAAGAAGTCAAGAACTGTCAGCCAGGAAGCCTTCTCTCCTTTTCAAATGACTTCTGCTCTCTGTGCTCTGTTGCATGTTTTATACTCAGGCCCCCAGAGAGCATCCCTAGGGCCCTACTTTTAAGTTTCTTGACTAGTAGGTAAGAGCAGGGGTTCTGCAATGCAGATAGATCCTTCCTTATCAACTCTGACCTCGGGAGAGTCACTGACCCTCCCTGTGCTTCAGTTTCATCCTTTGAGAAATGGAAGTAACCGTTACCTACCTTACACGGGGAATGTGAGGACTGAGGTGGACACTCAACCAAAGGTCACCGTGCTGGTTTGCCCTCATGTAGGATTCTTACTATGGACAGCAAGGCATCAGGCAGTCCTTCCACATTTAAACCCTGTGTCCTCTCCCTGGCTCGGCAGATAGCCAGGTTTGGGGTCAGCTGCTGTCTCCCACCCCAGTCTTCAGCCCTCCACCGTCTGTCTGCCATTTTAGACCGTTGCCTGCAGCAAGTTAAGCAGTTGGCCCAGGGCTTTTGAAGTCTGGGTTCACAAGGCCGTGCCACTGCCAGGCTGCCTTCCTGAGCTTCCCAGGGGCCGAGGACAGGCGAATCCTCTGAGGTCTCCCCACAGCCCCGAGGCTGTCCACCCCTACATCAGATCAACCTGTCCATGCACCTTTGATGTCAGTTCCCAAACTGGAGCCTCGTGCCCTGCTCTGAGGACCTGGGCTTTGAAGTTGGCCTATAAACTGAGCTTTCAGGAAGAAAGTTGTCTGTTGTGCCTCAGAGCACGGCCGGGCCCTGTAAAGGCACGCGGAATGCCACGAACACCTGATAAATAATTCTTTCTGGACCCGAGAAAGATTCGTTCCATTTATAGGGGAGGAAAATTCCCTTGACCTTTTCATTGAAGTTCTGGGTGGGGGAGGTGGTTAGAGAGCGGTCTGCATCTTGTTGTGGAAGTCACATGGGCAGGCAGGTTGTCTCAGAGCTGAGCTCCAGCGATAGTTCCCAGAGAGCTCTCGATCCCTGACCCCTGACCCGAGGTGCCCCGCCAGCCCTGCACCTTCTTGGACCCTCTCACCAGAAGAGGGACCTCGGTACCCTCCAGGCCCCACTCTGCTGCCAACGGCAGGACTCCTGGGAGGCTCAGCCCTGTTGCCTTCCTTTCCTTCCAGGGCTTGGCACCGTCCAGAGAGGGAGCAGACCGGATTTTCCACCTGAAGGAGTCCTGAATGGACACTGGCTCTTGTACACTGAGCACTTACCCTCAGGCCAGGCCCTGTGATGGGCCCCTTTTGTGCATGATTGGATAATAGGATGTGGCTGTATGTGTAGTTTCAGGAAAGCTGTCTTTATGGCAAAATGTAACATACACATAGAAGGTGTATTAACAGGATACAGTTCAGTGACTGAGCAGAAAACAAACATTTGTGTAATCGCTGCCTTAGTGAAGAAATCCAGGTGTGCCAGGATGCAGGAAGTCCTGCTGAGGCCCCTTCCTGCTCAGTTAGGCCCTCCCCCTCCCACGAAGGATAACCACCCTCCCTGACTTTTGGTGTCACTACGTACTTACCTTTTCTTTATAGTTTACTATCTAAGCAGGCATAGTCAGATACTCTTAACTTAATATTGTGTACAAATGGAATAATAACGAATATATTCCTTTGTGTGAGGTTTTTATTTTTTTTTTCACCAAACATTATGCTATTCATCCATATAGTTATGTTTCACTTATTTTGCTGTTGTATACTATTCCCTGTAGGACTATTTGAGGAGCTTTTATCCACTGCACTGTCGGAGGAGATTTGGATGTTTCCAGTTTGGAGTTATTAAATATAATGAATGCTGCTATGTACATTGTCCTACATATTCTTCAGTCCACATGCCCTCTTATTTCTTTTGGTATAGAGCTGCTAGGTTGTAAGGTAAGCATACTTTCAATTTAGGTAGTAAATGCCAAACTGTTTTCAAAGTGATAGTACTAATTTATAGTCCCACCATGAATATGTGAGTTGCTCCCTCATTGTGGCAGCAGCCTCTGAGATGACCCCTAGTGATGCCCAACTTCTGGCGTTCACATAAGCTCCTTCCCTTAAGTGTGGGCTGGGACTAGCAGTTCCTTTCTAATGAGTAGGACATGACAGAACATAACTGGATGTCACTTCCAAAATGATGTTAGTCGCTCAGTGGTGTCTGACTCTTTGCAACCCCATGGACTTCATAGCCCATCAGACTCTTCTGTTCATGGGATTTCCCAGGCAAGAAAACCGGAGTGGGTTGCCACTGCCTACTCCAGGGGATCTTCCCAACCCAGGGATCAAATTTGCATCTTTTATGTCTCCCACATTGCAGACAGATTCTTTACATGTCTGAGCCACCAGGAAAGCCTAAGATAAGGCTACAAGGAGACTGTTGCTTCTGTCTTGGGCAGCCTCCCTTGCTTTCTCATTTGCTTACTGTGAGAGAAACCGTGTTGTGAGCTAACCTGTGGGGAGGCCCACAGGACAGAAACAGATGTCTGACCAACAGCCAGTGAGGAGCTAAGAGTAAACTTGGAAATGGGTCCTCTCTGCCTCCAGTCAGCCATCCAGGTGACTGCAGCCCTGCCTGATGACGACCTTGTGAGAGACCTTCAGCCAGAAGCACCCAGCAGAGCCCACATTCTTGACTCGTGGAAACTGTGAGATCAATGTTTATTGTTTTAAGTTTTGGGTCATTTGTTACATGGCAGTAGGTAATATACTCAATAGAAAAAATTATTTTATTAGTTTATTATTTTATTAAATTATTGTTGATTTGCTTTTTAATTGAAGGATAATTGCTTTATAGAGTTTTGTTGTTTTCTGACAAATTTCAACATGAATCAGCCATACATTTTTTTTTTAATTGTAACCATTTTTGATGTGTATGGATTAGGTTTATTAACATCTTCTTGGTTAATGATATTGTGCCTTTCAAATGTTCATTGACTTTTGAATTTCTTTTCTGATGAAGTACCTTCGGGACTCTTTATCATTATTTCACTGGGTTATATAAGTTTCTTGTTTTTCCTGTAGAGGTTCTAGATGTAAGCCTGTCTTAGTCTGGGCTACCCCTAGAAAAGAAGAGCCCGAGGTGAGGGCTCGCAGGCAGAGAGATTATTTCTTAAATGATCCAAGGAACAGAAGTGGAAAAGAAAGGAGCCTTCTCCTTGGAATAGAAGCGTGTAATTTTAGTGGGCTGGGACTAGCAGTTCCTTTCTAATGAGTAGGACATGACAGAACATAACTGGATGTCACTTCCAAAATGATGTTAGTCGCTCAGTGGTGTCTGACTCTTTGCAACCCCATGGACTTCATAGCCCATCAGACTCTTCTGTTCATGGGATTTCCCAGGCAAGAAAACCGGAGTGGGTTGCCACTGCCTACTCCAGGGGATCTTCCCAACCCAGGGATCAAATTTGCATCTTTTATGTCTCCCACATTGCAGACAGATTCTTTACATGTCTGAGCCACCAGGAAAGCCTAAGATAAGGCTACAAGGAGACTGTTGCTTCTGTCTTGGGCAGCCTCCCTTGCTTTCTCATTTGCTTACTGTGAGAGAAACCGTGTTGTGAGCTAACCTGTGGGGAGGCCCACAGGACAGAAACAGATGTCTGACCAACAGCCAGTGAGGAGCTAAGAGTAAACTTGGAAATGGGTCCTCTCTGCCTCCAGTCAGCCATCCAGGTGACTGCAGCCCTGCCTGATGACGACCTTGTGAGAGACCTTCAGCCAGAAGCACCCAGCAGAGCCCACATTCTTGACTCGTGGAAACTGTGAGATCAATGTTTATTGTTTTAAGTTTTGGGTCATTTGTTACATGGCAGTAGGTAATATACTCAATAGAAAAAATTATTTTATTAGTTTATTATTTTATTAAATTATTGTTGATTTGCTTTTTAATTGAAGGATAATTGCTTTATAGAGTTTTGTTGTTTTCTGACAAATTTCAACATGAATCAGCCATACATTTTTTTTTTAATTGTAACCATTTTTGATGTGTATGGATTAGGTTTATTAACATCTTCTTGGTTAATGATATTGTGCCTTTCAAATGTTCATTGACTTTTGAATTTCTTTTCTGATGAAGTACCTTCGGGACTCTTTATCATTATTTCACTGGGTTATATAAGTTTCTTGTTTTTCCTGTAGAGGTTCTAGATGTAAGCCTGTCTTAGTCTGGGCTACCCCTAGAAAAGAAGAGCCCGAGGTGAGGGCTCGCAGGCAGAGAGATTATTTCTTAAATGATCCAAGGAACAGAAGTGGAAAAGAAAGGAGCCTTCTCCTTGGAATAGAAGCGTGAGCCTTCTCAAGTTGCTCGCTGTTGTGGGAAACCTGGGCTCAGTCTTACTGGGACCTTCTGAAGAGTCATGTAAAATGCTCCTCAAAATTATCCACCTGTGTGTGGTGTAAGAGAGAAGAGCATTTATCTCCTAGCTCAGGGCCTCCCTTGACCAAAGGCTCCCCATGGGGCAAGTAAGTCCCTCATATCTCCATATCCCACATGTGTGGATGATTCCCATATGAACCCCACAATGGGGCAGCTAAGAAGCTCTGGGGCTTCTCATGACAACTGAAGTGAAGTACAAGTCACTCAGTCCTGTCCAACTCTTTGTGATTCCATGAAGGAGCCATGGGATTCTGCAGGCAATAATACTGGAGTGGGTAGCCTTTCCCTTCTCCAGGGAATCTTCCCAACCCAGGGCTCAACCCCACATTGCAGGCAGATTCACCATCTGAGCCTCCAGGGAAGCCCAAGAATACTGGGCTACTATCCCTTCTCCAGGGGATCTTCCTGACCCAGGAAACAAACTGGGGTCTGCCTGCATTGCAGGCAGATTCTTTACCAGATGAGCTACAAGAGACGCCCATTACGTGAGAAGTCTGGCTAAAATGAGATCCTACGGCAGTCTTATTTAGAGGCCGTGTAGTGCAACACAAGGAGTATTTGACTCAGAACCTCTTAGGGCTGATGTGCATTGCAACTGTCTTATCCCACTCTGGCTTGCCTTTTCACAGCGACTTTCAGTGAATAGCGTTACTAATTTTAAGGTAATCATGTAACTATTTTCCTATGTAGTTTGTGGGATTTTTGCATCTTGTTTCACTGGGTTATATAAGTTTCTTGTTTTTCCTGTAGAGGTTCTAGATGTAAGCCTGTCTTAGTCTGGGCTACCCCTAGAAAAGAAGAGCCCGAGGTGAGGGCTCGCAGGCAGAGAGATTATTTCTTAAATGATCCAAGGAACAGAAGTGGAAAAGAAAGGAGCCTTCTCCTTGGAATAGAAGCGTGAGCCTTCTCAAGTTGCTCGCTGTTGTGGGAAACCTGGGCTCAGTCTTACTGGGACCTTCTGAAGAGTCATGTAAAATGCTCCTCAAAATTATCCACCTGTGTGTGGTGTAAGAGAGAAGAGCATTTATCTCCTAGCTCAGGGCCTCCCTTGACCAAAGGCTCCCCATGGGGCAAGTAAGTCCCTCATATCTCCATATCCCACATGTGTGGATGATTCCCATATGAACCCCACAATGGGGCAGCTAAGAAGCTCTGGGGCTTCTCATGACAACTGAAGTGAAGTACAAGTCACTCAGTCCTGTCCAACTCTTTGTGATTCCATGAAGGAGCCATGGGATTCTGCAGGCAATAATACTGGAGTGGGTAGCCTTTCCCTTCTCCAGGGAATCTTCCCAACCCAGGGCTCAACCCCACATTGCAGGCAGATTCACCATCTGAGCCTCCAGGGAAGCCCAAGAATACTGGGCTACTATCCCTTCTCCAGGGGATCTTCCTGACCCAGGAAACAAACTGGGGTCTGCCTGCATTGCAGGCAGATTCTTTACCAGATGAGCTACAAGAGACGCCCATTACGTGAGAAGTCTGGCTAAAATGAGATCCTACGGCAGTCTTATTTAGAGGCCGTGTAGTGCAACACAAGGAGTATTTGACTCAGAACCTCTTAGGGCTGATGTGCATTGCAACTGTCTTATCCCACTCTGGCTTGCCTTTTCACAGCGACTTTCAGTGAATAGACGTTACTAATTTTAAGGTAATCATGTAACTATTTTCCTATGTAGTTTGTGGGATTTTTTTGCATCTTGTTTGAAAAGTCTTCCTATACTTAACTCATTCTCCTCTGATGTTTTCTAAGGAACTTTCTGTTTTGCCTTTCTCAGATCTATAGTCTACCTGAAATTGGTTTTTAAGTTAACGTGTGAAGTGGGTATCATATTTTATTTTTCCACAGAGATGCCCAACTTACTGAAGAATCTATCATTTTCTTCCCACTGTTACGCCATTTTGCTATAATCAAATATATTTGTATCTGTTTCGTATATTTGTATCTGTTTTTCTGTTCCAGTGTCTATTTGTCTATCATTGTGTCAATGTCACACTGTTTTACTTAGCTTTATAGTTGATACACAGGAAAGCAAAGGGTCTATCTTGTTCTTATTTTTCACAACTATCTTGCCTATTTTTGGTCTGTGCCTTTCCTTATAAATTTTAGAACAAACTTGTCAAGTTTTACTCCCTACCCTTGTTTGGATATTTTTTTCGGTTGAAACTACATTGCATGTAGATTACTTTGGAGAGAATTATATTGCTACAGTATGGTGTGTCCTAATCTATGAACATGACATGTTTATTTAAACCTTTAAATATTTCTCTCCAAAATATTTTATTGGAAAAAAAAATTCTGCTTCTAGCAATGGTAGACAAGGGTACTTTGAAGCAATTTTCCTACTGAGAACAAGTGGAAAAGGAGGCTAAACTATTTTTAAAAATATACATTTGAAGGCAATGTAGAGCTAGCAAAGCTGTGAAAAATTTGTGGAGCCAAGATCCAGAGGAAAGGAGCAAAGATAGGAAGCATGAGATCACTTTGCTTTGATACCTTTGGTATCACTTTTCCCCCTGACATGGATTGTCCATTCCAAAAGCTGTGGGTGACAGCATCTGAGCGGCTGTTTTTTATTATTTTTTATTTTTATTTTTTAAAAGATTTATTTATTTATTTATTTTGGTGGGGGGTGGGGAGGGGAGGGGGGGAGCAGGCAGGCCACTTCTATTGGTCTTTCATTTGTCCATTTTCATCCATCTTTGTTCTTTGGCCCGTGTGGGCCTCCCATCGCGGTGGCCTCTGTCCTCGCAGAGCGCCGGCTCTGGGTGCATGCGCTCCAGAGCTCCGGCTCGGTGATTGGACACATCGGTCCAGCCGCTCTGCGGCACGTGGGATCTTCCCAGGCCAGGGCTCGAACCGGCGCCCCTTGCACTGCAAGGTGGTGTCCTTACCCACTGGACCACCAGGACTGTTTTTTGATGGACTCTCCTGGTCTCACCATGTCCACGTACCACTTAGGAGTTAGTCAAGGACCAGAGGAGTATCTTTACATAGATTGGGGACTTTATAGTTCTCTTGTCTTTGGTATGCTTTCCTCCAAATTGCCATCTCTTGACAGTCCTCAATGCTTGCCTGTTTCCTCCACCTAGTAAGTCTGCCACCTCTTTGTGCTCTATTTAGTTGAAAAATGACCCGAGGGAGAAATCTGGGTTGAATGTGGGATTCATTTTGAGTACTTCCCTTTCCATGTTAGAAACTCTATGTGCATTGGCCAACACAAATGTCTTTACCTTTATTCTTGAATAATGTTTTTACTAAGATAGGGTTGTAACTTGGTGACTTTATTTTTTTCAGTACTTTGAGGATATTGCATTGTCTTCGGGCTTCTTTGGCTTATGTGTGGTGTGCGGTCATGTCGACTTTCCAACCCCATGAATTACTTGAGTCCTTTAAACAAGGGTACTTTGAAGCAATTTTCCTACTGAGAACAAGTGGAAAAGGAGGCTAAACTATTTTTAAAAATATACATTTGAAGGCAATGTAGAGCTAGCAAAGCTGTGAAAAATTTGTGGAGCCAAGATCCAGAGGAAAGGAGCAAAGATAGGAAGCATGAGATCACTTTGCTTTGATACCTTTGGTATCACTTTTCCCCCTGACATGGATTGTCCATTCCAAAAGCTGTGGGTGACAGCATCTGAGCGGCTGTTTTTTATTATTTTTTATTTTTATTTTTTAAAAGATTTATTTATTTATTTATTTTGGTGGGGGGGGGGGGGGGGGGGGGGGGAGCAGGCAGGCCACTTCTATTGGTCTTTCATTTGTCCATTTTCATCCATCTTTGTTCTTTGGCCCGTGTGGGCCTCCCATCGCGGTGGCCTCTGTCCTCGCAGAGCGCCGGCTCTGGGTGCATGCGCTCCAGAGCTCCGGCTCGGTGATTGGACACATCGGTCCAGCCGCTCTGCGGCACGTGGGATCTTCCCAGGCCAGGGCTCGAACCGGCGCCCCTTGCACTGCAAGGTGGTGTCCTTACCCACTGGACCACCAGGACTGTTTTTTGATGGACTCTCCTGGTCTCACCATGTCCACGTACCACTTAGGAGTTAGTCAAGGACCAGAGGAGTATCTTTACATAGATTGGGGACTTTATAGTTCTCTTGTCTTTGGTATGCTTTCCTCCAAATTGCCATCTCTTGACAGTCCTCAATGCTTGCCTGTTTCCTCCACCTAGTAAGTCTGCCACCTCTTTGTGCTCTATTTAGTTGAAAAATGACCCGAGGGAGAAATCTGGGTTGAATGTGGGATTCATTTTGAGTACTTCCCTTTCCATGTTAGAAACTCTATGTGCATTGGCCAACACAAATGTCTTTACCTTTATTCTTGAATAATGTTTTTACTAAGATAGGGTTGTAACTTGGTGACTTTATTTTTTTCAGTACTTTGAGGATATTGCATTGTCTTCGGGCTTCTTTGGCTTATGTGTGGTGTGCGGTCATGTCTGATTCTTTCCAACCCCATGAATTATAACTTGCCAGGCTCCTCTGCCTATGGAATTTCCCAGGCAAGAATACTGGAGTGGGCTGTCATTTCCACTCCAGCGGATCTTCCTGACCCAAGGATTGATCTGCATTTCCTGAATTGCAGGCAGACTCTTTTTTTTTTTTTTTAATTTTGGCCTCTTTTATTGGTTTTTATTTATGTATTTTCATCCATCTTTACTCTTTGGCCTGTGTGGGCCTCCCATTGCAGCGACCTCTTATTGCAGAGCATGGGCTCTGGGTGCATGTGCTCCAGAGCACCAGCCTGCAAATTGGACACACCAGCCCAGCCGCTTCGCGGCATGTGAGATCTTCCGGACCAGAGATCGAACCGGTGCCCCTTGCACTGCAAGGCGGACTCTACCCACTGGAGCACCAGGGAAGCCCTGCAGGCAGATTCTTTACCATTGTGCCACCTAGGAAGTTACGTTGAGAAGTTGTATGTCTTGTTTTTGACACCCTTAAAGAACTTTGTCTTTCCCCCCCCCTCTATCTGCACTTAGTTATCTTCTTTTGGGGGGGGGGGGTCACAGTACTTCTACTCTAATATGCCTAAATGTGATTTTTGTCTTTACCCAGCTTGGGAATTGTAGGTCTTAAATCTGTGGATGGGTATCTTTTGTCAGCTTTGGAAGATTCTTAACCTTTATCTCCTTGAAAATTGATTTCCCCTGTACTTTCTCTTCTTTCTTTCAGCGACTCCAATTATATATGAATGCTAGCCCTTTTTACTGTATTTTCCACTCCTGGGAAACGGTATCTTATTATGTAAGAATCCATTAGATCCACATGAAAAGGATTTGACAGATCAATTGCTGTTTCTCTTACTGAAATGCTTTTGCCGCTAGGATTTTCCTATACTAAGAAGCAGTGACGAAATTTACAATCCTTCATAGAAGCTGGACATAGTTACCATTTGTTTCAAGAACATAGGGCAAAAGACATGGAAGATTTCCCTGGTTACAAGGTTAAATATTTAAGGTTATAGGCTGTATTGTGCTAGTGCTCAGTGTCCAATTCTGTGTGACTAAGGAACCCACATGCTCTCTGATAAATATCTTTGTGATGTGCAGGACCTTCAAGCACAGGCAGGAGCCCATCTTGCCTGGGTCTAAAGGTAGGGTTTCTCACTCTCAACACTACAGGTGTTTGGGCCAGGTAATTCTTTGCAGTGAAGGTCTGTCCTGTGCGTTGTAGCATCTTTAGCAGCATACCTGGCCATTTCTGTGTATGTATCAGTAATACAAACTGCTCCCCACCCGGTGAGAAGCAAAAATATCTTCAAATATTGCCAAATGCTCCCTGGTGGGTCAAAAATCCCTCCTGACCGACAACCACTGGTCTAAGGACAGTATTGCAAAGAAAGACCCACAGGAAACTCAATACCAATGGCCTGCTTTACCACCAGCTTAAGTAGAGACAGGAATGTGTTCTTGTTTGGAAGCTCAAAGCTAACCTTTGTGAACCTTTGCTTTTTCTCAGGCCAAAAGTAATTGTGGAATGCTTTCTGGAGGGACTCAAGTTACGTTGAGAAGTTGTATGTCTTGTTTTTGACACCCTTAAAGAACTTTGTCTTTCCCCCCCCCTCTATCTGCACTTAGTTATCTTCTTTTGGGGGGGGGGGGGCACAGTACTTCTACTCTAATATGCCTAAATGTGATTTTTGTCTTTACCCAGCTTGGGAATTGTAGGTCTTAAATCTGTGGATGGGTATCTTTTGTCAGCTTTGGAAGATTCTTAACCTTTATCTCCTTGAAAATTGATTTCCCCTGTACTTTCTCTTCTTTCTTTCAGCGACTCCAATTATATATGAATGCTAGCCCTTTTTACTGTATTTTCCACTCCTGGGAAACGGTATCTTATTATGTAAGAATCCATTAGATCCACATGAAAAGGATTTGACAGATCAATTGCTGTTTCTCTTACTGAAATGCTTTTGCCGCTAGGATTTTCCTATACTAAGAAGCAGTGACGAAATTTACAATCCTTCATAGAAGCTGGACATAGTTACCATTTGTTTCAAGAACATAGGGCAAAAGACATGGAAGATTTCCCTGGTTACAAGGTTAAATATTTAAGGTTATAGGCTGTATTGTGCTAGTGCTCAGTGTCCAATTCTGTGTGACTAAGGAACCCACATGCTCTCTGATAAATATCTTTGTGATGTGCAGGACCTTCAAGCACAGGCAGGAGCCCATCTTGCCTGGGTCTAAAGGTAGGGTTTCTCACTCTCAACACTACAGGTGTTTGGGCCAGGTAATTCTTTGCAGTGAAGGTCTGTCCTGTGCGTTGTAGCATCTTTAGCAGCATACCTGGCCATTTCTGTGTATGTATCAGTAATACAAACTGCTCCCCACCCGGTGAGAAGCAAAAATATCTTCAAATATTGCCAAATGCTCCCTGGTGGGTCAAAAATCCCTCCTGACCGACAACCACTGGTCTAAGGACAGTATTGCAAAGAAAGACCCACAGGAAACTCAATACCAATGGCCTGCTTTACCACCAGCTTAAGTAGAGACAGGAATGTGTTCTTGTTTGGAAGCTCAAAGCTAACCTTTGTGAACCTTTGCTTTTTCTCAGGCCAAAAGTAATTGTGGAATGCTTTCTGAGAGTGGGGTGAATTGTTGAAGTTCAGAGATCAAATGAGTAGGGACTCAAGCCCTATGAATTTGACTGCAATGTGCTCGTTCAAGTTTGGAGACACAGGAATTAAGTCCTTTCTCTCCTCTCTTAAAAATCACCCAGAAGCAGTAACGGGGATGAGAAAAAGATCAGATTCCAGCTTCTACAAAACCAGGAGACATTTGAAACTCTTGACTCTAAAATGGGGGAAAGAGTTGAAAAAGTAGTGAACATCAAAGAATACAAGGGACGTCTGTCTCTGCAGAATCTGAGACCCAGGCAGCGTCTTATTTCAGGGGAGGCTATTTGTGACAGCAGCAGGAGGAGAAGCGGCCCCGTGACGTGAAAAGCCCTCTGGCATCCGACCTTCCCTGGCAGGGCTGCAGCAGTTGACACGTAACTTTGGGTCATGATGAACTTAATTGCAACGTGAAAATCCTCCAAACACCTGGGAAGATCTTCATTTAAAGATGAGTCATGGGCTTCCCTGGCAGTCCAGTGGTTAAGACTGTGCTTACAGCGCAGGGGGTGTGGGTTCAAACCCTGGTAGGCAAAAGATCCCACAAGTCCCATGGTGCAGCTACAGATGAGTCATTTTGCTTCCCCATCCTGGTAAACAGAAAATCCATTCTTCCAAGGTTCCTTTTTGACCCCTCTCTCAAAGGCTACATCTGGTCTAGAATCTAGTTATTACTTTCACTACATCTACCCTAGTCCAAGGCCCTGTGCTCACCCAGAATCTTGCATGCTCTCCATTTTCTTAGTTGACTACCTATGGCTGTCCAAGTTGTATTACTTAGTTCACGCCACGCTTAAAAATTCATGCTTTACCCCTCATACTCAGACATGTCAAGACCCACTAACCTTTCTGCTCCCCACCGGTGAGAAGCAAAAATATCTTCAAATATTGCCAAATGCTCCCTGGTGGGTCAAAAATCCCTCCTGACCGACAACCACTGGTCTAAGGACAGTATTGCAAAGAAAGACCCACAGGAAACTCAATACCAATGGCCTGCTTTACCACCAGCTTAAGTAGAGACAGGAATGTGTTCTTGTTTGGAAGCTCAAAGCTAACCTTTGTGAACCTTTGCTTTTTCTCAGGCCAAAAGTAATTGTGGAATGCTTTCTGAGAGTGGGGTGAATTGTTGAAGTTCAGAGATCAAATGAGTAGGGACTCAAGCCCTATGAATTTGACTGCAATGTGCTCGTTCAAGTTTGGAGACACAGGAATTAAGTCCTTTCTCTCCTCTCTTAAAAATCACCCAGAAGCAGTAACGGGGATGAGAAAAAGATCAGATTCCAGCTTCTACAAAACCAGGAGACATTTGAAACTCTTGACTCTAAAATGGGGGAAAGAGTTGAAAAAGTAGTGAACATCAAAGAATACAAGGGACGTCTGTCTCTGCAGAATCTGAGACCCAGGCAGCGTCTTATTTCAGGGGAGGCTATTTGTGACAGCAGCAGGAGGAGAAGCGGCCCCGTGACGTGAAAAGCCCTCTGGCATCCGACCTTCCCTGGCAGGGCTGCAGCAGTTGACACGTAACTTTGGGTCATGATGAACTTAATTGCAACGTGAAAATCCTCCAAACACCTGGGAAGATCTTCATTTAAAGATGAGTCATGGGCTTCCCTGGCAGTCCAGTGGTTAAGACTGTGCTTACAGCGCAGGGGGTGTGGGTTCAAACCCTGGTAGGCAAAAGATCCCACAAGTCCCATGGTGCAGCTACAGATGAGTCATTTTGCTTCCCCATCCTGGTAAACAGAAAATCCATTCTTCCAAGGTTCCTTTTTGACCCCTCTCTCAAAGGCTACATCTGGTCTAGAATCTAGTTATTACTTTCACTACATCTACCCTAGTCCAAGGCCCTGTGCTCACCCAGAATCTTGCATGCGCTCTCCATTTTCTTAGTTGACTACCTATGGCTGTCCAAGTTGTATTACTTAGTTCACGCCACGCTAATGAAAAAAAAAATCCTCAATGTCTTTTCACTCTCCTTCATATACAATCCAGAGTTCATGTCAAGACTCTCATTTCTCGCAACCTTCTGCTGGTCCCTAGCTTACTTCATTTTCCACTGCATCCCTTTCCCCCGTTTTTCCAACATTTATCACATATGCTATGTATTTATTGTCTCTCTGCCACCAGAACGAAAGCTTCATTAGAGTAGGGACTGATTTTATTCACTGCTGTCTCCCAGGGGCTACTTGTGCCAACAGTGTCTGGCACAGAGCAGATGCTGTGTAAATATTTGCAGATGACTAAACAATGGAAAAGAACTGGTACAGGCTTTGTATGAGGATATTAAAAAAGGGAAAAAAGGATTAAGAAAAATAAATGACATGTGATGAACACTGACCAGAAAAATGTGGCCTCAAGAAATAGTTGAGAACTATGATCAAAGATCTCAAGACAACCTATCTTATGATCTCTAAACTGCTGATATCAGAAATGCATGAGGAAACAGAAAAAAATTATGAACTGCCAAATTCAAGGAAAAAAGTATATAGTAATAAAATGAATACAACATTGGAATGATAAGAGTACACAGTGCTCAAGTCACAATGAAGGAAAATAGAAAATAAGGATAAAAATAACGAAAAATGACATGGGGAATAGGAGATGTGATATGTGCATATAATTGAAGTTTCTAAAAGAAAACTATTTTCTATTTTTATAGATGAAAATACTAAGAAACCATGCTCACACAATGGTAAGGTTTTTTTTTTTTTTCAGTAATAGGTTTTAAAAACATCATTTAATTCTCTGAACCTTTGAAATGAGGCCAAATAGTGATCTTTCATTAAACTGTATTTCTGATGAACCAGCTGACAGTTCAGTTCTCTACTAGTTTTACTGAAGGTACGTTAACTGGACTTGCAAAAGAAATCATTCAGACCATAACATTTTGAATTGTCCCTGTTTAGAGGCCTTATTCCTTGGAATAATTAAACATGTGAGTTTTGAGATGGATGCGGTTATTTCCTTTCTTCTAATAGATGAAGGTTTACAGTGAAAGTAGTAGTAGTTTTCAGAGATCAATTTAGAACAAGTACCTGTGCATGTACAGTTTTGGGAAAATGATTCTGTTGAAGCCCTTCATGGATTTCAGGAGTCATTTGAAGACTACTGGCTAACAATGCTAAGTACCACTATCGGGTCAAACAAGGATTCTGTTATTCAGTCACTAAGTAGTGTCCGACTCTTTGCAATTCCATGGACTGCAGTACACCAGGCTCCCCTGTCCCCCACTATCTTCTGGAATCTGCTCAAATTCATGTCCATTGTGTCAGTGATGTTATCTAAGCATCTGGTGCTGCCCCTTTCTCCTTCTGCCCGTTTTCCCAGTATCAAGGTCTTTTCTAATGAGTCGGCTTTTTGCATCAGGTGGACAAAAAATATGCTTTAGCAAATTGGGTAGACAATAGGAGTGGATTGGGGGGAAGGGACTGGCAGTGAAGCAAATGGTAACAGCATTGTTATTAAAACTGAATACTGAAAATGTGGCTTCCCTGGTAGCTCAGTGGTAAACAATCTGCCTACCAATGCAAGAGATGAGGGTTTGATCCCTGGATAGGAAACATCACCCAGAGAAGGAAATGGCAACCCACTCCAGTATTCTTGCCTGGAACATCCCATGGACAGAGGAGCCTGGTGGGTTACAGTCCATGGGGCTGCAGAAGAGTCGGACACGGCTTGGCAAGTAAAAGCTTTTTACCTGTTTTAACTAATGCAAAAAGTGAAAGTGAAGTTGCTCAGTCATCTCTGACTCTGTGACTCATGGACAGGTCATAGAATTCTCCAGGTAAGAATACTGGAGTGTGTAGCCTTAACCTTCTCCATGGGAATCAGCCCAACCCAGAGATCAAGCCCAGGTCTGCCACATTGCAGTCAGTTTCTTTACCATCTCAGCCACCAGGGAAGACCAGTACTGCCAGGGGATCTTCCCAACCCAGGAATCGAACTTGGGGGTCCTGCATTGCAGCTGGATTCTTTACCAGCTCAGCTACAAGGGAATCCCAATAACCATGCCAAAGATACTGAATGAGAGGGAGGAAAAACCCTCAGTTGGAGATGGATGCGGTTATTTCCTTTCTTCTAATAGATGAAGGTTTACAGTGAAAGTAGTAGTAGTTTTCAGAGATCAATTTAGAACAAGTACCTGTGCATGTACAGTTTTGGGAAAATGATTCTGTTGAAGCCCTTCATGGATTTCAGGAGTCATTTGAAGACTACTGGCTAACAATGCTAAGTACCACTATCGGGTCAAACAAGGATTCTGTTATTCAGTCACTAAGTAGTGTCCGACTCTTTGCAATTCCATGGACTGCAGTACACCAGGCTCCCCTGTCCCCCACTATCTTCTGGAATCTGCTCAAATTCATGTCCATTGTGTCAGTGATGTTATCTAAGCATCTGGTGCTGCCCCTTTCTCCTTCTGCCCCGTTTTTCCCAGTATCAAGGTCTTTTCTAATGAGTCGGCTTTTTGCATCAGGTGGACAAAAAATATGCTTTAGCAAATTGGGTAGACAATAGGAGTGGATTGGGGGGAAGGGACTGGCAGTGAAGCAAATGGTAACAGCATTGTTATTAAAACTGAATACTGAAAATGTGGCTTCCCTGGTAGCTCAGTGGTAAACAATCTGCCTACCAATGCAAGAGATGAGGGTTTGATCCCTGGATAGGAAACATCACCCAGAGAAGGAAATGGCAACCCACTCCAGTATTCTTGCCTGGAACATCCCATGGACAGAGGAGCCTGGTGGGTTACAGTCCATGGGGCTGCAGAAGAGTCGGACACGGCTTGGCAAGTAAAAGCTTTTTACCTGTTTTAACTAATGCAAAAAGTGAAAGTGAAGTTGCTCAGTCATCTCTGACTCTGTGACTCATGGACAGGTCATAGAATTCTCCAGGTAAGAATACTGGAGTGTGTAGCCTTAACCTTCTCCATGGGAATCAGCCCAACCCAGAGATCAAGCCCAGGTCTGCCACATTGCAGTCAGTTTCTTTACCATCTCAGCCACCAGGGAAGACCAGTACTGCCAGGGGATCTTCCCAACCCAGGAATCGAACTTGGGTGTCCTGCATTGCAGGTGGATTCTTTACCAGCTCAGCTACAAGGGAATCCCAATAACCATGCAAGGTGGTTGCTATTGATAACCTTTTTACTGATGAGAGGGAGGAAAAAACTCAGATCTAGGTATGCCCAATGTCACTGTGTTTATCACTAAGTTGGTAGAGCTGGGATGTGACCTAGAAGAGTGGAGCACTTCTCCTTGGTTGTCAATTTAGGTAGAAGTTCAGGAAATTTATGCCTGATAAAACCTCTTCTTTAATGTAAGCTAGAATGCAAGGACATGTAGAGATGAGAGGGTCACAAGTTTGAAAACGGGTTTTAGGAATCCAAGAGTTGACGAGAGAAAACACTAAGGAGAGCATGCAGTGTTAATTAACATGTAGAAATATTAATTTGTTCAGTTGGTCTTTCTCCAGAAATCCATAGAAAACTCGACAATCCAGGGCTATACTGTCTAGGAATGTTAAGACATTTAAAGAGGGTTATTTGGGATACTGACAACAATGACACTGAATCGATCACATAAAAATTTGGACAGGGCTTATGAGACAGGTGAAAACAGTGAAGTAATTGATTTAAACATGTGTAAAGGAATGAAGCAGTTACCATTAGAGGTAAGATTTCTGCATTTGTAAAACTGTTCTGGGATACTGAAAGTATTCAAGATGTGCTTATTGTGGAGACAAAGCAATGGAACTACAGCCCTCTGGTCACCGATGCCAAACACGTAGCTGAAGTTTACTACCTCAAAATTTACTCAAAAAATACAATCCATCTCTCTGATCTCAAACTATTGTTTAATCAGAACAACAATCAATTCAGACTTTTTTCTGTACCTTGAATTCTTCCAGGTTTAAAAAATTACAGATTTGAGGACTTTCACCTATTAATCCACACAAAACTGGAATCCATGTTCCTGAAAATCTTTACAGTCAAAAGATCAGTGGATCATCAGTATAGTCAAACACCCTGGAGGAGTGTATTTCAGGTAAGAAAGCATTAATAGTAGGAGAAAGCGGACATTCAACTTTCCCTTCAACAACATGTTTCACTGCACAGAAGTAAACTGTATTTTCCCTCGTGGTACTTCAGTGGGGATATCTTTCTTTTTTTAATCTATCTTTTTTTAATCCCCTTTGCTCACAATTTGATAAAAACAAAAACCAACCCAGTGTTCATGCTTAAAAGACAGCCATGATATTTAATGTGGTACTGGGACACTGGGTCACATGGACCAACAGACCTAAATTTTCTCGGACTGAATTTTGTTAATGTCCAATAATAAATGGAGTAAGAATTTCTCTCCTTGAAAATGAGGGAAAAAGGTACTTCACTATAGTTATTTTAGAATGAAACTGTTCTATGTATATAACAACTAAGACTTTTAAATAAACTGATGAAAATATCTTTTAAAACACAGCATTGGTCTCTCCCTCTTCCATTCTTAAACATAAATCAGTCTTTACTTTTTTCTTAAGTTAGCTGTAATAAGCAACCCTACAGGTTAGATATTTGAAAATCAGAGGTCAGAGATCTGAACAAAGTCAAACTTCTTTAAACCAATCATGTTAAATGTTGTAAATTCTATTCACTACCCATAGGCTCAAGTAGTTAACTATATAGGGTAGCACCTATTATAAAACAATGTGAGAGAGAAATAGCAATGTTGTGTGTGTGGGGGGGTTGATATATGAAAAAAATTTCAGGATGGACTCTACCATCCAGAAACCACCTGTTTTAGTTGCTATACTCCTCGAACACATTCTAAATTTCAAAATGACACAGGAATTAGAAAAAAAAAAAAAAAAAAAAAACAACACATCAAACACAGACTTCGGCATCTAGACGTATACTAGTTCAGCAAACAAATAGGTTTAACTCAAGCCTTTGAACACATCACTTAGAAACATTAACATTTTGAACTCAATTACTCAAAGATCATTGACTAGCCTATAATGCAGTTTATGTTGACCTGCTGTACAAATGAACCACACAATAGTAGTCAGATGATTCTAATCTTACTCCAACATAAGTAGCAATAAAATCAAAGCAATACTACTTTTTGTAATTATATAATCGAACAGCACTGGGATAAAATGAGAATTTCTTATTTCAGGTTCTTATTCAAAAAGCCTATTCCTCATTTTTAGATGAGGAAAAAGGTATCACAACCAAATTATGGGAAACTGCTTTCTCTTTATTTAGGCATTTAGGAAGAAAATTAACTTTGGGTCACATATTACCTTAAAAAAAAAAAATCCAGTTTTACATGTTACTAAATAGATAGGACCAAATGATCAGAGAAAAAATTTCTTCTGTAAAAATTGGTCAATTTTATATATATAAAAAAATAACAAAAAACAAAATAACTGACATACAGTATCATTCAAATTATGTAAAAATTGCTTGGGATCATAACATTCCAAATATATGACAATTGCAACTCCATCCTAACAGGTGTGAAAAGTATTTGCTCTCACGTTGCTTTGGTCCAAAAGAGTAGAGCTGAATCAGTAAGGGTAAACTAAGCTTGTAACCTTGCCAGCATTAGATTGTTATTGGCAGCAGAAATATTCATGATGAATAGTTCTACTATAAGAAAGTATAATAAAAGAGTATTTCTCATGAACACATCACAGTACCAGATAAACTTTTATAAGAGAAAACAAAAAAACAAAAGATAAACAACTACCACACAAAAAATACTGCTCCCCCTATAACTGTATCTGAAAGGGGCAAGAGGGTGATATTAGAGGTTTTTGATGATGCTAACATGAAAGAAAGTTGAGTACTGTATTTATTTCTTATTTTATACAACTCTTACTCTTTACAAAAATGGTTATAGTCATGCCCATAAAAGTGTAACCCATGGCATCTGAAAGCAAACACTCTTTGTAATTATTTAAAAGGGCCTTTTTAAAAATTAATTATAATACAAAGGTCTGTGCTCTATAAGCAGTCCTCCACTGTGCATTATAACAATAAGGCTTACTTTTAATACAAAGACTAAGTGTTTGGGAGTTATGAGCCACTGGATTTAACAAACATCATCTTATAGTTGCTTTTTGCATCTTTTTTGCTTTTGGAATCCTCCACTCCGTCAGGGTGCTCAGCAGCTTGGAGTTCTTCAGCAGACTCTTCTTTCTCTGACTCTGAATCACTTTCAGAGTCATCTGGACTTTCAGGATCAGGTGAATCGTCATCATCATCATCTCCAGCCACATCAGCTTCTCCATCATGATCATCTACCTAAGAACATCAATCAACAGCCTATGAAAAAAATTATTCATACGAAAACTGGAAAAGACCCTAATTTTTTGTCTCATTCTCTAGCCATTGAATTAACAGTTTAAGATCAGAGGCTGCCTAGGGAAGAACTTGAGGGCTCAAGCATCTCCAGGTGTTTTATAAACTAGAACTTGAGTAGGATTTTGGTTGAAGAAAGGGTTCTGAAGACCACCACTTTTCTTCCTCTCCCTAGTGTGAAAATAAAATCTTCTTGATGGAAATCATCTTTTTTAAAGTAAATATGGCAAGTCATCCACTGATCCATGGGAATGCTGAAAATAGTTATCAGTGTTTTACATACTGCATTATTTGAGTAATGAACCAGTAGTTATTATGGAAAGAGGTGACACAGGAAACTGAGAAAACTCTCCTAAACCATTATTTACATGAAACACTCCATTTAACTTGTGAGTACCGTTCTTCATGCCTACTTAAGATATGTCCTAATGATTATCTAAGCAAAATTTACATTACGCTAGTATCAAAAAACATACTTCTAAAACTCTCAGTATCTCTTCTCATTATCTACAAACACCTAGTTTGGCATATAAAAATATTTTAAGTAACTACATAAAGAGAGCTTTCTACACAGGATTCTTGGTTGCTAGAATAACTTAACAAATAAATGACATCAAACTGGAAATTATCTTTCCACTTAATGAAAATATATTAATTACTACCTCACTGAAGCCCAGTCCACAATGTCGTCGGTATCTTCCTAAAAACACTCTGTGTAATTATTTAAAAGGGCCTTTTTAAAAATTAATTATAATACAAAGGTCTGTGCTCTATAAGCAGTCCTCCACTGTGCATTATAACAATAAGGCTTACTTTTAATACAAAGACTAAGTGTTTGGGAGTTATGAGCCACTGGATTTAACAAACATCATCTTATAGTTGCTTTTGCATCTTTTTGCTTTTGGAATCCTCCACTCCGTCAGGGTGCTCAGCAGCTTGGAGTTCTTCAGCAGACTCTTCTTTCTCTGACTCTGAATCACTTTCAGAGTCATCTGGACTTTCAGGATCAGGTGAATCGTCATCATCATCATCTCCAGCCACATCAGCTTCTCCATCATGATCATCTACCTAAGAACATCAATCAACAGCCTATGAAAAAAATTATTCATACGAAAACTGGAAAAGACCCTAATTTTTTGTCTCATTCTCTAGCCATTGAATTAACAGTTTAAGATCAGAGGCTGCCTAGGGAAGAACTTGAGGGCTCAAGCATCTCCAGGTGTTTTATAAACTAGAACTTGAGTAGGATTTTGGTTGAAGAAAGGGTTCTGAAGACCACCACTTTTCTTCCTCTCCCTAGTGTGAAAATAAAATCTTCTTGATGGAAATCATCTTTTTTAAAGTAAATATGGCAAGTCATCCACTGATCCATGGGAATGCTGAAAATAGTTATCAGTGTTTTACATACTGCATTATTTGAGTAATGAACCAGTAGTTATTATGGAAAGAGGTGACACAGGAAACTGAGAAAACTCTCCTAAACCATTATTTACATGAAACACTCCATTTAACTTGTGAGTACCGTTCTTCATGCCTACTTAAGATATGTCCTAATGATTATCTAAGCAAAATTTACATTACGCTAGTATCAAAAAACATACTTCTAAAACTCTCAGTATCTCTTCTCATTATCTACAAACACCTAGTTTGGCATATAAAAATATTTTAAGTAACTACATAAAGAGAGCTTTCTACACAGGATTCTTGGTTGCTAGAATAACTTAACAAATAAATGACATCAAACTGGAAATTATCTTTCCACTTAATGAAAATATATTAATTACTACCTCACTGAAGCCAAGTCCACAATGTCGTCGGTATCTTCCTGATAATTTACTGTCCATACTTTGTTGATACTGAGACTCCAGTTCTTCATTAATTTTCTTGTCTTCTTCCCCTGTATGTCCAGTGTACTTTGATTATGTTTCAGTCAAATTAATAAAAATATTTGATTACACAAAAAACCCACAATACAAATGCTATTATATATAGGGCTGATTTCTCTGTGACTTATTTTACAGTGAATTTTGTGGATGGGTTTATACACCATTGGTAGTAACCTAACAGACAACTTACTTCTTTAGCAACTAAACCCCTGAACTAGAAGCTGTTTATTAAAGATGGAAATATTTGTATTTTTCCACGTAATAATTCGAACCAGATATAAGAATCTCAGAACTGCCTGAAGTTTAGATACAATAACTACTAATTACTAAGAACTCTGGGTATTATGTTTTAGTTTACTTACAGTCTAATCATGGTTCTCCTGAAAGTGAAAGTTACCTCCTAGTCATAGAAAAACACCTCCAACAAACAACAGCTTCTGTCTTGGAACAGAAATTACGAAAAGGCACAAAATTCTGTTCAGAGAATGGCTAAATAAAATAACCTGGGTCTCCTTTATGTCTTTCTTTCTGTATTGCATTACTGAACTGACATACACTTGTTTGCTATTTTATCAATACATTTGATATCCATATTTTTTAATATATACTGGTGTTATGAGGCATATATGTAAGTTATGTGGCAGAATATTAAATAACCATCTATAAACTTACCACCCAAGAACTAAAATATTACCAAAACCATTAAAACATCTGTACATGACATTTTAATTTGTAAATACAAGAAAAATTTCATGTTTTAAAAGAATAAAACCAACAGTTAAATATATTTCCACTGTGCCAAAGCTCAGACTCTTTAGCCTTTTGTAGCAATGCAAATCAATTTGAAGTAATTGTTTCGATATCTAAGCAAAATTTACATTACGCTAGTATCAAAAAACATACTTCTAAAACTCTCAGTATCTCTTCTCATTATCTACAAACACCTAGTTTGGCATATAAAAATATTTTAAGTAACTACATAAAGAGAGCTTTCTACACAGGATTCTTGGTTGCTAGAATAACTTAACAAATAAATGACATCAAACTGGAAATTATCTTTCCACTTAATGAAAATATATTAATTACTACCTCACTGAAGCCAAGTCCACAATGTCGCGGTATCTTCCTGATAATTTACTGTCCATACTTTGTTGATACTGAGACTCCAGTTCTTCATTAATTTTCTTGTCTTCTTCCCCTGTATGTCCAGTGTACTTTGATTATGTTTCAGTCAAATTAATAAAAATATTTGATTACACAAAAAACCCACAATACAAATGCTATTATATATAGGGCTGATTTCTCTGTGACTTATTTTACAGTGAATTTTGTGGATGGGTTTATACACCATTGGTAGTAACCTAACAGACAACTTACTTCTTTAGCAACTAAACCCCTGAACTAGAAGCTGTTTATTAAAGATGGAAATATTTGTATTTTTCCACGTAATAATTCGAACCAGATATAAGAATCTCAGAACTGCCTGAAGTTTAGATACAATAACTACTAATTACTAAGAACTCTGGGTATTATGTTTTAGTTTACTTACAGTCTAATCATGGTTCTCCTGAAAGTGAAAGTTACCTCCTAGTCATAGAAAAACACCTCCAACAAACAACAGCTTCTGTCTTGGAACAGAAATTACGAAAAGGCACAAAATTCTGTTCAGAGAATGGCTAAATAAAATAACCTGGGTCTCCTTTATGTCTTTCTTTCTGTATTGCATTACTGAACTGACATACACTTGTTTGCTATTTTATCAATACATTTGATATCCATATTTTTTAATATATACTGGTGTTATGAGGCATATATGTAAGTTATGTGGCAGAATATTAAATAACCATCTATAAACTTACCACCCAAGAACTAAAATATTACCAAAACCATTAAAACATCTGTACATGACATTTTAATTTGTAAATACAAGAAAAATTTCATGTTTTAAAAGAATAAAACCAACAGTTAAATATATTTCCACTGTGCCAAAGCTCAGACTCTTTAGCCTTTTGTAGCAATGCAAATCAATTTGAAGTAATTGTTCAACACCAGAAAAATAAAACGCCTATTAATTTCTAAAATGTGCTATGTATTCTAGGTCAGTATAAGTTAATTTAAATGATGGAATTGAAAATTTTCTTAAATATATCTGGGGTATTATGCCTTGTTATTAACAATGTCTGAGATTAAGGTCAATTATAAATGGGAGAAAACCTTTCAGTAGGCCACATTCAAATCCAAATTCTAATTCATTTTGAGTTCTTAATTTCCCCCCCAAAATTAAAAGACAAATTAATTTCTTCAGGTTTTCCATAAGTTTATGCTCTTCAAAGATCTCAGAACAAAACTTAGTTAATAAACTAAAAGCTAGTATAATATGCCAACTATAACACTGTACAGAAAACTGTATGCACTGTATGCAAAATATATGTAAACTACAATTGGCAAGATGAGGCATAAAACCTCACTACAAGTAAAATACTGAATGTTGTAAATTAATAAAAACAAACACAGGTCAGTTTCTTGGTCAGACTATCATATTAATGTAAACTCAACTCTTACCAAAGTATATATGGTCACATGATATATGCAACATGTTTATATATACAGCACGTTTCTAACATTTTAATCAGAACTAAACAACAATTATACACAAAAGTTAGAATATCTGAAAATATATACAAGTATTTCACATTCCACATTTAGTACTTTTACTTTCTTACCTGTGCGGAAGTGAGATGTGGATTTGTGATCTCCTATAACAAGACGACCAGTATGTTCTTTCTATAAGAAGAAAACACCTCCAACAAACAACAGCTTCTGTCTTGGAACAGAAATTACGAAAAGGCACAAAATTCTGTTCAGAGAATGGCTAAATAAAATAACCTGGGTCTCCTTTATGTCTTTCTTTCTGTATTGCATTACTGAACTGACATACACTTGTTTGCTATTTTATCAATACATTTGATATCCATATTTTTTAATATATACTGGTGTTATGAGGCATATATGTAAGTTATGTGGCAGAATATTAAATAACCATCTATAAACTTACCACCCAAGAACTAAAATATTACCAAAACCATTAAAACATCTGTACATGACATTTTAATTTGTAAATACAAGAAAAATTTCATGTTTTAAAAGAATAAAACCAACAGTTAAATATATTTCCACTGTGCCAAAGCTCAGACTCTTTAGCCTTTTGTAGCAATGCAAATCAATTTGAAGTAATTGTTCAACACCAGAAAAATAAAACGCCTATTAATTTCTAAAATGTGCTATGTATTCTAGGTCAGTATAAGTTAATTTAAATGATGGAATTGAAAATTTTCTTAAATATATCTGGGGTATTATGCCTTGTTATTAACAATGTCTGAGATTAAGGTCAATTATAAATGGAGAAAACCTTTCAGTAGGCCACATTCAAATCCAAATTCTAATTCATTTTGAGTTCTTAATTTCCCCCCCAAAATTAAAAGACAAATTAATTTCTTCAGGTTTTCCATAAGTTTATGCTCTTCAAAGATCTCAGAACAAAACTTAGTTAATAAACTAAAAGCTAGTATAATATGCCAACTATAACACTGTACAGAAAACTGTATGCACTGTATGCAAAATATATGTAAACTACAATTGGCAAGATGAGGCATAAAACCTCACTACAAGTAAAATACTGAATGTTGTAAATTAATAAAAACAAACACAGGTCAGTTTCTTGGTCAGACTATCATATTAATGTAAACTCAACTCTTACCAAAGTATATATGGTCACATGATATATGCAACATGTTTATATATACAGCACGTTTCTAACATTTTAATCAGAACTAAACAACAATTATACACAAAAGTTAGAATATCTGAAAATATATACAAGTATTTCACATTCCACATTTAGTACTTTTACTTTCTTACCTGTGCGGAAGTGAGATGTGGATTTGTGATCTCCTATAACAAGACGACCAGTATGTTCTTTCTATAAGAAGACAGGAAATGTATTAGGATTTGAGACCACAGATTTAACATAAGTATTGTCTATTACGTACCTGACACTGAACTCACATTCTTGCAAGGATAGGGATGGGAGGGGAAACAAAATCAGTAAGTAAAGTATAGTCTGTCTGAAGGCAGTGTCATTACAATAAACCAGAGGAAGGGGATAGAAAGTATGTAGAGTTCTAGTTGGAATTTTAAACAGGACAGAGAGATAACTAGAAAACTGGATCTAGGGCTTCCCCTGGTGGTCCAGTGGATAAGGACACCGCCTTGCAGTGCAAGGGGCACCGGTTTGAGCCCTGGCCTGGGAAGATCCCACGTGCCGCGGAGCAGCTGGACTGATGTGTCCAATCACGGAGCCGGAGCTCTGGAGCGCATGCGCCCAGAGCCAGCGCTCTGCAGCGACAGACACCACTGCGATGGGAGGCCCACGGGAGCCAAAGAACAAAGACGGATGAACATAGAGAAATGAAAGACCAATAGAAGTGGCCCGCCTGCTCCCCTCCCTCCCCAACCCGACCCCTGCCCAAAATAAATAAATAAATAAATCTTTTAAAAAAAAAAAAAAGGAAAGAAAACTGGATCTAAACATTTTCTTTCCTAAAATGCCAGTTAAATGAGTTGATGATGTCTCTGGCATATATCATGGAGAAAAAAGATGAGAGTACTTAGCTAGATAAAGATAAAATAAGATTTATAATGAACAAAGTGATAGAAATTAAAAGTATAAAAAATAAGAATCATCACCACTTAACACATCACAAATTGCTAGCTTGTTACTTCTGACTATAGCTTACATCGTTAGTCTCAATTTATCAGTTTCAATCCATTCTTGAAAATACTGAATGTTGTAAATTAATAAAAAAAGATTTTATCATATTAATGTAAACTCAACTCTTACCAAAGTATATATGGTCACATGATATATGCAACATGTTTATATATACAGCACGTTTCTAACATTTTAATCAGAACTAAACAACAATTATACACAAAAGTTAGAATATCTGAAAATATATACAAGTATTTCACATTCCACATTTAGTACTTTTACTTTCTTACCTGTGGAAGTGAGATGTGGATTTGTGATCTCCTATAACAAGACGACCAGTATGTTCTTTCTATAAGAAGACAGGAAATGTATTAGGATTTGAGACCACAGATTTAACATAAGTATTGTCTATTACGTACCTGACACTGAACTCACATTCTTGCAAGGATAGGGATGGGAGGGGAAACAAAATCAGTAAGTAAAGTATAGTCTGTCTGAAGGCAGTGTCATTACAATAAACCAGAGGAAGGGGATAGAAAGTATGTAGAGTTCTAGTTGGAATTTTAAACAGGACAGAGAGATAACTAGAAAACTGGATCTAGGGCTTCCCCTGGTG
This sequence comes from Tragulus kanchil, assembly GCA_022376925.1. NCBI lineage: Eukaryota > Metazoa > Chordata > Mammalia > Artiodactyla > Tragulidae > Tragulus > Tragulus kanchil. Next base: position 103,567,811 of record JAIOJX010000006.1, on the reverse strand, counting down.
GTCCAGTGGATAAGGACACCGCCTTGCAGTGCAAGGGGCACCGGTTTGAGCCCTGGCCTGGGAAGATCCCACGTGCCGCGGAGCAGCTGGACTGATGTGTCCAATCACGGAGCCGGAGCTCTGGAGCGCATGCGCCCAGAGCCAGCGCTCTGCAGCGACAGACACCACTGCGATGGGAGGCCCACGGGAGCCAAAGAACAAAGACGGATGAACATAGAGAAATGAAAGACCAATAGAAGTGGCCCGCCTGCTCCCCTCCCTCCCCAACCCGACCCCTGCCCAAAATAAATAAATAAATAAATCTTTTAAAAAAAAAAAAAAAAAAAAAAGGAAAGAAAACTGGATCTAAACATTTTCTTTCCTAAAATGCCAGTTAAATGAGTTGATGATGTCTCTGGCATATATCATGGAGAAAAAAAAAATGAGATTACTTAGCTAGATAAAGATAAAATAAGATTTATAATGAACAAAGTGATAGAAATTAAAAGTATAAAAAATAAGAATCATCACCACTTAACACATCACAAATTGCTAGCTTGTTACTTCTGACTATAGCTTACATCGTTAGTCTCAATTTATCAGTTTCAATCCATTCTTTGTGGTTCATATTTAGTTTTGAAACCAAGCAGGAGCCTGTGGGACTCCTGGGCACAGAAGCATTTCCGAGTTCCCCATTTATGTTTGTAGGGAAGAGACTCCAGCCTCTATTACTTTCCTTGAGTTCCAAAGGGCTGATTCAAGTAGTTGGTCAACAGGGAAGGGAGGGGATGCAAGAGGGAGGAACAGTCTAGAAATAACAGTGGAGCCTTTGGGTAGGGTCTTAAGTTCTACCTCAAGAAATACAAATACAGAATCTCTGAGTTCTTTACAGAACTAAAGCCCCCCAACAAATGTTATGATGTGAACATTCCTCATTCCAGATTAAAGGAACCAGAGAAGCTCTCCAAGAGATCACCAGAGGCCAGATTAAAGGAGTCACAGAAACTTGCCTGAGGCAAGTGCAGTCTCTGCACCCACCCTGAACACCAATCACAACCCCTACACCCATGGGATAACGGCAAGCAGACAGTGAGAAGACGTGGCAGTCATCCACAGTAAAAACAGCCTTTGCACCAAAAATATTAGACTCATGGGCTACACAGGGATATTTCCACATAAGACCATAACAGATAATTCTTTTCCTAAAATCAAAGTCAGAGAAACACAGGAACGGCTCCCAATTATAAGAACAAGAGAAATTCCCTAGAAGTACAATGAAACCCCTCTCCAGTCTACTAGACCCCAAGTTCAAATATAAGATAATAAAAACAACTAAAGGAGTTAACAAAGGCTATCAATACAAACAGCCTTTGCATCAACAAATGCAAATCGTTACAACTAGAAACTATATGGAGGAGCAAATTAAAATTAGAAATCATTTGATGAGATAAAACCTGAGCTAAAGGCAATAAACAGCAAGCTAAATAATGCAGAAAAACAAAGTGATCTGGAAGACAGAATAATGGAAATAGCCAATCAGAACAGCACACAAAGATATGTGGAAAAAAAATGAAACCTATATATGAGATTGATGGGATAAAACACAGCTAGTCAATGTATATGTCATGGAGATTCCTGAAGAGAAGAAAAGGGGACTGAACAAGCATTTAAAGAAATTAAGGCTGAAATAGTGTAGCTTCAGTTTCAATCCATTCTTTGTGGTTCATATTTAGTTTTGAAACCAAGCAGGAGCCTGTGGGACTCCTGGGCACAGAAGCATTTCCGAGTTCCCCATTTATGTTTGTAGGGAAGAGACTCCAGCCTCTATTACTTTCCTTGAGTTCCAAAGGGCTGATTCAAGTAGTTGGTCAACAGGGAAGGGAGGGGATGCAAGAGGGAGGAACAGTCTAGAAATAACAGTGGAGCCTTTGGGTAGGGTCTTAAGTTCTACCTCAAGAAATACAAATACAGAATCTCTGAGTTCTTTACAGAACTAAAGCCCCCCAACAAATGTTATGATGTGAACATTCCTCATTCCAGATTAAAGGAACCAGAGAAGCTCTCCAAGAGATCACCAGAGGCCAGATTAAAGGAGTCACAGAAACTTGCCTGAGGCAAGTGCAGTCTCTGCACCCACCCTGAACACCAATCACAACCCCTACACCCATGGGATAACGGCAAGCAGACAGTGAGAAGACGTGGCAGTCATCCACAGTAAAAACAGCCTTTGCACCAAAAATATTAGACTCATGGGCTACACAGGGATATTTCCACATAAGACCATAACAGATAATTCTTTTCCTAAAATCAAAGTCAGAGAAACACAGGAACGGCTCCCAATTATAAGAACAAGAGAAATTCCCTAGAAGTACAATGAAACCCCCCCACAGTCTACTAGACCCCAAGTTCAAATATAAGATAATAAAAACAACTAAAGGAGTTAACAAAGGCTATCAATACAAACAGCCTTTGCATCAACAAATGCAAATCGTTACAACTAGAAACTATATGGAGGAGCAAATTAAAATTAGAAATCATTTGATGAGATAAAACCTGAGCTAAAGGCAATAAACAGCAAGCTAAATAATGCAGAAAAACAAAGTGATCTGGAAGACAGAATAATGGAAATAGCCAATCAGAACAGCACACAAAGATATGTGGAAAAAAAATGAAACCTATATATGAGATTGATGGGATAAAACACAGCTAGTCAATGTATATGTCATGGAGATTCCAGAAGAAAAAGAAAAGGGGACTGAACAAGCATTTAAAGAAATTAAGGCTGAAAACTTTCCAAAGCAAAAGGAAAACAGGTATCTACGAACAAAAAACACAGAGTCCCAAAGAAGGTGAAACCAACAGACCTACACTGTGACATTTAAAGCAGAAATTCTAACAGCAGCAAGTGGGAGTCCCCTGGCAACCCAGGGGATAGGATTCTGTGCTTCCACTGCTGGGGGCCAGGGTCTGGTTCCTGGTTAGGGAACTAGGATCCCAGAAGTCAAAAAAGGCAGCAAGAGAAAGTTACTTACAAGGAAAACCTCCTAAGTCTATCAACTGACTTCTCTATAGAAGGGAGTGGCAAGATACATTCAAAGTCCTAAAAGGAAAAAAACCTACAACCTAGGATACCCTGCACAGCAAGATTATCATTTAGAAGGAGAGAGATAAAGAATTCCCCAGACAAGCAAAAACTAAAAGAGCAATACAAAACCTATTCTAAAATAAGTATTTAAAGGTCTTCTCTAAATAGAAACTCAGCAGAAACTTATAGGAAGGAGAAAAATCACAACTGGAAAAAAAGTCAGTTAAGTAAACTAGTACCATAGTTTAGTACCATAGTTTTTAAAAACCAATTTTGTGAAAGCAGTCATAATCAACATGAAAAACAAAGGGGTTATTAAATGTGAAGATGTAAAAGAGGACATGAAAATCATAAAATGTGGGGCAGGGGAGTTAGAAAATGTAGATTCTTATTTGAATGTGTTTGAACCTGTATGACTTGGTTCAAACCAGTCCAAAGCAAGTAGATATAATAATGGGTTAAAAACATCTGAAAAATGGGAAAGACTATCAATACTCATATTTATGTCCTCAACTCTGTCCTGGTCAATAAGCTGAGGCTGCTTCAAACTCGCAAGTTCACAGTATTTTCTTTAAAACTCACACCAAGTGTACAGTCAATGTAACCTAGTACATTTCTTTCGTCATATGATATTTGGTCTATAATTTGGTAGACAACATTTTCACATTCTTAAGTATAAAGATGTTTAAACCCATACATATTAATGAGATTGATGGGATAAAACACAGCTAGTCAATGTATATGTCATGGAGATTCCAGAAGAAAAAGAAAAGGGGACTGAACAAGCATTTAAAGAAATTAAGGCTGAAAACTTTCCAAAGCAAAAGGAAAACAGGTATCTACGAACAAAAAACACAGAGTCCCAAAGAAGGTGAAACCAACAGACCTACACTGTGACATTTAAAGCAGAAATTCTAACAGCAGCAAGTGGGAGTCCCCTGGCAACCCAGGGGATAGGATTCTGTGCTTCCACTGCTGGGGGCCAGGGTCTGGTTCCTGGTTAGGGAACTAGGATCCCAGAAGTCAAAAAAGGCAGCAAGAGAAAGTTACTTACAAGGAAAACCTCCTAAGTCTATCAACTGACTTCTCTATAGAAGGGAGTGGCAAGATACATTCAAAGTCCTAAAAGGAAAAAAACCTACAACCTAGGATACCCTGCACAGCAAGATTATCATTTAGAAGGAGAGAGATAAAGAATTCCCCAGACAAGCAAAAACTAAAAGAGCAATACAAAACCTATTCTAAAATAAGTATTTAAAGGTCTTCTCTAAATAGAAACTCAGCAGAAACTTATAGGAAGGAGAAAAATCACAACTGGAAAAAAAGTCAGTTAAGTAAACTAGTACCATAGTTTAGTACCATAGTTTTTAAAAACCAATTTTGTGAAAGCAGTCATAATCAACATGAAAAACAAAGGGGTTATTAAATGTGAAGATGTAAAAGAGGACATGAAAATCATAAAATGTGGGGCAGGGGAGTTAGAAAATGTAGATTCTTATTTGAATGTGTTTGAACCTGTATGACTTGGTTCAAACCAGTCCAAAGCAAGTAGATATAATAATGGGTTAAAAACATCTGAAAAATGGGAAAGACTATCAATACTCATATTTATGTCCTCAACTCTGTCCTGGTCAATAAGCTGAGGCTGCTTCAAACTCGCAAGTTCACAGTATTTTCTTTAAAACTCACACCAAGTGTACAGTCAATGTAACCTAGTACATTTCTTTCGTCATATGATATTTGGTCTATAATTTGGTAGACAACATTTTCACATTCTTAAGTATAAAGATGTTTAAACCCATACATATTAAGGTACTCATCCAAACTGTAGTGTTTACTTTTTTCAGTAATACATCTGATAAACCTGGGAAAACAGGGTAACCACCAATCGAAAACAACAAATTCACACACCAAAAAACAAGAAAATTCAAACATAATACAAATAAAAACCATTAAAGCGCAACAGGAAAAACAAAGGATCAAAGAAAAATGCACTCTCAAGTGGAAAACAAGGTTTGAAATGGTAGTCCACTCCAGGCTACAGTCCAGAGAGTCACAAAGAGTTGGACACTACTGAGCAACTAACACAAGACAACCTTAAATATAACTGTGCTAAACGGTACAATCTCTGTGTTTTACAGAGTGGCAGATTGGACCAAATCAAGAGGCCACCATATGCTACCTACAAGAAACCCTCTTTAGTGTGAAGGACACACAGATTGAAATTGAGAGGATGGAAAAGATATTTCACGGAAATGGAAATGACAAGAAAGTGGGGGCAGCATATCAGGCAAAATAAGACTTTGTAAAACAAAGTCCATAAAGACAGACAAAAGAGGATACTATAAAATGATAACAGAATCAACACCAAAAGAGGCGATTATAGTCATTAACAGATACATACCCAATATGAGGACATAAATAAATAAAAATAAAATATTAACAGACATGAGGAAGAATTGATGGGAATATAAGAGACTTTTAACATTAACGGACAGATCTTACAGACAGAAAATCAATGCAGCACAGAGATCCTAAATGACACAACAAAAGTTAGACTCAGTTGATACTTCTAGGACATAATATTCAAAAGGTGAGTAATACACATTCTTTCCAAGTGAACATGCAACATTCTCTAGGGCAGACAGCATACGAGGAAACAGAACAAGCCTTAACTAATTCAAGAGGATAAAATTATTTCAAGCATCTTTTCTGATCACAATGGCATGAAACTACAAATTAACAATAGAAAAATAAAGAAAAAAGAGTTACATTCTTAAGTATAAAAAAGTACAGTCAATGTAACCTAGTACATTTTATGATATTTGGTCTATAATTTGGTAGACAACATTTTCACATTCTTAAGTATAAAGATGTTTAAACCCATACATATTAAGGTACTCATCCAAACTGTAGTGTTTACTTTTTTCAGTAATACATCTGATAAACCTGGGAAAACAGGGTAACCACCAATCGAAAACAACAAATTCACACACCAAAAAACAAGAAAATTCAAACATAATACAAATAAAAACCATTAAAGCGCAACAGGAAAAACAAAGGATCAAAGAAAAATGCACTCTCAAGTGGAAAACAAGGTTTGAAATGGTAGTCCACTCCAGGCTACAGTCCAGAGAGTCACAAAGAGTTGGACACTACTGAGCAACTAACACAAGACAACCTTAAATATAACTGTGCTAAACGGTACAATCTCTGTGTTTGTATTACAGAGTGGCAGATTGGACCAAATCAAGAGGCCACCATATGCTACCTACAAGAAACCCTCTTTAGTGTGAAGGACACACAGATTGAAATTGAGAGGATGGAAAAGATATTTCACGGAAATGGAAATGACAAGAAAGTGGGGGCAGCATATCAGGCAAAATAAGACTTTGTAAAACAAAGTCCATAAAGACAGACAAAAGAGGATACTATAAAATGATAACAGAATCAACACCAAAAGAGGCGATTATAGTCATTAACAGATACATACCCAATATGAGGACATAAATAAATAAAAATAAAATATTAACAGACATGAGGAAGAATTGATGGGAATATAAGAGACTTTTAACATTAACGGACAGATCTTACAGACAGAAAATCAATGCAGCACAGAGATCCTAAATGACACAACAAAAGTTAGACTCAGTTGATACTTCTAGGACATAATATTCAAAAAGTCAGTAATACACATTCTTTCCAAGTGAACATGCAACATTCTCTAGGGCAGACAGCATACGAGGAAACAGAACAAGCCTTAACTAATTCAAGAGGATAAAATTATTTCAAGCATCTTTTCTGATCACAATGGCATGAAACTACAAATTAACAATAGAAAAATAAAGAAAAAAGAGTTATCCTGGGACTAAACAACATGGCATCAAAAACCCAATGTCCCAATGATGAAATCAAAGAGAAAAATTTAAAATACCTTAAGACAAATGAAAATTAAAACACAGCCATACAAAATCTATGGGACGCAGCAAAAGCAGTCCTACATGGAAAGTTGACAGTAATACAGGCCTTCCTCAAAAAACAAGAAAAATCTCAAATAAATGAATTTACCGACAAAAAGAATTAGAAGAAAAAAACCTTAAGTCAGCAGAAACAAGAAAATAATAACAGATCAAAGAGGAACTAGGGCTTCCCTGGTGGCTCAGATGGTAAACAATCTGCCTGCAATGCAGGAGACCTAGGTTCGATCCTTGGGCTAGGGAGGTCCCCTGGAGAAGGGAACGGCTACCCACTCCAGTGTTCTTGCCCAGACAATTTCATGGATGGAGGAGCCTGGTGGGCTACAGTCCATGGGGTTGCAAAGAGTCAGACATGATTGAGAGACTAACATTTTCAACTTTCTCACCTTCAAAGAGAAAATGGAGGCTTTTTAAAAATAAGGAACAAAAAATCAAGGGCTGGGTACAGCTCAACCACCTCTGGTCGAGCTCACCAAGAAGAAAAGAGAGGACCCAAATAAATGAAATAAAAGGGGAGAAATAACCACCTATGTTGCAGAAATACAAAACAAAAACAAACCAAAAAACCCATAAAAAAATACTATCAACAATTATATACCAACAAACTGGACAACTTAGAAGAAATGGACAAGTTTCTAAAAACTTACAAAACACCAAAACTGAATCAAGGAGAAACAGGTAAGAATTTGAACAGACTGAACACTGGAAGTGAAAGAATCTGTAACTTAAAAATCTTAACTGCAAACAAAAGTCTAGAACTGACAGCTTCTGAAGAATTCCAACAAACATACAAAGAACTCATTCTGATCCTTCTCAAACTCTTTCAAAAGATTAAAGAGGAGGGAAATCTCCCAAAGTCATTATGTGAAGCCACTACCATTCTGACACTAAAACCAGACAAAAATAATACAAGAAAGTTACATGTCAGTATCACTGATGAACATAGATGCGAAAATCCTCAACAAAATAGTAGCAAACAGAATACATTAAAAAGATTATGCAGGATAATCAAGTAGGATTTATCCCAAGAATGCATGGATTTTTCAGCATCTGCAATCTGTGCGATACACCACATTAACTGAATAAAAACCACATGATCCTCTTGTGAACGAAAGATGTGGCCTGTCATATCAGTAAGCAAAGGATATTTTGGCCATCAAGCCAGCAGCCACCAACTGTGCACCCTGAGAGGATTTGGGATGGAGAAAAGCAGGATGCTGGCCCTAGACAGTTAAGGTGTGTATCAGAGGAATGATTTCACTGAGTCCAAACTCTTGTACCTTCCTTTTGGAGGGGGACAGGCGGGCCACTTCTATCGGTCTTTCATTTATCTATTTTCATCCATCTTTGTTCTTCGGCCCATGTGGGCCTCCCATCACAGTGGCCTCTGTTGTTGCAGAGCACTGGCTCTGGGCGCATGCGCTCCAGAGCTCCGGCTGGGTAATTGGATACATCGGTCCAGCCGCTCCGCGGCACATGGGATCTTCCCAGGCTAGGGATCAAACCGGTGCCCCCTGCACTGCAAGGTGGTGTCCTTACCCACTGGACCACCAGGGAAGCCCTCTTGCATCTTCCCATTAAATGTTTTCAGAAAAGCGTTAAATTCATTAGCTTGACCTGTCTGATTTTCCTTAGTTTAACATTAATCTTTTGATGTTTCAACTATCTATAGTTTTGATGAAAAAATGTCTATATATCCCGGCGTCTGCCTTACCTCTATGGAACAATAATTCAGAGCAATATGACAGGCTGTGTTAAGTCCTCGGAAAATCCTCCAAATAAAACATAATTCTCAACTTTTAGGTTGTGTATTTTTTCCAATGGACAGTTTCAGTGACCAGGAAGAGAAACAGAGTAGATGTTACTCCTTTGTCTGAACTCTATTAGAAAATGGGACCTTGGTACCAGCAGAGGCCTGTTGAGCCCATCTGTCTCCTCAGAGAGTCCAGAGGAATCTGGGTGAGTCTCTCCTGGTTCCTGGATCTCCTGATTACTGGTTGCAGATGCAGAGCTACATTTGGTGGTGTCTATCAGGTACCCGAATCCCCAGCTGAAAGGGAGTGGCTCCCCCTAGTTGAAAGGTACTAAGGGAGCCCAGATGAAAGATCCTTAGAGAAAGTGCCTCCTACCTCAAAGATACTGGAGGAACTCAACACTCTCTCAGAGGAGTGAGGGGTAACTCCAGGTAGATTCATGTATATACAGAACTCATACCTCAAGTAAATAAAAAAACTCTTGCCTTGAAAATGACTAAATGGAACTCTTTTATTCTATATGCACTTAAGTTAGAAAAAGTCAGCTTGAAAAAAGCAGAATTCTGGTGTTAAAAAAAAACAAAAGCCATTCTGGAGGGGATTTGCATTCATTCTTCCTCCTGTCTCTTTGAGATATAAATGTTTTACCTGATCTTCAAGCCTTTTATTTTTGTTAAGAGTGTTATGAGCACTTGATCTATCATCCCAAAGGTACATATATGGTATACAGTTAGCACCCTGTCAAAGACAGAGATTCTGAGCAGTCTCACCTGAATTTACAAACTTTCAGGGGCTTTTTGTATTCTTAGCCTTTACTGCATCAGCCTGTTTAGTGAAGGCCTTTATTTTCTTTTGACTTTTTTTTTTTTAATTTTGGCCTCTTACTGGTATTTTATTTATTTTCATCCATCTTTATTCTTTGGCCTGTGTGGGCCTCCGATTGCAGCGGCATCTCTCACTGCACAGCACCAGCTCTGGGTGCATGCGCCCCAGAGCACCGGCTCGCAATTGGACACAGTCGCTCCTCGGCACGTGAGATCTTTCTGGGCCAGGGATGGAACCAGTGCTCCTTGCACTGCAAGGCAGACTCCTTACCCACTAGACCACCAGAGAAGCCCTCTTTGACTAAGAGTAAACTTTCTCGATCTGTTTAGGTGGCATCATTCACTATCTTGAGGAGAACCCTCCTGTGTTTTTGGTTTATGCTACTATTAAGAACCCCTTAGTGGACAGATGATGGATCCTTTAAATTGAAAAAATCTTCATCTGGGCAGATTGCAAGAGAAACAGAGTAGATGTTACTCCTTTGTCTGAACTCTATTAGAAAATGGGACCTTGGTACCAGCAGAGGCCTGTTGAGCCCATCTGTCTCCTCAGAGAGTCCAGAGGAATCTGGGTGAGTCTCTCCTGGTTCCTGGATCTCCTGATTACTGGTTGCAGATGCAGAGCTACATTTGGTGGTGTCTATCAGGTACCCGAATCCCCAGCTGAAAGGGAGTGGCTCCCCCTAGTTGAAAGGTACTAAGGGAGCCCAGATGAAAGATCCTTAGAGAAAGTGCCTCCTACCTCAAAGATACTGGAGGAACTCAACACTCTCTCAGAGGAGTGAGGGGTAACTCCAGGTAGATTCATGTATATACAGAACTCATACCTCAAGTAAATAAAAAAACTCTTGCCTTGAAAATGACTAAATGGAACTCTTTTATTCTATATGCACTTAAGTTAGAAAAAGTCAGCTTGAAAAAAGCAGAATTCTGGTGTTAAAAAAAAACAAAAGCCATTCTGGAGGGGATTTGCATTCATTCTTCCTCCTGTCTCTTTGAGATATAAATGTTTTACCTGATCTTCAAGCCTTTTATTTTTGTTAAGAGTGTTATGAGCACTTGATCTATCATCCCAAAGGTACATATATGGTATACAGTTAGCACCCTGTCAAAGACAGAGATTCTGAGCAGTCTCACCTGAATTTACAAACTATCAGGGGAGTTTTGTATTCTTAGCAGTTACTGCATCAGCCTGTTTAGTGAAGGCCTTTATTTTCTTTGACTTTTTTTGTAATTTTGGCCTCTTACTGGTATTTTATTTATTTTCATCCATCTTTATTCTTTGGCCTGTGTGGGCCTCCGATTGCAGCGGCATCTCTCACTGCACAGCACCAGCTCTGGGTGCATGCGCCCCAGAGCACCGGCTCGCAATTGGACACAGTCGCTCCTCGGCACGTGAGATCTTTCTGGGCCAGGGATGGAACCAGTGCTCCTTGCACTGCAAGGCAGACTCCTTACCCACTAGACCACCAGAGAAGCCCTCTTTGACTAAGAGTAAACTTTCTCGATCTGTTTAGGTGGCATCATTCACTATCTTGAGGAGAACCCTCCTGTGTTTTTGGTTTATGCTACTATTAAGACACATCTCATTAGTGGACAGATGATGGATCCTTTAAATTGGAGAAAATTCTAAATTTTTAGAGGGCTCTCATTATAAACAAGACTCCCTGGTGGCTCAGTGGTAAAGAATCCACATGCCAATGCAGGAGACACAGGTTCCATTCCTGGGTCAGGAAGATCCCCTGGAGAAGGAAACTGCAACCAGCTCCAATATTCTCTGGGAAATCCCATGGACAGAGAAGACTGGAGGGCTACAGTCCAGTCTACGCGGTCAGTAAAGAGTTAGACATGACTTAGTGACTAAACAATAACAATATTATAAATACATGTTTTATTGATACCTATGGGGAAAAAAATTTAAAAGGTGGGGAAAAAAGTATGTAATGGTTAACCTACCCTTCGTTTAAAACAAGCCCAAAAAACTAGTTTGGGAAATCTTACTGTGGTTTCTGCTTCCCCTTAATGGATCTTTAGATGCCAATAAAAGCATTAGGACGATTAATATTAATTAGGTTAACAGAAAAATAAAAACAACAACCAAAGGGAAAGTCTAGAGATTTATCTCCCAACAAGGTAAAAATTTTAAAGAAACTTATCTCAAATGGATAAAGAAATCTTTAGACAAATGATTATTTTAAAATGGGATAAATATGTTAATTGGATTAAAACAAAAGATTCCGATACATTACCTAAGGTTCACTGTGCCAAAGGGACCCTTCCCAAATGCATTGGTCCAACATTAAAGGACCCCAAGGAGGTCTGCTCTATTTAACCCTGTTTAAAATATATACATATAAAAAAAATAGAATATAAGCTTTAGTGAAGGCCTTTTTTTCGACTCCTTGCATTTTTCCCCCACAGGCACCCAGCACCAGCTCTGGGTGCATGCGCCCAGAGCACCGGCTCGCAATGGACACAGTCGCTCCTCGGCACGTGAGATCTTTCTGGGCCAGGGATGGAACCAGTGCTCCTTGCACTGCAAGGCAGACTCCTTACCCACTAGACCACCAGAGAAGCCCTCTTTGACTAAGAGTAAACTTTCTCGATCTGTTTAGGTGGCATCATTCACTATCTTGAGGAGAACCCTCCTGTGTTTTTGGTTTATGCTACTATTAAGACACATCTCATTAGTGGACAGATGATGGATCCTTTAAATTGGAGAAAATTCTAAATTTTTAGAGGGCTCTCATTATAAACAAGACTCCCTGGTGGCTCAGTGGTAAAGAATCCACATGCCAATGCAGGAGACACAGGTTCCATTCCTGGGTCAGGAAGATCCCCTGGAGAAGGAAACTGCAACCAGCTCCAATATTCTCTGGGAAATCCCATGGACAGAGAAGACTGGAGGGCTACAGTCCAGTCTACGCGGTCAGTAAAGAGTTAGACATGACTTAGTGACTAAACAATAACAATATTATAAATACATGTTTTATTGATACCTATGGGGAAAAAAATTTAAAAGGTGGGGAAAAAAGTATGTAATGGTTAACCTACCCTTCGTTTAAAACAAGCCCAAAAAACTAGTTTGGGAAATCTTACTGTGGTTTCTGCTTCCCCTTAATGGATCTTTAGATGCCAATAAAAGCATTAGGACGATTAATATTAATTAGGTTAACAGAAAAATAAAAACAACAACCAAAGGGAAAGTCTAGAGATTTATCTCCCAACAAGGTAAAAATTTTAAAGAAACTTATCTCAAATGGATAAAGAAATCTTTAGACAAATGATTATTTTAAAATGGGATAAATATGTTAATTGGATTAAAACAAAAGATTCCGATACATTACCTAAGGTTCACTGTGCCAAAGGGACCCTTCCCAAATGCATTGGTCCAACATTAAAGGACCCCAAGGAGGTCTGCTCTATTTAACCCTGTTTAAAATATATACATATAATATATATATGTATATATTTATTTAAAGGGTGGAAGAAAATTGCACTGAGACGATTACCAACAATTACTTGGGCAACAGTTAGGCCAATTTATCAACTTAAAAGATAGACAAAATGGCCTAAGTTGCTTGGCTAAATCCCTTACTGGAAACCCTAGAGTCTTTTATACAAAACAGACAAAATGGTTGGAGGATAAAAGAAACGAAAGCTTCTAGGACTCCTTGTAAGACCAAGACCTGTTGACTGATTCCTAATAAAACCTAAAATCAAAGGTGTAAAAGTTGACAGAACTGAAATAATAGTTTATAACAACTGGTATTTATGTTCACCAATCTATAGAATACTATGTAAAAGACAGTTTATAATTGCTTACTTCTTAGTATTCACTAGAAAAGCTTTTAAAACTTGAGAATTCTAATTTAACATGAAATTAAGGCTTCTAGAAATACGAAGAAAAACAGTCCAGTATGCTAGAAAAGTAAGATGTGTATTATGAATAAAAGGAGGTATGAGGAATGGATTTACATTTTGTTAAGGGAAAAGAAGTAACTCTGTTCTAGAGTGGTTATTTCTAAATGAGAAAAGAAGACAAAATAATAATATATATAAAGTGATGAAAGGTTTGTGGAAAAGGAACTAAGAGCTTTATACATGTTCAGGATGGACTAAAATCAGACTGGTACATGACTGGATTTGTTTCTTCTCTCTGTTGAAAGAATAAGTTTTATTAGAACACTGCTTCTGACAAGTTTCTTTGCCTTTAAGCCATTTGCTTTTGAAATCTTTTGGTAAAGTTAAATTAATTAAAAAAAAAAGGGAAAGTCTAGAGATTTATCTCCCAACAAGGTAAAAATTTTAAAGAAACTTATCTCAAATGGATAAAGAAATCTTTAGACAAATGATTATTTTAAAATGGGATAAATATGTTAATTGGATTAAAACAAAAGATTCCGATACATTACCTAAGGTTCACTGTGCCAAAGGGACCCTTCCCAAATGCATTGGTCCAACATTAAAGGACCCCAAGGAGGTCTGCTCTATTTAACCCTGTTTAAAATATATACATATAATATATATATGTATATATTTATTTAAAGGGTGGAAGAAAATTGCACTGAGACGATTACCAACAATTACTTGGGCAACAGTTAGGCCAATTTATCAACTTAAAAGATAGACAAAATGGCCTAAGTTGCTTGGCTAAATCCCTTACTGGAAACCCTAGAGTCTTTTATACAAAACAGACAAAATGGTTGGAGGATAAAAGAAACGAAAGCTTCTAGGACTCCTTGTAAGACCAAGACCTGTTGACTGATTCCTAATAAAACCTAAAATCAAAGGTGTAAAAGTTGACAGAACTGAAATAATAGTTTATAACAACTGGTATTTATGTTCACCAATCTATAGAATACTATGTAAAAGACAGTTTATAATTGCTTACTTCTTAGTATTCACTAGAAAAAGCTTTTAAAACTTGAGAATTCTAATTTAACATGAAATTAAGGCTTCTAGAAATACGAAGAAAAACAGTCCAGTATGCTAGAAAAGTAAGATGTGTATTATGAATAAAAGGAGGTATGAGGAATGGATTTACATTTTGTTAAGGGAAAAGAAGTAACTCTGTTCTAGAGTGGTTATTTCTAAATGAGAAAAGAAGACAAAATAATAATATATATAAAGTGATGAAAGGTTTGTGGAAAAGGAACTAAGAGCTTTATACATGTTCAGGATGGACTAAAATCAGACTGGTACATGACTGGATTTGTTTCTTCTCTCTGTTGAAAGAATAAGTTTTATTAGAACACTGCTTCTGACAAGTTTCTTTGCCTTTAAGTGATCTACATTTGCTTTTGAAATCTTTTGTCACTGCTTCACCATTTGACAGTGACCTATAATCCTATTTGACAAGTGTTGATAGTTTGGACAAACTTCCTAAATATCGAATTCTATAATTTTCTTGACCTCCAACTAACTCCAGGATGCTTCAAAGGAACCAAGACACCTGGGAGCAATGTCAAACTAGTGAGGCCTATCAGGTATGGTAAGTTACTTGAGAAGCATAGTCACGTAATTAGAGATGAGCCTTATGTTACACTGTATGGATGCCACTAATACAGATATTCCAAAATTCACATGAAATTACTAAAAATTTGAGATGCACTAGTATAATGTTATTAATCACAATTCTACTTATTATCTTAAAATGTTGTATGTATAAGTTCCTTGTCATCTGACTTGTAGTCAAATATTTAACCATGCCATTTTAAGTCCTATCATTTATAAATAGTTTTACTCCCATGCTTTTATAAAATGAAGATCTTCAAGAAGATTCATAAACAGGACTTTTAGTAAAAATCAAATATAAGTTTCTGGTAACTTTAAGATCATACCATTGAAATAAGAAATGACAAAACTCTCACGTAAAGCCTGATGACTTCCTTCAGATCAACAGGCTTCAAGATCATGGGACTGAATGAACTTGTAAATACATGACTTTTGAGTGGAATATACTAGCTCTTCATTTTTGTTTTCCAGAAAAACTTTTCCTTTATTACGCTATGACCTACAAGTTGATCAAGTATTTCTTTAGAAACAAAAAATTAAAACTTTTTTCCATCCCTCTCCACACGATCCTTCCATATCTGGCTTGTCCAACTGGCTCTCCTGTAGACTTAATTGTTTACTACAACCAGTTTACAACCCATTATACTATTTTGGAGAAGGAGATGGCAACCTACTCTAGTATTCTTGTCTGGAGGATTCCATGGACAGAGGAGTCTGAAGGGCCCCAGTGCATGCGGTCGCAAAGAGTCAGACACAACAGAGTGATTGAGCATGCATACTAATCATTGTTTTGTTCTTTGTTCCCAAATCGCTTATACTCTGTCTTTTTCTGCCATACTATGACCTTATTAATGTTACCAAGTATGCTAATTATCCTGTCTAGTTTATAAGATCGTCTCTTGCATTATGTAATGTTTATCCAGGTCTCCAGAAAAATCAACAATGACTAAAGGTCTTAAGACACTTGATCTCACACACTTACAGCATTCCTAGCACTCACAACAAAGTCCCTCTCAAACTTTATTTGAATTTATGATCAAGAGGAAAGAAACACTATGAATGAACAATGTTGCCATATCAGTAAACAAAGGATGTGATGGTCTTCAAGCTAGCAGCCACCGCAGCTACCCCTAACTGCTCCCTGTAGCAATTTCAGAATGCAGAAAAGCAGATTCTGGTCCTAGACAGTTAAGATGCCCATTAGAAGAATGATTTCAATGAGTCCAGACACTTGTTACTTTTGTACACGAAGAAAAGTTGTTACATTCATTAACTTGACATATCTGGTTTTCCTTAATTAAATAGTAAGCTTTTGATGGTTCAGCTATCTGGGTTTTGCTCCAAAACTCCTACACATCCTGGTTCCTCCTGGGGCACCGGTTCGGTTGGAGCAGTCACTCATAACAGTCTGAGTGGTTGTCTTCTGGGCTTAAGCATTCAGAAAATCTGCTAAATAAAACATAATTCTCAACTTTTAGGTTGTGCATTTCTTTCAGTTGACAATCTCAATAGCTGAAGAAAAAGCTTTTGATAAAACTCAACATACATTTATGATAAAAACTCTTCAGAAACTGGGCACAGAGGGAGTCTACCTCAACATAGTAAAGGCCACATATGACAAACCTATAGCTAACACGATGATACTCAATGGTGAAAAGTTGAAACCATTCCCCCTAAATTCGGGAACAAGACAAGGACACCGCTTTTGATACGTATATTCAGCATAGTACTGGAAATCACAGCCACAGCAATCATACAATAAAAAGAAATAAAAGGAAGCCAAATAAGAAGTAAAACTGTCACTGTTTGAAGCTGACATGACACAATAAATAGGAAATCGTAAAGACACCAGCAGAAAACTACTAGAGTTCATCGATGAATTGGGTAAAGTAGCAGGCCACAAAAATAATATACAGAACCTGGGTGCATTTCCATACACTAACAATGAACTATCAGAAGGAGAAATTAAGGAAAACACTTCCATTTACCAACACATTGGAAAGAATAAAATACCAAAGAATAAACCTACCTAAGATGGCAAAAGAACTGCACTGTGACACCTAAAAGATGCTAATAGAAGAAACTGGAGATAACAGAAACGGATGGAAAGACACACTGTATTCCCGAACTGGAAGAATCCATATTGTTAGTGACCATACTTCCCAAGGCCATCTACACATCTGATTCATCTTCGTCAAATTATCAATGGCATTTTTCAAAGAAACAGAACAAATAATTTTAAAATTTCGGTGGTCCCAAACACCCAGAACAATTCTGAGGAAGAATGAAGTCAAGATGAACACAATCCCTGACTTCAGACTATACTACAAAGCTATAGTAATCAAAACTGTATGCCCATTAGAAGAATGATTTCAATGAGTCCAGACACTTGTTACTTTTGTACACGAAGAAAAGTTGTTACATTCATTAACTTGACATATCTGGTTTCCCTTTAAAAAGCATTCAGAAAATCTTTGGTTCCTCCTGGGGCACCGGTTCGGTTGGAGCAGTCACTCATAACAGTCTGAGTGGTTGTCTTCTGGGCTTAAGCATTCAGAAAATCTGCTAAATAAAACATAATTCTCAACTTTTAGGTTGTGCATTTCTTTCAGTTGACAATCTCAATAGCTGAAGAAAAAGCTTTTGATAAAACTCAACATACATTTATGATAAAAACTCTTCAGAAACTGGGCACAGAGGGAGTCTACCTCAACATAGTAAAGGCCACATATGACAAACCTATAGCTAACACGATGATACTCAATGGTGAAAAGTTGAAACCATTCCCCCTAAATTCGGGAACAAGACAAGGACACCGCTTTTGATACGTATATTCAGCATAGTACTGGAAATCACAGCCACAGCAATCATACAATAAAAAGAAATAAAAGGAAGCCAAATAAGAAGTAAAACTGTCACTGTTTGAAGCTGACATGACACAATAAATAGGAAATCGTAAAGACACCAGCAGAAAACTACTAGAGTTCATCGATGAATTGGGTAAAGTAGCAGGCCACAAAAATAATATACAGAACCTGGGTGCATTTCCATACACTAACAATGAACTATCAGAAGGAGAAATTAAGGAAAACACTTCCATTTACCAACACATTGGAAAGAATAAAATACCAAAGAATAAACCTACCTAAGATGGCAAAAGAACTGCACTGTGACACCTAAAAGATGCTAATAGAAGAAACTGGAGATAACAGAAACGGATGGAAAGACACACTGTATTCCCGAACTGGAAGAATCCATATTGTTAGTGACCATACTTCCCAAGGCCATCTACACATCTGATTCATCTTCGTCAAATTATCAATGGCATTTTTCAAAGAAACAGAACAAATAATTTTAAAATTTCGGTGGTCCCAAACACCCAGAACAATTCTGAGGAAGAATGAAGTCAAGATGAACACAATCCCTGACTTCAGACTATACTACAAAGCTATAGTAATCAAAACTGTATGGTACTGGCACAAAACCACACAGAGATCAATGGAACAGGCTTGAAAGACCAGAAATAATCCCATAAACTTTCAGTCAATGAAGCTATGATAAAGAGGCAAGAATATACAATAGAGGAAAGATAGTTTCTTCAGTAACTGCTGCCTGGAAAACTGGACAACTACATGCAAGAATGAAATCAAAACATTCTCTAACACTGAATACAAATATAAACTTGAATTGGATTAAAGATTTAAGTAGGGGCTTCCCTGGTGGTCCAGTGGGTAAGGACACCGCCTTTCAGTGCAGTGGGCGCCGGTTTGATCACTGGCTTGGGAAGATCCCATGTGCCGCGGAGCGGCTGGGTCTATGTGCCCAATTATGAGTCAGAGTTCTGGGGCATGCATGCCCAGAGCCAGTGCTCTGCAACAACAGAGGCCACCGCGATGGGAGGCCCACATGGGCCAAATAACAAAGATGGATGAAAATAGACAAATGAAAGACCAATAGAAGTAGCCCGCCTGCCCCCCTCCGTCCCCACTCCATCCCCCCAAAATAAATAAATAAATAAATGTTTGAAGAAAGATGGTTTCCATTTAAAAGAAAGAAAGAAAAAAAAAACAGCTCCAACAGCTCAGTATCAAAAGAAAATCTCAACGCAATCAAAATACTGGCAGAAGACCTAAACAGGTATTTCTCCAAAGACATACAGATGGCCAATAGGCACATGAAACAATGCTCAACATCACTAATTATCAGAGAAACTCTAATCAAAACTACAAAGAGGGGCTTCCCTGGTGGTCCAGTGTGGGTAAAGAGTCTGCATTGCAGTGCACGGGGCACTGGTTCGATCCCTGGCCCAGGAAGATGTCATGTACTGCAAAGTGGCTGAACTGGTGTGTCCAATTATAAGCCAGGGCTCTGGAATGCATGCACCCACAGCCTGTGCTCTGCAACGAGAGGCCACTGCAATTGGAGGCCCACACAGGCCAAAGAATAAAGACTGATGAAAATAAACAAATAAAAACAATAAAAGAGGCCAAAATTAAAAAAAACAAAACACAAACCCCACAAGGTGGTATCACCTCATACTGGCCAGAAAGGTCATCATCAAAGTCTACACGTAAATGCTGGAGGGGATGAAAAGACAACGGATCCCTCCTATGGTTCTGTGGGCTTGTAAACTGGTGGAGCTACTATGGAGAACAGTATGGAGGTTCCCTAAAAAACTAAAAATAGGGCTTCCCTGGTGGCCCAGTGGGTAAAGAGTCCACCTTGAAGTGCAGGGGGCACCAGTTCAATCCCTGGCCCGGGAAGATCCCATGTGCCATGAAGCGGCTGGACCACTGTGTCCAATTAGGAGCCAGCCTTCTGTAGTGCATGCGCCCAGAGCTGGTGCTCTGCAATCAGAGAGGCCACCGCGATGGGAGACCCACACAGGCCAAAGAATTGAGATGGATGAAAAGGAATAAATGAAGGACCAATAAAAGAGGCCAATATTAAAAAAAACACAAAAACTAAAAATACTTACCATATGATTCATAAATCCCAATCCTGGGCACTTATCCAGAGAAAACTAATTTAAGGTATGAACACCCCAATGTTCATAGGAGTAGTATTTATAATATAGCCAAGGCATGGAAGCAACCTAAATGCCCATCAACAGGTGAATGGACAAAGTTGTGTTATGTATGTATATATACATACATACAAATATATATAATGGAATTATACAGCAGAATACTAAACAATCAAAAAAAGAAAGAATAATGCCATTTACAGCAACATGGTTGGACCTAGAGATTATCATACTAAATGAAGTCAGTCAAAGACAAATACTATGATACCATTCATATGTGAAATCTAAAAAAATGTATAAATAAACCTATTTACAAAACAGAAACAGACTTACAGACATAGAAAACAAGCTTATGGTTACCAAAGGGAAAGACGGGTGGGAGGGATAAATCTGGAATTTTAGACACAAACTACTATATATAAGGACCAACTATATAGTACATGGAATTATATTCAAGATCTTATAATAAAGTATAATGAAAAACAACCTGAAAAATAAGATATATACGCATAACTGAATCGCTCTGCTGTATGCTTGAAATTAACAACAATATAAATCAATTATACTTTAATTAAAAAAAAAAAAAAAAAAACCAACTGAAAAAATACTGTTCATCAGTGGCTCAGTGGTAAAAAATCTGCCTGCCCCTGCAAGAGATGCGAGTCTGATCCCTGGGTTGGGAATATCCCCTGGAAAAGGAAATAACAACACATTCCAGTATTCTCTCCTGGAAAATCCCATGGATGAAGGAGCCTGGCAAGCTACAGTCCATGGGTTTGCAAAAGTCAGACACAATTTAGTGACTTAACAAGTACAACAAAACTGTTGACTAAGGATTCCCCTGGTGGTCCAGTGGGTAAGGACACCGCCTTGCAGTGCAAGGGGCGCCGGTTCAATCCCTGGCCTGGGAAGATCCCATGTGCCGCAGAGCGGCTGGACCTATGTGTCCAATTAACGAGCCAGGAGCTCTGGAGCGCATGTGCCCAGAGCCGGTGCTCTGCAACGACAGATGCCACCGCGATGGGAGGCCCACAGGAACCAAGGAACAAAGACGGATGAAAACAGACAAATGAAAGGCCAATAGAAGTGGCCCACCTGCTCCCCTCCCTCCCCAACCCGACCCCCGCCCAAAAAAAAAAAAAACACACACACAAAAAAACTGTTGACTAAAATTTGACTCTACAAAGCAATCTTAACCAATTCATCTGTGAAGATACATAGTAGGTAACAAAACATCCTACTGTGAAACCATGACACATTCTCCATACCCAAAGATGATACTCCTTGAAAAGCTTCAAGCATTATGTTTGCTGCTCTGTATGTTATTAGCACAAAAGCAAATCAATAATTAAGTAGGTTGCTTCTTTGGACTGCAGAAGACATATACCAAGATTTGAATGCATACAATGGCACTGAGTTATTCTAAGATGATTGTACCCTGTGACTAATAAAATACTCAGCGTAGCTGCCTAGGATTAGGTATGTACTTTTGGGCCACAGAACAATTAGGCTACATAAAAGATCAAAGCTATAATCTTTACTATCAAAGAATTTAACATATGCTAGGCCCATTTATCAGTCCCCAATTTTTTTGTTTGTTTAGAGATTTTTTTTGGTCACTTCTGTTGATTTTTCATTTATCTATTTCCATCCACCTTTGTTCTTTGGCCTGCGTGGGCCTCCCATCGCAGCGGCCTCTCTTGTTACAGAGCACTAGCTCTGGGCGCATGTGCTCCAGAGCTCCGGCTCAGTAGTTGGACACATTGGTCCAGCTGCTCTGCAGCACGTAGGATCTTCCCAGGCCAGGGATTGAACTGGCGCCCTTTGCACTACAAGGTGGTGTCCTTACCCACTGGACTACCAGGGAAGCCCACCAATTTTTTTTCTAGTTGTTCATTCTGTCCTCCACCCTATCCACCTTCCTATTTTACTGAGATATAACTGACCACTGGTGGTTAAATTTCATACATTCTACTTCAGGGTGTTCTTTCAAGGTACTTAAAGAAATTTAGTTCTACTAGGTTAAGCACACTCCTTAAACTATTACTTTATATATCCTTAGTAAATCCTTATTTGCATGAACTAAGAGAAACTTCAGACTACTTTCTATGACAAATCACAAAATATTGGGAAATCTAAACTAATGTGACATTACACAAATGCTTCCTTTGTATACAGTTCCAAAATTTTACATGATCTCTCCCTATGCCCAATTCTACTGTTCCAGCCTAGCTAACTCTTAATCCTCTCAAATTCAGATCAATTCTATTTCTGGGAAGCTTTCTTGTGCTATTAAGTCAGAGCTAGCTTCTCTTGTCTGCTGATTCCACAGCATGTGCACAAAACATCCTACTGTGAAACCATGACACATTCTCCATACCCAAAGATGATACTCCTTGAAAAGCTTCAAGCATTATGTTTGCTGCTCTGTATGTTATTAGCACAAAAGCAAATCAATAATTAAGTAGGTTGCTTCTTTGGACTGCAGAAGACATATACCAAGATTTGAATGCATACAATGGCACTGAGTTATTCTAAGATGATTGTACCCTGTGACTAATAAAATACTCAGCGTAGCTGCCTAGGATTAGGTATGTACTTTTGGGCCACAGAACAATTAGGCTACATAAAAGATCAAAGCTATAATCTTTACTATCAAAGAATTTAACATATGCTAGGCCCATTTATCAGTCCCCAATTTTTTTGTTTGTTTAGAGATTTTTTTTGGTCACTTCTGTTGATTTTTCATTTATCTATTTCCATCCACCTTTGTTCTTTGGCTCTTGTGGGCTTCCCATCGCAGCGGCCTCTCTTGTTACAGAGCACTAGCTCTGGGCGCATGTGCTCCAGAGCTCCGGCTCAGTAGTTGGACACATTGGTCCAGCTGCTCTGCAGCACGTAGGATCTTCCCAGGCCAGGGATTGAACTGGCGCCCTTTGCACTACAAGGTGGTGTCCTTACCCACTGGACTACCAGGGAAGCCCACCAATTTTTTTTCTAGTTGTTCATTCTGTCCTCCACCCTATCCACCTTCCTATTTTACTGAGATATAACTGACCACTGGTGGTTAAATTTCATACATTCTACTTCAGGGTGTTCTTTCAAGGTACTTAAAGAAATTTAGTTCTACTAGGTTAAGCACACTCCTTAAACTATTACTTTATATATCCTTAGTAAATCCTTATTTGCATGAACTAAGAGAAACTTCAGACTACTTTCTATGACAAATCACAAAATATTGGGAAATCTAAACTAATGTGACATTACACAAATGCTTCCTTTGTATACAGTTCCAAAATTTTACATGATCTCTCCCTATGCCCAATTCTACTGTTCCAGCCTAGCTAACTCTTAATCCTCTCAAATTCAGATCAATTCTATTTCTGGGAAGCTTTCTTGTGCTATTAAGTCAGAGCTAGCTTCTCTTGTCTGCTGATTCCACAGCATGTGCACAGCTCTTTTACAGCAATTATAATTCTATATTGCCATTATCTGGTTTCCTCTAGCACACGATGGCTCATCTATGTGACCTGCCCTGCCCCTCCAGTAGTGCTTGGCATGTAGTAGACAGTCAACAGTCATTGGTAAAACACATGAATACATTCTCATATGAATAAGAAAAACAAAGGGCAGAATTTAAGTTTTTGATAAAGGTTACTACTTGGTTACTACTTCAAGGGCTGGAAGGAACTTAAAGATCATTCATTAAGATCTATCAAATGGTCTGCCCAGAAATACCCTGTATCAAATTAGGCTAACAGATGGCAAAGAATAAACTTTCACATTTTCTTTCTTCCACATGAATCTCCACAAACTGATTTTTTTCTATATATAGTCTCTAAACATTAGCACCCAGTGGCACTGAGAATCGTAGAAACAGCTCAATTAGGTCAGCTATAGCTCTAAAAACTTAAAGTAATCATGCAGAATAGTAAAATGGGATCCAAGTGTAGTCATTCCTTTCTCACTTAACATACCAAAAACGGGCATTATTTTCACAAAAAGGATAAAAATGTATTCAGTCTGATGCTTACCTTTCCTGCACCCATAAGTCTCAAGAACTTTTGTTTTCTTTCTTCATTACCTAAATCTGCTGCCTCCCAATTGCTAGATCCAAGCTGGAAAAGAAATTGGCTAATTAATCTTTTCTGCATAATAATAAATACTAAAAACACCTAAGAGTCTACCAGTAAATCCCTAGTTTCTTCCCCCCTCCCAACCCCATCAGTCTTCACTATAAAGTGGACTCATATTCTTGACTAGGAAGTTAACCATATGCACTATATTTGATTTAAAATACACTTTTTTTCTCTTACCTTAAGGCAAGGTTCTTTTGCAGCCAGAGATCTGGTTTTCAAAAGTTTACACCTATAAAAATTACCTAGAGGACTGGTTAAAACACAGGCTTCTGGGCTGTACCTCAGGAGTTTCAGACTTAGTAGTTCTGGGGTAGAGCTCAAGAATTTATTTCACTTCCAACAAATTCTTAAGAGATGCTGATGATGCTGACCACACTTTGAGACCTACTGCCTTAGAGCCTTACAGGGCCCCAGGGTACCTAATACTTTGAATCCAGAAGGCTGCCACATCTGTTAACTGAAGTTAAAAACTGGCTATAGTGATATTCTAAAGAACAGTATAACCTCAGAGTCAACTGGACTCAATTTTAGTTTCTTTTTTGAACAGTTTCTGTTACTTTAAGGACTACTATGTTAGAACTTTTATTCTTTCTTAAAGATCTTCCAAAGAGCAAAGAGAATATTTACTAAGTTTTTCTTAAAAAATAGAACAGACCTCATTCTATCTTGTAATTATCAAATGGCTCTATTGTACTTTTTTACAAATCTAAGAAACATTACGGGATCCTAGTGATATTTTCCCTGCACCTTGAAACAAATGTAAAAACTGCTTCATAATAATTCATTAATCATTCCCAAATTATGCTAAAAATGACTAAAATAGTAAGAAGAAAACAGCAGAAAAGTTTTCTCATCATGTTGTCCAAAGAATTGCATCTTGTTTCAAGAAATTATCATCTCTCTGTTGTATACTTTAGCTTTCTTTGGACCCAGTTGAAAACTTTACATTTCCACCCACAATGGCAACAGAATAAAAAAACTGAAAATTGACAGGAAATATTTCACAATTGTTAGATGAATGTAAAATGACAGACAGTATATACACTCTAATGATGATGGCAAATTTAACTGCAAAAGTCTTAAACTATGTGTTTCTGGATGATGAACTACGTAACTTTTCCCCAACCCGGAAGTCAATGAGAGACAAAGAAAAAAGACAAAGAAAGAAATATGGTATTCTTATCTAGAAAGCCATTCAACAGGAAAAACATCATCATGCATTATTTTGGAATACTGCAACAATAGCCTGGACCAACCCGTTTTTCTAGAGAGACATGTGACTTTAAATTTCCTCTTTTATATCTGTACGCTAAAACTTATTTGGTGTGGTTTGTAAGTAGACAAATATCAAGGGCCAGTGACTAGAAGCAATATTGAAATTTCCCTCTGGTTCACTGGGTTAAAACACAGGCTTCTGGGCTGTACCTCAGGAGTTTCAGACTTAGTAGTTCTGGGGTAGAGCTCAAGAATTTATTTCACTTCCAACAAATTCTTAAGAGATGCTGATGATGCTGACCACACTTTGAGACCTACTGCCTTAGAGCCTTACAGGGCCCCAGGGTACCTAATACTTTGAATCCAGAAGGCTGCCACATCTGTTAACTGAAGTTAAAAACTGGCTATAGTGATATTCTAAAGAACAGTATAACCTCAGAGTCAACTGGACTCAATTTTAGTTTCTTTTTTGAACAGTTTCTGTTACTTTAAGGACTACTATGTTAGAACTTTTATTCTTTCTTAAAGATCTTCCAAAGAGCAAAGAGAATATTTACTAAGTTTTTCTTAAAAATAGAACAGACCTCATTCTATCTTGTAATTATCAAATGGCTCTATTGTACTTTTTTACAAATCTAAGAAACATTACGGGATCCTAGTGATATTTTCCCTGCACCTTGAAACAAATGTAAAAACTGCTTCATAATAATTCATTAATCATTCCCAAATTATGCTAAAAATGACTAAAATAGTAAGAAGAAAACAGCAGAAAAGTTTTCTCATCATGTTGTCCAAAGAATTGCATCTTGTTTCAAGAAATTATCATCTCTCTGTTGTATACTTTAGCTTTCTTTGGACCCAGTTGAAAACTTTACATTTCCACCCACAATGGCAACAGAATAAAAAAACTGAAAATTGACAGGAAATATTTCACAATTGTTAGATGAATGTAAAATGACAGACAGTATATACACTCTAATGATGATGGCAAATTTAACTGCAAAAGTCTTAAACTATGTGTTTCTGGATGATGAACTACGTAACTTTTCCCCAACCCGGAAGTCAATGAGAGACAAAGAAAAAAGACAAAGAAAGAAATATGGTATTCTTATCTAGAAAGCCATTCAACAGGAAAAACATCATCATGCATTATTTTGGAATACTGCAACAATAGCCTGGACCAACCCGTTTTTCTAGAGAGACATGTGACTTTAAATTTCCTCTTTTATATCTGTACGCTAAAACTTATTTGGTGTGGTTTGTAAGTAGACAAATATCAAGGGCCAGTGACTAGAAGCAATATTGAAATGAAAGCATTAATCAAATTGATCACTTTAGTTGAGTTTGTAATTTAAAAATGAGAATGTTGTGCAATTCTAGAGCAAAGACAACCCCCCTTTTGACACAAAACTATGAGCAATGAAAACGTTTCCAAAAAATTCTTCAGGCATCATATTTTGATGATGCCAATGTGAGAACTAAGATAAAACTAAAATCTAGGGCTTCCCCTGGTGGTCCAGTGGATAAGGACACCGCCTTGCAGTGCAAGGGGCACCGGTTCGATCCCTGGCCTGGGAAGATCCCACGTGCTGCGGAGTGGCTGGACTGATGTGTCCAATCACCGAGCCGGAGCTCTGGAGCGCATGCGCTCAGAGCTGGCCCTCTGCGACAACAGATGCCACCGCGATGGGAGGCCCACAGGAGCCAAAGAACAAAGACGGATGAAAATAGAGAAATGAAAGCTCAATAGAAGTGGCCCGCCCACTCCCCTCCCTCCCCAACCCAACCCCCACCCCAAAATAAATAAATAAATAAATCTCAAAAAAAAAAAAAAAAAAAAACTAAAATCTGTTATAAGCAGATTTGAAAGCTGAAATTGTAAGTTTCAGTTTCACATATGACAACTAATGAGCAGTTAGCTATATTCAGAGAATGCTAAACATCTTGGGTGTGTGTGTATAATGAAAAAAAAAATCAAGAAAAATTTGGTTTGCTATGGTTAAGTTCTAGAATTTATTAGAATTTCTAGTCAAGTTATTTTTACTATCCATTTTTTTCTTCTGAAATTATTCATAAAAGAATATTAGAATAACACATATGTAAAACAATGATGACCATCCTTCCTGGGTCTATGAGAGTTAAAATATTTGTATCATACTGCACACAGTTCTTCTAACTCCTTTTGATAGCACACTCTCATGATTCTGGCTAAGTTCAAAATCTCTACTTCTTCCCACCTAACACCTCCAATTTTTTCACAGACTAGTGAGTTCTACTTCTGGCTCAATATAGTTGAGAAAAAGAAGCCCAAAACAAAAAACAAACCACTAATGAAGCTTAAGTTCCAATTCTCACTAAGGCACTTGTTCCTTGGACCTGATATTTAACTTCTTAGCTTTAATTCTCTGCCCAAAGAGTCTTTTTTGAAAGACTGTGTTAAGAAATACCAGTATCTAAAAATTGCATAGTGTTTTACAACTTACAAATCATTTTCATTTACATTTTCTCAACAGTCCATTTAATAAATAAGGACAATGAGGCTAGACGACTTGCTTCTATCCTCTGCTCTTTCTACATCATACTGTTCATGATCAAATGAGCCAGGATATATAAAAATAGTTTATGAGCCAGTTATAAAATATGTGAAATTAATTTAAAAATAACTGTCTGAAAACCAAAACTTTCCCAAACTTCCCATTGAAAGAGCAAATATCTTCAATGCCTTCACATAAATAACCCAATCATTTACAATTTATAATCCTAATTTAAAAAAAACCAAAACCATGAAGTCCTTCCAGTTCTTCTTTTCAGGTCTTCGCATACAGTTATCAAGTACCCCTTCCTCAATTGCTGCATTCTGAAAAGCACATGGATATCCATACATTCTCAGAGATTCTCCACCAGTTACTAAAATTAACCTATTCCTCCTACTTCCTAAAAAACAGCTTTGATTTCTCCACTCCAATCAAACCAATGAAGCCATTTTTAAGTTGGTTTCATCCTTAATACACTTATTATAGAACTGCGATCAATATACCTCATCCTCAGTACACACTGCAGTAACTCTTAGAATTCACTTCTATCATTGTCAGCATTTTTCTAGAGCTGGATTCCATGATTTGTTATCCCCAATAAATGTGAGGTCAGTGGGCAAAGAAAACTGATTATCTCTTAGATGCAGAGGTACGTTAGAAACTGTTCACCAATTACACACTATTATTAGTTGACACTCTACACTCAGACGTATGTTTAAAAATTTTAAATGTTATTCTTAAAATATTAAAAATACAAGCACTTAAAGGTAACTCCCAATTACCAAAATAAAATTAATATTAAAGAAACTGACTCAAAAATCACTGTCAAGGGACAAGTTACTACTTGTACAAAAATAAAGAATTAGCATCATTTTTAGATACTGTGTTAAGGTCTTAGGACCTAATCTTGACTTGCAACTTTTAACCATATCTTTCAAAAAAGAATGCTTATAGGATTGGCAAAGGTCTTAAAGACCATCTAGTTTAACCCAACTTCATCAAAAGCTGTAGAGACTTATTATTTAATCCCTTTAACTTTGTCAAATTACCTAATATCGCCAAGAGTTTTCTGTCAAACTAAAAGATCATTTCTTTGATTCCAGCAAAACAGGTGGCTGACACTCCAGCTATCAATTCACTGTTAAACACCAGGAGGAAAACGGTGTAATAGTTTTAAAAAGCCTGGATAAATTCCTGGTAAGTACTGGCTTATCATTTTAACAGTAACAAAAAGACCTCTAAGCCAGTTGGGGGAACACGGGCAAATATCTTCAATGCCTTCACATAAATAACCCAATCATTTACAATTTATAATCCTAATTTAAAAAAAACCAAAACCATGAAGTCCTTCCAGTTCTTCTTTTCAGGTCTTCGCATACAGTTATCAAGTACCCCTTCCTCAATTGCTGCATTCTGAAAAGCACATGGATATCCATACATTCTCAGAGATTCTCCACCAGTTACTAAAATTAACCTATTCCTCCTACTTCCTAAAAAACAGCTTTGATTTCTCCACTCCAATCAAACCAATGAAGCCATTTTTAAGTTGGTTTCATCCTTAATACACTTATTATAGAACTGCGATCAATATACCTCATCCTCAGTACACACTGCAGTAACTCTTAGAATTCACTTCTATCATTGTCAGCATTTTTCTAGAGCTGGATTCCATGATTTGTTATCCCCAATAAATGTGAGGTCAGTGGGCAAAGAAAACTGATTATCTCTTAGATGCAGAGGTACGTTAGAAACTGTTCACCAATTACACACTATTATTAGTTGACACTCTACACTCAGACGTATGTTTAAAAATTTTAAATGTTATTCTTAAAATATTAAAAATACAAGCACTTAAAGGTAACTCCCAATTACCAAAATAAAATTAATATTAAAGAAACTGACTCAAAAATCACTGTCAAGGGACAAGTTACTACTTGTACAAAAATAAAGAATTAGCATCATTTTTAGATACTGTGTTAAGGTCTTAGGACCTAATCTTGACTTGCAACTTTTAACCATATCTTTCAAAAAAGAATGCTTATAGGATTGGCAAAGGTCTTAAAGACCATCTAGTTTAACCCAACTTCATCAAAAGCTGTAGAGACTTATTATTTAATCCCTTTAACTTTGTCAAATTACCTAATATCGCCAAGAGTTTTCTGTCAAACTAAAAGATCATTTCTTTGATTCCAGCAAAACAGGTGGCTGACACTCCAGCTATCAATTCACTGTTAAACACCAGGAGGAAAACGGTGTAATAGTTTTTAAAAAGCCTGGATAAATTCCTGGTAAGTACTGGCTTATCATTTTAACAGTAACAAAAAAGACCTCTAAGCCAGTTGCAGGGAGGAACAGCGGGCACAAATAAATCTCACTATATAACCATTCATCTTTAAATATTTACTGATTACTCATCTTTCTGCAGAGATGAAATCAATTTCCGTTAAGGACCTTACTATTCTGGACCTAACTCTACCATTTACCTAATGAGAGATGGGTCTTAACATCATCTCATTTACCACAACTGATGCACTAACAGAGTTCAATGAGCCTCTTAGGCTTCACCAAGTAAAATATTACGAAAGGCACTGAAGTGCACTTTAGAAAATAAAGAACTCTACGCATTCAGAAACTGACAGCGCTTTAAATAACCGAAAGAAAACTAGACATCTTCCCTTCATCATCCTTAACGCTGACCTACCTCTCCACCCTCCCCTGCTCGCCCATCATCGTTTCTAGAACATTTTATCCATTGTATGAAGGACCTAGTTTTTACGTTTATGGGTTACTGCAGCGTCCATGACACCGCGCTAGGAGCTAGAACAAATACACAAAAGGCCTAGGATAAACACCACAGTTATTCATCTCTGCATCCCCAACACCTGGCACAGCAGTAAATATTTAACGGTCTACTTCAAAGAGTGAATGGTCTGCTATTTAAACTGGCAAGTGAGGGGGGAAGAGAGTGGAGGGAAGGACTTAACATCAAAACCGGCTTCGACATCTCAACGTCTCAGCCCTCGGCCATGTGCGTCAGTACCAAATTGTTATCCCGTTAAGATTTTTTTCCGTTCAGTATTTTCTAGCCCACTCTTAAGGGCACAGTTAAGTTTACCTAATCTTGACTTGCAACTTTTAACCATATCTTTCAAAAAGAATGCTTATAGGATTGGCAAAGGTCTTAAAGACCATCTAGTTTAACCCAACTTCATCAAAAGCTGTAGAGACTTATTATTTAATCCCTTTAACTTTGTCAAATTACCTAATATCGCCAAGAGTTTTCTGTCAAACTAAAAGATCATTTCTTTGATTCCAGCAAAACAGGTGGCTGACACTCCAGCTATCAATTCACTGTTAAACACCAGGAGGAAAACGGTGTAATAGTTTTTAAAAAGCCTGGATAAATTCCTGGTAAGTACTGGCTTATCATTTTAACAGTAACAAAAAAGACCTCTAAGCCAGTTGCAGGGAGGAACAGCGGGCACAAATAAATCTCACTATATAACCATTCATCTTTAAATATTTACTGATTACTCATCTTTCTGCAGAGATGAAATCAATTTCCGTTAAGGACCTTACTATTCTGGACCTAACTCTACCATTTACCTAATGAGAGATGGGTCTTAACATCATCTCATTTACCACAACTGATGCACTAACAGAGTTCAATGAGCCTCTTAGGCTTCACCAAGTAAAATATTACGAAAGGCACTGAAGTGCACTTTAGAAAATAAAGAACTCTACGCATTCAGAAACTGACAGCGCTTTAAATAACCGAAAGAAAACTAGACATCTTCCCTTCATCATCCTTAACGCTGACCTACCTCTCCACCCTCCCCTGCTCGCCCATCATCGTTTCTAGAACATTTTATCCATTGTATGAAGAACCTAGTTTTTACGTTTATGGGTTACTGCAGCGTCCATGACACCGCGCTAGGAGCTAGAACAAATACACAAAAGGCCTAGGATAAACACCACAGTTATTCATCTCTGCATCCCCAACACCTGGCACAGCAGTAAATATTTAACGGTCTACTTCAAAGAGTGAATGGTCTGCTATTTAAACTGGCAAGTGAGGGGGGAAGAGAGTGGAGGGAAGGACTTAACATCAAAACCGGCTTCGACATCTCAACGTCTCAGCCCTCGGCCATGTGCGTCAGTACCAAATTGTTATCCCGTTAAGATTTTTTTCCGTTCAGTATTTTCTAGCCCACTCTTAAGGGCACAGTTAAGTTTACCTGTTAACGTTACATTGCAAAAATAACCCACCCAGAAAATCTGTCGAAACGTGCACGAACATCTCGACTTTATCACACGAGGATTTTAAGCGTAAAACCGACAGGATCTCGCCATTTAGGAATAGAAACGTGCCATAGAGAAGCGTCATTGGCCCCCAAACAAGCAAGCAGGGATCCTGCGCTAAGTTCTTTCACGTCTCGACCCTTCGGGATTTCCTTCCTCGATTCCCCTTCCTACGCAGGTCTCCGGCCCTTCGCCGGTGTTCCTCTACACACGGTTCACCCCTACTTAAGACAAGAGGCCGTTTCCCATTCTTCTGGGTCCTCGCCCCGGCCCCTTCAGGTCACCTCGGGCGCGTTCCCCGTCTTCATCCACCCTTCCCCGCCTTTTCCAGTCTGGAGTAGGCCTCAACCCTCGCCACTCCGCCATTGTTATTTACATCATCGTCCGGGGAGGCCGAACGCTTCACCCCGTGCGGATGGGACTCCCTGGTAGCACTCATCGTGGCGGCGACCCAAACGGGAAACGTCGAACGCCCTCGCCCGTTCTCCGCAGCCGGACGCCAAGAGCCCGCGGTCGACGGCCGGCCCGAGCAGCGCCACTCCAGAAGGCCGAGTCCCTGCGGCCGCGGCCGCCCCCGTCGTCCCCGCCGCGGGCGCTCGCTCCTCCGGAGCACTCTGGGAGTTGTAGTGTTCTGGCTCTGACCTACCTCTCCACCCTCCCTGCTCGCCCATCGTTTCTAGAACATTTTATCCATTGTATGAAGAACCTAGTTTTTACGTTTATGGGTTACTGCAGCGTCCATGACACCGCGCTAGGAGCTAGAACAAATACACAAAAGGCCTAGGATAAACACCACAGTTATTCATCTCTGCATCCCCAACACCTGGCACAGCAGTAAATATTTAACGGTCTACTTCAAAGAGTGAATGGTCTGCTATTTAAACTGGCAAGTGAGGGGGGAAGAGAGTGGAGGGAAGGACTTAACATCAAAACCGGCTTCGACATCTCAACGTCTCAGCCCTCGGCCATGTGCGTCAGTACCAAATTGTTATCCCGTTAAGATTTTTTTCCGTTCAGTATTTTCTAGCCCACTCTTAAGGGCACAGTTAAGTTTACCTGTTAACGTTACATTGCAAAAATAACCCACCCAGAAAATCTGTCGAAACGTGCACGAACATCTCGACTTTATCACACGAGGATTTTAAGCGTAAAACCGACAGGATCTCGCCATTTAGGAATAGAAACGTGCCATAGAGAAGCGTCATTGGCCCCCAAACAAGCAAGCAGGGATCCTGCGCTAAGTTCTTTCACGTCTCGACCCTTCGGGATTTCCTTCCTCGATTCCCCTTCCTACGCAGGTCTCCGGCCCTTCGCCGGTGTTCCTCTACACACGGTTCACCCCTACTTAAGACAAGAGGCCGTTTCCCATTCTTCTGGGTCCTCGCCCCGGCCCCTTCAGGTCACCTCGGGCGCGTTCCCCGTCTTCATCCACCCTTCCCCGCCTTTTCCAGTCTGGAGTAGGCCTCAACCCTCGCCACTCCGCCATTGTTATTTACATCATCGTCCGGGGAGGCCGAACGCTTCACCCCGTGCGGATGGGACTCCCTGGTAGCACTCATCGTGGCGGCGACCCAAACGGGAAACGTCGAACGCCCTCGCCCGTTCTCCGCAGCCGGACGCCAAGAGCCCGCGGTCGACGGCCGGCCCGAGCAGCGCCACTCCAGAAGGCCGAGTCCCTGCGGCCGCGGCCGCCCCCGTCGTCCCCGCCGCGGGCGCTCGCTCCTCCGGAGCACTCTGGGAGTTGTAGTGTTCTGGCTCACAGCATGTCGCCTGGACGAAGGGGACGGGCGGTGGACGAAAACTACAACTCTCAGGAAGCCCGGCGGCGCCGCTCGCGCTGGCGGCGGGCGTGCCCTCCGAGGCTCCGCCTTCCTCGGCCGGTGGCGGCAGCGTTCCCGCGGATGAGTATGGCGGTGAGGTTCGTCACTCCGGAGAGAGACTCGCCCTGGGTTTCTGGGTTTCACTGTGGCGCGCGGCCCCGCTGACAAACGCATTTGTTGCAGTTGGGCAACTACGTTTACGTGCAATGTTTTAGGCTTAATGAACCCTCACGAGTATCCTCAATCCGAGACAAAAACCATTCAAGGACAAAACATGGCTCCGACCTTTTCCCATTCGGCGTTCTCTGTTGTTTCTTGTGAATCCCTAAACCGGCGGGGCTGCTTTTAGAAAAACCCTGACAAACATTTTCCGGCTTTTTCATTCTGACTGGAATGAGTTGAGTATTGGTGTTAAATACCAGTTATTTGGCCATATTTGAAACTAGGGTCCGCCTGAGGGAATTCTGTAAGCTTTTCACGGTGCTTTAGGAGACCTCGAACCTTGCTGCTTGTATATAGGTTTTGTACCTTGAGGACGTTCACAAAGTGAAGTCCATCTGTGCAAAAAAGCCCTGTACCTTTTCCTTTTGAGAAATTGAAAAAAAATTGAGATGAAATTCACATCATATGAAATTAACTATTTTAAAGTATATAGTTGTGTCACTTAACACAAAATGCTGTGCAGCCATCACCTCTACCTAGTTCCAAAACATTGTCATCACCCCCAAACGATTGAGCACCCCAATACCCATTAAGGAGCCCTTCTCCCTTTTCCCCTCTCCCCACCAACCGCTCATTTAGTGAGAAAGAAAGCACTGAGTCTGAAGTATGGAGCTGAATTTGTGGAGTACCAAGGTATCTGAATCTTTAGGCCAGAATCTGGTTGGACCTGAACTTTTTTTCCTTGCATATTCTTAAGCCTTCTGATCTTGTTCAGAATTTTAATTTTGTTTGAAAACGAAAGTCAGTAAGTACAGTCTGTACTGACAATACAAATGAAAAGTGCATTTTCGTACTGAGAGGAGTCTATGAAGCTGCTTAACTATTAGCTTCTAAGTTCAGCCATTACTCTAGTTTGACTGCCTGTGCAGTCCTATTACTTTCCTACATTTCAGATGATCACCTAACTTTTTATAGAAGAGAATTATTTAATTCATGCATTCTCATATTCAAATTTTGCTCCTTTATTTTGGAAGCAAAGGAGTAACAATTGTAGGATAGTATTTTTAAGAATCTAAGGGAGCGTTATATTTTATAACCAAACAAGGGCATCTTTATCAATTACTTTTGTGGTAAACATAAACCTTAAATCAAGGAGGAGAAAAGTAAACCCATGAAAAGAAAAGGTATTTTGGGGAAGTGGTTGCCTGCTTTTAAGTATGATTATTTATAATATTTTGCCTAACTAACTCTCTGATTCTATAAAGATTTTATAAATATAACCACTGTAGGGAGGAAACCAGTTCTTACTCCAAGTTGCAAACTGTTTATTTCACTTGCTTTTTGTTATTACAATCACACAGAAAGGTTTTCCTTAGAGAATCCCAGCCCTCTGCCTGATTGTTATACTCGGAGTGCCTTTGTTCAGAACCCTGTGCACCTGTGGATGGCAGGAAGGGAGAAGTTAACACGCCCCCTGCCTGAGGCTTGCCATTTTAGGAAACATTTGCAAGATTAATAGCCTTTCTAGTTTGCTTCCTCACCTCCCCCATCTCTGATCTATAAAAGAATCTGGCATCCAGACCCCAATAAGACGGTTATTTTGAGGCTATGGCCTGCCATCTTCTCGGTCAGCTGCTTTCTGGATAAAGTTGTTTTCCTTGCACTCAAACTTCATCCCCATTAGGAGCCTCTTTCCCCACCAAGCTCATTTAGTGAGAAAGAAAGCACTGAGTCTGAAGTATGGAGCTGAATTTGTGGAGTACCAAGGTATCTGAATCTTTAGGCCAGAATCTGGTTGGACCTGAACTTTTTTTCCTTGCATATTCTTAAGCCTTCTGATCTTGTTCAGAATTTTAATTTTGTTTGAAAACGAAAGTCAGTAAGTACAGTCTGTACTGACAATACAAATGAAAAGTGCATTTTCGTACTGAGAGGAGTCTATGAAGCTGCTTAACTATTAGCTTCTAAGTTCAGCCATTACTCTAGTTTGACTGCCTGTGCAGTCCTATTACTTTCCTACATTTCAGATGATCACCTAACTTTTTATAGAAGAGAATTATTTAATTCATGCATTCTCATATTCAAATTTTGCTCCTTTATTTTGGAAGCAAAGGAGTAACAATTGTAGGATAGTATTTTTAAGAATCTAAGGGAGCGTTATATTTTATAACCAAACAAGGGCATCTTTATCAATTACTTTTGTGGTAAACATAAACCTTAAATCAAGGAGGAGAAAAGTAAACCCATGAAAAGAAAAGGTATTTTGGGGAAGTGGTTGCCTGCTTTTAAGTATGATTATTTATAATATTTTGCCTAACTAACTCTCTGATTCTATAAAGATTTTATAAATATAACCACTGTAGGGAGGAAACCAGTTCTTACTCCAAGTTGCAAACTGTTTATTTCACTTGCTTTTTGTTATTACAATCACACAGAAAGGTTTTCCTTAGAGAATCCCAGCCCTCTGCCTGATTGTTATACTCGGAGTGCCTTTGTTCAGAACCCTGTGCACCTGTGGATGGCAGGAAGGGAGAAGTTAACACGCCCCCTGCCTGAGGCTTGCCATTTTAGGAAACATTTGCAAGATTAATAGCCTTTCTAGTTTGCTTCCTCACCTCCCCCATCTCTGATCTATAAAAGAATCTGGCATCCAGACCCCAATAAGACGGTTATTTTGAGGCTATGGCCTGCCATCTTCTCGGTCAGCTGCTTTCTGGATAAAGTTGTTTTCCTTGCACTCAAACTTCATCTCTCTCAGATTCATTGGCCTGTCATGCAGTGAGCTGAGCGAGCCTGGACTCGATAACATAACTATAATAAAATATAGTTAAGTTAGAGAATTTTTTAGGATGAACCACAGTTTACATTCAAAGGTTTTGACAGATGATAGTACATATAATTTAGAACCTTTAGTTTTGTTATCAGTAAACAAATACGATGGTTGGATCAGTAATTTAGATTGCTGAAAGAATTCTGAAGTAAAAAGGAACTATCAATAAGGTTGGGGAAAATCCAGAAAAGTTTAATGAGCTAGTGACCTGTCTTTTATTTCTTCATCAGAACCATGGGTACCTGGATGGCTAAATCTTCAGATTATCATAAAACAAGATTAAAAACCAAGAAGTAACATAGGAGATAAAAATGACTGCATCATTTTATCAGATTCTACTCCGTTTCATATACAGAAGGCTATAGGTAAGGATGAAAATATGTAGTGTAATAGAAATGCCTATGTGTCAGAAAAACGTAAGAATACTCCTATTCCTTGTTTTTAAAAAGAAGAAGATGCTCTGAAATACTTTCTTTAAGACTGGGATTGTTGCAGCTTTTTTGTTTGTTTCTGTATATCTTCTAGCACAATGCCTGCCACAGGATAGTTAATATGTTTTTTTTGAATTACTATAGGAAATATGAAATTATACAGTATAGCAGAGCGGCATCTCATATAAGGCCCAGAAACTCTGCAATGTCCTTCTTTCTTGGGTAGTAAAGATAAGGAGACTCTCTGGCTAAAAGGATTTAAAAAATAATTTTCCTGATTGTAGAGACCATGCCTTTCTCATTTTTATATCCTCAATCTTTAGCGTGTAGTTGTTGTTTTTCAGTTGGTCAGTCGTATTTGACTCTTTGAGACCCCATGGACTGCAGCACACTAGGCCTCCCTGTCCATCACTGTCTCCCTGAGTTTGCTCAAACTCATGTCCACTGAGTCGGTGATGCCGTCCAGCCAGTGCATCCTCTAACACCCTCTTCTCCTCCTGTCCTCAATCTTTCCCAGCATCAGGGACTTTTCCAATGAGTTGGCAGTTCACACCAGAAGACCAACATAACTAGCATGTAGTAAGCATTCATAATTGTTTATTGAGTGGATCCATTATGTACATGATGAACTACTGAGCATAATTAACAATCCTAAATAAATAAAATAAAAATATCAAAATCTGCTTTTTATCTGAGTTTACATTCAAAGGTTTTGACAGATGATAGTACATATAATTTAGAACCTTTAGTTTTGTTATCAGTAAACAAATACGATGGTTGGATCAGTAATTTAGATTGCTGAAAGAATTCTGAAGTAAAAAGGAACTATCAATAAGGTTGGGGAAAATCCAGAAAAGTTTAATGAGCTAGTGACCTGTCTTTTATTTCTTCATCAGAACCATGGGTACCTGGATGGCTAAATCTTCAGATTATCATAAAACAAGATTAAAAACCAAGAAGTAACATAGGAGATAAAAATGACTGCATCATTTTATCAGATTCTACTCCGTTTCATATACAGAAGGCTATAGGTAAGGATGAAAATATGTAGTGTAATAGAAATGCCTATGTGTCAGAAAAACGTAAGAATACTCCTATTCCTTGTTTTTAAAAAGAAGAAGATGCTCTGAAATACTTTCTTTAAGACTGGGATTGTTGCAGCTTTTTTGTTTGTTTCTGTATATCTTCTAGCACAATGCCTGCCACAGGATAGTTAATATGTTTTTTTTGAATTACTATAGGAAATATGAAATTATACAGTATAGCAGAGCGGCATCTCATATAAGGCCCAGAAACTCTGCAATGTCCTTCTTTCTTGGGTAGTAAAGATAAGGAGACTCTCTGGCTAAAAGGATTTAAAAAATAATTTTCCTGATTGTAGAGACCATGCCTTTCTCATTTTTATATCCTCAATCTTTAGCGTGTAGTTGTTGTTTTTCAGTTGGTCAGTCGTATTTGACTCTTTGAGACCCCATGGACTGCAGCACACTAGGCCTCCCTGTCCATCACTGTCTCCCTGAGTTTGCTCAAACTCATGTCCACTGAGTCGGTGATGCCGTCCAGCCAGTGCATCCTCTAACACCCTCTTCTCCTCCTGTCCTCAATCTTTCCCAGCATCAGGGACTTTTCCAATGAGTTGGCAGTTCACACCAGAAGACCAACATAACTAGCATGTAGTAAGCATTCATAATTGTTTATTGAGTGGATCCATTATGTACATGAACTAAGAGGAGTCATACTGAGCATAATTAACAATCCTAAATAAATAAAAATACAAAAAATCTGCTTTTTTATCTGAGACTTAAAAAAATTCCTGGAGCCATTATTATAGCTATTATTTATTGAATATTCACTATGCACTATATGGGCTTCCCTGGTGGCTCATTGGTAAAGAATCTGCCTGAGACAGAGGAGGCCTGGGTTTGATCCCTGGGTTGGGAAGATCCCCTGGAGGTGGGCATGGAAACCCACTCCAGTATTCTTGCCTGAGGGATTCCATGGACAGAGGAGCCTGGCACAGTACAGTCCATAGGGTCACACAGAGGGTCCACAGGGACACAGTCAGACATTACTGAAGTGATTAAGCAACAGTAGCAGCATGCGCTATATACTTTACTGGTTGCTGATTTCAAAGCTTCAGGACAATTTGCAAGAATTTTTACTTTATAGATAAGAAAAATTAAATACTTTCTCATAGTCATATAGTGGAGTGAGTAGTTGAGCTGCGATTGAATCCTTAAATCTAACTCCAGAAACCCATGCACTTTCCATTGTGCCAACGTAATTC
The DNA here is from genome assembly GCA_022376925.1 of Tragulus kanchil. Taxonomy (NCBI): domain Eukaryota; kingdom Metazoa; phylum Chordata; class Mammalia; order Artiodactyla; family Tragulidae; genus Tragulus; species Tragulus kanchil. The sequence goes on along the minus strand of JAIOJX010000006.1, from coordinate 103,527,929 downwards.
AACCTTTATATGGGGTGCTTAGTATGTGTCAGACAATGTACCAAATTTCTGGAGACCAGAATAAATAATGGATAATCTCTTACCTAAAGGAATTTACAGTTTGATGGGGGAAGAATGATTAAGTAGCACCAGTAAGTTACAAATAAAATACTCTGGAAGCAGTTCATTTTAGCTGAGGGAAATGGGGGAAATTCTTTCCCCAAACTTTTTGAGCCACACCTTGGAAAACAGTGGGGCATGGTGGATCATGTATTTGGGAATGGTTAGTGTCTTATATGAATGAAACCTGATAAGCACAAAAGTATCATAGTCTGGGACAAAACTCTGTAGGCTGATCAAGGCCAACCTGGTCAAAATCTTGAGTCTGAATCTTCCATTAAGTCTGTTCAGCTTCACATCATCTCTTTTTTTTGTAAGTAGTGGATTTGTCCAGATTCAGAGAAAAGCACACTCCACAGACAGAGTGTGGGCCGTCACAGAGTGTGAGTGCTCATCGCAGAAAGAATTCAGTGAGAGACAAAGTGGTAGGTAAGAAGTGGATTTATTCAGATTCAGAGAGAAGTGCACTTCACAGACAAGAGTGTGGACCACTGTAGAGGGTGAGCCCACACCATCTTTTTAATAGATACATCCTCCTCTCTTTGAATAATCCCCCAGTTAAATCAGTTTTATACATCACAGCTAGATATATCGTCTGAAAATGGAATATAGAGACTCCCCTGCTCAAAAACTTCCTGGAGCTTCCCATTTATACAGGTTTAAGTTGATATAATTAAACCTATAATTAAGGGTCTATATTCTGGCCTCCTTCATCCATTCTGATGCTCTTTTCTACTGGGCTGTGTGCTCAGTTGCTTCATTTGTGTCTGGCTCTTTGTGACTCTGTGTACCATAGCCCATGAGGCTCCTCTGTCCATGGGATTTTCCAGTAAGAATGCTGAAATAGTTCCAGAGTATCTTTCCAACCCAGGTTTGAACTGGAGTCTCCTGAGCATTGCAGGTGGATTCTTTACCACCAAGACACTACCTTTTATTTATCTTGGTTAGTGTGTCATCACCATCAGTAACAAAATATATGTGCTATCGCAGAGGTATGAACAAAGATACATGTCTTACTGGCTGTTCTAGACGGTAAGATTCTTTTGGATTGGATCTAAGCTTAGCACCATCTCATGTATATAAACCATGACTCGATACATTTTTGTTGTATTTATATATAAATGGATGTCAGAGAGGAGAAGGTTTATGTGATGAGCTTGTAATTTTGGACATGTTAAATTTAAAATATTAGATGGATACCAAGAGATGTTGTCTAGTATACAGTTAGAAATGTGGGCTTCAGAGTTAGGAGGGAGCCTAAATGTGGACTCCATCCATCTAGAGATGATGGGCAAATGAGGAGAATGACTGCATTTACTTAGTGGGCATATTCAGTTCAGTTGCACAGTTGTGTCCGACTCTTTGGACCCCATGGACTGCAGCACCCCAGGCTTCCCTGTCATTCACCATCTCCCAGAGCCTGCTCAAACTCAAGTGCATTGACTCCTTGATGCCATCCAACCATCTAGTCCTCTGTTGTCCACTTCTCCTTCTGCCTTCTATTTTCCCCAACATCAGGCTCTTTTCCAGTGAGTTGTCACTTCACATCAGATGACCAAAGTATTGGAGCTTCAGCTTCAGAATCCTTCTTTCCAATGAATATTCAGGGGTGGTTTCCTTTAGAATTGACCGATTTGATCTCCTTGCTGTCTAAGGGACTCTTAAGAGCCTTCTCGAACACCACAGTTCAAAGCCTTCTTTATGGTTCAGTTCTCACATCCATACATGACTACTGGGAAAACCATAGCTTTGCCTATATGGGTCTTAGTCAGCTAAATGATGTCTCTGCTTTTTAATACGCTGTCTAGGTTTCTCATAGCTTCCTTTCAAGGAGCAAGTGTCTTTTAACTTCATGGCTTCAGTCACTGTCTGCAGTGATTTTGGAGCCCAAGAAGAGAAAATCTGTCACGGCTTCTACTTTTTCCCACTCTATTTGCTATGAAGTGACAGGACTACATGCAACATGACTACTGGGAAAACCATAGCTTTGACTATACGGACTTTTCTGGGCAAAGCGATGTCTCTGCTTTTGAATATACTGTCTAAGTTTGCCATAGCTTTTCTTCCAAGGAGCAAGTGCTGTTTAATTTCATGACTGCAGTCACCATCCACAGTGATTTTGGAGCCCAAGAAAAGGAAATCTGTCACTGTTTGCATTGTTTGCCCATATATTTGCCATGAAGTGATGGGACTGGATGCCACAGTTTTCATTTTTTGAATGTTGAGTGAGCATGTAGAAGAGCGGTATTTGGAAAAGGGGGAAAAAAAGAGAATATTTCAGAGTAGAAAGAGGAAGAGGAGCCTGACATTAAAAGGTAGTTTTTCTTCCATAATCTCTTTGCTGTTCTTGCCAATTATAATGGTAGTATGGATATATAAGGCTAAATAAATTATGATAATGCATACAGTGTACTACCATATATCCGAGGGGTCAGAACTTAGAAATGTGGGCTTCAGAGTTAGAGAGCCTAAATGTGGACTCCGTCCATCTAGAGATGATGGGCAAATGAGGAGAATGACTGCATTTACTTAGTGGGCATATTCAGTTCAGTTGCACAGTTGTGTCCGACTCTTTGGACCCCATGGACTGCAGCACCCCAGGTTTCCCCTGTCATTCACCATCTCCCAGAGCCTGCTCAAACTCAAGTGCATTGACTCCTTGATGCCATCCAACCATCTAGTCCTCTGTTGTCCACTTCTCCTTCTGCCTTCTATTTTCCCCAACATCAGGCTCTTTTCCAGTGAGTTGTCACTTCACATCAGATGACCAAAGTATTGGAGCTTCAGCTTCAGAATCCTTCTTTCCAATGAATATTCAGGGGTGGTTTCCTTTAGAATTGACCGATTTGATCTCCTTGCTGTCTAAGGGACTCTTAAGAGCCTTCTCGAACACCACAGTTCAAAGCCTTCTTTATGGTTCAGTTCTCACATCCATACATGACTACTGGGAAAACCATAGCTTTGCCTATATGGGTCTTAGTCAGCTAAATGATGTCTCTGCTTTTTAATACGCTGTCTAGGTTTCTCATAGCTTCCTTTCAAGGAGCAAGTGTCTTTTAACTTCATGGCTTCAGTCACTGTCTGCAGTGATTTTGGAGCCCAAGAAGAGAAAATCTGTCACGGCTTCTACTTTTTCCCACTCTATTTGCTATGAAGTGACAGGACTACATGCAACATGACTACTGGGAAAACCATAGCTTTGACTATACGGACTTTTCTGGGCAAAGCGATGTCTCTGCTTTTGAATATACTGTCTAAGTTTGCCATAGCTTTTCTTCCAAGGAGCAAGTGCTGTTTAATTTCATGACTGCAGTCACCATCCACAGTGATTTTGGAGCCCAAGAAAAGGAAATCTGTCACTGTTTGCATTGTTTGCCCATATATTTGCCATGAAGTGATGGGACTGGATGCCACAGTTTTCATTTTTTGAATGTTGAGTGAGCATGTAGAAGAGCGGTATTTGGAAAAGGGGGAAAAAAAGAGAATATTTCAGAGTAGAAAGAGGAAGAGGAGCCTGACATTAAAAGGTAGTTTTTCTTCCATAATCTCTTTGCTGTTCTTGCCAATTATAATGGTAGTATGGATATATAAGGCTAAATAAATTATGATAATGCATACAGTGTACTACCATATATCCATTAAAAAGAAAGAGGAAGCTCTACCAGCTTCCCTGGTGGTCCAGTGGGTAAGAACACCGCCTTGCAGTGCAAGGGGCGCCGGTTTGAGCCCTGGCCTGGGAAGATCCCACGTGCCATGGAGCGGCTGGACCAATGTGTCCAATTACCGAGCCGGAGCTCTGGAGTGCATGCGCCCAGAGCAGAGCCGGTGCTCTGCAACAACAGAGGCCACTGTGATGGGAGGCCGACGCGGGCCAAAGAACAAAGATGGATGAAAATAGATAAATGAAAGACCAATAGAAGTGGCCCACCTGCCCGCCCCCCTCCAAAATAAATAAATAAATAAATCTTAAAACAAACAAAAAGAATCTGCCTTGCAGTGCAAGGGGCACCGGTTCCATCTCTGGCCCAGGAAGATCCCACGTGCCAAGGATCGGAGGGACGTGTGTGTCCAATTAAGAGCCAGTGCTCTGGAGCGCATGCACCCAGAGCCGGTTCTCTGCAACGACACAGGCCACTGCAATGGGAATCCCACACAGGCCAAAGAATAAAGATGGATGAAAATAAATAGATAAATAGCCAATAAAAAAAGGCCAAAATTTAAAAAAGAAAGAGGAAACTACAGATACAGATATGGGGCAATCTCTAAGATACACTGTTGAACAAAAAAAAGGATGTATAGAATAGTATATGTTACATTGTATTCATATTAAAAGACAGAAAGAGGGCTTCCCTGGTGGATCAGTGGATAAAAAGGCATCTGCCAACACAGGAAACATGGGTTCCATCCCTGATCTTGGAAGATCCCACATGCCACAGAGCAACTAAACCCACACATCACTGAAAACCTAGCACAGCCAAAAATAAATAAATAAAAGGTGTTTTTTTTTTTTTCCAAGACAGAAAAAAATTAGTATATATGCATCTAATATTTCCACAAAATTAACTGAAATAAGTTTTCATTTTGAATGTTGAGTGAGCATGTAGAAGAGCGGTATTTGGAAAAGGGGGAAAAAAAGAGAATATTTCAGAGTAGAAAGAGGAAGAGGAGCCTGACATTAAAAGGTAGTTTTTCTTCCATAATCTCTTTGCTGTTCTTGCCAATTATAATGGTAGTATGGATATATAAGGCTAAATAAATTATGATAATGCATACAGTGTACTACCATATATCCATTAAAAAGAAAGAGGAAGCTCTACCAGCTTCCCTGGTGGTCCAGTGGGTAAGAACACCGCCTTGCAGTGCAAGGGGCGCCGGTTTGAGCCCTGGCCTGGGAAGATCCCACGTGCCATGGAGCGGCTGGACCAATGTGTCCAATTACCGAGCCGGAGCTCTGGAGTGCATGCGCCCAGAGCAGAGCCGGTGCTCTGCAACAACAGAGGCCACTGTGATGGGAGGCCGACGCGGGCCAAAGAACAAAGATGGATGAAAATAGATAAATGAAAGACCAATAGAAGTGGCCCACCTGCCCGCCCCCCTCCAAAATAAATAAATAAATAAATCTTAAAACAAACAAAAAGAATCTGCCTTGCAGTGCAAGGGGCACCGGTTCCATCTCTGGCCCAGGAAGATCCCACGTGCCAAGGATCGGAGGGACGTGTGTGTCCAATTAAGAGCCAGTGCTCTGGAGCGCATGCACCCAGAGCCGGTTCTCTGCAACGACACAGGCCACTGCAATGGGAATCCCACACAGGCCAAAGAATAAAGATGGATGAAAATAAATAGATAAATAGCCAATAAAAAAAGGCCAAAATTTAAAAAAGAAAGAGGAAACTACAGATACAGATATGGGGCAATCTCTAAGATACACTGTTGAACAAAAAAAAGGATGTATAGAATAGTATATGTTACATTGTATTCATATTAAAAAGACAGAAAGAGGGCTTCCCTGGTGGATCAGTGGATAAAAACCCATCTGCCAATACAGGAAACATGGGTTCCATCCCTGATCTTGGAAGATCCCACATGCCACAGAGCAACTAAACCCACACATCACTGAAAACCTAGCACAGCCAAAAATAAATAAATAAAAGGTGTTTTTTTTTTTTTCCAAGACAGAAAAAAATTAGTATATATGCATCTAATATTTCCACAAAAATTAACTGAAATAACTGATAATATTTGTAGACTTCATGCTTGTGGTGGTGACTAGGGGACTGAGTACCCTAGTAGCAGTGAGACTTTTCACCATACTTTCTATATCTTTTGAATTTTAAATTATCTCAACCTATTAACACATTAAAAAGTTAATCATAAATGAATACATAAGTGAAATTGGAATTTTAAAAAGTTTGGGTCATAATGGTAAATAGACTTACATAAAGATAAAATAACCTTTTATAGAAAATGTGGAAAATAAAAAAGAAAGAAAAATCACTCATATTGCCAGTGTTGTGAGGTAACTGGCTTGGGTATTCCCAAATGGTTCAGTGGTAAAGAATCTGCCAGCCAATGCAGGAGAAGCGGGTCCTATTTCTGGGTTGGGAAGATACCCTGGAGGAGAAAATGGCAATCCATTTTAGTATTCTTGGCTGAAAATTCGCATGAACAAAGGAGCCTGGGTGAGCTACATAGGACTGCAAAGAGTCTGCCACAACTGAGCGCGCACACATACCTCAACACCAGATCTTTTGAGTTGCTTTGTGGTAAAAGGTAATGTGTGCAAAACACCAAATATACTAATGACTCTGTATACTAAGGACTTTATATTAACGTACAGAGACAAAGAGATAAAATCTTACTAATTTATACCAGTGACTCTTAAACTTCAGTGTGTATTGGAAGATTTTTGTGAGGCCACTGCAATGGGAATCCCACACAGGCCAAAGAATAAAGATGGATGAAAATAAATAGATAAATAGCCAATAAAAAAAGGCCAAAATTTAAAAAAGAAAGAGGAAACTACAGATACAGATATGGGGCAATCTCTAAGATACACTGTTGAACAAAAAAAAGGATGTATAGAATAGTATATGTTACATTGTATTCATATTAAAAAGACAGAAAGAGGGCTTCCCTGGTGGATCAGTGGATAAAAACCCATCTGCCAATACAGGAAACATGGGTTCCATCCCTGATCTTGGAAGATCCCACATGCCACAGAGCAACTAAACCCACACATCACTGAAAACCTAGCACAGCCAAAAATAAATAAATAAAAGGTGTTTTTTTTTTTTTCCAAGACAGAAAAAAATTAGTATATATGCATCTAATATTTCCACAAAAATTAACTGAAATAACTGATAATATTTGTAGACTTCATGCTTGTGGTGGTGACTAGGGGACTGAGTACCCTAGTAGCAGTGAGACTTTTCACCATACTTTCTATATCTTTTGAATTTTAAATTATCTCAACCTATTAACACATTAAAAAGTTAATCATAAATGAATACATAAGTGAAATTGGAATTTTAAAAAGTTTGGGTCATAATGGTAAATAGACTTACATAAAGATAAAATAACCTTTTATAGAAAATGTGGAAAATAAAAAAGAAAGAAAAATCACTCATATTGCCAGTGTTGTGAGGTAACTGGCTTGGGTATTCCCAAATGGTTCAGTGGTAAAGAATCTGCCAGCCAATGCAGGAGAAGCGGGTCCTATTTCTGGGTTGGGAAGATACCCTGGAGGAGAAAATGGCAATCCATTTTAGTATTCTTGGCTGAAAATTCGCATGAACAAAGGAGCCTGGGTGAGCTACATAGGACTGCAAAGAGTCTGCCACAACTGAGCGCGCACACATACCTCAACACCAGATCTTTTGAGTTGCTTTGTGGTAAAAGGTAATGTGTGCAAAACACCAAATATACTAATGACTCTGTATACTAAGGACTTTATATTAACGTACAGAGACAAAGAGATAAAATCTTACTAATTTATACCAGTGACTCTTAAACTTCAGTGTGTATTGGAAGATTTTTTGTGAAAGTTTGTATTGTTGGGCCCTACCTGAGTTTCTAAATCAGTGAGACTGCGATGGGTCAGAAGATATGATTCTGGTCTGAGAACCACACTTTTAGAACCAGTGATTTGACAAACATGTTGGTAATGTTTCCTTTGTCCCTATTTTCTTCCTTAACTGTTTCATATTTGTTAATTAATGTGTCATTTTACAAGTGAGAAAATTGAGGCATACACAGATTAAGTAATTTGCAAGGAAATTGAGATGGGTAAAAGTTAGTAACATGTTCAGAATCACATATCTAAAAATAGTGGAGCTGATGGTTTGCTCTGGCTATAGCGTTTAGGTTCTTAATCACTATGTTTGCTGCTACATGTAGAGCTAATTCACAGATTTATTGAATGAAAACTTGCAAATAATCAATTTCCTACAAATCTGGGATGCTTAGTTCCAAGAAAGAATTGTTCTCTTTCAAGACAGTAATCTAAAAAATCAAGGATTCCTTCTATGTGTTTGGCTCTAGTAGTTAATTCATTCATTACTGTGTTCAATAATAAAATATTTTTATGTTTATGTAAGGTAGGACTACGTGGATTATACTTTTTTTTCTTTTTTTTTAATTTTGGTTTCTTTTATTGTTTTTATTTATTTATTTATTTATTTATTTTCATCCATCTTTATTCTTTGGCCTATGTGGGCCTCCCATTGCATTGGCCTCTCTCGTTGCAGGGCTCTTAATTACACACACTGGTCCAACTGCTCCTCGGCATGTGGGATCTTCCTGGGCCAACGATGGAACCGGTGCCCCTTGCACTGCAAGGCAGACTCTCTATCCACTGGACCACCAGGGAAGCCCCCTATGAATGATACTTTTATAAGAGCAAGTATTGTTAAGTATCTATTCATTATGTGACCTGGAGTATCATTGGAATTTTGGAGGTTTCAGTTTCTTCATTCAACTGTGCTTCCGTGCTTTAGATTTAGTTTTTCCATTGTAATATTTAGATGATGACAATCATATTTTTAGTCGAAACGGGAAATTTAGTTCAGAAGATGGAATTTTCTCAGTTTTAAGACTTTGTTCCTGTAAAACTTTTTCAATTTTAGAGAAGTTACTGATGGAAAAACGGAGTTGATTATGTTTTGTTTGACAGCTTGTTCCCTCTGTGGTCGTGTGTGTGTGTGTGTGTGTGTGTGTATTTTTTAGGGGGCTGTGTCTATGTATTTGGGCTTTTCTCTAGGTGTGGCACATGTGCTTTTCTCTAGGTGTGGCATGAGGGCTCCAGAGCAAATGGGCTTGGTAGTTGCAGCGCAGGGGTTTAGTTGCCCCAGGACATGTGGGATCTTAATTCCCTGCGCAAGGATTGAACCCACATTCCCTTGCATTGGAAGGTGGATTCTTAACCAGACCACTGAGAAAGTCACTGGACATTTGTGTTTATGACTGTGACTTTTTTAAAAAATGTCTCTTTTTAAAAAAATTTTTATTTATTTATTTATTTATTTATTTTTGGCTATTCTGGGTTTTCACTGCTGCCACAGGCTCATCTCTAGTTGCAGGGAGTGGGGGCTGCTCTCGTTGAGGTGAGCAAGCTCCTTGCTGTGATGGCTTCTCTTGTTGTGGAACTCGGGCTCTAGGGCACATGGGCTCAATAGTTGTGGCTCTGAGGCTCTAGCGCACAGGCTCAACAGTTGTGGCTCATGGGTTTAGTTGCTCCGCAGCATGTGGGATCCTCCTGGATCAGGGATGGAACCCATGTCTGCATTGGCAGGCAAACTCCCCACCACTGAGCTACCAGGGAAGCCTTATGACTATGATTTTATATTGAATTACTCATTTGAATTACTCATTTCTTTTTTCTTTTTTTTTGAATTACTCATTTCTTTATACAATGTTTTTCTATTTTGTACATCAGTATTTCATGGTGCTTTATAATTTATTAATATTTTATCACTTAGACTGGTCTGAAGTTTCTAAAGCTTGTACTACCTCAAATACTTTGTGGTATACTTTGATTATACACACATTAAATTCAGAACACTTTACTAAGCATTTCTAGAGAATGCATAAGAAAGAGCATTCAGGGCCATTGTAATATTTAGATGATGACAATCATATTTTTAGTCGAAACGGGAAATTTAGTTCAGAAGATGGAATTTTCTCAGTTTTAAGACTTTGTTCCTGTAAAACTTTTTCAATTTTAGAGAAGTTACTGATGGAAAAACGGAGTTGATTATGTTTTGTTTGACAGCTTGTTCCCTCTGTGGTCGTGTGTGTGTGTGTGTGTGTGTATTTTTTAGGGGGCTGTGTCTATGTATTTGGGCTTTTCTCTAGGTGTGGCACATGTGCTTTTCTCTAGGTGTGGCATGAGGGCTCCAGAGCAAATGGGCTTGGTAGTTGCAGCGCAGGGGTTTAGTTGCCCCAGGACATGTGGGATCTTAATTCCCTGCGCAAGGATTGAACCCACATTCCCTTGCATTGGAAGGTGGATTCTTAACCAGACCACTGAGAAAGTCACTGGACATTTGTGTTTATGACTGTGACTTTTTTAAAAAATGTCTCTTTTTAAAAAAATTTTTATTTATTTATTTATTTATTTATTTTTGGCTATTCTGGGTTTTCACTGCTGCCACAGGCTCATCTCTAGTTGCAGGGAGTGGGGGCTGCTCTCTCGTTGAGGTGAGCAAGCTCCTTGCTGTGATGGCTTCTCTTGTTGTGGAACTCGGGCTCTAGGGCACATGGGCTCAATAGTTGTGGCTCTGAGGCTCTAGCGCACAGGCTCAACAGTTGTGGCTCATGGGTTTAGTTGCTCCGCAGCATGTGGGATCCTCCTGGATCAGGGATGGAACCCATGTCTGCATTGGCAGGCAAACTCCCCACCACTGAGCTACCAGGGAAGCCTTATGACTATGATTTTATATTGAATTACTCATTTGAATTACTCATTTCTTTTTTCTTTTTTTTTGAATTACTCATTTCTTTATACAATGTTTTTCTATTTTGTACATCAGTATTTCATGGTGCTTTATAATTTATTAATATTTTATCACTTAGACTGGTCTGAAGTTTCTAAAGCTTGTACTACCTCAAATACTTTGTGGTATACTTTGATTATACACACATTAAATTCAGAACACTTTACTAAGCATTTCTAGAGAATGCATAAGAAAGAGCATTCAGGGCTTCCCTGGTGGCTCAGTGGGTAAAGACACCGCCTTGCAGTGCAAGGGGCACCAGTTCGATCCCTGGCCTGGGAAGATCCCACGTGCTGCGGAGCGCCTGGACCGATGTGTCCAATTACCGAGCCGGAGCTCTGGAGCGCGTGTGCCCAGAGCCAGTGCTCTGCGATAACAGAGGCCACTGCAATGGGAGGCCCACACGGGCCAAAGAACAAAGATGGATGAAAATACAGAAATAAAAGACCAATAGAAGTGGCCTGCCGGCTCCCCTCCCTCCCCAACCCAACCCCCCAACCCCATAAAAAAGAAAGAGCATTGAGTGAGCATTGAAGTAAGCATTGAATTTCACTTGTAAATAGTTTTGATTCAATTTGCCACTTAGTAAAATAGATGAGGAAAATTTGTCAAAGTCTTGGGAAAAATCACTAGATTTCTTTTCAAGGGAATGTTACACATTTAGGGGCCCTAGAGGGGTTTATCTGATTCTGAATGTGTATTTTTTATCATCTTTGATTGACTAGACTATTTTAGATCTCTGTAGAGATTAAAGTTAAGTTGTAGAAAATAGAAAACAATGCAAATGTTTTCTCCCCTTAACAATGTAAATGATTCCTCTTCTTGGAAATGCAAAACAATTTTTTCTGGTAGAGAATATAAATCTCTGTAAGCCAAATTCTATTATGAATTGGTTTTCACTTCTTAGTGGATTCCTTGTTAATTAATACATTAAAGAAAGTCCCTGACACTTAACATTTTGACTCATGCTTATTGTTGTTTATGTGAGTCATGATTTTACCATTTTGGAAAGTATACTTTAGAATTTTAAAATATTAAATAAATAAGTAAATAAAATGCACATGTAAATAGTCAAATATAAGCATATATGGGGGTTCCCAGGTAGCTCAGTGGTAAAGAATCCACCTGCCAGTGCAGGAGACGTGGGGTTGATCTCTGGGTCAGAAAGAACCCTTGGAGAAATAAGTGGCAACCCACTCTCCTGTTTTCTTGCTTGGGAAATTCCATGGATAAAGGAGTCTGTCAGGCTACATTCTATTGGGTTGCAAAGATTTTGGGCACGACTGAGCATGCATACACACACTCACAAGCATATATGTATATGAATGTTTAAGAAATACTGTATGATGTGCTGAAAAGTAATCAAACAACAATTATTTGCAGTGCAAGGGCACCAGTTCGATCCCTGGCCTGGGAAGTGCCTGCCGATGTGTCCAATTACCGAGCCGGAGCTCTGGGCGCATGCGCCCAGAGCCAGTGCTCTGCGATAACAGAGGCCACTGCAATGGGAGGCCCACACGGGCCAAAGAACAAAGATGGATGAAAATACAGAAATAAAAGACCAATAGAAGTGGCCTGCCGGCTCCCCTCCCTCCCCAACCCAACCCCCCAACCCCATAAAAAAGAAAGAGCATTGAGTGAGCATTGAAGTAAGCATTGAATTTCACTTGTAAATAGTTTTGATTCAATTTGCCACTTAGTAAAATAGATGAGGAAAATTTGTCAAAGTCTTGGGAAAAATCACTAGATTTCTTTTCAAGGGAATGTTACACATTTAGGGGCCCTAGAGGGGTTTATCTGATTCTGAATGTGTATTTTTTATCATCTTTGATTGACTAGACTATTTTAGATCTCTGTAGAGATTAAAGTTAAGTTGTAGAAAATAGAAAACAATGCAAATGTTTTCTCCCCTTAACAATGTAAATGATTCCTCTTCTTGGAAATGCAAAACAATTTTTTCTGGTAGAGAATATAAATCTCTGTAAGCCAAATTCTATTATGAATTGGTTTTCACTTCTTAGTGGATTCCTTGTTAATTAATACATTAAAGAAAGTCCCTGACACTTAACATTTTGACTCATGCTTATTGTTGTTTATGTGAGTCATGATTTTACCATTTTGGAAAGTATACTTTAGAATTTTAAAATATTAAATAAATAAGTAAATAAAATGCACATGTAAATAGTCAAATATAAGCATATATGGGGGTTCCCAGGTAGCTCAGTGGTAAAGAATCCACCTGCCAGTGCAGGAGACGTGGGGTTGATCTCTGGGTCAGAAAGAACCCTTGGAGAAATAAGTGGCAACCCACTCTCCTGTTTTCTTGCTTGGGAAATTCCATGGATAAAGGAGTCTGTCAGGCTACATTCTATTGGGTTGCAAAGATTTTGGGCACGACTGAGCATGCATACACACACTCACAAGCATATATGTATATGAATGTTTAAGAAATACTCGTATGATGTGCTGAAAAGTAATCAAACAACAATTATTTAAACTCAGAGTGACATTTTCCCTTATTACAAAGAAAGTTTAAAAATAAAAGTATTTATGATCTCACTATCTAGAAATAATAACTGTTATGGCCTTGGAATACAGTGTTTCAGACTTACATTTTGTGATTTTAAAATTTTTTTCTAACACAAGATAAAATGTATCCCATATTGATTTAGATCATTTTTAAATTACAGAGTATGTCAATGAGCACTTTTTTGACATTCAGTTTTTTTAATTTAAATTTATTTATTTTTTTAATTAAAGGATAATTGCTTCACAGAATTTTGTTGCTTTCTGCCAGACATCAACATGAATCAACCATAGGTATACATGTGTACCCTCCCTCTGACATTTAGTTTTTGAAGATTGTATTTCATCGTTTTTAAGGAGAGGGAGCTAACAAAGCTTCCAGTTAGCTATTTTAGTTCTAATAATTTTGCAAGTGACATGTCATTATTTAAAAAATGAAAGGATGTTAAGAAGGCACAGAAAATCACCCAATACAGAAGAAATTAAAGCAAAAATATTTAATACTCTGTATCTAAGCTCTGTATGGGATCTTTGAAATCTGCCTACACACATTACCATGATAAATGAAATCTTTTTTTTTTTAATTGTTTTTGTTTTTGTTTAAAGAAAGAAACTGGTATGGAGGTTATTGGGGGATTAAGGGTGGGGAAGAACCCAGGACTACAAAGGAAATGAAGCCTGGAAAATCAGTATAGGAAAGCAGTTCTGTCCTAGCTGTTAACATTTAAAAAGCCCTTTCAAGGACTATAGAAATAAAGGCTACAAATGTCTGGAGTTTGAAATGGCTTTTATACTTTTGAACCTGTTATGAAAGCTTTTCTTAGAAATCTCCTTCCCTCCCCTCCCCCCAAACGAAATAGTTAAGAAAAGAAAAGAGATTAAACAGGAAAAGACCAGACCTTGGGAAATTCCCACTCTCCTGTTTTCTTGCTTGGGAAATTCCATGGATAAAGGAGTCTGTCAGGCTACATTCTATTGGGTTGCAAAGATTTTGGGCACGACTGAGCATGCATACACACACTCACAAGCATATATGTATATGAATGTTTAAGAAATACTCGTATGATGTGCTGAAAAGTAATCAAACAACAATTATTTAAACTCAGAGTGACATTTTCCCTTATTACAAAGAAAGTTTAAAAATAAAAGTATTTATGATCTCACTATCTAGAAATAATAACTGTTATGGCCTTGGAATACAGTGTTTCAGACTTACATTTTGTGATTTTAAAATTTTTTTCTAACACAAGATAAAATGTAGCCCATATTGATTTAGATCATTTTTTAAATTACAGAGTATGTCAATGAGCACTTTTTTGACATTCAGTTTTTTTAATTTAAATTTATTTATTTTTTTAATTAAAGGATAATTGCTTCACAGAATTTTGTTGCTTTCTGCCAGACATCAACATGAATCAACCATAGGTATACATGTGTACCCTCCCTCTGACATTTAGTTTTTGAAGATTGTATTTCATCGTTTTTAAGGAGAGGGAGCTAACAAAGCTTCCAGTTAGCTATTTTAGTTCTAATAATTTTGCAAGTGACATGTCATTATTTAAAAAATGAAAGGATGTTAAGAAGGCACAGAAAATCACCCAATACAGAAGAAATTAAAGCAAAAATATTTAATACTCTGTATCTAAGCTCTGTATGGGATCTTTGAAATCTGCCTACACACATTACCATGATAAATGAAATCTTTTTTTTTTTAATTGTTTTTGTTTTTGTTTAAAGAAAGAAACTGGTATGGAGGTTATTGGGGGATTAAGGGTGGGGAAGAACCCAGGACTACAAAGGAAATGAAGCCTGGAAAATCAGTATAGGAAAGCAGTTCTGTCCTAGCTGTTAACATTTAAAAAGCCCTTTCAAGGACTATAGAAATAAAGGCTACAAATGTCTGGAGTTTGAAATGGCTTTTATACTTTTGAACCTGTTATGAAAGCTTTTCTTAGAAATCTCCTTCCCTCCCCTCCCCCCAAACGAAATAGTTAAGAAAAGAAAAGAGATTAAACAGGAAAAGACCAGACATAAAGGATGTTACCATAGCTTATTTTAAATTCCTGAGCCAGAAGAACAGTTTCTTCTTCTTAAGAAGAAGAAAAAAAAAAGAACAAAGAGGAAGAACTGCCTTATTTCAAAGTTTGAAGGAAACAAAGGGACTAAGTGGTTATATTCTTGAATCTTGTAAATTGCTGGTAGCTCCAGTGTAGCTGCATTTCCAGCAGGAGTCAACACTTTTTTTTGGCCACTTCTGTTGATCTTTCATTCACTTATCTTTTTTGTTCTTCGGCCTGTGTGGGCCTCCCATCACAGTGGCCTCTCTTGCTGTAGAGAGCATGTGCTCCAGAGCTCCTGCTCGATAGTTGGACACATCGGTCCAGCCGCTCTGCGGCACGTGGGATCTTCCCAGGCCAGGGATCAAACCGGCTCCCCTTGTACTGCAAGGCAGTGTCCTTACCCACTGGACCACCAGGGAAGACCCAACACTTTTTGATTTTGTTGCTATTGAACTGGTTTGTGAAGAAGTTACAAAAGTGAAAGAGGAAGAAGCAATGTGCGTTGAAACTATTGTTTTTAATACAGTATTTGGTTGAACACAAATGTTCTGTACATTTTCATAAAGAGTAAATTAAAGAAATAGTGAAAGGACATGGATTGCTAATTCTTATAAAGTTCCTCACCAGAGGTCAAGTATGACTTTTCTTCTTTGTTTTATGATTGACTTGTTATTTTGTTATAATAGAAATGAAGAATGAACTATAATTTTTGTTACTTTAGCATTATAAACCAAGAATATAGAGGGACTCCAAGTCTCTCTAATGGAGTCCAACTCTACTTTAGTTAAAAACTTTAAAGTCCTGCAATGTAATATGGAATTCTGAATTTTAGTCCCAGTACTGCTATTAATCATGTCCATGTCAACTAACCTCCCCTAGAACCAAACTAGTTTATTGTTTCTTGTATCTGCAAAGCTTGGTAATTCTGTGAATTTTAAAAATCTGTAAGTAATGCTAAGGATAAATCCTTCTTAAAAAGCAATGTCAATTTAAAAAAAGATTCCTAAGTTTCAAATGATGTGTTAATTTAACTAGTAATATAAAAACAAAATTTTAGTGTGATCACAGAATATTATTTTTTGAATAAATATTTTTTATTGAAACACCACAGATATACAGAAAAGTACACAAATTTTAAGCATTACAGTTCAGTTGTCACAAAATGAACATATCTATGTGACTTCTGCCTAAGTCAAGAAATAAAACATTTTAAGTACCCCTTTAATCTTCCTTCCCTTTCAGTTACTAACTTCATTTCCTTTCCGAATATAACTATCTTGACTTTTTTTTTTTAGGAGGACTGTACTTCTAAACCAGTTATGATCAGGAGACACTTTAATTTCCCCCATGATTAGCTGAAATGGAGGTCAACCCTGCCGTGACTGCCCCTATGTCTGTGTCCCTACTGGAAGGCAGCTCTTCCTTACGGTATGGGTGCTGGCCCTGGAGGCTCACTATCTTGACTTTTAAAAACATAAATTAATTTTCCCCTTTTCTGAGTTTTATTTAAATAGAAACATGCAGTGTGTATAGTACTATATCTAGCTTCTTTTAAACAATGTTATATTTGAAAGTATGTGGTAAAATTTAATGTGTTATCATTATCAAAATCATTATCACCATAAGGGGAATTTAGTTTTTTGTAACAGAAGGAGGGATAAACAGTTTAAGCGCAGTAGAACCCTACTTATTCCTGGGACCAGTGCTGTACCATAGAAATATAAAGTGAGTCACAAATGTGAGTCCTGTACGTAATTTAAAATTTTCACTAGTCATACTAAAAAAAAAAACAGGTGATATTAATGTTACTAATGTACGTTATGAAAACCAATATATCCAAAAGGTTTCAGCATGAAATCAATATAAAAACTATTGCAATATTTAATACTAATTTATTTATGTAAAGTTTTTAAAAATCCCATGTGTACTTTATATCACAGCACATCTGTATTAGGGGTTGTCACATTTCCAGTAACCCAATAAGCCACAGGTTGCTACTGGTTACTTACTATGTTGAAAAGCAAAGAGTTGAGGCTTTCCCTGATAAAAAGGGAGAGTGCTACTTGACATGATTTACTCATGCTTTTAGCAATATTCTATTGCAATGTATACTAGCAGAGGGTTATTAGTTATGCTGGTGGCTCAGATGGTCAAGAATCTGTTAAAACCTTGACTCAGGGCAGATTGAAGAGATTCCACAGAATATTATTTTTTGAATAAATATTTTTTATTGAAACACCACAGATATACAGAAAAGTACACAAATTTTAAGCATTACAGTTCAGTTGTCACAAAATGAACATATCTATGTGACTTCTGCCTAAGTCAAGAAATAAAACATTTTAAGTACCCCTTTAATCTTCCTTCCCTTTCAGTTACTAACTTCATTTCCTTTCCGAATATAACTATCTTGACTTTTTTTTTTTAGGAGGACTGTACTTCTAAACCAGTTATGATCAGGAGACACTTTAATTTCCCCCATGATTAGCTGAAATGGAGGTCAACCCTGCCGTGACTGCCCCTATGTCTGTGTCCCTACTGGAAGGCAGCTCTTCCTTACGGTATGGGTGCTGGCCCTGGAGGCTCACTATCTTGACTTTTAAAAACATAAATTAATTTTCCCCTTTTCTGAGTTTTATTTAAATAGAAACATGCAGTGTGTATAGTACTATATCTAGCTTCTTTTAAACAATGTTATATTTGAAAGTATGTGGTAAAATTTAATGTGTTATCATTATCAAAATCATTATCACCATAAGGGGAATTTAGTTTTTTGTAACAGAAGGAGGGATAAACAGTTTAAGCGCAGTAGAACCCTACTTATTCCTGGGACCAGTGCTGTACCATAGAAATATAAAGTGAGTCACAAATGTGAGTCCTGTACGTAATTTAAAATTTTCACTAGTCATACTAAAAAAAACAAACAGGTGATATTAATGTTACTAATGTACGTTATGAAAACCAATATATCCAAAAGGTTTCAGCATGAAATCAATATAAAAACTATTGCAATATTTAATACTAATTTATTTATGTAAAGTTTTTAAAAATCCCATGTGTACTTTATATCACAGCACATCTGTATTAGGGGTTGTCACATTTCCAGTAACCCAATAAGCCACAGGTTGCTACTGGTTACTTACTATGTTGAAAAGCAAAGAGTTGAGGCTTTCCCTGATAAAAAGGGAGAGTGCTACTTGACATGATTTACTCATGCTTTTAGCAATATTCTATTGCAATGTATACTAGCAGAGGGTTATTAGTTATGCTGGTGGCTCAGATGGTCAAGAATCTGCCTGCATGCAGAACACCCAGGTTTGATCTCAGGGTCAGGAAGATCCCCTGGGGAAGGGAATGGCAACCCACTCCAGTATTATTGCCTGGAACGTTGGTGGACTACAGTCCATAGGATTGCAAAGAGTTGGACACGACTTGAGCAACTAACACACACACACACATGTTGTAATGTATTCTAATAGCGGGAGACTAGTTTATGTTTGGGATATAGCATTTTGAGTTTTTTAAGAGAATAAGAAAGAACTCTGAACTCTGCCACTGAAACTTATTTTTTGAAACTTCCCCAACAGGACTATTTTGCCAGAGTTTAAATTGGCAATATTTAAATCAGAACCTTGAACCTATAGGAGTCCAATATATTCTGAAGTAACTTGCATATTAATGAGCAGCAGCTAGAGAGACATTTGGTGGACTAAAAAGGCTCAGTGGAAATTAAGAGATACAACATTCAGAGTGACTGGTAGGTAAATAACAATAGTATATATAAAAACTGAAATTTTAATGAGGGAAAAACAATAGATGTGACTGACTATATAAAAATAACTTTGCTATACAGTGAATGTTTATGTCCTTCCAAATTCATATGCTGAAACCTAATCCCCAGTGTGATGGTATTCAGAGGTAGGCCCTTTGGGAGATGATTAGGTCATGAGGGCTTTGCTTCATTAGTGCCCTTTTTTGTGGGTGAGGGGCACTTCTATTGGTCTTTCATCTATTTATCTTTGTTCTTTGGGCCTCCCATTGCAGTGGCCTCTCTTGCCGCACAGCACCGGCCCTGGGTGCATGAGCTCCAGAGCTCCCACTCGGTGGCTGGACACATCGGTCCAGCTGCTCTGCAGCACATGGGATCTTCCCAGGCCAGGTTTCAAACCAGTGCCCCTTGCACTGCAGGGCCATGTGCTTACCCACTGGACCACCAGGGAAGCCCCATTAGTGCCCTTTTAAAAGAGACCACAAGAGCTCCCTTGATCCTCCCATCAGTGAGGACACATCAAAACGATAGCCATCTGTGAACTAGGAAGTCGGTTCTCACGAGACACCAATCTAATGGGCTTAGACTTCACAGGCTCCAGAACTGAGAGAAATAAATGTTTGTTGTTTAAGCCAGCCAGTGTATGGTATTTTTGTATAGCAATCCAAATGGACTAGGACAGATTTTGAAAGTTTAGCATGGTAACTTTAGGGAAGTTGGAAATCAAACAAAATTTCCATACAAGACGAATTTTTTTTTTTTTTTTCCTTTTTCTGGAGGACAATGCTGTAAGTAATGTCTTGTTTACTTGGATAGCTTACATAAATCTATTTGAGCTATAATACAGCTGTAATATTTATCATTTGCAATAACAAATAATATTGTAATGCTAAAAGGAAAATTTTTAATTTGTATTCTTTGCCACTGAAACTTATTTTTGAAACTTCCCCAACAGGATTTTTGCCAGAGTTTAAATTGGCAATATTTAAATCAGAACCTTGAACCTATAGGAGTCCAATATATTCTGAAGTAACTTGCATATTAATGAGCAGCAGCTAGAGAGACATTTGGTGGACTAAAAAGGCTCAGTGGAAATTAAGAGATACAACATTCAGAGTGACTGGTAGGTAAATAACAATAGTATATATAAAAACTGAAATTTTAATGAGGGAAAAACAATAGATGTGACTGACTATATAAAAATAACTTTGCTATACAGTGAATGTTTATGTCCTTCCAAATTCATATGCTGAAACCTAATCCCCAGTGTGATGGTATTCAGAGGTAGGCCCTTTGGGAGATGATTAGGTCATGAGGGCTTTGCTTCATTAGTGCCCTTTTTTGTG
This sequence comes from Tragulus kanchil, assembly GCA_022376925.1. Taxonomy (NCBI): domain Eukaryota; kingdom Metazoa; phylum Chordata; class Mammalia; order Artiodactyla; family Tragulidae; genus Tragulus; species Tragulus kanchil. Next base: position 103,507,636 of record JAIOJX010000006.1, on the reverse strand, counting down.
GGTGAGGGGCACTTCTATTGGTCTTTCATCTATTTATCTTTGTTCTTTGGGCCTCCCATTGCAGTGGCCTCTCTTGCCGCACAGCACCGGCCCTGGGTGCATGAGCTCCAGAGCTCCCACTCGGTGGCTGGACACATCGGTCCAGCTGCTCTGCAGCACATGGGATCTTCCCAGGCCAGGTTTCAAACCAGTGCCCCTTGCACTGCAGGGCCATGTGCTTACCCACTGGACCACCAGGGAAGCCCCATTAGTGCCCTTTTAAAAGAGACCACAAGAGCTCCCTTGATCCTCCCATCAGTGAGGACACATCAAAACGATAGCCATCTGTGAACTAGGAAGTCGGTTCTCACGAGACACCAATCTAATGGGCTTAGACTTCACAGGCTCCAGAACTGAGAGAAATAAATGTTTGTTGTTTAAGCCAGCCAGTGTATGGTATTTTTGTATAGCAATCCAAATGGACTAGGACAGATTTTGAAAGTTTAGCATGGTAACTTTAGGGAAGTTGGAAATCAAACAAAATTTCCATACAAGACGAATTTTTTTTTTTTTTTCCTTTTTCTGGAGGACAATGCTGTAAGTAATGTCTTGTTCACTAGGATAGCTTACATAAATCTATTTGAGCTATAATACAGCTGAAATATTTATCATTTGCAGTAACAAATACTATTGTAATGCTAAAAGGAAAATAATTTGTATTTCTGGTTTTTAATGCTTTTGAAAAATGATGTGGAATTCTTTAGAAGATGAGACAGGAGCTAGATGATGATATGGTTATTTTTAAGGATGAAATGGTTAATGATAGAGATTAATGTTTATAACTTTGTCATGGAAATTTAAATATATATACACAAGTAGACAGAATAGTGAGTATTGCTACTGTACTCTGTTTAATAGGAATGTAAAATTGTTGGGAAAGAAATTTCAATTAGAGTTTTCTTTATCAGTCATCAGATAACAGTCACAGCTTGAGATGGTTTAATAAGTATTTGATTTGGATTCTGAAGAAATAGAAGGAACTGGAGATAGTATGCAGTTGTGACAACATAGATTACGTTGATTTATGAACTGAGCAGACAGACACATGGCTAAATGCTTTACAGACCAGAAATTAGATTCTAGAGGTAGACAGTATAGGATTCTTAGGTTTAATTATTTCTTCTTTGATCTGTGGTTATTATTAACTGTAGATAATTTGCTTAGTTTCTTTCTTAGTTTCAAGATTACATGATTTGTATATTTTCCTTGAATTTTAGAGAGTTACTGATGGGAAAACTTGGACTAAATTTTTAGGGTCAAAGTTTGATTCCCTAAGAAAGTTTATTAAGAATGTATTATGCATATGAAATAAAACTTTTTGTTTATATTGTGAAGTAAATTATTTATGTAGCTTAGAGAACTGTTTGTATTTTCAAAGTTTTCTTTAATAAACAATTGTGTAAAAGATTTTGACTATCAATGCCTTGTATACCACTATTATATATATGTGTATATTCATATATATACAGATATGTATGTCTATTCCTTTCTTGTATAATCTGAGGTTGTAAATGATTGCAAAAGTTTTTGCCAGTATTTTTGGCCACTTTGTGGAAAACCTCTTAGGCATATTTTTGGATAGGGCTATCAGCACAAAGCAATCTACTCTAGAAGACAAAGCCTGAATCAGAAGTAAGGAAGCCCGAGACTTAGTAATGCTTTACTAGGATACTAATAATTTTGAGCTATAATACAGCTGAAATATTTATCATTTGCAGTAACAAATACTATTGTAATGCTAAAAGGAAAATAATTTGTATTTCTGGTTTTTAATGCTTTTGAAAATGATGTGGAATTCTTTAGAAGATGAGACAGGAGCTAGATGATGATATGGTTATTTTTAAGGATGAAATGGTTAATGATAGAGATTAATGTTTATAACTTTGTCATGGAAATTTAAATATATATACACAAGTAGACAGAATAGTGAGTATTGCTACTGTACTCTGTTTAATAGGAATGTAAAATTGTTGGGAAAGAAATTTCAATTAGAGTTTTCTTTATCAGTCATCAGATAACAGTCACAGCTTGAGATGGTTTAATAAGTATTTGATTTGGATTCTGAAGAAATAGAAGGAACTGGAGATAGTATGCAGTTGTGACAACATAGATTACGTTGATTTATGAACTGAGCAGACAGACACATGGCTAAATGCTTTACAGACCAGAAATTAGATTCTAGAGGTAGACAGTATAGGATTCTTAGGTTTAATTATTTCTTCTTTGATCTGTGGTTATTATTAACTGTAGATAATTTGCTTAGTTTCTTTCTTAGTTTCAAGATTACATGATTTGTATATTTTCCTTGAATTTTAGAGAGTTACTGATGGGAAAACTTGGACTAAATTTTTAGGGTCAAAGTTTGATTCCCTAAGAAAGTTTATTAAGAATGTATTATGCATATGAAATAAAACTTTTTGTTTATATTGTGAAGTAAATTATTTATGTAGCTTAGAGAACTGTTTGTATTTTCAAAGTTTTCTTTAATAAACAATTGTGTAAAAGATTTTGACTATCAATGCCTTGTATACCACTATTATATATATGTGTATATTCATATATATACAGATATGTATGTCTATTCCTTTCTTGTATAATCTGAGGTTGTAAATGATTGCAAAAGTTTTTGCCAGTATTTTTGGCCACTTTGTGGAAAACCTCTTAGGCATATTTTTGGATAGGGCTATCAGCACAAAGCAATCTACTCTAGAAGACAAAGCCTGAATCAGAAGTAAGGAAGCCCGGAGGCACTGTGGTTCTGTCACTTATTATGCTGTGATCTTGAGTAAATGACTTACCTTTCTGGATCTCAGTTTTTACATGAGTACAAAGAGAAGTTTGGATTAGATAATTTGTTTTTTCATTTCAAAAAATTTTTTATTTCAAAAAAGAAACCTAACCCAAGAATAAACACCTGATGTTTGAGTCATGCTATCTTATTTCACCGTCCACGACCGATCTGGTTGGTAGCAAACAGTGCTACTTTGAATGACGTTGACTAATGACAAAGGGACAGATCACAACTTAATATGTGAACAATGAGGTTATACCACATGAAAACCAAATAACTTCGAGGCACATTGAATAAGTTTTTCTGTTTTTCAATAAGATAAAAGTGGTGGGAAAACTTGTTACCTGAAGAATACAGTGGAGTTCATAGACCCAAAACCAAAGTGTCTGATGGACTAGATAATTTTTAAGATCCTTTAAGGTGACAGCATAATATGGTGAAAAGAATATTGTTTTTAGGCTCAAACACATCTGGTTTTCATTCATTCAGCAAGTATTTATTGAGAGCAACATTATACCAAGCACTGGAAATACTAATAAGCATATTTATTGAGAGCAACATTATACTAAGCACTGGAAATACTAATAAGCAATATAAATAGATAATTATTTAGTCTCTACCTTTATTGGGCTTATGTCCTATTTTGACAGACAGCAAAAAGACAAATACATAAAACAATGACAAAATTTCCTAAGTGCCATAGCTTTTTTTTTTTTTTTGACCATTTCTATTGGTCTTTCATTTATTCATTTTCATCCGTCTTTATTCTTTGGCCTGTGTGGGCCTCGCATTGCAGTGGCCTCGTTCATTGCAGAGCACTGGCTTTGAGCGCATGTGCTCCAGAGCTCTGGCTCAGTAGTTGGGCACATCAGTCCAGCCGCTCCGCGGAACATGGGATCTTCCCAGGCCAGGGATTGAACCAGTGCCCCTTGCACTGCAGTGTGGTGTCTTTATCCACTGGACCACCAGGGAAGCCCCCTAAGTACCATATCTTATATGGACTTAGATGGGCTTATATGGGCTTCCCTGGTAGTCCAGTGGTTGAGAGTCCACTTGCCAATGCAGGGACGTGGGTTTGATCCCTTGTATGGGAAGATTCCACATACCCTCGGGCCATTAAGCCCATGTGCCACAACTGTTGAAGCCGGTACTCTAGAGCCAGTGTCCCACAAGAGAAACCAGCACAATGAAAATCTACACACCTCAACTAAAGAGTAGCCCCCATTTGACTCAACTAGAGAAACTCGATGCGTTTTCATTTCAAAAATTTTTATTTCAAAAGAAACCTCCCAAGAATAAACACCTGATGTTTGAGTCATGCTATCTTATTTCACCGTCCACGACCGATCTGGTTGGTAGCAAACAGTGCTACTTTGAATGACGTTGACTAATGACAAAGGGACAGATCACAACTTAATATGTGAACAATGAGGTTATACCACATGAAAACCAAATAACTTCGAGGCACATTGAATAAGTTTTTCTGTTTTTCAATAAGATAAAAGTGGTGGGAAAACTTGTTACCTGAAGAATACAGTGGAGTTCATAGACCCAAAACCAAAGTGTCTGATGGACTAGATAATTTTTAAGATCCTTTAAGGTGACAGCATAATATGGTGAAAAGAATATTGTTTTTAGGCTCAAACACATCTGGTTTTCATTCATTCAGCAAGTATTTATTGAGAGCAACATTATACCAAGCACTGGAAATACTAATAAGCATATTTATTGAGAGCAACATTATACTAAGCACTGGAAATACTAATAAGCAATATAAATAGATAATTATTTAGTCTCTACCTTTATTGGGCTTATGTCCTATTTTGACAGACAGCAAAAAGACAAATACATAAAACAATGACAAAATTTCCTAAGTGCCATAGCTTTTTTTTTTTTTTTTGACCATTTCTATTGGTCTTTCATTTATTCATTTTCATCCGTCTTTATTCTTTGGCCTGTGTGGGCCTCGCATTGCAGTGGCCTCGTTCATTGCAGAGCACTGGCTTTGAGCGCATGTGCTCCAGAGCTCTGGCTCAGTAGTTGGGCACATCAGTCCAGCCGCTCCGCGGAACATGGGATCTTCCCAGGCCAGGGATTGAACCAGTGCCCCTTGCACTGCAGTGTGGTGTCTTTATCCACTGGACCACCAGGGAAGCCCCCTAAGTACCATATCTTATATGGACTTAGATGGGCTTATATGGGCTTCCCTGGTAGTCCAGTGGTTGAGAGTCCACTTGCCAATGCAGGGACGTGGGTTTGATCCCTTGTATGGGAAGATTCCACATACCCTCGGGCCATTAAGCCCATGTGCCACAACTGTTGAAGCCGGTACTCTAGAGCCAGTGTCCCACAAGAGAAACCAGCACAATGAAAATCTACACACCTCAACTAAAGAGTAGCCCCCATTTGACTCAACTAGAGAAACTCGATGCATAGCAATGAAGACCCAGCAGAGCCGAAAATAAATATATAAACAAATATTTTTTTAAAAGTATCATAAGTAGACAAACAAGTGATTCCTGACTTGTGGTTTGGGACTGTTTCTTTGAGGTTGTGGATGAGAAGGAGCTAGCTAGATAATTAACAGGGAAGTGTTTCAGGTAGGGGGAACAGCATTTGGAAAGGCCCTGAAGATGAAAAGAGCCTATTGTGTTCTGGGAGCTGAAAGAAGAGCATTTTGCATTAGCATGTAGTGTAAAGATGGGAGAATGGTGTAAGTTAAGGTTGGAAAGATAGGCAGAGTTTTGTAAATCATGCTATGGAGTTTGGATTTTATCGTAAGTGTGATGGGAAGCCTTGGTAGGGTTTTTAGCAGAAGAGTGAATGATTTGATGATTTAGGAAACTAACTTTGATTCTAATATAAAGAATGAATTAAAGGAGATTTAAGAGTAGAAGTGAAGCTTTTGCACAGTCCAGTTGAGGAATAATGGGGACCTGAATTAAGGTTGTATGGTGGAGATAGATGTGTAACAATTTAGGATATATTTTAGAATTAGAAGCAACAAAATTTTCTGATGAATTGGTTATTGGGTATGATAGGAAGGAATAAAAGATGAGTCTTAGGTTTCTGACTTGAACAACCAGAATTTCTTTTTACTTGGATGAGGGAAGATGAACAGATTTTGGTGGGTAGGTATTGTGATTTCTTTTTCAGTTTCTTCATTGGACACACGTTGATTTCTTCCATGTGTTTGACATATTTAGGTGATGATATCAAGAAACGGAGTAGGTAATAAAATGTTCAAACCTGAAAGTCATGTAAGGCAGGGCTAGAGATACATATGTGGAAGTCATCAGCATAGGGATAGTATTTAAATTCATAGAAATATATGAACTATTCCAAGAAAAGAGACAAATCTCAGGGGATTTTGGCATGAGTCTGAGGAACCCTGAACTTAACAAGTCAGGTTAGAAGAGGTAGATACAGCAGTGGAGGCTAAGAGATAGTGACTAGTGAGGATGAACTAGGTCCGGAGACTATGGTATTCATAGGCAAAGAGCTCAGTGTTTCAAGAAGAAAGTATTGAGTGTGTTAAATGCTGATGAGAAATGCAACTTAAAATGAGCTCAGAGAAATGACCATTGGATTTGGCAACATTTGACTTGAATTCTGGCTCTTCTACTTTCTAGGTGTGTCACCTTGAAAACTTCATTTCACATTGTTGTCATTTAGTCACTAAGTCATGTCCAACTCTTTTGTGAACCCATGGACTGTGGCCTGCTACCCTTCTCTGTCCATGGAATTTCCCAGGCAAGAGTACTGGAGTGGGTTGCCATTTCCTTCTCCAGGATATCATCCTGACACAAGGATTGAACCCAAGTCTTCTGCATTGGCAGGCAGATTCTTTACCACCAAACTGTTTCACATTATCAAGTCTCAGTTTTCTCAACTTCAGAAAAGGAAATAACAATACTTCTCTCACATGGTTATTGTAAAGTACACGATGAACTAACATGTCTTTACTTGGAACTGTGCCTGAAAAATTTGGAATGTTCAGTTGATATTAATTTCTTTTTTCTCTAGGTTTGTAATGCCTTTTGAAATTTTAAAGTACACCTATTCTTTGCTTAAGGATGTTAATTTTTTCTGAAAATTCTGCTGTTCAGTAAAAAGCCATAAAATAAAAACATTTCATTAATTTTAATGGTAAAAATTATGATACACTTCATCCCAACCCAAGATACCCAGACTCCTTACAGATTAAAAAGTATATTGCTTGAGGAACAATGAAAATAAGTTTATATAAATGATGGATAACATTTGAAAGCAAATAAATATAGATTACACATAAACTATAAAATAATGAAGTTTTATTGTATTTGCTGAAGGAGGAAAAGAAGAATGGATAATGGATGGTGGCTGTTAAAAGTGGAAGTGTTCAGTTTTTGGAAGGTATGTTCTTTCTATACTATTTCTCCATCAATGTTTTTAGACTTTTAGGGGCTCATAGTTATCTTCACATGAATTTGACATGAATTTATGGCACACTTTTAGAGTTTCACAAATTGCAACCTCTTCATTCTTTATTGGCAAGGCAAAACATTTTGGGTCATGGTACACAATGCAGAATTTTCCAATGATATTCTCTGACCAGAAAATATTAAGGTCAGTATACTAATGAGTATTTTTGCTTGAAAATGTCGTACTAACTTTTTTGGGTGAAAAGATTATTCTTGGGGGAGAAAAAGGTGTCATCTGAAAAGTGACACTTTTTCAGAGTCATTTTAAAGTAATAACTTTCTATCTGATTTAAGTCCTGATTTACTGATCATCTACTCTATGCGTGACTGTATTAGACTCTGTGAGGATAATGAAAAAGTTTATAATTTCATGAATAGCTTTGTCCATGGGATTTTACAGGCAAGAGTACTGGAGTGGGTTGCCATTTCCTTCTCCAGGATATCATCCTGACACAAGGATTGAACCCAAGTCTTCTGCATTGGCAGGCAGATTCTTTACCACCAAACTGTTTCACATTATCAAGTCTCAGTTTTCTCAACTTCAGAAAAGGAAATAACAATACTTCTCTCACATGGTTATTGTAAAGTACACGATGAACTAACATGTCTTTACTTGGAACTGTGCCTGAAAAATTTGGAATGTTCAGTTGATATTAATTTCTTTTTTCTCTAGGTTTGTAATGCCTTTTGAAATTTTAAAGTACACCTATTCTTTGCTTAAGGATGTTAATTTTTCTGAAAATTCTGCTGTTCAGTAAAAAGCCATAAAATAAAAACATTTCATTAATTTTAATGGTAAAAATTATGATACACTTCATCCCAACCCAAGATACCCAGACTCCTTACAGATTAAAAAGTATATTGCTTGAGGAACAATGAAAATAAGTTTATATAAATGATGGATAACATTTGAAAGCAAATAAATATAGATTACACATAAACTATAAAATAATGAAGTTTTATTGTATTTGCTGAAGGAGGAAAAGAAGAATGGATAATGGATGGTGGCTGTTAAAAGTGGAAGTGTTCAGTTTTTGGAAGGTATGTTCTTTCTATACTATTTCTCCATCAATGTTTTTAGACTTTTAGGGGCTCATAGTTATCTTCACATGAATTTGACATGAATTTATGGCACACTTTTAGAGTTTCACAAATTGCAACCTCTTCATTCTTTATTGGCAAGGCAAAACATTTTGGGTCATGGTACACAATGCAGAATTTTCCAATGATATTCTCTGACCAGAAAATATTAAGGTCAGTATACTAATGAGTATTTTTGCTTGAAAATGTCGTACTAACTTTTTTGGGTGAAAAGATTATTCTTGGGGGAGAAAAAGGTGTCATCTGAAAAGTGACACTTTTTCAGAGTCATTTTAAAGTAATAACTTTCTATCTGATTTAAGTCCTGATTTACTGATCATCTACTCTATGCGTGACTGTATTAGACTCTGTGAGGATAATGAAAAAGTTTATAATTTCATGAATAGCTTTTAGCAGGCAGAATTTTAGGTAATTCTGAATTTTAAAGGAAAAATTGTGAACAAGCAAAGCTACTTTTTAATGTCATCTCTCTTTAATACTCTCTCAACTGAACAAAATTTGAAAGCCTTATTTATATCAACTGGAAATGAGAGAAACTCATTACAAACAATCTTGTTATTAATTTTTTTTTCTTTTAGCTGAGATCTAAACCCCTAAACTGACAAACGATTTGTGGGGAATCATAAAGCCACTCTGGGTAGATTGATGCATGTATCAGAGAACCACTGTCCAGGAAGATTTGATTCCCACTGTATGCTGAACTTACACATTTAAGGCACAAATATTTCTTGGCATAAATCTGAATTTCCTGCTTAAAGTCTTGGCATAGACAAGCATAAGATCAATGAGTTCCAAGATAGGACTCTGTGCCTTAAATATCCATGTGTAACTTCTATAGGCATGATGGTTTCAAAGGAAATACATTTGGTAAATTATTCATTTCCTCCTCCAAACTATAAAGTTGATATATGGTAGCTTTAATAATCTATTGTGCAACTGTTATTACTGGTTTTTGTTGTTTAGACCTTGATCCCAGAGCAACATCATGTGCAAATTGAAAATTAACCCTAAAGACTTCCTTACGTGAATATTACAAACTGAGACTTAAATCTATTTCTGTCTGATCATTTTCTTTTTGTATGATATTAGATTTAGTATCCAATGATGCAGTTTGTAGGCATCCCTAAATCTGAAAAAATGGTTGAAATGAACTCAGGAGCATTTTATTTTTTTACTTTGCTGAAAGTAATTCTGTGTGGCTTTTTTCAATTTATTTGCTTTTTTCTGGAGAATTACTGTAAAGATTTTCTATTTCACTCATTATAGCACAGTGTTTTTCACATTTGAATAGACTGCATCAACATGAATTCTTTATAAGGACCTTAAAAACAAACTTTGCCAAGTCCCAGAATACAGAAGTGAATTCACATCCCAATACTCAGCTGCCTCATGAATAAAGGAGAGCCTGTGCCTGACACTTTGAAGCTGTAGCTGTTAAACCATACAGAATATTTACCTCAATAAATCATTATAAGAAACTAAGGTACAATTATACCCACAGAGAAAAAGAATTCAAAACACTGATTTATGTGTTTCAGTGCCTATTCCCTTTTCCCACTATGTTTTGAGTTTTATGCGTGTTTGTCATCTTTGGCTGCTCCTATGTATCTTTAAACTAATGGGTTCTGATTTTTTTTAACATTCCTCATTAAGTTTGTTATTTTTCTCAGACACACAGACATGATTTGCATAGTGTACAACACTTTGCATTTAAAATTAACTATATCTCATTTCTTAGGACAGAAACAAAAAATGGAAAAAGTGACTTATTCTAAATAAAACACTGACTTGTGCAATTTGTGAGCGTTTAAATTGAAGTTCCAAATTAAGGATTTCATTTAGCATTTATTTTGGAGTACTAAGAAAGGGTAAGGAACTAGAATATAAGCCGGAAGTAGATCGCTACTTTCAAGAACCATTTTTGTTGAACTATTTTATTTATTTAAAGTGGTTAATAATATTATGGAATGATGCATTTGTCTACCAATGTGTATTTTTTGTCTTTCTGAAAGTAAAACAGTCCCAAAGCAAAATAAGTCAGCAATGTGAAGAAAGGCATGATAGTGAGGGTGACAAAGAGTTAAGGCACAGGTTTTTGGCCTAGAGTCATTAACTATGGTCATCCAGATGTAGCAAAAAAGAGTGGTTTCCTAATAGTATGTTATAAATTGAAAGAACAGAAAAAAGTATTTTAAAACAGCTAAATAATTTATCAAAAAGATTAAAATATTTTGTTTAATTTGTTTAACTTAAAACAATTTAATCTTTATAGTTTTTAGAAAATCAAAGTATATGCTATTCCTAAGCTCTATCTATCTATCATAATCAGGGGCTGACTTTAAATGATCCAAGTTACGTGATCAGTTTGGATCACACAGTTGTACTTTATTTATAATTTTTAAAAATATTTTAACCTCTTTTATTGGTTATTTATTTATTTATTTTCATCCATCTTTATTCCTTGGCCTGTGTGGGACTCCAATTGCAGTGGCCTCTCTTGTTGCAGAGCACTGGCGATGGGTACATGTGCTCCAGAGTGCTGGCTCATAATTGGACACACCAATTCAGCCACTCCATGGCACGTGGGATCTTCCTAGGCCAGGAATTGAACCCGTGCCCCTTGCACTGCAAGGCAGACTCTCTACCCTCTGGACCACCAGGGAAGCCCCTATCATGTACTTTTTAAATTTTCGTCTTCTCAATAAGAACTCCGTGCAGCAAAGATCTCATTTATCTTATTTAATACTATATTCTGCTTACCCAGATAGATGTCCCTGGTGCATATATCTTGTAGAATAAAGGAATGAAAGAAACCATTGTAAGGGGATTTCTTAGTTTAACATTTATTCACTGTGAGTACAGGGTGGTTCAGGTAAGTGGAGTTAAATCTTAAGAAGAATAAGGGAGAGAAGTGGTTAGGCCTGGCAATAAGAGAACATGAAGTACTTAAAGGAAGAGTGAAAAGTCCATTGACAAATTTCACTTTGTAAATAGTCCCCTGTGTGGGTGAATGAAAAAAAGTGAGAACAAGAGTTAAGAACTACAGAATAAATATAAGAAAACAAATAGGTGTGTCAGAGTACAGGTGCTTGAGGGGAAAAGGAAAAGAAGTATAACGGAGCTAATTAGATGAGGACAGGGACTGCAGGTGTAGGTGGGGAAGTGAGAAAAAATGATGTTAATGACTTGTTCCTTTGGTTTCAGGTTTTTAGTTGTTCAGGCACTCGTGGTTCCTTTACTGATTCTTTGTCTTTCTTCAGCAACCTTAAGCTATCAGATATCCAGTCCTTTCGTATGTCTTACTCTGAGATCTGATAAATTCAATTATTATAAGAGGTTAGGGATGTCAGGCTATTCCTTCTTTCAAGATCTTTTATTTTTAGAAGAGACTGAAAGGAGAAGGCAGAGTTCAACACAAAGATATTAATAATAAGATTTAGACATCTGATTAAAAAGCTGGACTTTTTTTTTTTCTAAAAGGTAATTAAAAAAAAAAAGTTACACTGTATTAGGCGGCTGTGTTTTTCTTCATTGATAGGAACAGAAGAGATGGAAAGCTGGATGGTTTCTAGTTTCTCTCTATTTGCTTCATGCCAAACAGATTTTCTCTCTGTTAAATGATGTTTAAAAGGTTTCTAAGAGAGTATTTAGATACTCTTGCTAGAACAGTCTTTAAATTTTCTTTACTTTTCCCCAAATTCCCTATGATTTTGGGCATAAGAAGAGTTGAGAGTCCTGAACTATGTCTCATAATGAACACCTTTCAATTTGGGAGAATTCACCTAGATTTATCACTGTACTGTAAATGTTGGTATTTAGTAGGAAATGCAAGTTAAATATGATGTTCTACCATTTCTTACCTGCATAATTACAGCACTTCACTAGGCTTTATTCATCCAATGAGTTATTTATTGAATACCCATTGTGTGCCAAGTCCTGTGCCAAGAGTCTCATTTTCCCTACAAATACTTGTTAAATAGTCCCTTAAGAAGAATAAGGGAGAGAAGTGGTTAGGCCTGGCAATAAGAGAACATGAAGTACTTAAAGGAAGAGTGAAAAGTCCATTGACAAATTTCACTTTGTAAATAGTCCCCTGTGTGGGTGAATGAAAAAGTGAGAACAAGAGTTAAGAACTACAGAATAAATATAAGAAAACAAATAGGTGTGTCAGAGTACAGGTGCTTGAGGGGAAAAGGAAAAGAAGTATAACGGAGCTAATTAGATGAGGACAGGGACTGCAGGTGTAGGTGGGGAAGTGAGAAAAAATGATGTTAATGACTTGTTCCTTTGGTTTCAGGTTTTTAGTTGTTCAGGCACTCGTGGTTCCTTTACTGATTCTTTGTCTTTCTTCAGCAACCTTAAGCTATCAGATATCCAGTCCTTTCGTATGTCTTACTCTGAGATCTGATAAATTCAATTATTATAAGAGGTTAGGGATGTCAGGCTATTCCTTCTTTCAAGATCTTTTATTTTTAGAAGAGACTGAAAGGAGAAGGCAGAGTTCAACACAAAGATATTAATAATAAGATTTAGACATCTGATTAAAAAGCTGGACTTTTTTTTTTTCTAAAAGGTAATTAAAAAAAAAAAGTTACACTGTATTAGGCGGCTGTGTTTTTCTTCATTGATAGGAACAGAAGAGATGGAAAGCTGGATGGTTTCTAGTTTCTCTCTATTTGCTTCATGCCAAACAGATTTTCTCTCTGTTAAATGATGTTTAAAAGGTTTCTAAGAGAGTATTTAGATACTCTTGCTAGAACAGTCTTTAAATTTTCTTTACTTTTCCCCAAATTCCCTATGATTTTGGGCATAAGAAGAGTTGAGAGTCCTGAACTATGTCTCATAATGAACACCTTTCAATTTGGGAGAATTCACCTAGATTTATCACTGTACTGTAAATGTTGGTATTTAGTAGGAAATGCAAGTTAAATATGATGTTCTACCATTTCTTACCTGCATAATTACAGCACTTCACTAGGCTTTATTCATCCAATGAGTTATTTATTGAATACCCATTGTGTGCCAAGTCCTGTGCCAAGAGTCTCATTTTCCTCACTTAACGCAAATACTTTGCAGAATTGTTGGGGTAGTGTACGTAAGCTATCTATCTAAGTGCCTAATACTAAGATGTTTGATACGTGGTTACTTATTTTTTTTGAAAAGGTTACTATTTTCTGACTATTTTTGGGGGGGCACTTCTATTGGTCTTTCATTTATCTATTTTCATCCATCTTTGTTCTTTGGCCCACATGGTCCTCCCATCACAGTGGCCTCCCATTGCATGTGCTCCAGAGCTCTGGCTCGGTAGTTGGACACATTGGTTCGTCTTCCCAGGCCAGGGATCGAACCGGTGCCCCTTGCACTGCAAGGCAGTGTCCTTACCCACTGGACCACCAGGGAAGCCCTGTGAAAGGGTTACTATTGTTTGCCTGGCTTTGTCCCCATGTTTTATTGATTGCAGTATTTTGCAAATAATAGGTTTCCTTGCATTAATGCTTCTAGGAAGGAAACTCATTGTAATTCTTGAAACAAATAAAGTAATAAAGTACAAGAGATCATTTTAGCTGAAATGAGTACAGCATTTGGTTTTAGGCTTCTTGGCAACCTAGAATAAATGAAAATTATATAATTGTTATCCAGTAGAAAGGAAATACACCTGCTCTTCAAATGCTGCAAATGTTTCTCTAGCATTCAATTACAAGAGGAATTTATTGCATTGATTTTTATGTAATGGATCCTGAGTACAACTGATAGGAACAGAAGAGATGGAAAGCTGGATGGTTTCTAGTTTCTCTCTATTTGCTTCATGCCAAACAGATTTTCTCTCTGTTAAATGATGTTTAAAAGGTTTCTAAGAGAGTATTTAGATACTCTTGCTAGAACAGTCTTTAAATTTTCTTTACTTTTCCCCAAATTCCCTATGATTTTGGGCATAAGAAGAGTTGAGAGTCCTGAACTATGTCTCATAATGAACACCTTTCAATTTGGGAGAATTCACCTAGATTTATCACTGTACTGTAAATGTTGGTATTTAGTAGGAAATGCAAGTTAAATATGATGTTCTACCATTTCTTACCTGCATAATTACAGCACTTCACTAGGCTTTATTCATCCAATGAGTTATTTATTGAATACCCATTGTGTGCCAAGTCCTGTGCCAAGAGTCTCATTTTCCTCACTTAACGCAAATACTTTGCAGAATTGTTGGGGTAGTGTACGTAAGCTATCTATCTAAGTGCCTAATACTAAGATGTTTGATACGTGGTTACTTATTTTTTTTGAAAAGGTTACTATTTTCTGACTATTTTTGGGGGGGCACTTCTATTGGTCTTTCATTTATCTATTTTCATCCATCTTTGTTCTTTGGCCCACATGGTCCTCCCATCACAGTGGCCTCCCATTGCATGTGCTCCAGAGCTCTGGCTCGGTAGTTGGACACATTGGTTCGTCTTCCCAGGCCAGGGATCGAACCGGTGCCCCTTGCACTGCAAGGCAGTGTCCTTACCCACTGGACCACCAGGGAAGCCCTGTGAAAGGGTTACTATTGTTTGCCTGGCTTTGTCCCCATGTTTTATTGATTGCAGTATTTTGCAAATAATAGGTTTCCTTGCATTAATGCTTCTAGGAAGGAAACTCATTGTAATTCTTGAAACAAATAAAGTAATAAAGTACAAGAGATCATTTTAGCTGAAATGAGTACAGCATTTGGTTTTAGGCTTCTTGGCAACCTAGAATAAATGAAAATTATATAATTGTTATCCAGTAGAAAGGAAATACACCTGCTCTTCAAATGCTGCAAATGTTTCTCTAGCATTCAATTACAAGAGGAATTTATTGCATTGATTTTTATGTAATGGATCCTGAGTACAACTGATGGCTCCTTCGATAGAAATAAGACTTGGTTTGACATGGAAACTGTTTAAAGGTGAGAGGTTAAAGTGGAAGTTCTAAAATTGGCAAGGAAGTTAAGGCACTTCAGTGAGCGCTATTCATTCAACAAGTGTTTATTGAGTACCTGCTGGCACTCAATGTACTCGATGAGAGAAAAATAAAAAAAATTATAGTTGTATGACAGCTATTTGCAAGGTGCATCACAGAGTGATACATTTGGGAGAAATAAGAGTTCCTCTATGTTGTAATTCATAAGATGCTCCATTGGTAAAATTTTAAAACATAAGCTATCAGCTATTAGCATGTTGTAAAAAAGATGAAATAAACAAGTAAGCACAAATACTTTTTTTAAAGTAAGCTTCTTTTTGATGGGGAGAGAAGTAAAAGCCAAAGATGTATCAGGTTTTATAGCAGTCAAGCTTTCCATTAGCATTCTTCTCTACTTTATGGCTTATATTTCTAGTTTATATTATTATGAAATACTTTGAGAAATTCAAAAGTGAAAAAGACCTTTGTAATTTAAATAAGTCTTTGTAATTAAAAATTCCTCTAGGCTGGAACCTGGCACAGAGGTCCCTTTCTATCTTGAATAGGCTTTTTCATAAAAATATTCACCAGCCATTTTTTTTTTTTTTAATATTTATTTATTTATTTTATTTTTGGGCGGGGTCGGGTTGGGGAGGGAGGGGAGTGGGCGGGCCACTTCTATTGGTCTTTCGTTTCTCTATTTTCATCCATCTTTGTTCTTTGGCTCCTGTGGGCCTCCCATCGCGGTGGCGTCTGTCGTCGCAGAGCGCCGGCTCTGGGCGCATGCACTCCAGAGCTCCGGCTCGGCAATTGGACACATCAGTCCAGCCGCTCCGCGGCAGGTGGGATCCTCCCAGGCCAGGGATCGAACCCGCGCCGCCTGCACTGCAAGGCGGTGTCCCTATCCACTGGACCACCAGGGGAAGCCCACACCAGCCATTTTTTAATCCAACAAAATGTAAAAGAATTACATTCTGGTCATTATAAAATAATTAAATGTTTCATTACCAGGTGTTCAGAGACTCTTACAATGACCTGTTTACAAGTATAATCTAATCATTTAACATTAGCATATGAATTATTTTCTGATACCCTCATAGTCATTAATCATATTTGTGAGCTATATATTTTCCATGTATTATATTACATTGACCAGTATGATTTGATCATGTAGTAACACACATTCTATGGACACACTCTGTAACTTGTTAAAATATAAGCAAATAGGTATACTTTTAATGTTGCAGGAAAGTGAATTCAAATTTCATGCCATTTATGACCTTATAATCATTGTTTTATTTATTATTTATTTGTTAAATGTTTGAAGGAATCCTACTCCTTAAGCATATGTATGGAGAAGAATTCTATGTATATGTTTATTGCATGGGTAGTTTCTTTGACATGGACTGTTTCAGCTGAGATGTAAAATACAATATTCAGGATTTCTCTTTCTTGTTCATAAAATATTACAGTACAGCACAGGCTTTCTGAAGGTATATAGGACACAAACACCTTCAGAAGACTGAGGACTCAGGAAAACAGGGAGGCTGGCTAGTGGGCTTGGAATGGGGAATCTTCCAAATTTTCCATGCCTAGAGGAAATGAAGGCTACTAGTATAAAAAAGTGATTGAACTTCACAACTAGCCAGTGTCCTTTGGCTGGAAAAAGGTCTGTAAGAGGAGAATTCTGATGTTGGTAGAAGTGCTTTCCAGTGGTCTGAATCAGAAAATCATATAGAGTAACTTTAACAGTTTACATAGTCACTGTGTTTTCCTCCGAGTAGCATACTCATTAATTGTTGGTACAGAGAAATAGGCTCTATTTCACAGAAGGCTTTAAAAGCACTTTAGAGAAATTCTCACTTCTAATAAACACCACCATAATGTTTTTTTCTAAAAAGGGAGCTTTTTTTAGAATGTAGATTCTTAGGTAACAAGGATATGGGGAGTTTGCTTTGAATATGCACAGTGGCTAGCAAAACTACATGAACATTAGTATATGTAATCGATATTTTATAACAAAAATACAATTAGATAATCCATCAATTCTATCTTTTATTTGCTTGTAAGTTATTTGTGAATTTTGTCAAATTGTTAATGAAATATTTCCTTTATTTCATAAATACTTTAGAATAATTAAAGAAGATTTTAAAAATATTTAAATTTAGACTAACTCCAGGACCAGATAATGAAGTATGTTTTAGAGTCAGTAGTAGGGAAAAAAAATGTATATCACATTTGCAAAGTTTATTCTCTGTTTAGAATTTATAATATACGAGATGATAATACTGTGTAATATGATTTGAACTGCAATGAAATTTTAAAGGAAGACCTAGGTTTTTGTCTTTGCTCTACATTAGGAAAGTCACTCTCTAGGTCTTAGTTTTAGTTGATCAGTGTTTGAGGAATGCTGTGTTTTTAAAGTAAACTTCATAATGAGTAATTAATTAAAATTAATAATAGTATACAAAGTTACGCACAAACAAGTTTATAAACAAGTAAAAATTTATTTCAAGGAAACCAGAACATTGATGTATGTGCTGTTCAATTTGGTTGTCACCTAACCACATTTAGCTGTTTAAATTTCTATTTAAATTAACAAATATTAAATAATTTTCAGAATTTAGCTTTTTAGGTTCACTTAATCCATGTTTCAAATTCTCAATAGTCACAAGTGGCTAATGGCTAGGGAGACATAGAACATTTCCAATGTGGCAGAAGTTCTATTGTATAGCACTAAACTAGGTGGTGAAATGGTCTTGATTTTTGTAGTGGTCAAGAAGCATTATAGTTTAGGTTTCCTAAACTATACTGATATACTATTGATATATGGTATATGATATACTATTGTATATCACTATATCACAGGCATGTAAGGTGACATCTGCTTTGGTCAAATGTATTAGTTTTGGACTTGGGGCTAGTACTGCCAGCCCAAAGAACTCTCAGTATTTATTAGTTTGGGGGAAATCCTTTTTATTCTCAGATGCTAAGGAAAGACCACAGATTGGTTGGATCTGAGAAAATCAGATCAAATTAGTCTTCTTTTTGGAAGTATAGGTATATTATATATTTATTGATTGATTTTATTTTATTTTAAGTTTATGTTTACTCCTGCCTTGTTCTAACAATTATTTAGGACAACTTCTCCTTAGAACATTTTTCTGTTATTTTCTCCAAAGTGACTCATTTAGGTCTATTCAACATACGTTTATTAAGCACTATTGCTCAGCTAGATATAAAAACTGTGGGAAATGTTCAAATCTTTGAGAAACAATTCCTGCCATTAAGAAGTCTGTAATATAAACAGGGAAAAAAGGTACTTTTACATGAAAAGCTTAAAAATGGAAGATAATTTTAGTTAGGTCCCATTTGCTCAGTTTTGCTTTTATTTCCTTTACTTTCAGAGACAGATCTAAGAAAATATTGCTCTGATTTATGTCAAAGAGTGGCCTACCTATGTTTTCTTCTAGGAGTTTCATAGTATCCAGTCTTACATTTAGGTCTTTAATCCATTTTGAGTTTATTTTTGTATGTGGTATTTGAGAAGGATCTAATTTTATTCTTTTACATGTACCTTCCCAGTTTTCCCAGCACCATTTATTGAAGATAATGTCCTTTTTTTCTATTTTGTTTTCTTGCTTCCTTGTCATAGATTAGTTAACTGTAGATGCATGGATTTATTTCTGGGTTCTCCATTCTGTTCCATTGATCTGTGTCTGTTTTTGTGTCAGTACCGTACTGTTTTGATTACTGTAGTTTTGTGGTATAATCTGAAGTCAGGGAGCATGACTCTTTCAGTTCTCTTCTTCTTTCTCAAGATTGGCTTTTTTGGGGTCTTTTGTGTTTTCTTACAAATGACTATTTGTTCCAGTCCTGAGAAAAATGCCATTGGTATTTTGATAGGGATTGAATTGAATCTGTAGAGGGCCTTGGGAACAATATTAGTTCCATTTTAACAATATTAATTCTTCCAGTGCAAATATATCTTTCAATTTGCTTCTGTTGTCTTCAGTTTCTTTCATCAGTGTCTTATAGTTTTTACTTCCTTGATTAGGTTTGTTCCTAAATATCCAATTTTTTGATGTGATGATAAATGAGATTGCTTTCTTAATTTCTCTTTCTCATAGTTTATTATTAGTGTATATAAATACAGCAGATTTATGTTTGAAAGGTTATGTGCATGCCAGTGTTCATAGCAGCATTACTTAAAATTTCCAAGATGTGGAAGTAACCTAAGAGCACAGCAATATATGAATGAATAAAGACAATGTGATATATTATATACACACACACATGCAATTTACTACTACTTAACCATAAAAAAGAATGAGATTTTGCCATTTATAGCATCATGGATTGACCTGAAGGGTATTTTGTCAAGTGAAATAATCAGACAGAGAAAGACAAATATTTTATGATATCACTTATATGTGAAATATGAAAAATACAACTAACCAGTGAATATAACAGAAAACAATCAGGCTCACCAATATAGAGAATGAACTAGTAGTTGCCAGTTGGGAGAGAGAACTGGGGAGAGGCAATATAGGATAGGGGATTAAGAAGTAGAAATAACTATGTATTAAATAAGCTACAAGGATATATTGTACAACACAAGGAATATAGCCAATATTTTAAAATAACTATATATGGAGCAAATTTTAAAAATTGTGAATCACTATATTATACATTTGTAATTTATATAATATTGTACATCAACAGCACTTCAATGAAAAATATTTCTAAAAATTATGTTCTTACAAATCAGAAAATATATGATAATATGGGTTAAATGTGTTCTAAATGATATTATACCATATGTATTGTAGAAGTGCACTAGAAAGATCTGTGAGCTTGAGTGGTTGAAGAAGTTAAGGAGGAAAGGGACTTGAACTGAGATTGAGTATGTTAGAAAGAACTTTCTAGCAAGGATCCAAAGGTCATTATGAGCCAAAGATCACATGGATGAATCAATAGAATATGTTTGGATGCTGTATAAATGAGGGTAGTCTAAGCTGTGTAACAAATAGCACACACCACTGACACATTCCTCTGAGGTCTAGATCAGGAGTTCTGACCCTTTATCTCATTTTCTCTGAATCGTCTTTGGTTCCTTCTTCTTCCCGTCTGTCCTTAGCTAATTAATCTTGTATTCTATAAACTCTTCCTTGATTAGGTTTGTTCCTAAATATCCAATTTTTTGATGTGATGATAAATGAGATTGCTTTCTTAATTTCTCTTTCTCATAGTTTATTATTAGTGTATATAAATACAGCAGATTTATGTTTGAAAGGTTATGTGCATGCCAGTGTTCATAGCAGCATTACTTAAAATTTCCAAGATGTGGAAGTAACCTAAGAGCACAGCAATATATGAATGAATAAAGACAATGTGATATATTATATACACACACACATGCAATTTACTACTACTTAACCATAAAAAAGAATGAGATTTTGCCATTTATAGCATCATGGATTGACCTGAAGGGTATTTTGTCAAGTGAAATAATCAGACAGAGAAAGACAAATATTTTATGATATCACTTATATGTGAAATATGAAAAATACAACTAACCAGTGAATATAACAGAAAACAATCAGGCTCACCAATATAGAGAATGAACTAGTAGTTGCCAGTTGGGAGAGAGAACTGGGGAGAGGCAATATAGGATAGGGGATTAAGAAGTAGAAATAACTATGTATTAAATAAGCTACAAGGATATATTGTACAACACAAGGAATATAGCCAATATTTTAAAATAACTATATATGGAGCAAATTTTAAAAATTGTGAATCACTATATTATACATTTGTAATTTATATAATATTGTACATCAACAGCACTTCAATGAAAAATATTTCTAAAAATTATGTTCTTACAAATCAGAAAATATATGATAATATGGGTTAAATGTGTTCTAAATGATATTATACCATATGTATTGTAGAAGTGCACTAGAAAGATCTGTGAGCTTGAGTGGTTGAAGAAGTTAAGGAGGAAAGGGACTTGAACTGAGATTGAGTATGTTAGAAAGAACTTTCTAGCAAGGATCCAAAGGTCATTATGAGCCAAAGATCACATGGATGAATCAATAGAATATGTTTGGATGCTGTATAAATGAGGGTAGTCTAAGCTGTGTAACAAATAGCACACACCACTGACACATTCCTCTGAGGTCTAGATCAGGAGTTCTGACCCTTTATCTCATTTTCTCTGAATCGTCTTTGGTTCCTTCTTCTTCCCGTCTGTCCTTAGCTAATTAATCTTGTATTCTATAAACTCTTCCTTTCCAGGGGTATGAATGACTGCCTTTATTTCCAAAAATGGCATTATCTCAACCACTATAGAACTTTATTTTTCATGTAACCATATTAAGTTCCAGTCTGGTTGGTCCTTGTTGGTTAATTGCCTTCTTTCATGTATTGATTCAGGAATCTAGGCTTTTTGTGTGGCTTAACTGTTCCTTAGATCAGGTAGAATGGGAGAGTGTGGAGCAGTACATCTGATAATTAGAGTTTTGTCCCACAAATGGGATTTATCACTTCTACTTACATTCCAATGGCCAGAATTAGCTGCACAGTCAGTTATGTACTCCAAACAGCAAATGAGGGTGGGAAATGTAGTCTAACTGTGCTCAGGAAGGATATTTTGTGATCATGTAGCAGCCTTTGTCATAGACAGTAAGCTAATAAGTCTAGCTTGACCAATTTTGGAAGGTTAGGATAGGAGAGCAATGAGAAATAAGCATGGATATTTAGCATGGAATCACGTTGTGGGAGATTTTGACTGAGTCTAAGCACTGGGAACATTATCCTATAATCATTTGGGTACTTTTGAAAGCTTTTGTACAAAGGAAAGATATGGTAACAATGGGATTTTACAGACATTAATCCAGTATATAGAGTGACTTGGAAGAGGAAAAGGTTATGAGAAAGGAAACGGTAATCCAACGACTTGGACTGTGGGAGTAGGAGTGGAAATGGAGGCAGCAATTTATAGTCTACTAGGAAGAAATATAAAATATGATTAATGTTATGATTAAGGTTTTATATAGAAGAAACTATAAAATATGATTATAGTTACATTGAACTATAAACTATGATTAATGATTCCATAGTTTTGTATCCTATGGAAGAGGGAGAATTTTTTTTCTTTTCTTAGACCATGAATTTTATTTATTTATTTTTTAACACCAAAAACATTTTATACTGGGATATAGCCGATAAACAATGTTATGCTAATTTCAGATGAACAGTGAAGGGACTCAGCCATACGTACACATGTATCCATTCTCCCCCAAACCCTGTTTCCATCCACGCTTGCACAGAACATTGAGCAGAGCTCCATGTGCTGTACAATAGATTTTTTTTTTTTTAAACACTCTTCTTTTTTCTTTAAGATTTATTTATTTGTTTATTTTTTGGGGGCGGGGGTCGGGTTGGGGAGGGAGGAGCAGGCGGGCCACTTCTATTGGTCTTTCATTTCTCTGTTTTCATCCGTCTATGTTCTTTGGCTCCTGTGGGCCTCCCATCGCGTGGCATCTGTTGTCGGAGTCTGGGGTGCGGAGCTCGGAGGGAGCAGGGGGCCAGGCTTCTAGGTAGAATGGGAGAGTGTGGAGCAGTACATCTGAATTGGGCCTGGGATTTATCACTTCTACTTACATTCCAATGGCCAGAATCAGTTATGTACTCCAAACAGCAAATGAGGGTGGGAAATGTAGTCTAACTGTGCTCAGGAAGGATATTTTGTGATCATGTAGCAGCCTTTGTCATAGACAGTAAGCTAATAAGTCTAGCTTGACCAATTTTGGAAGGTTAGGATAGGAGAGCAATGAGAAATAAGCATGGATATTTAGCATGGAATCACGTTGTGGGAGATTTTGACTGAGTCTAAGCACTGGGAACATTATCCTATAATCATTTGGGTACTTTTGAAAGCTTTTGTACAAAGGAAAGATATGGTAACAATGGGATTTTACAGACATTAATCCAGTATATAGAGTGACTTGGAAGAGGAAAAGGTTATGAGAAAGGAAACGGTAATCCAACGACTTGGACTGTGGGAGTAGGAGTGGAAATGGAGGCAGCAATTTATAGTCTACTAGGAAGAAATATAAAATATGATTAATGTTATGATTAATTTTTTCTATAGAAGAAACTATAAAATATGATTATAGTTACATTGAACTATAAACTATGATTAATGATTCCATAGTTTTGTATCCTATGGAAGAGGGAGAATTTTTTTTCTTTTCTTAGACCATGAATTTTATTTATTTATTTTTTAACACCAAAAACATTTTATACTGGGATATAGCCGATAAACAATGTTATGCTAATTTCAGATGAACAGTGAAGGGACTCAGCCATACGTACACATGTATCCATTCTCCCCCAAACCCTGTTTCCATCCACGCTTGCACAGAACATTGAGCAGAGCTCCATGTGCTGTACAATAGATTTTTTTTTTTTTAAACACTCTTCTTTTTTCTTTAAGATTTATTTATTTGTTTATTTTTTGGGGGCGGGGGTCGGGTTGGGGAGGGAGGGGAGCAGGCGGGCCACTTCTATTGGTCTTTCATTTCTCTGTTTTCATCCGTCTATGTTCTTTGGCTCCTGTGGGCCTCCCATCGCGGTGGCATCTGTTGTCGCAGAGCGCCAGCTCTGGGCGCATGCGCTCCAGAGCTCTGGCTCGGCAATTGGACACATCAGTCCAGCTTCTCCGCGGCAGGTGGGATCTTCCCAGGCCAGGGATGGAACCGGCGCCCCTTGCACTGCAAGGCGGTGTCCTTATCCACTGGACCACCAGGGGAAGCCCTGTACGATAGATTTTTGTTGGTTATCCGTTTTAAATATAGCAGTGTGGACCTGACCTTTCCAAAGTCCTCAGATATCTCTTCCCCCACCCTAGCAACCATGAGTTCATTTTCTAAGTCTGTGAGTCTCTGTTTTGTAAGTACATTTGTATCACTTCACTCAGTACAATACTGTCTAGGTCCATCCATGGTGCTGCAAATGACCTTATTTCATTCTTGAAGAAGGAGAAATTTAAATGGTGGGGGGAAGGGAGAGAATTTTTTTCTCTTTTAAACAATCAGTGAAGGCTTCCCAGGTGGTTCAGTGACTAAACATTCAGTGAAATATATGGGTCTATGGTATTTGTTACACTCTTACGATTTCTAATTATCTTAAAGAATTCATTTTCAGTCTTTTAGACTGCTTAAGGATCAAGGGCATGTGTTAAAGGGGAGATACCTGGGCCTTCTTTGCAGAGGTTCTGAGTTAGAGGTGTGTCTTTTAAAAATGTATTTTTAATTGGAGGGTAATTGCTTTACAATCTTGTGTTGGTTTCTGCCATACACCAGTATGGATCCGCCCCAGGCATAGAGAAGTATGAATGCTGCACTCCCTCCTCCCATCCCATCCCATCCCTCTAGACAGTCACAGAGCACCAGGCCTGAGTTCCCTGCATCGCACAGCAAAGTTCTGCTGCTGTCAGTTTTACATGTGGTCATGTATTAATATATGTTTCAATGTTACTCTGTTTGTCTCACCTTCTCCTTCCAGCATCGTGTCCACAGGTCTGTTCTCTATGTCTCCATCTCCATTGCTGCCCTGAAAATATGTTCATCAGTACCATCTTTCTAGATTTCATATAGATGAATTAATAGAGGTGTGTCTTACAAACATACTCAACATTTATAAGCATACTAAATGATTATGATGCAGATGTGGTCTGCAGCTACACTTTGCAAAATATTGCCTTAAATATATATACTGACTCATGGTAAGTTGATGCTTTACTTTTTCTCTGGTAAGTGGTTAGAGATTTTTCTATAGGCTGATAAAAGACACTTGAGTCTTTAGGTTCTGAGTAGAATGATCAGAACCATTCTTTTTTAAAAAAACTTTTAATTTTATATTAGGGTATAACCAGTTAACAGTTTTGTATTGGGGTATAGACAGTTTCAGGTGAACAATGAAGGGACTCAGCCATGCATATACATATATCCATCTCCCTGAAACCCCTCTCCTATCCAAGCTGTGACATAGCTTTAACCAGAGTTCCATGTGCTATACAGTAGGTCCTTGTTGGTTATCCACTTTAAATACAGTGATTTATATCAGAGAGTACTCTACCTATGTTTTCCTCTAGGAGTTTTATATGGTCCAATCTCACAGTTAGGTCTATAATCCATTTTGAGCTTATTTTTGTGCATGAAATTAAAGAATGACCTAATTTCTTTTCTTTTCTTTTCTTTTTTTTTTTTTTGCATGTAGCTGTCCAGTTTTACCAGCACCATTTATTGAAGAGACTGTCTTTCCAACATTGTGTAGACTTTACTCTTTTGTCATAGATTAATTGTCCATAGGTACATGGGTTTATTTTGTGGTTTTCTATCCTCTTCCAATGATCTATATTTCTATTTTTGTTCCAATACCATACTGTTTTCATGACTGTAGTTTTGTAGTATATTCTAAAGTCAGGGAACTTGATTCTTCCAGTCTATTTTCTTTCTCAAGGTTGCTTTGGGGCTTCTCTGGTGGTCCAATGGGTAAAGAGTCTGCCTTGTAGTACAAGGGGCACCCGTCTGATCCCTGACCTGGGAAGATCCCACGAACCACGGAACGTCTGGACTGGTGTGTCTTTCCATCTGTTTATGTCTTCTTCAATTTCTTTCATTAGCATCTTATAGTTTTTAGAGTACGTGTCTTTTGTCTCTTCAGGTAGGTTTATTCCTAGGTATTTTATTCTTTTTGATGCAATGGTAAATGGAATTGTTTCTTGAATTTCTCTTTCTGATCTTTCATTGTTAGTGTACAGAAATGCAACAGATTTCTGTGTATTAGTTTTTTAATCTGCGGCTTTACCAAATTCACTGATGAGGTCTAGTTTTCTAGTAGCATCATTAGAATATTTTATGTATAGTATCAGGGCTTCTCAGGTGGCACTAGTGGTAAGGAACTCACCTCCAAATGCAGGAGACATAAGATACACAGGTTCTATTCCTGGGTGAGGAAGATCCCCTGGAGGAGGGCATGGCAACCCACATCAGTATTTTTGCCTGAAGAATCTCATGGACAGGGAAGCCTGGCAGGCTACAGTTCATAGGATCACAGAGTTGGACCCAGCTGAAGTGACTTAGTATACTTCCCGCTGTACATACTTTCTGGAGTTTTTATCATAAATGGGTGCTGAATTTTATCAAAAGCTTTTCTGAATCTATTGAGATGACCATATGGGTTTTTTTTTTACTCTTTTTCTTTGGCCACTTCTATTGGCCTTTCATCTATTTGTTTTCATCCATCTTTGTTCTTTGACCTGTGTGGATCTCCCATTGCAGTGGCCTCTCTCATTGCAGAGCACTGGCTCTGGGCATACTTGCTCCAAAGCTTCAGCTTGGTAGTTGGATGCATCCGTCCAGCCGCTCCATGGCATGTGGGATCTTCCCAGGCCAGGGATCGAACCAGTGCCCCTTGCACTGCAAGGTGGTGTCCTTACCCACTGGACCACCAGGGAAGCCCAACCATATGGTTTTTATTATTCAGTTTAATATGGCATATCACATTGATAGATTTGAGTATATTGAAGGATTCTTGTGTCCTTGGGATTAATCCCACTTGATCATGGTGTATGACCATTTTAATGTACTGGTGGTTTGGTTTCCTAGTATTTTGTTGAGGAATTTTGCATCTATGTTCATCAGTGATATTGACCTGTAATTTTCTCTTTTGGTATTATGTTTTTCTGGGTTGGCAGAAACATTCTTGAAAGTTTGTTTTCCCTGTTGTCCTCATACTCTTAAGATAGTCTACTTTTATTTCCTTCAGCTCCCTTAATTGTTGTGGTTAAGAATCAGAAGTATTTAACATCTTCTGCTAAATTAGTCCAAGTGCTTCTCCAGCCAAAGAAATAGAAATAACAATTTGCTCACTCTGCTTTCAAAATTTTACTTTTTGTGAACAACATTGATATTAGTGTGCTATCTGAATTTGTGGGATTGTTGTGATGCACACAGTTCTTTGAATATCTCCGTTAGAAAGAGGTGTGCTGATTCTTTCTCTTCTCAGAATGTGTGATTTTGTCTTCTTACTTCTCCAAATGCAGTTTATATGTATAGAAATGTCTATAAAGATACATATCCAGCTTTTAACAGCAATACTCTAAGAGACTTGAAAGTGAGGGAAAGAAATTAGGGCTTTTATTTATTTTTTTTGTACTCTTCTGTACTGTTTTTTTTTTAAACCTGACTATATGTCAATTTTAAGAGCTTATTTCCTTTTCATCTACATTAAGTAAATGTAATAGTAATAGTAGCTACCACATATTAAGTGCCTCGCCTCTACCAGTCACTTCACGTTATTTCACTTACTACTCATAAGAATTCTGCAAGATTAGTATTAATGTTCCCATTTTATATAGCAAACAGAGATTCAGAGTGTTTATGACCTGTGTGGATCTCCCATTGCAGTGGCCTCTCTCATTGCAGAGCACTGGCTCTGGGCATACTTGCTCCAAAGCTTCAGCTTGGTAGTTGGATGCATCCGTCCAGCCGCTCCATGGCACGTGGGATCTTCCCAGGCCAGGGATCGAACCGGCGCCCCTTACCCACTGGACCACCAGGGAAGCCCAACCATATGGTTTTTATTATTCAGTTTAATATGGCATATCACATTGATAGATTTGAGTATATTGAAGGATTCTTGTGTCCTTGGGATTAATCCCACTTGATCATGGTGTATGACCATTTTAATGTACTGGTGGTTTGGTTTCCTAGTATTTTGTTGAGGAATTTTGCATCTATGTTCATCAGTGATATTGACCTGTAATTTTCTCTTTTGGTATTATGTTTTTCTGGGTTGGCAGAAACATTCTTGAAAGTTTGTTTTCGCTGTTGTCCTCATACTCTTAAGATAGTCTACTTTTATTTCCTTCAGCTCCCTTAATTGTTGTGGTTAAGAATCAGAAGTATTTAACATCTTCTGCTAAATTAGTCCAAGTGCTTCTCCAGCCAAAGAAATAGAAATAACAATTTGCTCACTCTGCTTTCAAAATTTTACTTTTTGTGAACAACATTGATATTAGTGTGCTATCTGAATTTGTGGGATTGTTGTGATGCACACAGTTCTTTGAATATCTCCGTTAGAAAGAGGTGTGCTGATTCTTTCTCTTCTCAGAATGTGTGATTTTGTCTTCTTACTTCTCCAAATGCAGTTTATATGTATAGAAATGTCTATAAAGATACATATCCAGCTTTTAACAGCAATACTCTAAGAGACTTGAAAGTGAGGGAAAGAAATTAGGGCTTTTATTTATTTTTTTTGTACTCTTCTGTACTGTTTTTTTTTTAAACCTGACTATATGTCAATTTTAAGAGCTTATTTCCTTTTCATCTACATTAAGTAAATGTAATAGTAATAGTAGCTACCACATATTAAGTGCCTCGCCTCTACCAGTCACTTCACGTTATTTCACTTACTACTCATAAGAATTCTGCAAGATTAGTATTAATGTTCCCATTTTATATAGCAAACAGAGATTCAGAGTGTTTATGAAACATGCCTAAAGGCATACTACTATTAAGTGGAAGAGCAAAGAACTTAATCTAAGTGTCTCTGACCCAAGTCCACTTTTTCTTACATCTACATCTGAAGGTCTTATTTACCCTAATTCCTTTGGATAGCAGGAAACCTCTTTGTGTGAGTGGTGATTGTTATAGTTCCCCATGAATCTTCTAGTAATTAACAAGATCAATTACTCAGAATAAAGTAATTAGTGGGAATGCAGAGTAGCAGGTAGAGGAGGGTTGTAGTACTTGCCACTGCATGCTAAATCACTTCAGTCCTGTCTGACTCTTTGTGACCCTATGGACTGTAGCCCACCAGGCTCCTCTATCCTTGGGGATTCTCTAGGCAAGAAAATTGAAGTGGGTTGGCAATCCCTCTCCAGGTCTGCCACTATGAAGAGGCAAAAGAAAACTCCATGGAGCATCCTATGATTGGAGTAAGTTAGTCTGGTTATTTGTTTGCTAGATGTTTATTGTCACTTTGTGCAGATTTTTTTTGTCAGGCCTCAGGGATTGAATATCTCATTCACTGTGGTTCCTCCATGAAACAATTCCACTCAGAGGAAAAAGCTTTAATGAAACAATTACTTTCAGAGATATCAGCAGAGTTAAAAAAAAGCTAGTAAGAAATGCTTAGGTGGGCTTCCTTGGTGGTCCAGTGGGTAAACAGTCTGTCTTGCAGTGCAAGGGGCACTTGTTTGATCCCTGGCCTGGGAAGATCCCATGTGCTGAGGAGTGGCTGGACTGGTGTGTCCAATAACAAGCCAGTGCTCTGGAGCACATACTCCCAGAGCCGGTGCTCAGCAGTGAGAGAGGCCACAGCAATGGGAGGCCCATACAGGCTGAAGAATACAGATGGATGAAAATAAATAAATAAAAAACCAATAAAAGAGGTCAAAAAATATATATCGACTTTACTTTAGATATATTGATTTCGGTAGAACTTGGGTACAGCCTGAAAATATGGATTCCAGATAAGCACCCCAGGGAATTCTAATGCAGGTGGTTTCAGGATTGAATTTTGAGAAATATTAGACTGTAAGCTCCTTGGTGGCAGCATGGTGTTCTGGTTAAACATGGGTTTGGGAGTCACAGATTTCTGGGTTTGAATCTTGGCATGTATGCTAATTAGCCGTTACTTAAACCCTCTAGATCTCTCTTTCTTGCTCTCTCTCTCTCTCTTTTTTTTTTTTTGCTAATGTAGGCCATAATATCTACTTTCTAAGACTATTGTATAGATTAAATGAGAAAACATTGTAAAACATTTACTATAGCACCTGCCATATAATCCTTAATAAGTGGTAGAACTGGTTTTTGATAGTCAACATCTAGACTGGTTTGTAGAACATAATTGATGTTCAGTTGAATGTTTGATAAGTAAATGAAATATAGTTATCATATTTATAGCTAGGAGGTCATTTGGAATCATCTAGCCCAATATTCTCATTTTACATATTAGGAAATTCAAACTCACAGAGGTTAGATAACTCATCTAAGATTATATATCCAATGATCTGGTTAGTGGCAGAACTGAGACCAGAACTAAAGGGTGAAAAGAAAGATCTGGTAATTACCATTTATCTAACCACCATTTGTAACTGTGTTATATTTAGATTTTAAATAGACTGACATGCTTTTATGTTTGTAATGAATAATGTCTTCCAAAATGGTCCTTTCTTAAATGTTGAAACAACAAACAGTAAATTAGTAAGTAAAACTAAATGACTATGTAGTTGTTGCTGGATTATATTTCCTTCTTTTCTTTTAAATTGAAGTATAGCTGATTTATAATGTGTTAGTTTCAGGTGTACATCACAGTGATTCAGTTATGTATATATACACACACACATATATATAACACACACACATACACATATATACACAAACATATATGTATATATATGTGTTATATATACATATATGTATATATGTATATATATGTTATATACACACATACATGTGTGTATATTTGTATATATATATGTATATATATGTATATATATATATGCACACACATTTTTCAGATTCTTTTCCCTTATAGGTTATTTCAAAATATTGAGTATACTTCCCTGTGCTATACATTAGGCCCTTGTTGGTTTTCTATCTTATATATAGTAGTGTGCATATGTTAATCCCAAACTTCTGATTTATCCCCACCTCCTTCCCCCTTTGAGAATCATAAGTTTGTTTCCTATGTCTGTGTGTCTATTCTGTTTTGTAAATAAGGTCACTCATATTTTTTTTTAAGATTCTACAAATGGATATCATATGATGTTTGCTTTCTCTGTCTTGCTTCCTTCATTTAGTATGATAATCTCTAGATCCATCCAGATTATGTATTTTTCTAAACCCCACCTCTGAGACCACAGTGTTTCCCAAATAGAATTCAGACATCACATATATTCTTAGAACAGTAGAACCACAAGCTACTTAAAGGATCTGTCTCTTGCCTTTGGGCAATAATGGTCTAATATTTCCTGTCTCTGAAGCTCCTACTTATCCAATAGGTAAATTAAAATGGAATTAAAATGCGCAGTGATTTATTTTGGGGTTGAAAAGATTTCAGATTTTCACGTACCCCACTCAGTTGTATATTTCTGTATTTTATTCTACTATATACAATATATATTTTAAACTTACATTCTAGATTTACTTAACTTCTCTATTTAGAAGGCTCATTAGATTACTAGGTCTTAAGAATTAAAGAAAATGTTGCTCACTTTTGTATTAGATGGAATTTAATCTTCATTTCTAGATTTGATAAGTATAAAATGTAAATAGATTCACAGACATAGAGAAGAGACTTGTGGTTGTCAAGGAGGAGGGGGTTGAAGGAGGGGTGGATTAGGAGTTTGGGATGAGTACATGAAACTATTATATATAGGATAGATTGATAGCAAGGTCCTACAGTATGAAACTATGTTCAATGTCCTGGGATATACCATTAATGGAAAAGAATATAAAGATGTAAATATATGTGTAACTTAATTACTTTGCTTTACAACAGAAATTAGCACAACATTGTAAATCAACTGTACTGAAATAGGTTTTAAATATAAAATAATGCAGAATTTACCCTTGTTCCACCTGTTTTAATACAGCAATGCATGGGATCATTGGACATGATATCTATTGCTGAAAGTTTTTTTTTTCTTGTCCCTGATTCTATCCTTATGGAATAAAATTCTGAACAGCATATATCTTTGGTGGATTACATATACACAACTGGGTTCTTTTGGGGGAGCTTTATTACTTTAAAGTGGTAGGTAAACTTTAGCAGGTGCACTATTTGATAGGTCTATCCATGCCATTCTCTATTACTGCTTGTCAAGTATATAAAGCAACATAAATAACAAGACCTTTGAAGTTTTAAATGTATAATGCTATCGTGTAAAAATTTAAAATTTTGTTATAAATAGTATTTCTTTACTTTACTGAGATTAGGAAGTATCTTACTTAAGAGAATTGTCACTCATTTTATTTTTCTTAAAATACAGAAACCATGGCCTTAAACATTAAATCCTAATTTCTTAGAACAGTAGAACCACAAGCTACTTAAAGGATCTGTCTCTTGCCTTTGGGCAATAATGGTCTAATATTTCCTGTCTCTGAAGCTCCTACTTATCCAATAGGTAAATTAAAATGGAATTAAAATGCGCAGTGATTTATTTTGGGGTTGAAAAGATTTCAGATTTTCACGTACCCCACTCAGTTGTATATTTCTGTATTTTATTCTACTATATACAATATATATTTTAAACTTACATTCTAGATTTACTTAACTTCTCTATTTAGAAGGCTCATTAGATTACTAGGTCTTAAGAATTAAAGAAAATGTTGCTCACTTTTGTATTAGATGGAATTTAATCTTCATTTCTAGATTTGATAAGTATAAAATGTAAATAGATTCACAGACATAGAGAAGAGACTTGTGGTTGTCAAGGAGGAGGGGGTTGAAGGAGGGGTGGATTAGGAGTTTGGGATGAGTACATGAAACTATTATATATAGGATAGATTGATAGCAAGGTCCTACAGTATGAAACTATGTTCAATGTCCTGGGATATACCATTAATGGAAAAGAATATAAAGATGTAAATATATGTGTAACTTAATTACTTTGCTTTACAACAGAAATTAGCACAACATTGTAAATCAACTGTACTGAAATAGGTTTTAAATATAAAATAATGCAGAATTTACCCTTGTTCCACCTGTTTTAATACAGCAATGCATGGGATCATTGGACATGATATCTATTGCTGAAAGTTTTTTTTTTCTTGTCCCTGATTCTATCCTTATGGAATAAAATTCTGAACAGCATATATCTTTGGTGGATTACATATACACAACTGGGTTCTTTTGGGGGAGCTTTATTACTTTAAAGTGGTAGGTAAACTTTAGCAGGTGCACTATTTGATAGGTCTATCCATGCCATTCTCTATTACTGCTTGTCAAGTATATAAAGCAACATAAATAACAAGACCTTTGAAGTTTTAAATGTATAATGCTATCGTGTAAAAATTTAAAATTTTGTTATAAATAGTATTTCTTTACTTTACTGAGATTAGGAAGTATCTTACTTAAGAGAATTGTCACTCATTTTATTTTTCTTAAAATACAGAAACCATGGCCTTAAACATTAAATCCTAATTTCTTAGGTTTGGTAAAAGTGGTAGAAAGAGACCTTTGGCAATGGATTAATAGTTTTCATGGGTAGGACTCATCTGCTGTGTTAAGTAGATGTCATATGCATACTTACTCATGTTGAAAACAATTTAGGTACTTGGTTTGGGAAGAAATAAAAAGTAATACTTAGCTAAGATAATTACTTTTAAAGTATAGAAAGTTGAATGAACTTAAGGACCAAAGAATATCCTAAAACAAGTATTGAAATGAATACCATGGCCATGAACTCAATAGTATTTGAATAGCAAGAAAATGTGAGGTATCTACGATTGAATTGTTAGTGTTTTTTGTCCTATGTAAATAGTACTTCTGCCCTTCTTTCGGAATATAAACAAGATTTTTCTTGATTCTTTATTGATGAGGAAATTTACAGATACACTCATAGTTGTTCATTTGCTTAAATATTGTGAACCAGACATTTACAATTGGGGTACAATTTTATGTATTTATTTTTTAAAACTTTTTATTTTTGGTTGTGCTGGGTCTTTGTTGCTGCATGGACTTTTCTCTAGCTGTGACAAGCCAGGACTGCTCTCAGATTGCAGTGCATGGGCTTCTCGTTCAGGTGGCTTCTCTTGTTGCAGAACACAGGCTGTAGGGTGTGCGGGCTTTAGCAGTTGTGGCATGTGGGCTTAGTAGTTGTGGCTCCTGGGCTCTAGAGCACAGGCTCAGTTGTGGCACACGGGCTTAGTTGCTCTGAGAAATGTGGGATCCTCCTGGATCAGGAATTAAAACTGTGTATCCTCAGCCACTTTGGAAGACAGTGTGGAGACTTCTCAAAAAACTAGGAATAGAGCCACCATATGACCCAGCAATCCCAGTACTAGACATATACCCTGAGGAAATCAAAATTGAAAGAGGCACATGTACCCCATTTTTCACTGAAGCACTGTTTACGATAACTAGAACATGGAAACAGCCTTGATGTCCATCGACAGGTGAATGGATGAACTTGTAACATGATATTACTTTTTATAAATCTTAAATTTTTGTTATAAATAGTATTTCTTTACTTTACTGAGATTAGGAAGTATCTTACTTAAGAGAATTGTCACTCATTTTATTTTTCTTAAAATACAGAAACCATGGCCTTAAACATTAAATCCTAATTTCTTAGGTTTGGTAAAAGTGGTAGAAAGAGACCTTTGGCAATGGATTAATAGTTTTCATGGGTAGGACTCATCTGCTGTGTTAAGTAGATGTCATATGCATACTTACTCATGTTGAAAACAATTTAGGTACTTGGTTTGGGAAGAAATAAAAAGTAATACTTAGCTAAGATAATTACTTTTAAAGTATAGAAAGTTGAATGAACTTAAGGACCAAAGAATATCCTAAAACAAGTATTGAAATGAATACCATGGCCATGAACTCAATAGTATTTGAATAGCAAGAAAATGTGAGGTATCTACGATTGAATTGTTAGTGTTTTTTGTCCTATGTAAATAGTACTTCTGCCCTTCTTTCGGAATATAAACAAGATTTTTCTTGATTCTTTATTGATGAGGAAATTTACAGATACACTCATAGTTGTTCATTTGCTTAAATATTGTGAACCAGACATTTACAATTGGGGTACAATTTTATGTATTTATTTTTTAAAACTTTTTATTTTTGGTTGTGCTGGGTCTTTGTTGCTGCATGGACTTTTCTCTAGCTGTGACAAGCCAGGACTGCTCTCAGATTGCAGTGCATGGGCTTCTCGTTCAGGTG
The DNA here is from genome assembly GCA_022376925.1 of Tragulus kanchil. Classification (NCBI taxonomy): domain Eukaryota; kingdom Metazoa; phylum Chordata; class Mammalia; order Artiodactyla; family Tragulidae; genus Tragulus; species Tragulus kanchil. Next base: position 103,472,350 of record JAIOJX010000006.1, on the reverse strand, counting down.
GCTTCTCTTGTTGCAGAACACAGGCTGTAGGGTGTGCGGGCTTTAGCAGTTGTGGCATGTGGGCTTAGTAGTTGTGGCTCCTGGGCTCTAGAGCACAGGCTCAGTTGTGGCACACGGGCTTAGTTGCTCTGAGAAATGTGGGATCCTCCTGGATCAGGAATTAAAACTGTGTATCCTCAGCCACTTTGGAAGACAGTGTGGAGACTTCTCAAAAAACTAGGAATAGAGCCACCATATGACCCAGCAATCCCAGTACTAGACATATACCCTGAGGAAATCAAAATTGAAAGAGGCACATGTACCCCATTTTTCACTGAAGCACTGTTTACGATAACTAGAACATGGAAACAGCCTTGATGTCCATCGACAGGTGAATGGATAAAGAATCTGTGGTACATATATTCAATGGAATATTACTCAGCCATAAAAAGAAACACATTTGAATCAGTTCTAATGAGGTAGATGAATCTAGAACATATTATACAGAGTGAGGTATGTCAGAGAGAGAAAGATAAATATTGTATACTGACACATGTATAGACTCTAGAAAGATGGTACTGAGAAATGAACATGCAAAGCAGCAATGGAGAGACAGACATGGAGAACAGTCTTATGGACACTGGTGTGAGGGAGGGGAATATGCTATGGGGCTAGGGGATCCCCAAAAGGGGATCTGTGGCGACCTGGAGGGGTGGGATGGGAAGAGGGATGGGGGAAGTTTGGGAGAGGGGAGTCATATGTATGCCTATGTTGGATTTGGGTCAATGTGTGGCAGTAAACAACAAACCCCTGTAAAAAAATAGTAATAATAAATAAAATTTGTATGGAATAAAAAGAAAACACACAAAAAACATGTATCCTGCATTGGCAGGTGGATTGTTTACCACTGAGCCACCAGGCAAACCCAGGGAATACAATTTAGAATAAAGGTAATTTTTATTATGTTTAAGTATGCATGATAAAGCACTTCCTAATTGTCTCTGGCTCTAAGGGATTATTTACGTATAAAAGGATAGATGGGATTGTGTGGGTTACATTTGAAAGTTATAGCTTCTGTACATCAAAACAAACAAACAAAAACTTAAAAGGTAAGTGTTGAAAGAGTGGCCAAGATGGCAGAGTAAAAAGACGCTGAGTTCACCACCTCTCATGAGCATATCAAGATCACAACTACCTGTAGAACCATCAGCAATAAAAAAGACTGGAACCTACCAGAAAAGATCTTCTACAGCTTAGAAGGAACCACAGAACTTTTGGGAGGGGTGAACTTGTAATATAATCAAACCCGTCTCCCCTCCCCCACCCTGCCACCCACCAGATGGGCAATCCATGAACTGGAGAAAAATTATATTGCAGAGGTTCTCCCAGAGGAGTGCTTCTGTCCCCATTTTTATTCTCTATGTCTGCATCTCTATTCCTCCCCTGCAAATAGGTTCATTTATACCATTTTTTCTAGATTCCATATATATGTGTTAATGTGTTAATATACGATGTTTGTTTTCCTTTTTCTGACTTACTTCGCTTTGTATGAAAGCCTCTAGGTCCATCCACATCTCTACAAATGACCCAATTTCATTCCTTTTTATGGCTGAGTTACATTCCATTGTGTTACATTCCATTGTGTATGTGTATGACATCTTTATCCATTCATCTGTCAGTGGTCATTTAGGTTGCTTCCATATCACGGCTATTGTAAATAGTGCTGAAATGAACAATGATCCCGTGTGTCTTTTTGCATTATGATTTTCTCAGGGTATATGCCCAGTAGTGAGATTATTGGGTCATATCATAGTTCTGTTTTTTTTTAGTTTTTTAAGGAGCCTTCGTACTGTTCTTGGTGTGGCTGTATCAATTTATAATCCCACCAGTGCAAGATGGTCCCTTTTTCTCCACACCATCTCCAGCATTTATTGTCTGTAGATTTTTCAATGATGGCCATTTTGACTGATGTGAGGTGATACCTCATCATGGTTTTGATTTGATTTGAATTTCTCTAATAATTAGTGACGTTGAACATCCTTTCATGTGCCTGTTGACTATTTGTATGTTTTCTTTGGAGAAATGTCTATTTCGGTCTTTTGCCCATTTTTTGACTGGATTGCTGTTTTGATATTGAGCTACATGAGCTGATCTGAATCATTTTAAATTCATTGAGAATTCTCTTCTGGTCCAGAATATGGTATATCTTGGTAAACATCCTCTGTCCACTTGAAAACAATGTGCTGTTATTAGGTACAGTGTTCTCTAAACATCAATTAGGTCATGTTGGTTGATAATATTGTTCAGGACTTTTAAATCCTTTCTGATTCCTTATCTAATTGTTCTATCAGTTATTGAGAAAATGTTGTCAAAATCTCCAACTCTAATTTTGAATTTCTATAGTTGCTTTAAGTTTTATCTAATTTTTCATTATGTAATTTGAAACTGTTATCAGGTGCATGAACAGTTAAGATCATTATGTCTTCTTGATGAACTGGCACTCTTTATTTTTAGTAGTGGCTTCTCTAATAATATGCTTTGGACAGTCTGGAGGGGTGGGATGGGGGAGGGATATACATATGACTAATCTGAGAACATACATATCTATAAACAACCTAACTCTGTAAAAGTTAAAAGTAAAATAAAAGTTAAAAAAAATAATATGCTTTGCTCTGAAACCTACTTTGTCTTATATTAGTACATCAATTCCAGATTTCTTTTGACTCCATTAGCATGGTTTATTTTTCCAAACATTTCATTTTTAACTTATTGAAGTGTTTTTTAAATTAATTATTTTAAAATTTTACTCTTACAGAGTTCTGTTGTTTACTGCCGCACATAAACCGGAATCAGCCATAGTTATACACATGTCCCCTCCCATTTGAACTTTCCTCTCATCTCCCACCCCATTTCGCTCCTCTGGGTTGTTACAGAGCCCGTGTGTAAGATCCCTTAGTCTTACAGCAGATTCACATTGATTGTATGTTTTATATATGGTAATGTAAGTTTTCATGTTACTCTTTCCATAGATCTTGCCCATTCCTCCCTTCCCCCAGTGTCCATAAGTCTGTTCTCTATGTCTGTTTCTTTTTTTTGGGTGGAGAGGGGCGGGCCACTTCTATTGGTTTTTCATTTATCTATTTTCATCCATCTTTGTTCTTTGGCCCATGTGGGCCTCCCATTGCAGTGGCCTCTGTTGTTGCTGAGCACCAGCTCTGGGCACATACACTCCAGAGCTCCGGCTCGGTAATTGGACACATCAGTCCAGCCACTCCTCGGCACGTGGGATCTTCCCAGGCCAGGGATCGAACCAGCGCCCCTTGCACTGCAACGCGGTGTCCTTACCCACTGGACCACTAGGGAAGCCCATATGTCTGTTTCTTCATTGCTGCTCTGCATATTCATTTATCAGTATAATCTCTATATATTTCATATATACGTGTGAGTAAACAATATTTATCTTCCTCTTTCTGCTTTACTTCACTCTGTGTAATGGGTTCTAGGTTCATCCACCTCATTAGGATTGACTCATATGCATTTCTTTTTATGACTGAGTAATATTCCACTGTATATATGTACCATAGCTTCTTTATCCGTTCATCTGTTGGTGTGCATCTAGGTTGTTTCCATGTTCTATCTGTTGTAAATAATGCTGCAGTGAACAATGGGCTACATGTGTCTTTTTCAATTTAGTAGTGGAATTGATGGGTCATATGGTAGTTCTATTCCTAATTTTTTAAGGGATCTCCATACTATCTTCCATAGTGGCTGTTTCAACTTACATTCAAAGTGGGTTTCTTGTAAGCAACATATAATTGTGCCTTGCCTTTTTGTCCAATCTGACAAACTCTGCCTTTTGCTTTTCTTTTAATTTTTTTTAATTTTTATTTTTTTAACACCCAAAACATTTTGTATTGGGATATAGCCAATCATCAATTTTGTGATAGTTTCAGGTGAATAGTGAAGGGGCTCTGCCATTCATATACATGTATCCATTCTCCCCCAACCCCCACTCCCAGCCAGGCTAGTGCATAACACTGAACAGACAAACTCTGCCTTTTAATTGCATTGCTTAGACCATTTATATTTATCTATTCATCTACTAAAAGATATCTTTGTTACTCCCAAGTTTTGGCAGTTATGAATAAAAGTGCTATAAACATCCTTGTATAGATTCTTCATGGACAGGTTTTCAGTTCCTTTGGGAAAATACCAAACAGTGTGATTGCAATGGGGTAAGAAAATCTTTAGTTTTGTAAGAAACTGTCTTCCAGAGTGGCTATACTATTTTGCATTCTCAGCAGCAATGAATGAGAGTTTCTGTTGTTCCACATCCTCATCAGCATTTGGTATTGTCAGGTTTTCGGATTCCGGCCAATCTAATAGTCATGTAGTAGTCTCTCATCGTCCTTTTAATTTTCATTCCTCTGATGACTTGTGACGTTGAGCTTCTTTTTATATGCTTATTTACTATTATATGTCTTCTTTGATGACCTGTCAAAGTCTTTGACCCATTTTTAAATTAAATTGTCTTTATTGGTGAGTTTTAAGAGTTCTTGGGCATGCTTTTGATAACAATTCTTTACCAGATGTCATTTGCAAATATATATATATATATATATATATATATATATATATATATATATATATGTATGTATATATTTACCATTTTTGATTTGCCTTCTCATTTTTTGACATTATCTGTCACAGAAGTTTAAAATTTTTGTGAAGTTCAGCTTATCAACTATTTCTTTCATGAAAGTTTTTCTTGCTATTGTATCTAAAATGTCATCACCATGCCCAAGGTCATCTATGTTTTCTCTTAAATATCATCCAAAAGATTTATAGTTTTGCATTTTGCATTTAGGAGTATAACTCATTTAGAATTCATTGTTGTGAAGGGTGTATGGTCTATGTGTAGATTCATGTTTTTGCCTGTAGATTACCAGTTCTTCTAGTACCATTTGTTGAAAAGACTGTTTTCTTCGTTATATTGCTTTTTTTCTTTGTCAAGGCCATTTGACAATATGTATGTTGTCTATGGCCTTCCTATTGGGCTTCATTGATCTATTTGTCTTTTCTTTTACCAACACTCCACTGTTTTAATTACTGTAGCTTTATAGTAAATCTTGATGTTGAGTAGTATTAATTTTCCACCTTTGTTCTTCCACTTCAATATTGTGTTGGCTATTCTGGACTTTTACTTCTCTGTATAAACTTTAGAATAAGTTTGTTGATACTCACAAAACTATGTGCTGGGATTTTGGTTGGGATTGCATTGAATCAATTTGGGAAGAACTTAGATATTCTTTTTTTTAATTTTTTTTTTTTAAATATTTATTTATTTTGTTTATGGCGAGGTGCATGTTGAGGAGGGAGGGGGGTGGGTGGGCCACTTTTATTGGTCTTTCATTTATCTGTTTTCATCCATCTTTGTTCTTTGGCCCATGTGGGCCTCCTATTGCAGCAGCCTCTGTCGTCGCAGAGCACTGGCTCTGGACGCATGCACTCCAGAGCTCTGGCTTGGTAGTTGGACACATCCGTCCAGCCGCTCTGTGGCACGTGGGATCTTCCCAGGCCAGGGATGGAACTGGCGCCCCTTGCACTGCAAGGTGGTGTCCTTACCCACTGGACCACCAGGGAAGCCCAAACTTAGATATTCTTAAAAAATATTTATTTATTTGGCTGCACCAGGTCTTGGCTGCAACATGCAGGATCTTTGATCTTCATTGTGACACGTGGGATCAAGTTCCCTCACCAGGGATCAAACTCTGGCCCCTGGCACTGGGGGTGTGGAGTCTAAGCCACTCAACCACCAGGGACGTCCTGGAAGAACTTACATGTTCACAGTACTGTTTCCTTATATATGAACATGGAATGTCTCTTTGTTTCATTCTTTTATTTTTTTTATTATTTAAAAAAATTTTTGGCCACTTCTATTGGTCTTTCATTTGTTTACCTCTTTGTTCTTTGGTCCATGTGGGCCTCCCATCGCAGTGGCCCCTCTTGTTGCGGAGCACCGGCTCTGGGCGCATGCTCCAGAGCTCTGGCTCAGTAGTTGGATACATCAGTCCAGTTGCTCTGCAGCACATGGGATCTTCCCAGGTTAGGGATCGAACTGGCACCCCTTGCACTGCAAGGCGGTGTCCTTACTCACTGGACCACCACGGAAGCCCTGTTTCGTTCTTTTAAATGGTGGGTAATAAATGTGTATTACTAGTTGTCAGAGTTTTGTATTTTTCTAATATAGATCTTATATATTTTTTATGAGATGTTTAATAATTAGATGTTTAATTTCTTTGGTGCTAATGTAAATATTATAATGTTTTTATTTTCAAATTATACTGATTCATTGCTGATAATTATGGAAGCAATTGAGTTTGTATATTAAAAATGTGTTCTGCAACCTTACTGTATTTGCTTAAAAAGTTTTTTTTGTTGAGTCTTTCAGAATTTCTTATATAGATGACAGCATCATCTGCAAACAAAGACAATTTTATTTCTTCCTTCTAAGTCTGTATACCTTTTATTTCCTCTTCTTATTTTATTGTATTAAAGGGCTTCCAGTATAATGTTGAAAAGGTGTAATTAGAGGAACATTTTTGCCTTGGTCCTGACCTTAGTAGGAAAATTTCTAGTTTCTCAAATAGATATTCTTTCAGATAACTTTAGATATCCTTTATCAAATTAAGAAAGCTCTCCTTTATTGAGAGATTTTATCATGAATAGGATTTTGTCAAATGCTTTTCTGCATCTACGAATATGATTCTTTTTTTCCTATTGATGTGATGGAGTACATTAATGTTGAAACATCCTTCATACCTTGGATAATTTCCACCTGGTCATGGTGTATACATTTTCTAATATATTGTTGGATTCATTTTTTTCAGGATATTTAAATAACATTTTTTTTCAGGATATTTAAATCTGTGTTTATGAGGGTTATTGGCCTACAGTTTTCATTTTTTGTAATGTCTTTGATTTTGATAGGTGATGATAGTAGGATGAGTTAGGAATTACTACTGCCTGTGTTTCTATCCTCTGAAAGACATAGAGGATTGCCATAATTTCTTCTTTAAATGTTTGATAGAATTCAGCACCTGGGCCCAGTGCTTTCTATTTTGGAAGGCTAGTCATTATTGATTCAGTTTCCTTAATAGATATAAATGTATTCAAATGGTATTTTTCTTTTTGTGTGAATTTTGGCAGATTGTGTGTTTCAAGGAATTGATCTATTTCATCTAGCTTGTCAAACTTATAGGGGGTAAGGTTTTCCATAGTATTTATTCAGTATCTTTTAATGTCTATGGAATCTACAGTGATGTCTTCTCATTCATTTCTGATGTTAGTAATTTGGGTTCTCTGTCTTTTCTTTATTTTTGGTATGGCTACATCTTATCAATTTTATTGAGCTTTATAAAATAAACTTCTTTGTTCTCTTAAAATTATAGAATAGTTGACTTATAATGTTGTATTAGTTTTAGGTGTATAGCAAAGTGGTTCAGATACATATATATATATTTTTTTCTAATTCTTTTCCATTATAGGTTATTAACAAGATATTGTATATAACTCCCTGTGATATATGGTAGGTCCTTGTTGTTTATTTTATTTATAGTAGTATGTATGTTGCTACCAGATTTCTAGTTTATCTTTCTTCCTCTTTCCCTTTTGATACCGGGCTTCCAGGGTATAATGTTGAAAAGGTGTAATTAGAGGAACATTTTTGCCTTGGTCCTGACCTTAGTAGGAAAATTTCTAGTTTCTCAAATAGATATTCTTTCAGATAACTTTAGATATCCTTTATCAAATTAAGAAAGCTCTCCTTTATTGAGAGATTTTATCATGAATAGGATTTTGTCAAATGCTTTTCTGCATCTACGAATATGATTCTTTTTTTCCTATTGATGTGATGGAGTACATTAATGTTGAAACATCCTTCATACCTTGGATAATTTCCACCTGGTCATGGTGTATACATTTTCTAATATATTGTTGGATTCATTTTTTTCAGGATATTTAAATAACATTTTTTTTCAGGATATTTAAATCTGTGTTTATGAGGGTTATTGGCCTACAGTTTTCATTTTTTGTAATGTCTTTGATTTTGATAGGTGATGATAGTAGGATGAGTTAGGAATTACTACTGCCTGTGTTTCTATCCTCTGAAAGACATAGAGGATTGCCATAATTTCTTCTTTAAATGTTTGATAGAATTCAGCACCTGGGCCCAGTGCTTTCTATTTTGGAAGGCTAGTCATTATTGATTCAGTTTCCTTAATAGATATAAATGTATTCAAATGGTATTTTTCTTTTTGTGTGAATTTTGGCAGATTGTGTGTTTCAAGGAATTGATCTATTTCATCTAGCTTGTCAAACTTATAGGGGGTAAGGTTTTCCATAGTATTTATTCAGTATCTTTTAATGTCTATGGAATCTACAGTGATGTCTTCTCATTCATTTCTGATGTTAGTAATTTGGGTTCTCTGTCTTTTCTTTATTTTTGGTATGGCTACATCTTATCAATTTTATTGAGCTTTATAAAATAAACTTCTTTGTTCTCTTAAAATTATAGAATAGTTGACTTATAATGTTGTATTAGTTTTAGGTGTATAGCAAAGTGGTTCAGATACATATATATATATTTTTTTCTAATTCTTTTCCATTATAGGTTATTAACAAGATATTGTATATAACTCCCTGTGATATATGGTAGGTCCTTGTTGTTTATTTTATTTATAGTAGTATGTATGTTGCTACCAGATTTCTAGTTTATCTTTCTTCCCTCTTTCCCTTTTGATACCATAAGTTTGTTTTCTATGTCTATTAGTCTACTTGTGAAAAATTACTTTGTGTCATTTGTATCATGATAAATATCATATGATATGTGTCTTTCTGTCTGACTTAGTATGAAAATATCTAGGTTCATCCATATTGCTGCAAATGACATTATTTCATTTTTTATGGTTGAGTAATATTCATACACACACACACACACACACACACACACACACACACACGGGTATATATGCTACATCTTTTCCATTTTCTTTTGATGAACTTTTCAGTTTCTTCATATGACATCTAGAATAAGACTAATACCATACACAGTTAACTGAATGCTTATTGGAGGTTTATAATAGTAAGGAATGTTTTTGGTTAAGAATTACTTATTTCATGTCATAGTAAGTCTGGAGCTTGAAATTTAGGACTTTTATAGAAGTACACAGATGTTACTAAAATCTTAGACTCTATTTTTTTGCCCTACCTTTCTTGTTATTCACTGAACATTTATTCATTTGATAAATATTTATGGAATATTATGAATTTTGGGGGGCTTCCCTGGTAGTTCAACTGGTGAAGAATCCACCTGCAATGCAGGAGACCCCAGTTTGATTGCTGGGTCAGGAAGATCCCCTGCAGAAGAGATAGACTACCCACTCAAGTATTTTTGGGCTTCCTTGGAGGCTCAGATGGTAAAGAATAAGGTTTTCCATAGTATTTATTCAGTATCTTTTAATGTCTATGGAATCTACAGTGATGTCTTCTCATTCATTTCTGATGTTAGTAATTTGGGTTCTCTGTCTTTTCTTTATTTTTGGTATGGCTACATCTTATCAATTTTATTGAGCTTTATAAAATAAACTTCTTTGTTCTCTTAAAATTATAGAATAGTTGACTTATAATGTTGTATTAGTTTTAGGTGTATAGCAAAGTGGTTCAGATACATATATATATATTTTTTTCTAATTCTTTTCCATTATAGGTTATTAACAAGATATTGTATATAACTCCCTGTGATATATGGTAGGTCCTTGTTGTTTATTTTATTTATAGTAGTATGTATGTTGCTACCAGATTTCTAGTTTATCTTTCTTCCCCTCTTTCCCTTTTGATACCATAAGTTTGTTTTCTATGTCTATTAGTCTACTTGTGAAAAATTACTTTGTGTCATTTGTATCATGATAAATATCATATGATATGTGTCTTTCTGTCTGACTTAGTATGAAAATATCTAGGTTCATCCATATTGCTGCAAATGACATTATTTCATTTTTTATGGTTGAGTAATATTCATACACACACACACACACACACACACACACACACACGGGTATATATGCTACATCTTTTCCATTTTCTTTTGATGAACTTTTCAGTTTCTTCATATGACATCTAGAATAAGACTAATACCATACACAGTTAACTGAATGCTTATTGGAGGTTTATAATAGTAAGGAATGTTTTTGGTTAAGAATTACTTATTTCATGTCATAGTAAGTCTGGAGCTTGAAATTTAGGACTTTTATAGAAGTACACAGATGTTACTAAAATCTTAGACTCTATTTTTTTGCCCTACCTTTCTTGTTATTCACTGAACATTTATTCATTTGATAAATATTTATGGAATATTATGAATTTTGGGGGGCTTCCCTGGTAGTTCAACTGGTGAAGAATCCACCTGCAATGCAGGAGACCCCAGTTTGATTGCTGGGTCAGGAAGATCCCCTGCAGAAGAGATAGACTACCCACTCAAGTATTTTTGGGCTTCCTTGGAGGCTCAGATGGTAAAGAATCTGCCTGCAATGCAGGAGACCTGAGTTCGATGCCTAGGTTGGGAAAATCCCCTGGAGGCATCCCACTCCACTATTCTTGCCTGGAGAATCCCCATGGACAGAGGAGCCTGGTGGACTACAGGCCATGAGGTTGCAAAGAGTTGGACGTGACTAAGCACAGCACAGCATGAATTTCCGAATTACCTTTTCATCTTTTATGTATTGTCTTATGTTTGTAAGATAGGTTTTGCCACTCTAGGCCTCAAAGCCACATTTAAAAGTAGAAAGCTAGGAGGTACAGTGACAAAGGTCTTTTTGTCAGGAAACTCTGTCATTTGGGGAAGAAATAATTTGGGAAAGAAAACTTTCTCAGAAGCACTAGAAAGTACAAGAAAAGTAAAGAAGAAGTGAGAATTTTAGATAGTCATTTTAGAAGTTCCAGCATCTGACTGGTAGCCATTCCAGAAAAAGATGATATAAAATGGAGTGAGGTAGAAAAAGAAATAATACAAGAATAGTGTTCAGAATTGAAGGTCATGAATTTTTATACTGAAAAAGCATCCAGGTGCCCAGGACAATGAATGAAAAAAGGTCCACACCAAGGTACATTATTGTAAAGTTTTACTCAATAGGGATAGAGATATGATTACAAAAGTTTCCAGAGAGGAAAAAAATAGGTTGAATAAGGAAACAGATGTTTCAATAGTGCTGACATCTAAGGTACACTGGAACAATGCTGACAGAATTCTGAGGGAAAATAATTTCAACTTAGAATTCTATAGCTAATAAAACTATTAACTAAATGTCATGAAAGACAGATACATTTTCATATATGCAACAACTTAAATTTATATCTCCTGTATCCTTTTTGTTAAAGAATTTACTAGAGAATGTGCTTTAATAAAATAAGCAAACCAACAAAAAGGAAGACGAGGAACCCAACACAAGAAAGCATAAAGGCAGATACCAGGGTGCCTTATGTAAAGGCATAGAGAACATATTAGTCTGATTTGGAGCTGAAAGACAGAGTTTCTGTATTATCCTTGGTTCTCCAGAGAAATAGAACCAGTGGTATGTGTGTGTATGTGTGTGTGTAAAGAGATTTGTTGTAAGGAATTAACTTACATGATTATAGAGGCTGAAAATGTGCACAGAAGGCTGGTAGGTGGGAGACCCATGAGGAATGATGCTTCAGGTCTAGTCCAAAGGCCATTAAGTTGGAGACCTAGAAAGGCTGATGTTCTAGTTCACATCTGAAGCCTCTGCTGGAGAATTATTTTACTCAGAGGAGGGTTAGTCCTTTTGTTCTATTCAGGTCATCAGCTGGTTAGATTAGGCTCACCCACATTATGGAGGGCAATTTGCTTTACTCAAAATTAATTTTATCCCCAAACACCTTCACAGAAACATCCAGAAAAATTTTCAACCAATTATCTGGGTACTGTGGCCCAGGAAAGTCAGTACATAAAGTTAGCCATTAAGACTTTCCAAGACCTGTACCCCAATGTTCATTGCAGCTCTCTATACAATAGCCAGAACATGGAAGCAACCTAGATGTCCATCGACAAATGAATGGATCCAGAAGCTCTGGTACATATATACAATGGAATACTACTCAGCTGTTAAAAGAAATGCAGAAGACTCAGTCCTAATGAGGTGGCTGGCTCTAGAACCTATCATAAAAAGTGAAGTAAGTCAAAAAGAGAAAGACAAGTATAGTATACTAACTCATATATATGGGATCTAGTAAGATGATCATGATAACATACGCAGTGAACTCATGAAAAAACAGAGAATAGACATAAAGACATTGTGGAGACCGAACAATGGGAGGGAGTAACATGGGAACCTATACTGTCATGTGTAGAAAAGATAGCTATTGTCATTGTGCTAGGGGAATAGGAGTACCTACAACCACTTGGAGCAATGGTCTGGAGGGATGGGAGGGGGGGGAACCTGGGTGGGGGAAGGGTCAAGGGATATGCATCTGATTGATCTGGGAACATACATGTACAAAAATAAATAAATAAATAAATTTAAAAAAAAAAAAAAAGACTTTCCAAGAAAAATGTTAACGATGTATTTGAAAATTTGGAAAATAATACAGAAGGGCAAAACATGTGGAAAAAATCCCATAAAAAGTAAGTGAATTATTATAAACAGGCTTTTCATAAGGAAGAACAAAATATATTAAAGAAATAACATTTATTTAGAGTATACTACTTGGCTCAGTCATAAACAAGATTTACTTTGTGTGATAATGTAAGCATTGGCTTGATTTAGAGTCAGTGAGTTGTTACATAATTATTTCTATTTGGAGGATGGGAGAAATGATGTATAAGAATTAAATATTCACCTGCCAAAAAGAAGACAATAGAGAATGACTAAAATTTTAAATTAAAAAGCAGTTTATGTACAAAAGTTTATTAATAGACTTATAAGCACATTAGTTAGAAATGTGTAGTTAAATGTTAAAAGATTTGAATTTGAAAAGACTTGAAAGTGATTGTTTTTGGGTCTTGTAATGAGGAAAGTTGTTACGGAGATTCACTGTTTTGTAATATAAGCTTTTTGGTAAAATTATATTTTTTTACCTTTTGAAAGCATTACTTTAATGAAAATAAAACTAATTTAAAATAAAATTCAAAGTATGATCGAGCAATGCTCTGTTAAGTGATCACCATAAATAAGTGAAAACATGTATGTTCCTAGGTCCTAAAAGAAATCAGATCATGATATGACAAAAAAGGAGTCATAGCATATAATTCCTCAATAGGTTTAAAAGAAATGTGAAGATTTCTTTCTGTCTTTAGAATGCAGGATTATTAATAGATGTGTTAAAGAGCACTGCAAACTTGGCAATCTGAAAAATTTCTGCAGTTGAATGATTTGTATAAATTATTTTAAAACTGATTTATTAAACTATTTGAAATTATTATGTTAAAGATTGTTAAAATCATCAACAGATTTCTACCCTACCCTTGAAACTCAGGTTTAACATACTACACAATAGGGTGAAAACTAGTAATGCATGCTCAGTTGCTCAGTCTCTTGTTAGGGTAGTGTCTGTCTATACTTAGTAGACAAGAACAAAACTGTAATATTAAGATAATTTGTTCTTCTTGGTCATTTTTGTGTACAGCTCTATAATCTCTGGAACACTGAGCTATTGTCTCACTGTTCTTAGGTGTGCTTCTCTGGTGGCTAAGATGGTAAAGAATCTGCCTTCAGTGTAAGAGACCTGAGTTGGATCCCTGGGTTGGGAAGATTCCTTGGAGAAGGAAACGGCTACCCACTCTAGAATTCTTGCCTGGAGAGTCCCATGGACAGAGGACCCTGGTGGGCTACAGTCCATGGTGTCACAAAGAGTTGAACATGTCTGAAAGCCCCTTAGCACACATTCCTAGATAGTAGTTACCTTTTGTGACATATGAATGACTATGCATTTCAGTATATATCTGATGTATCTTTCAATACATCTGTTGAATGACCTGTTGTGATTGTGCACTGTGATGTGAACTCATGGAATTCAGAGACCATGGATTCTTTTTTCTTACTCTTCTTAGATCTTAGTACCCAGGCCTTGCACATTGGATGTAGCTCGGATAAACTGTACTTAGTTCTCTCATTTTAGGAGTCTTGGTTTACTTAAGGACACTTCAAAATAATTGTAAGCAGTACTTGAGCATGCCAAATGTAAACTATAGAGCTTTAGAATATTGACTGTTGTATGTATTACTTTCTGTGTGAAGTACTAATTGCAAACAGACCAAAACCAAGTTTGCTCATTATGGGACATGTATTATTAGAGTTTCCAAGATGAAATAGTGTACATATTGGTAGAAAAAAATTTTAGATTGCATGCTCTTCCAAATACAGGCACACAGATCAAAGCAGAATGAAAAAGTTCACATTTCAGGTACTCAGATTTCTCTAATGAAAAAGAGAAATAGTATATTAAATAACTATGCAGAAATAATTTGTGAAACAGTGGAAAATATGTTAAACAGAACAACAACTACAAATGGTGACTGAGGTGGCACAAATTAAATTAAGGCAAGAAAAGGTTAATGGAATTTTTAAAAAATGAGCAGGCCATTTAACATATCTCTGGATTAGACCACTATGTCTCTATTCCAGGAAAGGTGGGTTGGTACTTCAGTTTCCTATTGTATTTGGAAAAACCAGAAAATTGTTGACATCCTGGGTCAAATATTAAAAACAAAATTTGATCACCTATCCCACATACATATGTATATAGTTTTATTTATACTAAATGTAATTACTAGATTTTGGTGAAAATTTTGAGCATATCTTGGCCTTGAATAGTTTTTTACTGGTGATGATTACAGTATATTCCACTTCCTGCCCCCCAGGAAGTCATTGCCATTTTCCCTATTACCATGCCCAGACAGATAATATATGCTCATAAAGAAATATCAGTGACAAAATGGTCTCTTATTAATTTTACAAAGTTATTTCTTAAACATTCATGGATAAAATGTTATTCTAAAAACATTTTGAAAATAGAATGGGAGCAAAAGCACTGGTACTCACTCATAAAACTTAAAATTAAATTTGCATAGTCTAGTACCAGGTCCCTTTTGAAAACATCTGTTTGATGTATCTTTCAATACATCTGTTGAATGACCTGTTGTGATTGTGCACTGTGATGTGAACTCATGGAATTCAGAGACCATGGATTCTTTTTTCTTACTCTTCTTAGATCTTAGTACCCAGGCCTTGCACATTGGATGTAGCTCGGATAAACTGTACTTAGTTCTCTCATTTTAGGAGTCTTGGTTTACTTAAGGACACTTCAAAATAATTGTAAGCAGTACTTGAGCATGCCAAATGTAAACTATAGAGCTTTAGAATATTGACTGTTGTATGTATTACTTTCTGTGTGAAGTACTAATTGCAAACAGACCAAAACCAAGTTTGCTCATTATGGGACATGTATTATTAGAGTTTCCAAGATGAAATAGTGTACATATTGGTAGAAAAAAATTTTAGATTGCATGCTCTTCCAAATACAGGCACACAGATCAAAGCAGAATGAAAAAGTTCACATTTCAGGTACTCAGATTTCTCTAATGAAAAAGAGAAATAGTATATTAAATAACTATGCAGAAATAATTTGTGAAACAGTGGAAAATATGTTAAACAGAACAACAACTACAAATGGTGACTGAGGTGGCACAAATTAAATTAAGGCAAGAAAAGGTTAATGGAATTTTTAAAAAATGAGCAGGCCATTTAACATATCTCTGGATTAGACCACTATGTCTCTATTCCAGGAAAGGTGGGTTGGTACTTCAGTTTCCTATTGTATTTGGAAAAACCAGAAAATTGTTGACATCCTGGGTCAAATATTAAAAACAAAATTTGATCACCTATCCCACATACATATGTATATAGTTTTATTTATACTAAATGTAATTACTAGATTTTGGTGAAAATTTTGAGCATATCTTGGCCTTGAATAGTTTTTTACTGGTGATGATTACAGTATATTCCACTTCCTGCCCCCCAGGAAGTCATTGCCATTTTCCCTATTACCATGCCCAGACAGATAATATATGCTCATAAAGAAATATCAGTGACAAAATGGTCTCTTATTAATTTTACAAAGTTATTTCTTAAACATTCATGGATAAAATGTTATTCTAAAAACATTTTGAAAATAGAATGGGAGCAAAAGCACTGGTATCTCACTCATAAAACTTAAAATATGTAAGAGATTTTGCATTAGAATTGATTTTGAATACTGAAGTTATTTAATAGTTTTCTCCCTATTGTATAGTATGTTTAACCTGAGTTTTAAGGGTAGGACAGAAGTCTGTTAACGATTTTAACAATCTTTAATGTAACAATTTCAAGGACCAAAATACTGCTAGTTCAAGGTAGTTTCTTTGTTCCTTGTGTTTAAGTATCATAGACCAAATCTAAGTTGTAGTGTTCATGTAAATAATCAACTTACATTAAAAAAATTTAATTGAATAAAGTAAAACATATGAACGTATTTCATGATTTATTATAATCTGGAATACAAGCTTTACAGTAAAATGCATTCAATTTTATTAATATTCACATAAATAGATGCCTATGGGTTACTAAATATTTAATAAACATTTAAAGATAAGTCATTATTTCTGTTGTATTTTTCATATTAAACAAAGTTTTAATTAAAAATGTAAATATTTTAATAGATTCAGGATTTTTTTCTCAGATATTTTTGCTCAGTTTTTGTCATTGTCTTACATATTATAACTGCTGCAATATTGTGCCTGTCTTTTCTGTTTGTTTCAAAAATATATTTTCCACTTTCACTGCTTAGAAAATATCAGGAGTAAATTTAGAAAATAACACATATGGGTAATAGAAACCATATATTTCTATTATTTATTAAGCTATATTTATTCTCTGTTATATAGTCATAAGAAACAACATGGACAATACCAAAATTTGAATTTATCTAAAGTATTGGTGCATTGCATGCTCATGCATGCTCAGTCGTGTCTAACTCTTTGCAACCCCATGGACTATAACCCACCAGGCTCCTCTGTCCATGGAATTTTCTAGGCAAGAATACTGGTGTGGGTTGCCATTTCCTCTCCAGGGGATCTTCCCAACCCAGGGATCAAACCCACATCTCTTGCATCAGCAGGAGATTCTTTACAACTGAGCCACCTGGAGAGCCCAAAGCATCTGTAGTGCATACTAAATACATAGTTACTGTGCTGAAGGCAGGCGATAACTGCATCATGAAGATTTATTATTAAGATTATTTTCACTAAATAAAAATACCCAAACTAATATTTTTTAAAAATTAAGCATTTTTAAAGTACCTAGCATGGTGTTTGGTTCAAGTAATAATAGTATATCAAAATCAATTAAACATTAGTTACATTTTGTGGATTTTTTGGTTGTATAGGCCCATGATTATGCGATATAACTTAAAATGTTCATTGGGACTTTTCAAAATATTGCTAGATAATACTGTTCTTGCCTTGCAGGGTCACACGATTTTTACTTTTATCACTGTATTTTCTCACAAAGGTGATGCAGTGGTTAATGTGGTTGATCTTTCTTTGTGTAGACAGCTAACACCTGGCTTACTTAGACCAACACTTTCACACTAGTAAGTAAAACTTGGTAGGATGGATTGTCTAATGCACAGATCTTATCCTGTAGTTATAATGTTAAGAAGTCCTTGTTATTATGAATGTGCATTATGAGTATATTGTACACAGTCCTGGTATGCAAATGTGTAGCATTCAGAGAAGTGAAATAATTCTGTGTTATTATTATCTTTGTAAATTACATCTTAAGAGTTTTTTAGGACTTTATGAAGGCAGTTTTCTATAGTCACAGTCATACAGTATGTGCAGCACAAAGTGTTTTCTTTCACTATTAACAATAACTGAGCCAATGAAAATGCTTTTTAAATATACACCAGGCAAGCAGTTATCTGGCTCTTCGTTCTTGCTATCCACAAACCATCTTTTATCGCCTTTTAAGACAGCATATGAAACAGCTTTGTAAACATCTGTTTTTCATTGTTAATTGTCAGGAAAACTGGGGATTTAAAAGCTTCTTTGCAATCCTCTTAATCCTATCAGGAAGAATAAGTTGTACATGTTTATCTTTTCATCCTTGGATTGTTTATCATTTGAAAAAAAAATACAGCCTTCATTCATTTTCTGAAAGTTGCTTTTAAAAGGGATCAAACCCACATCTCTTGCATCAGCAGGAGATTCTTTACAACTGAGCCACCTGGAGGCCCAAAGCATCTGTAGTGCATACTAAATACATAGTTACTGTGCTGAAGGCAGGCGATAACTGCATCATGAAGATTTATTATTAAGATTATTTTCACTAAATAAAAATACCCAAACTAATATTTTTTAAAAATTAAGCATTTTTAAAGTACCTAGCATGGTGTTTGGTTCAAGTAATAATAGTATATCAAAATCAATTAAACATTAGTTACATTTTGTGGATTTTTTGGTTGTATAGGCCCATGATTATGCGATATAACTTAAAATGTTCATTGGGACTTTTCAAAATATTGCTAGATAATACTGTTCTTGCCTTGCAGGGTCACACGATTTTTACTTTTATCACTGTATTTTCTCACAAAGGTGATGCAGTGGTTAATGTGGTTGATCTTTCTTTGTGTAGACAGCTAACACCTGGCTTACTTAGACCAACACTTTCACACTAGTAAGTAAAACTTGGTAGGATGGATTGTCTAATGCACAGATCTTATCCTGTAGTTATAATGTTAAGAAGTCCTTGTTATTATGAATGTGCATTATGAGTATATTGTACACAGTCCTGGTATGCAAATGTGTAGCATTCAGAGAAGTGAAATAATTCTGTGTTATTATTATCTTTGTAAATTACATCTTAAGAGTTTTTGAGGACTTTATGAAGGCAGTTTTCTATAGTCACAGTCATACAGTATGTGCAGCACAAAGTGTTTTCTTTCACTATTAACAATAACTGAGCCAATGAAAATGCTTTTTAAATATACACCAGGCAAGCAGTTATCTGGCTCTTCGTTCTTGCTATCCACAAACCATCTTTTATCGCCTTTTAAGACAGCATATGAAACAGCTTTGTAAACATCTGTTTTTCATTGTTAATTGTCAGGAAAACTGGGGATTTAAAAGCTTCTTTGCAATCCTCTTAATCCTATCAGGAAGAATAAGTTGTACATGTTTATCTTTTCATCCTTGGATTGTTTATCATTTGAAAAAAAATACACACATACAGCCTTCATTCATTTTCTGAAAGTTGCTTTTAAAAATATAATATTTTTATAGTTATTTTTCTTTGTAGAAATTCATTGAAATTATTGCAACACAGGCTATACTATACCTAAAAAACGATGCATAATAAATACTGATTTAAATATAGTGTGCCTTTTCAAATAATTTTCAGAGTTTATTGGGGATATTCCATTTTGAAATGTGCAATGATAGAAAACAGAAGGAAAAGGTATTCATTAGCCAAGGACCAGATTAATTTAGAGCTCCAAATCTATTGCCATATTTATTCTTTATAAAATATATGCTTTATTTTCAAAGTTTTTTCCTGTTCCAATAATCAAGCCATTAATGTCAATGGACTATTTCTGGCAGTGATAATAATAAGACTTTTGTAATAATACATTGTGTCTTCCTTCTAAATGAAGAGGATCTGTTGCAATAATTACTTTAAAAATATTAAAATTCTGCTCTAGTCGTTTTGAATTTATAATGTAAAAGCAAATGCACCTATCTCTTGAGAACAGAGAGAGCATCCATAATTTAATAATTAAGTAATATGTAATAACCAATAATTTTTGTTAGCCATAAATAGACCTAAGTAACAAAGAGTATGGACTACTAAGCGAAGCAGCTATTGTTTATGAAACTTCTTTTTTCAGTAGGTTTCCATTTTAAAAGATCTTATACTCTTATCTATATTGCGATCCTTTCATGCAATTAGAATGTATTGTAGATTTTTCTTTTTAAAAAGGTTTGTACTTTATTAGTTTCTAAACTAGTGTAAATTGGAAACTCACTACGCACTATTTATATGGTTTTTCAGTCTTTTGCTTTTCAAACTTATATTGAAGTGATGTAGAACTAGGCCTTATCACTGCATATAAAATTAATCAAAATGACATATTGTTGCAGTTTCTATGGCAACCATATCATGATGCTGATGCTCTTAAAATTTATAAACTATAATCTGAAATATGCTAATTCTAGTGAAGATAGAAAATGCCCTAACATTTAAAAATTTACTAAATCTATAATCTGTTTATCTTTTCATCCTTGGATTGTTTATCATTTGAAAAAAAATACACACATACAGCCTTCATTCATTTTCTGAAAGTTGCTTTTAAAAATATAATATTTTTATAGTTATTTTTCTTTGTAGAAATTCATTGAAATTATTGCAACACAGGCTATACTATACCTAAAAAACGATGCATAATAAATACTGATTTAAATATAGTGTGCCTTTTCAAATAATTTTCAGAGTTTATTGGGGATATTCCATTTTGAAATGTGCAATGATAGAAAACAGAAGGAAAAGGTATTCATTAGCCAAGGACCAGATTAATTTAGAGCTCCAAATCTATTGCCATATTTATTCTTTATAAAATATATGCTTTATTTTCAAAGTTTTTTCCTGTTCCAATAATCAAGCCATTAATGTCAATGGACTATTTCTGGCAGTGATAATAATAAGACTTTTGTAATAATACATTGTGTCTTCCTTCTAAATGAAGAGGATCTGTTGCAATAATTACTTTAAAAATATTAAAATTCTGCTCTAGTCGTTTTGAATTTATAATGTAAAAGCAAATGCACCTATCTCTTGAGAACAGAGAGAGCATCCATAATTTAATAATTAAGTAATATGTAATAACCAATAATTTTTGTTAGCCATAAATAGACCTAAGTAACAAAGAGTATGGAATACTAAGAGAAGCAGCTTTTGTTTATGAAACTTTTTTTTTCAGAAGGTATCCATTTTAAAACATCTTATAACCTTATCTAAATTGCTATCCTTTCATGCAATTAGAATGTATTGTAGATTTTTCTTTTTAAAAAGGTTTGTACTTTATTAGTTTCTAAACTAGTGTAAATTGGAAACTCACTACGCACTATTTATATGGTTTTTCAGTCTTTTGCTTTTCAAACTTATATTGAAGTGATGTAGAACTAGGCCTTATCACTGCATATAAAATTAATCAAAATGACATATTGTTGCAGTTTCTATGGCAACCATATCATGATGCTGATGCTCTTAAAAATTTATAAACTATAATCTGAAATATGCTAATTCTAGTGAAGATAGTTAACACTTATTTCCTTAATATTCAGTTTAGTACTAAACTTCATCAACTTTGAAAGTAGGTTGATAACATATTATATGTAATTAAAAGAGGTTTTGTATTGGGATTGAGTTTAAATGTTTTCTCCAGAAGCCTACTATTCTAGAACTTTAAGTACAAATAAGTGTACTTAAGTGTACACTTACAAGTAAGTGTAAGTTTCTCATTATTGTCTTAAACAGACATGAATTAACATGAGGATGATCATTGTTGCAGATTCTCAATATTGTTGTCTTTCCCTGTCTCCGCATTAAAAAAATAAAACATTCAAACCTCATGCAGAACATCTTCATGCAAACTTAAACTTAAAAATTCAATAAAATCTAATGAGTTATTTAAGTAATAGCAAACATCCAGAGACTTGGAACACTGAATTATATTTTAACTTTCATTTGTTTACCTTTAGGTAGATAATATCTTGTATGTGTGATTATGCTACATGTTAAAGACATAAAACATAGCAAGTTATAGAATAATTTTGCATTGCAATTAAAGATCAATTTGAAGTTATGAAGTTTCTTTTAAAACTCATTTAAAATTCAAATATAAAAAATATGTTATTTGGAATTGGTTTATAGCTATAGATTCTGTTTTTAAATGAACCTTTTTAAAGATACATCTTTTGATAAGCTAGAAAAGCTTTTAGAAATGTGATAGCTTGTTGGTTTATAAAAATATTTGAGGTAGTTTAAATAGTATATGCCAAATAAAATGAACTAACATCATGTGTAATTTACAAATGTACCTATACTGAACAGAATACTTCTGCTGACATTTAGTAAAAAAATTTTTTCAGTATATGTACAAAAGGCTTTTAACTAACAATTATTAAATTAGAAAAGTGCACAAGATAGATCCTTAGTTACACACTTAATTATTTGCTCTGCACATATTATACACTCAATAAATGTTTAACTGTGAATTAAAAATGTAAAAAACAGCAAAAGTCTTCAAAATAACTGTGATATTTAGAAATACACACAAAGAAATCCTCTATTTAGAAATGTTGAAAATAGCAATCTGGATTTGGAAGAAAGATTTCTAAGTAACAAATTTTAAAATTCTATATTTCAGGCAAATTCAGATTTTTAAGACAATGCTAGTACATAATAATACATAAACCATAAAATTTCTAAGGTAAATTATCAAACTTTAAAGATTAGTGATACAAGTAAATTGTTATTTTGTTATTTGATATTCATCAGTGAACAGTTTTACAGCATTATTTTTGTGTCCTTTGCTTGTCTTTTACTAGACATTGGAACGGATTTGTTTGATTTATCACATGCTTCTAGTGTGGCTAAATGGGTAATGAATGGAGTGGTAGTCATCTTAGGGAATTGTAAATCTCAGATTTGGGAAGAGGTAAATGTTTCTTTAAGCAGAGAGTGGCACATACGAAACAGTGCAAGTGCCTCACTTGATGATGAAAAGGTGACATGTTACCTCAGAAGGATGCTGTCATGTGGGAATGTTGAATTTTAGTGAATAAAGTTTATTTCTTTGGTTGAATTATTGTATCATTACTCTTTTGATTACTCTTTATCATATTCATTCCTCTCCATGATTTTTATAGTTTTCATGCCTACCTATATAATTATCTAGATCACTTTTAGTTAGAAAAAATATTTATGTATCATTGTGAGACAAACATAGATAACTGACAAATATTTTACTTTTCATATGCATGTTTTAGTGGCATTAGTTTTGGCAGCCTTAAGTTGTAAAACAGTCATTACTTTAATAAATAATTTTTTCATATAGCATTTCAAAAGGTTATGTCTGGCATTTTTAAATATTAGGTCTGATGTGTATTTTGGGGGGAACTGATAGAGGTTTATAATTTTCTGGCTTCTACCACATTCCTTTTTATGGTGGTTTTTATTTCAGTATATTTTGCTATTGATACTCTATTTATAGTAAAATGAAATGTATATACCAAACTGTGACAGCTTCTCCTCTGTTAGGATTTGATTTGAAGATCATGGAATTGGTGCCCGATTGCACATGTGCCATGTGTTCCAGTTTCGTAGCATTGGCCTTTGATTTTATTTTTCTTTGTGAGGTTTCTACCCAGGCTTAGTTTCTGCCAGCTACAGTAGACTTCATGTATATATCCCTCCCATTTAAGAGATGAATTGTCAGGATTATGTATGTTAAAACCAAGGTAACCCCTCCTGAGATAAGGCTCTGGGGGCATTTCTTCCATGAGGTTGGCTCACCCCACTGTGACTAAGAAATGAGATGATTTGAGGGCTATTACATACTTAAGGTTTTCATAGTGGATTAAAATAACATTATTTAGCGCAGGGGTTTCTGTAACTGGGATTCCCTGGGAAAATTCCATACTGTGTTCCATAGCACTCAGCTTTCCACAGGAGTGAATGAGGGATCCAATGTTAATTTTCTAGGTTGTGGTAGAATTGGGTCTGGCCTGAGGGCCTGTTGCTTCTCTTCATTCAAAATTTCCTTTTGTTCATCATTAACATTAGGTGGCTGTGGTTCTCTTTAGAAAATATATTTCTACTATTACTCCTACTACTATTTTTATTATTCTGACCAAACTACCGATAAGCCTCAGATGGGGTTAGCCAGAAGTGATTTACGGTCTCTTATAATACAAGATAATTCCTGAGTGCCCTTTTTCTGGAGATAAATCAAATTTCCCTTTTGTAATGCTTTACAAAACAAGGCAATGCCCCGGGGCATCTTCAGGGCACAGTTCACAGAGGAGATTGCCTCCCAATGGCCTTGCAGTGGTCCCATGCCTTCCTTGGAGGCAGTATCCAGGCGCAACAAAGAACAACCACAAGTTATTTCAGAATTTAGCTAGGGTATTCTTAAGTTTAGTATCCTTATAATGCAAGACGTGATACAGAAAGAACGGTTTGAGGGAAGAGGTTTCAAGAGAAGCATGGGTGGGAAAATTGGAAATCGCCGATATAATTAAGAATCATTATTTTACTGAATCCATTGTTAGACAATCAGAAGGACTGTTTTCCTGAGAAATGGGCGACTATATAGCGCCAAGTGTCCATCGTCGCGGCGGGCGGCCAGGTTGCCTGAGCACATCCCTCTCCTTCACGTAGTTCTATCCTGGAATCCCCTTGCTAAGTGACCTCGGGTCTAGCTGCGTCCTCGAGCCCCTTTGTTTCCGGCCCCGAGGGTAGAGAGCGAGCGGGAGAGGAGCCCTGGGAAGTACGGAGTCTGAGATGAGCCGAAGGGAGCTTGGTCCTCAGATGGGACCCGAGCGACTGCTACGCCTCTCCGAATCTGCTTCCACCCCTCTGCTACTGCCCTGGGAGCTGGTGCTCGAAGTTTCAGGGCAGCAGCGCCTGTCTTGCATCTGCAGACTGGCTCCGGGTTCTGTACTTCGCTGGGCGAGCGCTCCTTCACTCGGGTCCCTCCTATTGCTTTCAGCTAACACGCAGTTTTAGCCCTTACTCCTCTCAACCCGAGTCTCAGATGGCAGGCCTTGCCTTGCTCAGACCGTCCGCTCGAGAGGTGCCCTCCCTTTGCTTCTCTGTAGAGCAGTCCACCGCATTCGCGAAGACGGCGGGGCCGTGTCCGCCGGCTTGGTCTCCGCAGCCGGGGTTTGGCGCAGTCTTCCGCTCGACCTCAAGGTGGCGACTTAGGCACGTAAACAAAGCTCGGCCGAGCCGGACGGTTGGCACCCTCGCGGTTCATCCACGTATCATCCTAGTTTTCACGCTGCTCTCAAGCGGACGGAATTGACTGTTAAAGGGACTTGAGTTCAGATGAAGAGTTCGGCCCGAATGGCAGAATATGTATGTGTCTGTGTGTGTGCGACCGCGCGCACAGAGGCGGCGGGAGGTGGTGATGAGTGGAAACTCTTGGCGGGACCCGTTTGGGACGCCGAGATTCTCCTCTGCATCACCTGAGCTCTCAGGACAGGCGACCCGGCCCGCTAGGTCTTCCGGACCGCTGTGCATCCCGAGATGCCGCGACCAGTGTGCAGCCAGCAGAGGGACAGAGGGTCTGGTGGCTGCCGCCAGCGGTAAAAGATTTGCTAATCTCGTTTCAATGACACCCACGATTTATGAGTGGAGAGACTTGGAAAAGAAAGCCTTATGCCGTGCTGTGTCCTTCCCTAGGGTGCATGCTGGCTGACCCGATTGGGAGAGGTCCCTGCCGGTGGGGAAGAGAGACACACAGACAGCAAAAGAATAAACGTGCGACAGTCACATAATCTTACCTCCGGGACGAAAGGACACGGTTCCTAGAACAGATTTCCAAGCCAGTGTGCATCCCAGCTGTTTCTCCCGTAGGCTCTTTCCTGCCTAACACCGCCTTATGACTAACTTGGACAAGGCTTCAGCTGCCCCCCTCCTTTTTTCCTCCCTTTTTTTTTCTTTCCAGACATTCCCTAAACTCAACCCAGGGCAAATCCAGAAGTCGGCACAGTACAGAGCTTCCATTCAATCATGAGGGGAAAAAATCCCGTTTACAGTTTCTCTTAGACAGATGGAAGAAGTAGATGATTACGGGATTTGGACGGGCGTATGGGGATGGCATGGGGTGTTGGTGGCAGGGAATCGCGGTTTCTCTTAGGTCCTGGTGCTGCAGGTAAGGTTCCCAGTTTCCAGCTGGTCTCATGTCGAGCTTCAGTGGCTGCTGAGAGTGGAGAGCGATCCTCGTCTAATTAGAGAGGAGTGGAGGAGGGTGGAGTGGCGGAGAAGCTGACCCTGGACAGGCTGCACGGACACATTGTCTTGGTTCACGTTTGTGCCCGCTCTGTGCTGCTGCCTTTGGGAGCCTTTTCAGCAGGGTAGTATGCCCGAGGCGCTTTCTCCCCTTCTTATTTCCCTCTTCTGAAATGTGTTTAAAAGCTAAGTGAATATCCTTCTAAAACAAGTTAAAATCTTTCTCTGACTTTCCATTTGAGATGTCAAAAGGATTAAATAAATGAAACTTTATTTGACCGGGGAGTTTACCCAGAGACTTAACGACATCTCGGGTCTTTGGCCTTATTCTAATTCCATGGTGGTAATTACCCTTCGTTTCTTTAAGTGCAATAGATTTATTGCCTTAGAGACTATGCACAGTTTGATTGAATTATTCATTTTTTTTTCTTTGGTGTAGACTGCATCTGGGGACTCTGATGTGACGTGTAGATTTTTTTTTCAGGAACAAAGGGAATGTGGAAATGAAAGAGAGAGGGAGAGAGAGGCTGGCAGATGTAATGAGACGGTGAAGGTGTACGCAGACTGGCACTCCCACTCCTCCCTTCTGCTCTCACTGCAGCCCTGGGTAGCTCGCAGGCTAACACAAACAGCTTTTCTCCCGCAGCCTGCCCTCTGTCACTGTAAGTACATCAGCCTTCTCTTATCAGCATGCAGATTCCAGCCACGCACTCCCCTAGACTCGGCTTTGCACCTTAGACAGCAGGAGAACATTTAAAAATTAACTTTCCTATGCCAGGAAAGACATGTCTGTAAAACTTATTTTTGATTTATCTTTATTTTCCTTTGAAAAAAGTTCCTGCATTTTCCCCACTTTTCCCCACCTCCTTTGTGGCGGTGCTGCTGCTACTGTCGGTACAGCTGCGGTCTTCCCAACAGGATGACGTGCAGATTCAAATGAAATTTAATATTGTTCTCTATCCATTTAAAGTCGAGGGACAATGCCTGGTCCTTTTGCAAAATGACGTCTTAAAGAACGCAGAGCATTATTCACAGTTTGCTTT
The DNA here is from genome assembly GCA_022376925.1 of Tragulus kanchil. Taxonomy (NCBI): domain Eukaryota; kingdom Metazoa; phylum Chordata; class Mammalia; order Artiodactyla; family Tragulidae; genus Tragulus; species Tragulus kanchil. The sequence goes on along the minus strand of JAIOJX010000006.1, from coordinate 103,445,205 downwards.
TTTGCTTTTGTTGTTGAAACACGAGTTTCGACCTCTTTTGAGGGAGAGTCCCAAGGGCACTGTTATTTGGGAGTTCGGGTTATTTGGTTACACCAAACTTAAATGAAGTGCGATGGGCTGCTGGAGCCGTTGGTGTGTTTGTTATTCCTGTTTAAGGAAATCAATTGCTAAAACTTTTCTCTGGGCTGTAATTAAAGTTTTCAACTTCTTCATTTTTGGCTTTTTATAATCTTTCACTTATTCCTCGTTTCAGTAAAAGTTCTCATCTCCCGTGTTTTGAAAGGCATTTATATTTGTACTATTTATACAGTACCTATAAAGCCCTTCTTGAAAGAAGTTAGAAACCTTTAGATGAAGTCACATAGATCTGTATTGTCCTCCCGGTTGGTGGAAGGAGACTTTCAAGGCGAGAATAGAGTCTTTAACAGTCGTTGTGATTTTTGCGTGGGTGCTTTAAACATTAACTTCTCAAGCAGAATTCATTGCGCTGCCCTTCCCAAGTTCAGGGGGACTTCTCTCCAGGAACACAGCGCACCTTTCCTTTGCCGGTTCGCGCCTCTTCTCTGAAGGTGCGAGGCCAAACTTAGAAAAGCCAAGGTGCCTCTGCTGGTTGTCGTGACTGCACCCCACTCCCCCTCCCCACTGCAGCCCTGGGTAGCTCGCAGGCTAACACAAACAGCTTTTCTCCCGCAGCCTGCCCTCTGTCACTGTAAGTACATCAGCCTTCTCTTATCAGCATGCAGATTCCAGCCACGCACTCCCCTAGACTCGGCTTTGCACCTTAGACAGCAGGAGAACATTTAAAAATTAACTTTCCTATGCCAGGAAAGACATGTCTGTAAAACTTATTTTTGATTTATCTTTATTTTCCTTTGAAAAAAGTTCCTGCATTTTCCCCACTTTTCCCCACCTCCTTTGTGGCGGTGCTGCTGCTGCTACTGTCGGTACAGCTGCGGTCTTCCCAACAGGATGACGTGCAGATTCAAATGAAATTTAATATTGTTCTCTATCCATTTAAAGTCGAGGGACAATGCCTGGTCCTTTTGCAAAATGACGTCTTAAAGAACGCAGAGCATTATTCACAGTTTGCTTTTTTGCTTTTGTTGTTGAAACACGAGTTTCGACCTCTTTTGAGGGAGAGTCCCAAGGGCACTGTTATTTGGGAGTTCGGGTTATTTGGTTACACCAAACTTAAATGAAGTGCGATGGGCTGCTGGAGCCGTTGGTGTGTTTGTTATTCCTGTTTAAGGAAATCAATTGCTAAAACTTTTCTCTGGGCTGTAATTAAAGTTTTCAACTTCTTCATTTTTGGCTTTTTATAATCTTTCACTTATTCCTCGTTTCAGTAAAAGTTCTCATCTCCCGTGTTTTGAAAGGCATTTATATTTGTACTATTTATACAGTACCTATAAAGCCCTTCTTGAAAGAAGTTAGAAACCTTTAGATGAAGTCACATAGATCTGTATTGTCCTCCCGGTTGGTGGAAGGAGACTTTCAAGGCGAGAATAGAGTCTTTAACAGTCGTTGTGATTTTTGCGTGGGTGCTTTAAACATTAACTTCTCAAGCAGAATTCATTGCGCTGCCCTTCCCAAGTTCAGGGGGACTTCTCTCCAGGAACACAGCGCACCTTTCCTTTGCCGGTTCGCGCCTCTTCTCTGAAGGTGCGAGGCCAAACTTAGAAAAGCCAAGGTGCCTCTGCTGGTTGTCGTGCGCAGGGGGACACGCGGACAGCTCGAAGGCAGCGACAGTTGCGGGCAGGTAAGTCTGCTCCCATCGCTCGTCCCTCTTTCCCTCCCTGGTTCCCCGTGGTCGGTGCCGGGGTTCTTGGGCTCTGCGCGGGGCTCCGACGCCCGAAGTGAGCCCTAGTGTGCCGGGATCTGGCCACGGTGCCTGACTGTTCTCAACGCCTTTAGGGACTTCCGGGAGCCTTCAGGTTACTGCGGACCAGGTGGAGATCGCGGCACGACAACCCTCTGCAGCGCTCTCTGCCTTGCCCCCTGCTCTGTACTGCCGCACCAGTGGCTTGAAAGAAAACTCTTAGGGCTCACTGCCGCCCCCGAGGGCCACGTGTCAACCCATGCACAGCCTGAAGTGCTGCACCGAGACCCCAAACTTTAGTTTTTTTCCTTTAGGGATTAATGTTGTGATTGGTTGGGGTTCCGCCTTATCAATCTACTTTGGTATCAATTTATTAGATAAAATCTAAAGAGGAGTCCTATCGCTCTTTCTGCGAAGGTCCACCGCGGCCCAATATAAAGGCCTGGGGAGGCCGTTGGTCTTGATAATGTCGCTTTTTTTTTGATTTTGGCCTTCTGCTAGCAGCTTGTTCTTGGTCGCAGGGTCAGTCTTACTTTGCAGATTTCTGGGTGCTGAGTGATTTAAAGAGACTCAGGCTCTGGTACTTGCAAAGCCAAACTTACCACAACTTTGAGAAACCCAAGTCATCCCCGAGTGTTTCCGTCCTGGATGCTTCACCTCCCTGGTGCTCGACCCTAAGGATTCAGGCATTGAGACTTGAATTACTTCCTCTTCTCTCTGCTCTAACTTTGCAGGCGTTTAGAAAGGGTCATTCAATTTTGACTCCTTTAGGCTTTCCAGAGACATTTTTGCCTCCTGTGGTTGAGTTCCAGGGCCAATGAGGGGCTCTGGAACGGAGACATGGGCCAGGCTACACTCACTCACAAAAGCGTGGGTGCTTTAAACATTAACTTCTCAAGCAGAATTCATTGCGCTGCCCTTCCCAAGTTCAGGGGGACTTCTCTCCAGGAACACAGCGCACCTTTCCTTTGCCGGTTCGCGCCTCTTCTCTGAAGGTGCGAGGCCAAACTTAGAAAAGCCAAGGTGCCTCTGCTGGTTGTCGTGCGCAGGGGGACACGCGGACAGCTCGAAGGCAGCGACAGTTGCGGGCAGGTAAGTCTGCTCCCATCGCTCGTCCCTCTTTCCCTCCCTGGTTCCCCGTGGTCGGTGCCGGGGTTCTTGGGCTCTGCGCGGGGCTCCGACGCCCGAAGTGAGCCCTAGTGTGCCGGGATCTGGCCACGGTGCCTGACTGTTCTCAACGCCTTTAGGGACTTCCGGGAGCCTTCAGGTTACTGCGGACCAGGTGGAGATCGCGGCACGACAACCCTCTGCAGCGCTCTCTGCCTTGCCCCCTGCTCTGTACTGCCGCACCAGTGGCTTGAAAGAAAACTCTTAGGGCTCACTGCCGCCCCCGAGGGCCACGTGTCAACCCATGCACAGCCTGAAGTGCTGCACCGAGACCCCAAACTTTAGTTTTTTTCCTTTAGGGATTAATGTTGTGATTGGTTGGGGTTCCGCCTTATCAATCTACTTTGGTATCAATTTATTAGATAAAATCTAAAGAGGAGTCCTATCGCTCTTTCTGCGAAGGTCCACCGCGGCCCAATATAAAGGCCTGGGGAGGCCGTTGGTCTTGATAATGTCGCTTTTTTTTTTTTTTTTTTTTGCCTTCTGCTAGCAGCTTGTTCTTGGTCGCAGGGTCAGTCTTACTTTGCAGATTTCTGGGTGCTGAGTGATTTAAAGAGACTCAGGCTCTGGTACTTGCAAAGCCAAACTTACCACAACTTTGAGAAACCCAAGTCATCCCCGAGTGTTTCCGTCCTGGATGCTTCACCTCCCTGGTGCTCGACCCTAAGGATTCAGGCATTGAGACTTGAATTACTTCCTCTTCTCTCTGCTCTAACTTTGCAGGCGTTTAGAAAGGGTCATTCAATTTTGACTCCTTTAGGCTTTCCAGAGACATTTTTGCCTCCTGTGGTTGAGTTCCAGGGCCAATGAGGGGCTCTGGAACGGAGACATGGGCCAGGCTACACTCACTCACAAAAGCAAAATAAAACAACAAAAAAGTCAAAACCCAGAGGAGATTTGACTCTTGTCTAGCATAGAAACACCAGTTTGGGTTTGCCCATTAGGCCTCTGAGGTCAAGGGGCATGCCTGGGACTTCTGGGAGCCAGGTCTGAAGGAGCTGGCAGGAAAGGCGCCAGGCATTCTTTTCACTGGCTTCTAGGCTCTGGCCTCGCCAGGCAGATTTTTCCAGTCCTGATGGTCTCTGTGGGTGAGAGGGACACAGGATTTCTGGTTGAGTACTGTCTGCTCGAGCAGCAGTCAAAAAAGTCATTTTAACTTACAGTTTTCAAGCTTTCAATTGTCAAGAATCATCTTTTCTATGCACTGGATAGGCAATAAGCACAGGGTTATTCCTTCTGCCCCACTAATCCCAGGTGCTCAGAACAACCCTTATTTCTATCCTTGTAGTTCTCTTGTCTGGAGTTCACATGAAACCAAACATGGAGCATACTTTAAGAAGCCAATATCTGATAAAAGATAGCTCAGCGTGGTACACCTTCTGCGCTTACTTTCTCCATTTTCTTGAGTGAGTGGAACAGAAATGAGACTTTCTCCTCTGTATCTTTTATCACTTGATCTGTGGGGAGGTCTTCCTCACGTTGGCAACTTTAGAGTGCCATTCATTTTTCGATTTCTCTAGCTCTTAATTCCTGACTCCTCTCTCCTGCTCCATATCTTCTTTCACAAATTCCCTGTTTATGTAATGCCTCAAAGTGGCCCTCTCATATCAGTTTCTACATAGTAAGGCCCTCACTTCCACAAATCTCTGCAGGTTTACGCTGATCATGTCAGAACCTCTCTTTTAGCTTTTAATCTTGATGCAATTTGGACTCTCCACTAACCTTAGTTTCTCAAATCTATTTCTTCACCTCTGGTGCTCGACCCTAAGGATTCAGGCATTGAGACTTGAATTACTTCCTCTTCTCTCTGCTCTAACTTTGCAGGCGTTTAGAAAGGGTCATTCAATTTTGACTCCTTTAGGCTTTCCAGAGACATTTTTGCCTCCTGTGGTTGAGTTCCAGGGCCAATGAGGGGCTCTGGAACGGAGACATGGGCCAGGCTACACTCACTCACAAAAGCAAAATAAAACAACAAAAAAGTCAAAACCCAGAGGAGATTTGACTCTTGTCTAGCATAGAAACACCAGTTTGGGTTTGCCCATTAGGCCTCTGAGGTCAAGGGGCATGCCTGGGACTTCTGGGAGCCAGGTCTGAAGGAGCTGGCAGGAAAGGCGCCAGGCATTCTTTTCACTGGCTTCTAGGCTCTGGCCTCGCCAGGCAGATTTTTCCAGTCCTGATGGTCTCTGTGGGTGAGAGGGACACAGGATTTCTGGTTGAGTACTGTCTGCTCGAGCAGCAGTCAAAAAAGTCATTTTAACTTACAGTTTTCAAGCTTTCAATTGTCAAGAATCATCTTTTCTATGCACTGGATAGGCAATAAGCACAGGGTTATTCCTTCTGCCCCACTAATCCCAGGTGCTCAGAACAACCCTTATTTCTATCCTTGTAGTTCTCTTGTCTGGAGTTCACATGAAACCAAACATGGAGCATACTTTAAGAAGCCAATATCTGATAAAAGATAGCTCAGCGTGGTACACCTTCTGCGCTTACTTTCTCCATTTTCTTCGAAGTGAGTGGAACAGAAATGAGACTTTCTCCTCTGTATCTTTTATCACTTGATCTGTGGGGAGGTCTTCCTCACGTTGGCAACTTTAGAGTGCCATTCATTTTTCGATTTCTCTAGCTCTTAATTCCTGACTCCTCTCTCCTGCTCCATATCTTCTTTCACAAATTCCCTGTTTATGTAATGCCTCAAAGTGGCCCTCTCATATCAGTTTCTACATAGTAAGGCCCTCACTTCCACAAATCTCTGCAGGTTTACGCTGATCATGTCAGAACCTCTCTTTTAGCTTTTAATCTTGATGCAATTTGGACTCTCCACTAACCTTAGTTTCTCAAATCTATTTCTATGGGCCTGGCTTAAGGCAGGCCAACCTCACATCGTACACACTGGCTGCTTTGTGTCTGCTGTTGTCAAAGCTAGTATCCTCATCTATTTCTTCTGTCCTGTATCTCTATAGATTACCTGACATCACAATTATTCTCTCTCTTCCCAGCCCCCCAGGTTTTCTTGACACTGAGATAAAATTCCAGATCTCTGCTTCTCTAGGCCACTCTAATATCCTTCAAATCTTTTATCTACCCTACAAACCCACATCAAAGAGAATCTTTAATTTGTGTAGGTTTTTTTTTTTTGTCCTTTTTTTTGGCGGGGGTGGTGGTGGTAGTTAAATAGAATTTTCTCTGACTTACATGTTTTTGCAAAATGCTGTCCCGAGTGACTGAAACTCTTCTACAACTTCCCAGCCACCCATCTTGAAATTGTTTCTCCAAATCTTTTCCTCTAAAAGTTGAGGTAATACACATATATCACTTACCCAATTCTGTGTAACAGCAGCTTATCCATATAATAAATGTGGAACTATTTAATTTATCATTGTAAAGATATAATCATTTGTTTCTTTGGTAGTTTGTACATGTTTTGTTATTTATAATAATTTTAACCCATAAACTCCACATTCCACATGGCCTCCAGAATATGACCACCCACCTATGTTAAGAATCTCCTGTATCAATTACTTTTTCTTTCAGTTGCTCCTCCTCCATCTTTTAAAAGAAGTTCCTCTTTGCCTGTTCACTGAGATCCTGTTAACCTGTGTGTTCTCATGATCTCTGCTTCTTGCGTTGCTCTCTTCCCTCTCTTTTGATTACTTCTCTCTTTTCACTTTTATTCATCCTTCTTATTTGTCCCAGTATTCACCCTCCTTTCCTTCTGTTGGCCTGCCTCAGCCCCCGTTCTCTGTCTCCCCTGGTGCCATGAGTCACTTTGGTGGTCCAATTCTGTGTCCCAGTACTTCTTAACATTCAGCTCATTAGTCCTCTGTCACATAACTTTTTCAAAGCACCACCACGCCTATGACTCCTCTCCCACCTTCTTTCTTCCTTTTCTCTAGGTTGCTCCTTTCTTTCTCTCCAGTTGCCTACCTTTTCCCCACTTCAGTTTGCCTTCATCTAGACTCCTCCTTCCAGCAGCCCCAGCCCTAACAGCCCTCCTGGGGTCCTTTACGCCTCAGCCTGTTTCTCTCCACCTAATACTTGTCACCATTCCCCTCTGACCGCAACTCTCCCTCTTCTTTGTCGCCTATCCAGTTCTCTCCTACTAGTCGCTTCACTCTTCCCAGGCGCTTTCTCCACTTCCAGTCTCCGCTCTCGCCGGTCCCTGCCCTCTCTCTCTCCGGCTCTCTCTCCTTTGCCTCCCGCTCTCCCCTCCTTCTTCTTCCCCCGGCCCTCCCCCTCCCTCCCAGCTTCCCTGCCTGGCTCGCTGCCTCCCTCGCCTCTTGTCTCATCTTGCCTGTGTTGTCTGGGAGGGGAGCCCTGCCTCCTCTCCCTCGCTCAGATCAATGCCCTGGCCACTCACTTTCTGATGTTGCACGACGGGAAATGCTTTGAATACTTACGACATGGCCGCTCACACTGATTGCCAAGATTGACAGCACTAACCATCGCCTTCACTTGTTTCAAGGGGGAAGCCCCTAGTCACCCTGCTCCGCGCGCACCTCCCGGCACCCCGGCGGCAAACTTCTGCCGGTCAGCGTTCCCCCCGCCCGGGGCGGGACACCCCCGCAGACTTGAGTTAACGGGCTGCGCCGGCCGCGGCGCTGGGGGGCTCCTCTCTCTTGCTCCCTGGGCTGAGCTAATTGACCCAGCAACGACTCCCCTTCCTTAATTTTTTTTTTTTATTTGTATCTTTCCCTTTTTTTCTTTAATGCCATTTACTCCCGCGGCGCAGCGCACAAGGAACCCTCCCGTGCGGTACCATCCTGGAGCCCGCCCAGGTAACCGGGACGGAGCGAGTGATCTAGAGAGCGAGGGAGGCAGAGCGAGAGCGCGCGGCCCATATGTGAGCTACCTGTTGGGGAACTGGAGAGGGTAAGAGCAGGAACCCCGGGCCCGGCCGCAGGCCCCCAGCACCTTCCGCTTTTGCCCTTCCGGGCAGCTTCAGGGTTAGTTTCACTGAGCCGGGACGGAGGGACTGGGGTAGGACAAGAACTGAGGGCGCGGAGCCCCGCGAGGGCGCGGGTTGCCGGGAGCCCCGGCTGCCCAGCCCGGGCGGGTTTCCGTACTTGGATGGGGAGGGGAGAGAGGGGAGGAGGAGCGGGAGGAGGGCGCTCAGTGGGGCCGACGCAGCAAGGAGGGGGAGAGTAGAGGCTGAGAAAGGGGCCCGAGCGTCTGCCGCTCGCTGGTGGACGCGCGTATCCCCAGGATGCGTCCCCCTCTCGGAGAGTTGTGCCTTGTTCCGGAGGCGGTGACAGATCTGCGTGGCGGGCTTCTGGTTTTCTTGCCACCCTCCTATTCCCCAAACCCACTCGGAGAAAACACATGTTGTAGCTGTAGATAACTGTGCGTGGGACACTAAGGCAAAGAGGGCAGGAGAGAGAGAGGCAGACAACGCAACCTTTGACAACAGAAAACTGTTATCGCCATCCTAAGTATTCGTCCAGAAATCCGTCTGTCCTTTCGGCCCACTTTATTCCTCCTCCTCCGCCTCCCCGTATAGATATTCTAATCTGTGTAACTGGGAATGGTATGAAAAAGAAGTCAGGTGGCTTAGAGAATGAATTTTTAAGTCTCCATGAAGTTTGAGGTAGGTATTTCATTGAAGTTTGCGCCCAGTGTGTGATGGAGGAAGTTCGCGTGCCTGCGTGTGTAGTCTTCTCTCTCTCTCTCTCCCCCTCGTGTGTGTGTGTGTGTGCGTGTGCGTGTGCGTGTGCGTATGTAACCATATGCGTTTGTGCTCTGCGAGGGTTCAGCTGGGACCGCTGGGTGGAAAGGCCCTTTGTGCCCACAAGAGGGCAGCATCCTGAGGGCTTTGTGAGCGCTGTATCTCGTTATCACTGCAGGCTTGGGTCTGGAGAAAGTTATATCGAAACTTTCAAACTGGTATCACATCATATTTCGTGATATTAAAAATGATATAAAGAAAGAAAAAAACAGAGAAGTGAAGAAAGAAGAGAGAGAAAAGGAAAGCAGGCAGCCAGCCTACCGCAGGAGAGTCCTAGTCACACCGAGACTAGTGGGATGGCTGTTTTAATTGTGGGTTTGGCCGACTGACGACTGGAGTGCCTTCCTCGGCAGTCTTAGTTCTATCCGGAGGTCATGTAAATCGACCTTAAAAGAATGCATAAGCCATAAATTAAAATAAACCCCCTATCCGCCAGGAGAGTTCCCCAAAACGCATAGGAGGAGCGGAGGAGGGCGCTCAGTGGGGCCGACGCAGCAAGGAGGGGGAGAGTAGAGGCTGAGAAAGGGGCCCGAGCGTCTGCCGCTCGCTGGTGGACGCGCGTATCCCCAGGATGCGTCCCCCTCTCGGAGAGTTGTGCCTTGTTCCGGAGGCGGTGACAGATCTGCGTGGCGGGCTTCTGGTTTTCTTGCCACCCTCCTATTCCCCAAACCCACTCGGAGAAAACACATGTTGTAGCTGTAGATAACTGTGCGTGGGACACTAAGGCAAAGAGGGCAGGAGAGAGAGAGGCAGACAACGCAACCTTTGACAACAGAAAACTGTTATCGCCATCCTAAGTATTCGTCCAGAAATCCGTCTGTCCTTTCGGCCCACTTTATTCCTCCTCCTCCGCCCCCGTGTAGATATTCTAATCTGTGTAACTGGGAATGGTATGAAAAAGAAGTCAGGTGGCTTAGAGAATGAATTTTTAAGTCTCCATGAAGTTTGAGGTAGGTATTTCATTGAAGTTTGCGCCCAGTGTGTGATGGAGGAAGTTCGCGTGCCTGCGTGTGTAGTCTTCTCTCTCTCTCTCTCCCCCTCGTGTGTGTGTGTGTGTGCGTGTGCGTGTGCGTGTGCGTATGTAACCATATGCGTTTGTGCTCTGCGAGGGTTCAGCTGGGACCGCTGGGTGGAAAGGCCCTTTGTGCCCACAAGAGGGCAGCATCCTGAGGGCTTTGTGAGCGCTGTATCTCGTTATCACTGCAGGCTTGGGTCTGGAGAAAGTTATATCGAAACTTTCAAACTGGTATCACATCATATTTCGTGATATTAAAAATGATATAAAGAAAGAAAAAAACAGAGAAGTGAAGAAAGAAGAGAGAGAGAGAAAAGGAAAGCAGGCAGCCAGCCTACCGCGGGAGAGTCCTAGTCACACCGAGACTAGGGGGAGGGCTGTTTTAATTGTGGGTTTGGCCGACTGACGACTGGAGTGCCTTCCTCGGCAGTCTTAGTTGTAGCCGGAGGTCATGTAAATCGACCTTAAAAGAATGCATAAGCCATAAATTAAAATAAACCCTCACCCAAGGGCTGATCCATAAGTAGACAATATCCAACCTGGACAAAACGAGCTTCCCTCACGAGCCGACCTAAACCGCATCCCCCCAAAGAATAGAGACTAAATGCAAAGTAAGTTTCCCAGGGAATATTTTGTTTTCTTGAAAAGTGTTGGGGTGATTCGCCGTGTGACTGACTGCGACGCCGCAGTTTTCCGGAGCGCTTCAGCGTTAGCCAGGCTCGGGGTGCGGGAGGTCGGGAGGACCTGCTGAGTTTCTGGGCTTCCTAATGCTACCCCCACCCCACCCCCATTTTGGTTTGGAAACTTTGGCTATTTGTGGGGTTGGCGCTGGCCGAGGGCGGGCGAGTGTCTAGGATCTCCGCTGCGCTCAAGGCCCGGGTTGAAGTTTACCGGGAGGAGCTCTTAAAGAAAACCCGGGTCGCTAGAAAAGCCGAACGCTCCCACCTCCCACCCACACCCCAACGCCGCTCCGCCGCAACTTTCTCGGGACCTCGTGCGAGTTGCCTCCGCTTCCCTTTCGCTCTCTCTCCCTTCTTCCCTCATCCTCCGTTTTTGGACATGACTTTGAATGATCTTTTTAGGAATAAGCAAACCAAGTTCCGAGACAATCCGAAACCCAAACGCTAATCCGTGGCCCTCTTTTCCTCGGACGCTCTGGCGGCGGTGCCGTGCCGGCGGGGGCGTGTGTGAGGAGCCGCCCAGCTCTTCCCGGAGCCGACTCGGCCTCGGAGTCCTCGCTGCAGGCGCACAATCGCGCCCGCACGTTTCTTCCCCTCCCCACGTCCCGGAGCCCCGCCGGCGCCCTGCGTCCTTCTCGGCGCCCTGCCCGGGCCCCGCCGCCCGCTGCCCATTCCGCAGATCGGCGGAGATCCGCAGCTCTGGGGCTCGGCCCAGGCCCGGGGGCGGTGCTGCCACCCTCCCGCGGCCCAGCCGAGCCTGGCCGCTCCCAGAGGAGCTGCTTTCTTCTCCCTTAAAGGGCCGGGCAGAAAAGGGAAGGGGCTTGGGCAAAGGTTGCCAGGGGGTTTCTCGGGCGCCAAGAGCGGGGCCGCGGAGGGCAGATTAGCTCCGTTTCCCGGCTATTTCCCCGGCGCTCCGGTGTGTTTGGAACAGATAAAAGGTGGTTATTGCTGGAGTGTTTTGAATTTTTTTTTTTGGTTAAAACTCTTAGGCTGACCAAGTCTGAAACGTTTGTTTGTATGAACTGCCAGATACTGAATGCTGCCCCTATTTGGGGACTAAAATAAGTCTTTTGTTTTCTTGAAAAGTGTTGGGGTGATTCGCCGTGTGACTGACTGCGACGCCGCAGTTTTCCGGAGCGCTTCAGCGTTAGCCAGGCTCGGGTGCGGGAGGTCGGGAGGACCTGCTGAGTTTCTGGGCTTCCTAATGCTACCCCCACCCCACCCCCATTTTGGTTTGGAAACTTTGGCTATTTGTGGGGTTGGCGCTGGCCGAGGGCGGGCGAGTGTCTAGGATCTCCGCTGCGCTCAAGGCCCGGGTTGAAGTTTACCGGGAGGAGCTCTTAAAGAAAACCCGGGTCGCTAGAAAAGCCGAACGCTCCCACCTCCCACCCACACCCCAACGCCGCTCCGCCGCAACTTTCTCGGGACCTCGTGCGAGTTGCCTCCGCTTCCCTTTCGCTCTCTCTCCCTTCTTCCCTCATCCTCCGTTTTTGGACATGACTTTGAATGATCTTTTTAGGAATAAGCAAACCGAGTTCCGAGACAATCCGAAACCCAAACGCTAATCCGTGGCCCTCTTTTCCTCGGACGCTCTGGCGGCGGTGCCGTGCCGGCGGGGGCGTGTGTGAGGAGCCGCCCAGCTCTTCCCGGAGCCGACTCGGCCTCGGAGTCCTCGCTGCAGGCGCACAATCGCGCCCGCACGTTTCTTCCCCTCCCCACGTCCCGGAGCCCCGCCGGCGCCCTGCGTCCTTCTCGGCGCCCTGCCCGGGCCCCGCCGCCCGCTGCCCATTCCGCAGATCGGCGGAGATCCGCAGCTCTGGGGCTCGGCCCAGGCCCGGGGGCGGTGCTGCCACCCTCCCGCGGCCCAGCCCGAGCCTGGCCGCTCCCAGAGGGAGCTGCTTTCTTCTCCCTTAAAGGGCCGGGCAGAAAAGGGAAGGGGCTTGGGCAAAGGTTGCCGGGGTTGCTCGGGCGCCAAGAGCGGGGCCGCGGAGGGCAGATTAGCTCCGTTTCCCGGGCTATTTCCCCGGCGCTCCGGTGTGTTTGGAACAGATAAAAGGTGGTTATTGCTGGAGTGTTTTGAATTTTTTTTTTTTTTTTTGGTTAAAACTCTTAGGCTGACCAAGTCTGAAACGTTTGTTTGTATGAACTGCCAGATACTGAATGCTGCCCCTATTTGGGGACTAAAAATAAGTCTTTGCTGGCGGGGCTGGGCTGTTAGCGAGATGGGCTGTCCCCGACTGCTTCTGTGTGTGTGACCTCTTCCGAGGGCTGAGCTTGAAGTTTCGGCTCGAGATGGCCCAAAGCCGTCGCTGCGGCAAACTGGGCTGGGCTCCGGCCCTCCCGCCGCACTGTCAATGGGGCGCTCGGATGACGTCTGTGTCCGGGGCGCTTGACCCCGGCGCGCACTCTTGCGGCTGAGCTTTTGGCCTTGGCCAGGCGGCCCAGCTAGCAGCTCAGTGGAGTCTCAGGGGATGTGAGAGTGCCCCTCTCCTGCCTGGGGTCTCCTCCCTTCTGCTCCGTATAATCACATGCCCAGGTTTCTCCCCGGGCCCCGAGGAGAACAGACACAGCCCCGCCCAGTCTGTTTCTAGGAGGTGGGTTTGGTGAATAAAAGGTCAAGTGGTCGGGTCCGAGAGCTGATCCGTGGCGAGGGGGTAAAGGATGGACACCTGGCAAGGACCGCCCCGCCTGCCCCCTCCTCCACCCCTCTCACCCCCCCACCCCGGTCCGCCCGCTCGCGGCTGGCCTCCGCAGGCCACATTCTTGCGCTAAGTGAGAAAATCTGTGGGAAAAGCAATCCCGAACCGGCCAAGAGCCGGCGAAGCTGATCCTGCGATGGCATTTTGTTTTGAACAGTTGCTGAGGTTGACGTTTCCTCATAAGGTAAGGTGTCACTGGACAGTAGGCTGCCCAAATGCCACATGTATAATTAGCTTGCCACCCTCCGCGGCCCAGCCCGAGCCTGGCCGCTCCCAGAGGAGCTGCTTTCTTCTCCCTTAAAGGGCCGGGCAGAAGGGAGGGGCTTGGGCAAAGGTTGCCGGGGTTGCTCGGGCGCCAAGAGCGGGGCCGCGGAGGGCAGATTAGCTCCGTTTCCCGGGCTATTTCCCCGGCGCTCCGGTGTGTTTGGAACAGATAAAAGGTGGTTATTGCTGGAGTGTTTTGAATTTTTTTTTTTTTTTTTGGTTAAAACTCTTAGGCTGACCAAGTCTGAAACGTTTGTTTGTATGAACTGCCAGATACTGAATGCTGCCCCTATTTGGGGACTAAAAATAAGTCTTTGCTGGCGGGGCTGGGCTGTTAGCGAGATGGGCTGTCCCCGACTGCTTCTGTGTGTGTGACCTCTTCCGAGGGCTGAGCTTGAAGTTTCGGCTCGAGATGGCCCAAAGCCGTCGCTGCGGCAAACTGGGCTGGGCTCCGGCCCTCCCGCCGCACTGTCAATGGGGCGCTCGGATGACGTCTGTGTCCGGGGCGCTTGACCCCGGCGCGCACTCTTGCGGCTGAGCTTTTGGCCTTGGCCAGGCGGCCCAGCTAGCAGCTCAGTGGAGTCTCAGGGGATGTGAGAGTGCCCCTCTCCTGCCTGGGGTCTCCTCCCTTCTGCTCCGTATAATCACATGCCCAGGTTTCTCCCCGGGCCCCGAGGAGAACAGACACAGCCCCGCCCAGTCTGTTTCTAGGAGGTGGGTTTGGTGAATAAAAGGTCAAGTGGTCGGGTCCGAGAGCTGATCCGTGGCGAGGGGGTAAAGGATGGACACCTGGCAAGGACCGCCCCTCCTGCCCCTCCTCCACCCCTCTCACCCCCCCACCCCGGTCCGCCCGCTCGCGGCTGGCCTCCGCAGGCCACATTCTTGCGCTAAGTGAGAAAATCTGTGGGAAAAGCAATCCCGAACCGGCCAAGAGCCGGCGAAGCTGATCCTGCGATGGCATTTTGTTTTGAACAGTTGCTGAGGTTGACGTTTCCTCATAAGGTAAGGTGTCACTGGACAGTAGGCTGCCCAAATGCCACATGTATAATTAGCTTGCGCACTCAGCACCTAGTCCCGGAGGCCCATAGGCACGGGCTTGGCGGAGCTGGTCCACTGAGCACTGTTCCAGGCTACAGGATTCCCGTGGCAGGGCCGAACCAACCAGGACAGCCCTTCAGGAGGCCCTGGCAGTAGGGGAGACTGTGACAGTGTATCCTTGTCTTTGATTTTCTCTCTTTTTTCCACTTCTCTTCTTCTTTATTTTTTCGGTCGAAGGCAGACTACTGGTTAGATAGGCAAACCGGACACCTGCGGCAAGTTGCAGACTGAATAAGCAAAGGGATGCAGAGTAAAGCTGGTACTAAAGCTACTCTCCACACCCCGCCCATGGGGGAGGGCCGCTAGTGCCCTTCTGTCTGCACTAACCCGGTAGGACTAGCCCAGACTTGGCGCTGGATCCTGGCCTGGCAGGGGCTTCAATTTCTAGTTGCACTCTTCACCTGTTACTGTGCTTCCTCCCAAACCCACCACCCCTGAGGTCTCAGCAGATTACTGTCTGTGCTCGGATTGCAGTTTCTCCGTCCCCACTCCAGGCCTAGCCACTTGGGGCTGCTAGTGTTCACTGTGGCACGGAACTAGCTGCGCTCTCCCTGTCTACTCTGGGGTTTTTAGGAGCAGTGCCTGGTTCTATTTGTACCCAGACTGGTGCTTGAGCTTCCGATCTAGCTTCCTAGACCCAGCTTCAGGGCAACTTTAGTCTGCACTCTCTTGTGGAGACCAGATTTCTGCAGTCACGAACATGACTTGCCCTCTGTCCCCCTGTACGACAAACATGGAATTCAACACTCAGCATTAGGCTCTTTCCTCACTTTCCCTTCCTCCCTTATTTCTAGGCCACTCCGATAGTCCTGATACCTACTAGAAGATTCTCTTTATTTTAAAACAAACCAGCAAACATCTTAAAGCTTCCACAGATCCCGTGGGGTAGGGTTATCTTGTCTATGGCAACAAGGGTGTACTTTCCTGATGGATGCAGTTTATTTAGTTGCATTTGCTTTGACTGAATCAATGAAACATTTTAGTACAGTAGGGTAAAAGTTATGATTGAAATTTTCACTGTACCAGGCCATAAATATAGTATCTATGCATATTTGAGTGTGTCTTCCTGAATACACATATGTGAGTGCATGGGCAGTAGGCCAAATGGCATGCAAATTTTTTGCTCCTACATTTTTGAAAACCTCATAAGTCAAAAGAGATTGTTCCTTTCTAAAACAAGAACAACAAACACTAACCAAAAGAAAAAAAATGCTTTAGACTCAGAAAACAAGTGTGTACTATACATGCTAGATCTAGTTTATGACCAAAGGCAGTAAGTGACCAGGATCCAGAGAAGTGCTAGGTCATTAATTCCTCTGGCAAACTAATATCTTCTGTTGCTTTTCTCATACTGCCAATGCCTCCTTTTTTCCTCTGTTCTCCCACCATACTCCTTTATTTATAGTAGCAAAACTAAATAGTTTATTGTTTATTGTATTTATTTTTCTTAATTTTTATTTTGGAAGTAATAAAAAGGAACTTTCTTTTGGTATATATATATTTTTAAAAATGCAAAAAAAGTTACAAGTTTATTATTATGGAACGTGATGCAAACTCCTGTAACAGTATATTGTGTAAGTACAGTGTTGAGCATTATACTATAAAGAGAGATAAATATAAAAAAATTAATAAAGCAGTATCAATATCTATATTGTACAGTGATTCTATAATGGATTCAGTAACTGAATGTCTATAAGAAATGGCATTCTGTAGGAATATTGTCTGCTGTTCATTTTTTCATTAGCAGTGGAAAGCAACAGATATTTTTCTCAGTAAGGGAAAAGCATGTATTTAAAATGTTAGCTTATTTAGCAAATCTTTCTCTTAGAAAGCTTTAAAATGTATCACTTTAAATACATAAATGATAAATTTTGGGGACATTATTGAGGTTTTTATGCTGTTTCTATTTGACTTAGGAATTCTTGGGTCACTGATGAAATTTTTACACACATCTATCTTACATTGAAGAAAATAGCAACATTTAAAGAGTCCTCTTTCAGTTACTATGCTAAATACTGGAAAAAATGAATTTTATTTTTACAGAGTTTAATGTACATTGGCTTTTACCCTTACTTTTAATATTGTCTATACAGTATTGCTAGGTTATAGATCTCAAAGTTTGAAAGCATTCTCTTGTTAGTGAGATAACTGATATATACCTTTTCACTATTTATAAGCAGCATTCTATAAAAGTATAGTAGAGTACAATTAAAATTTTCATTGATCTAAGAGCTATTTGTTTAAATATAGTTTAGGGGTGCATATCTATCAATTTATGTTTTTGAAGTCAAGTGAAACATTCCATCAAGCTAATGTGCCTGAGAGTACCATATCAGGCACAGACAGGTACTAGAAATGATAAAACACAGATAACATTCAGCAAGATGATTTGCAGATGGGATGTATTATCTGCTGTCATGAGGTTAGATGGGTCATATTACTGTTTTTTAAAAAAGTTAATCTAGGTTATTTCAGAATTCTCAAATTCTGTGGATATCTGAGACATAGTAAGAACAGATTTTATTATAAAAACTTGCTAAAAAATAAACAGATAGTCATTCCTTTGTTTTGAAAATGGATTCTCTCTGCATTTGAACCACTTCTCTTTTAAGAAATTTAAATCTCCTCTATTATTTTTTCCTAACAAGGAATATAATATATTGAACATTTTCTGTCTTTATCCTAACTCCACATTTTCTACTGATTATCCCCTGACTGTCAATGTACTCAAGTAAAACAAAAACAAAAACTGACACTCCAGGATAGTCTATGAAAAGCAGTTTTTATTAGCTGTAAGCACGTTTTGAATGTATAGCGTATCATTTTTGCTTGACGTTCTTCAGCTGTGATCTGAAAACTAATTGTTTTGGTTAGCGTCATATCAGAAACTTTAATCATTCTCTCATTATATATTCATTATACATTTATAGGAAGAGTGCTTATATTTTTCTTGTTCTGTGCAAGAGGGTAAAAGCTCTTCAGCTAGTTGTTTTGTTTAGATTTGTAGTTAAACTGGAAATAATTTTATATTTGTCTTATGGTTTTGATAGAGCTTTTCAGATTTAAATAACCCCTGTCATAATTTGGATACAAATTTCAATTGAACGTATGGTGGAGATTGTAAGCTGGAATATCATTTAAGTCTACTACGTACTCTCGCTTCTGAAAAAGGCTGCTGGTCTGTTTTTCCTCAAATCTGTGGTAGTCTCAAAAAAAGGAACCTCAAAACCCTAAAACCTCAGAGAAGCAGTATCGATTCAGTTCTTAACTGCAAATCCTTCATATCATTGCTCAAAATATCCAACTTTACACTAATATTAGCCATTCTTTTTATAGTGACACCATGCTTAGTAGAAAACTTCTAAGCACTGAGGTCAGGTGTTGAGATTGGATTCTAGTTTATTTTTTATGAATCAGATAAAGATTTCTGTGCATGAGACCATATGTGAAGATGAGAGAACAAGAACATTTCCATATCAAAGGCAATATATCTGAGGCTGCATGGTAATTAAAATGCAGTGGTTTGGACTCTGTGCACTAGCACTTAAGCAGAGCATTGCCGGGACCTTGTGCATCATGCAGGCGGTTGCCTCTTGCATACTTCTTGAAATACACTTATAATTTTGTACAAACATTTATGCCAGTCCACACTTTTCTGTGGATAATTTGTATTTCATCCAAACCATTCAGAGGAGAAGTTATTTTTCGAGCTACCCCCTCATTATGGCTTTTGTGCATCAACTATTTTTATTCTACTTGTTTGTATTTCCTTTTACCAGAATGATGGCTTGTTTATATTCAGAATCTCTTCTTGCTCCTCTAAGACCCCTTATATATCACTTGTGTTTTACTATTCACTCAAAAAAACTTTCATCTTTAGTAAAGATGTGAATTATTTCCTGAGGTTAATTGTTGATGCTGTAATCTATTGTAAACTAATAAACTACATAAATCAACTGCCCAGTTATTTCTGTTTTATAATGCCAACATATTTAATAATCATAACTATATTGCACAATATATAATATTGGAAAAATCCTTTTCAAAATATTTTAAGAACTCTGAAATGTTTTACTTTACCTTTTATTGGCATTCTCTTTCATACTACTTTAAGTGAAAAACAATTATTTGAAACTATAGAAATTTGGCATTCTTAATTCTTTTTATATACTAGATTTAAATAACCCCTGTCATAATTTGGATACAAATTTCAATTGAACGTATGGTGGAGATTGTAAGCTGGAATATCATTTAAGTCTACTACGTACTCTCGCTTCTGAAAAAGGCTGCTGGTCTGTTTTTCCTCAAATCTGTGGTAGTCTCAAAAAAAGGAACCTCAAAACCCTAAAACCTCAGAGAAGCAGTATCGATTCAGTTCTTAACTGCAAATCCTTCATATCATTGCTCAAAATATCCAACTTTACACTAATATTAGCCATTCTTTTTATAGTGACACCATGCTTAGTAGAAAACTTCTAAGCACTGAGGTCAGGTGTTGAGATTGGATTCTAGTTTATTTTTTATGAATCAGATAAAGATTTCTGTGCATGAGACCATATGTGAAGATGAGAGAACAAGAACATTTCCATATCAAAGGCAATATATCTGAGGCTGCATGGTAATTAAAATGCAGTGGTTTGGACTCTGTGCACTAGCACTTAAGCAGAGCATTGCCGGGACCTTGTGCATCATGCAGGCGGTTGCCTCTTGCATACTTCTTGAAATACACTTATAATTTTGTACAAACATTTATGCCAGTCCACACTTTTCTGTGGATAATTTGTATTTCATCCAAACCATTCAGAGGAGAAGTTATTTTTCGAGCTACCCCCTCATTATGGCTTTTGTGCATCAACTATTTTTATTCTACTTGTTTGTATTTCCTTTTACCAGAATGATGGCTTGTTTATATTCAGAATCTCTTCTTGCTCCTCTAAGACCCCTTATATATCACTTGTGTTTTACTATTCACTCAAAAAAACTTTCATCTTTAGTAAAGATGTGAATTATTTCCTGAGGTTAATTGTTGATGCTGTAATCTATTGTAAACTAATAAACTACATAAATCAACTGCCCAGTTATTTCTGTTTTATAATGCCAACATATTTAATAATCATAACTATATTGCACAATATATAATATTGGAAAAATCCTTTTCAAAATATTTTAAGAACTCTGAAATGTTTTACTTTACCTTTTATTGGCATGAAAATTTATAGTGGCATTCTCTTTCATACTACTTTAAGTGAAAAACAATTATTTGAAACTATAGAAATCTTTAAAGAGTCATCTCTTTATATATAGGGAGCTATTTGAGTTTATTTATAAGGAACTAGGTTAGCATTGTTACCTGTAGTTATTTGGGGATGGGATAATGAAATAAAAAAAAATCTAACAATTGGTAGCCCAATATGTATATTTTAGAAAGTTTGCATCTTTGGTAGTTAACTTGAATTGATGTTCTGGAATTTTCTAGATTTTCTATTTCTGTATTTGCTCTCTTTCTATGGATGTGGTAAAGAATTCACTAGTATATTTTACTTACTAAGCTCTTTTGGTTTATAAAACTATTAAGAGATTTTCTGAATAAGATGTCTAATATGATATTATGAAGTCCTTTAAGAGTTTTTCTGTTTAAACTATTTTAGATCCAAATTACTTAAGTATATTGATTTGATTCTTTTCAATGATGACATGTATAAATAAGCATAATAAACATAAGGTAGATTCAAAGTTCTTTATATGGTGTGCATATTAGTGTCTCTGCAAAGATTCTGTATTCGCTCATTTCAGGTTCTCCCTTGATCTCTTTCTTCTCTGAAAATCTCACAAGATAAATCTTTAAATGATCTATTATCCTTGCTATGTTCAATAATTTGTTGTTTCTACTCATCTTAAAGAGACAAATTGAATTTTCTATCTTTAATATATCCATTCAAATGCAAAAATGGACGTTAGTGCTATTCATGATTTTGACTTCGCTGAGCACAATTTCTTTGCTTCTTTGAAAAGTAGTTTAAAATTAGACAAAGAAAGTTAAGGATGCTTTACTTACCATGACTGCACAAGCACAATATATAGAAAACAAAAATGCAACAGGTGTTTTTAAAATTAATTTTTGCTGGAGTATAGTTGAGTTACAATGTTGTGTTAGTTTCTGCTGTACAGCAAGGTGAATCAGTTATACACAGACATGTATCGACTCTTTTTTAGACTCTATTCCCACGTCATTACAGTCTGTAGTCATTACAGAGTACAGAGCAGATCTCTCTGTGCTATACAGTAGGTGCTTATTAGTTATCTATTTTATATATAGTAGTGTGCAAATTGGGAGATTGAGATTAACATATACATCGATTTTTTTTAACTTTCTATTTTGTATTGAAGTATATAGCCAGTTATAAGCAGTGTTTTAAGAATTTCAAGTGAACAGTGAAGGGATGCAGCCATACACATGCATGTATCTGTTCTCCCCAACCTTGCTTACACAGATTATTTTTAAATGACAAACATAAGTTTCAGATGAGGCTCAATCTTAGGCATGACTGCAAATATATCCTTTTATTCTTTACAAATAGATTATTGGGCAACTTACTAAATTTGAGGTATCCTGAATAGCATTTTTAAAAATGTTATTTTCTATTATGCAATGCAAAAAGTTTATTTATTTATTTATTTTTGGCTGCATTAGGCTTTTGTCGTTGTGCATAGGCTTTTCTCGGGAGTGGGCTACTCCCTGGTTGCATTGTATGGGATTCTGGTTGCGCTGGCTTCTCTTGTGGGGCATAGGCTATAGGCACATGGGCTTCAGTAGCTGTGGTTCATGGGCTCAGTAGTTGTGGCTCAAGAGCTATAGGCTCAGTATTTGTGGTGCTTTGGCTTAGTTGCCCTGCAGCATGTGAACCAGGAATTGAATCAGTGTCCCCTGCATTGCAAGGTGGATTTGTAAACCCTAGACCACCAGGGAAGCCTGAAGGGCAATTTTGAAATCACAAGTTTTTACTTTATAAGAACTTTCTCTTCTATTGAAGGTTTTTAGTATTTGGTTAGGCACAGTTGTCATGGTGCTAAGCAGGTCCTTGGTAGAAGTAGAGAAGAATGCTCCTAACTAGGAAAGAATAGCTTGTTATTCTTTCTTGGCAAAGAAAGGGCAAGAATGCTATTATTTTGTCAGAAATAATATCCAGCTATCTCTGTGGTCCATGTCAAGGATGCTTTACTTACCATGACTGCACAAGCACAATATATAGAAAACAAAAATGCAACAGGTGTTTTTAAAATTAATTTTGCTGGAGTATAGTTGAGTTACAATGTTGTGTTAGTTTCTGCTGTACAGCAAGGTGAATCAGTTATACACAGACATGTATCGACTCTTTTTTAGACTCTATTCCCACGTCATTACAGTCTGTAGTCATTACAGAGTACAGAGCAGATCTCTCTGTGCTATACAGTAGGTGCTTATTAGTTATCTATTTTATATATAGTAGTGTGCAAATTGGGAGATTGAGATTAACATATACATCGATTTTTTTTAACTTTCTATTTTGTATTGAAGTATATAGCCAGTTATAAGCAGTGTTTTAAGAATTTCAAGTGAACAGTGAAGGGATGCAGCCATACACATGCATGTATCTGTTCTCCCCAACCTTGCTTACACAGATTATTTTTAAATGACAAACATAAGTTTCAGATGAGGCTCAATCTTAGGCATGACTGCAAATATATCCTTTTATTCTTTACAAATAGATTATTGGGCAACTTACTAAATTTGAGGTATCCTGAATAGCATTTTTAAAAATGTTATTTTCTATTATGCAATGCAAAAAGTTTATTTATTTATTTATTTTTGGCTGCATTAGGCTTTTGTCGTTGTGCATAGGCTTTTCTCGGGAGTGGGCTACTCCCTGGTTGCATTGTATGGGATTCTGGTTGCGCTGGCTTCTCTTGTGGGGCATAGGCTATAGGCACATGGGCTTCAGTAGCTGTGGTTCATGGGCTCAGTAGTTGTGGCTCAAGAGCTATAGGCTCAGTATTTGTGGTGCTTTGGCTTAGTTGCCCTGCAGCATGTGAACCAGGAATTGAATCAGTGTCCCCTGCATTGCAAGGTGGATTTGTAAACCCTAGACCACCAGGGAAGCCTGAAGGGCAATTTTGAAATCACAAGTTTTTACTTTATAAGAACTTTCTCTTCTATTGAAGGTTTTTAGTATTTGGTTAGGCACAGTTGTCATGGTGCTAAGCAGGTCCTTGGTAGAAGTAGAGAAGAATGCTCCTAACTAGGAAAGAATAGCTTGTTATTCTTTCTTGGCAAAGAAAGGGCAAGAATGCTATTATTTTGTCAGAAATAATATCCAGCTATCTCTGTGGTCCATGTAGGAGAACACATCCACCCCATATACCCCCAATATATGCATGGTATAATCTCTAACCTTCTGTTTCTTCATCTCTAAAATGAGAGTAAAAATAACAATCCCTACATCATAAAGTTATTGTGAGGATTAAATGAGGTAAGTAAATATAAAGTTCTAAGCTTAGAGCATGTTATCTATTACTGTTGCAGTGGTATTTTACTTAGAGTTATACAAATGTGACTTCCTATTTCAGCTTTATTGTGTACTTTTGTGTAGTCTTTGATAAGTTATATAATCAATTTTTCTCCTTTTATATGAAACATTCACAGTAATACATGCTCCTTTCTTTGTTTCCTGGAAAGAAAAATTCATTAGTAGTCTCACAGACTTGGGGCAGAGTAGTGACTAAATGTAGAGTTTGGATGTCCGGTTCTCAAATTTGAAAATATTCCGATTCTAAGGGCTAGAAGAGAATTTTTTTAAAAAATTTATTTGTTTATTTATTTTTGGCTCTTCTGGGTTTTCACTGCTGCCACACAGGCTCTTCTCTAGTTGCAGGGAGTGGGGCTACTCTCTAGTTGAGGTGAGCAGGCTTCTTGTTGTGGTTACTTCTCTTGTTGTGGAACTTGGGCTCTAGGGCACACGGGCTTCAGTAGTTGTGGCACATGGGCTCGTAGTGGCGACTCCGAGACTCTAGAGCTCAGGCTCCATAGTTGTGGCTCACGGGCTTAGTTGATCAGCAGCATGTGGGATCATCCTGGATCAGGGATTGAACCTGTGTCCCTTGCGTTGGCAGGCTAACTCTCCACCACTGAGCCACCAGGGAAGCCCTAGAAGAGATTTTGAGATGTCATTTCATTTATCATTTTTTTAAACTTTTATTTATTTATTTTTGGCTGTGCTGGATCTTTGTTGATGTGTGGATTTAGCTGCTCCGCGGTATGTGGGATCTTCCCGGATCAGGGCTCAAACCTGTGTCTCCTGCATTGGCAGATGGGTCCTTATCCACTGAGCCACAAGGGAAGCCCCATTTATCATTTTATTTTTGGCTGCATTAGGTCTTTGTCGTTGTGTATAGGCTTTTTTTGGCGGGGGTGGTGGGCTACTTCCTATTTGCAGTGTTTGGGGTTCTGGTTGAAGTGGCTTCTCTCTCATCTAAGGGTGTATTTCTCCATTCTAGTCAGCTAAGAAACTCTTCTTTTTGCGGGGAAAAGCCAGCAAGAAGGATATTTTATCATCTTTGGTTATATGTTTTGATGATTAACACTGGGAAATCCTGTATGTCAAATATATACATCTTAATTTTCTTCCTTTTGCTTTGATTTTAGGAAAAAATGCAAACATACTCTTCATTTGAATAACAGATCTCCATATGAACAAAAAATTAAACCTGCAGTTTTATCTCTTGAATCTTTTCTTTGAAGTCTTGTTTCCTAAACTAGTTGTGTGACCTTAGAAAAGTTATGCAGCTTCTTTAAGTCTCAGTTTCCTAATTACAGTTTTTTTCTTGTGTTTTTTCTTTTTTTTCTGTATCAGGTCATAGTTGAAGCACTTGGGATCTTTTGCTGGGGAGCTTCAGCTCTCTAGTTGCAGTATGCAGACTTAGTTGCCCCAGAATGTGTAGGATATTAGTTCCCCAACCAAGGATCAAACCCATGTCCCTGGCAATGGAAGGTGGGTTCTTAATCACTGGACCACCAGGGAAGTCTCCCCTAATTTTTAAAATGGGCATTGTGGTAGAACTTATTAGATAGATTTGTTGGAAAGATTAAGTTTGATGATAATGAATATAAGTGGCTAGAACATTTCTAGACAACTGTGTTAGGATTAATTGACAGTAGAACCATGGCATGAAAAGGGCCCTTAATTCTCATATGTTTTATAGAACTCAGTTTTCAAAGAGCTTTCATATTCATTGCCTCATTCAATAAAAGGTATACAGGGTAGATAACCGTACCAATCATACTGTCCAGCTTCCTACTTGATAGGAATAAATGTTTCAATTGAGTTTTGCTTCAGGATATTATTCATTATAAACAAAGCGTGTGTGTCATAAATTAGGGTTGGCATTTTTGGCCTTCTTTTTTCCCCCGGTCCCTTTTGTATAATGTCAGTGCTCATTTGTTTTATCTTTGTACTTATTTCCAGAACCAAGCCAACATGGCATTTTCCATATACTGAATATAGATGAACAATACCTTGTTGATCAAAAGCATTAAATGTCAGTTTATATATGCCTTTATTAGTTAGAAAAATTAGGAAATGATTTAATTATAATATAATCAGTATGGAAAGTTTGAAAGATGACACTGTTTCAATTATCCTGTGTTTTTTTTTTTCCCCGTCTTTTAACCTTCTTGAGGCTTTCAATGGCTAAGTCAGAATATGGGTCTTATGAGGGAGGATTAATAAAAGGATTGTTGATGGTGAAAGGTGAGAACCACTTGATTATGTGATTTCAAAGATGAACATGCACGATTGGTCCTAGAGAAGAGGTATGAATATAGGTAGTTCTTTGCAGTGTAGTAGTTGCTGTAATGGAGATATGTATAGGAGCAGAAGTACCTGTGCCCAGGAAAACTTCTAGTAGGACTTGGCTTTTGGGCTGTGTCCTAAAGGTTAATTAGGCAATAGACTATTTGAAGTAGCATCCTGAAGAGCAATGGATATAAGGGAAACGTTTGTTGGTATTACTACTTTGTAAGTAGATATTTGGTATTTGATACCGAAATGTCTCATGTTTGTGTCTTTGTGTACCTTTTGCCCTAGGAAAAGCTTTTCATATTGTGAGTATATTTTAAGGTACAGAGGTGTTTTTCAAATTAGTTCCCCAACCAAGGATCAAACCCATGTCCCTGGCAATGGAAGGTGGGTTCTTAATCACTGGACCACCAGGAAGTCTCCCTAATTTTTAAAATGGGCATTGTGGTAGAACTTATTAGATAGATTTGTTGGAAAGATTAAGTTTGATGATAATGAATATAAGTGGCTAGAACATTTCTAGACAACTGTGTTAGGATTAATTGACAGTAGAACCATGGCATGAAAAGGGCCCTTAATTCTCATATGTTTTATAGAACTCAGTTTTCAAAGAGCTTTCATATTCATTGCCTCATTCAATAAAAGGTATACAGGGTAGATAACCGTACCAATCATACTGTCCAGCTTCCTACTTGATAGGAATAAATGTTTCAATTGAGTTTTGCTTCAGGATATTATTCATTATAAACAAAGCGTGTGTGTCATAAATTAGGGTTGGCATTTTTGGCCTTCTTTTTTCCCCCGGTCCCTTTTGTATAATGTCAGTGCTCATTTGTTTTATCTTTGTACTTATTTCCAGAACCAAGCCAACATGGCATTTTCCATATACTGAATATAGATGAACAATACCTTGTTGATCAAAAGCATTAAATGTCAGTTTATATATGCCTTTATTAGTTAGAAAAATTAGGAAATGATTTAATTATAATATAATCAGTATGGAAAGTTTGAAAGATGACACTGTTTCAATTATCCTGTGTTTTTTTCCCCGTCTTTTAACCTTCTTGAGGCTTTCAATGGCTAAGTCAGAATATGGGTCTTATGAGGGAGGATTAATAAAAGGATTGTTGATGGTGAAAGGTGAGAACCACTTGATTATGTGATTTCAAAGATGAACATGCACGATTGGTCCTAGAGAAGAGGTATGAATATAGGTAGTTCTTTGCAGTGTAGTAGTTGCTGTAATGGAGATATGTATAGGAGCAGAAGTACCTGTGCCCAGGAAAACTTCTAGTAGGACTTGGCTTTTGGGCTGTGTCCTAAAGGTTAATTAGGCAATAGACTATTTGAAGTAGCATCCTGAAGAGCAATGGATATAAGGGAAACGTTTGTTGGTATTACTACTTTGTAAGTAGATATTTGGTATTTGATACCGAAATGTCTCATGTTTGTGTCTTTGTGATCCTAGAAAAGCCACGTCTGTCATAAATGTGAAATGACCATAGTCCAGCAGCTTAACCTCTGCTGACTTAACCTCTTAACTTCTCTCTTAGCTCAGTTTTGTGGTCAGGCATATTGTGAGTATATTTTAAGGTACAGAGGTGTTTTTCAAATTATTGCTTGCTTCAAATATGTCAACTAAGTATTCAAATGAAAATACATGGCTTGTCAATATTTCAACTGATGATCTGGACCATGAATTAATAAAATCTTATCTGACACTGTAAAACTGTTTTTCTTTCAGTTGGCCATTATGGTCTTAGAGAAGGGGAAATATCTAGAAATTTTAGATCTGGGTGTTATTTCTGAGTTTTCCAACTTAAAAGTTGGCATATTCCATACATTCTTTTTTTTTTTTTTTTTTAAATTTTTATGAGGAATAATGTGAAAATAAATGAGTCCTCAGAGTGATTCAAACTTTTGGGAAGAAATACACATTATTATTATGCAACGATGGTGGAACAGTATTAGTACCAGAAGTAGCAGGAGCAGCCCCTCTCGACTCTTGGTAACTTTCATATAAGGATACTAAATGCTCCCTTTATTGTCTTGTAAACCGGGGTCTCATGATTTCTTGTAACTTTCTGAATGCTTTTCCTCTGAGCTACAAGCCTTCTTTTCTGTGTTTGGTTTGGAAATTTCCTGGTGTTTAGTAACTTGTTTCTCCAAATTAAATACACCTATTGAGATTTTTCAGTTTATATTACCTTGTGACTTAATCACTTTCTGAAAAGGGCTTTGCAATCATGTAAGCTGGAGAAGTTATGATCCTCTTTTCCAATGGCTCTAACCTACTGTTTTCCCTACTATTGCTTTCGCATGCTGTAGACTTGAAGTGTTGATAACATCATGAAAAATATGAAGAGATCTCTCAATTAAAAAGAAAGTCTCTGAAGATATAGTAAAGAAGAGGAAAAAGATGTGAAAATTCTATAAAATAGTTTAGTTACATTAAATTCGTTATGATGCTTAAAAGAACATTTTCCTTTAGGACTTACAGTTGAGTTCTTTTAATAAGAAACAAAAACTCAAGCAAAAATGAAAATAAAGACTGAAATAATATAGCAGCTAAACAAAGTTTAACAAACTTGAGCATAGCATGTTAGTTAATTGAGTCTCAAGAACATTTTTTATTCTTGAATCTGAAGATCCAAATGCACACTGGAGGAAAATTGGCCTATTTTAAAAATTCCTTTTTTTTTTCACATTTGTTTCCTTTTAATTAACTTCTGAATTTTGAACTTATAAGCAAAATATAAAATGATATGAGCAGTGGCTTTGAGTTTGGTTCTTTTTTTTGTTTTTGATTTACAATGTTGTGCCAATTTCTGTTGTACAACAAAGTGACTCAGTTATACACACATATACATTCCGTTTTAAAATATTATTTTCCATTATGGTTTATCTCAGGAGATTGGGTATAATTTATTCTAAACTAAACTTTATCTTGACTGTAGTCCTTTCCGACTATGAAGATGCATGCTGAAAATAGGCATATTGAGGTTTAGAAAAGAATTTAAATCTTGAAACCAACTAAAATTGCATGCTATATTAAATTTTTACTTTAATAAAATACTCTAAGGCATTATTAAAAGAAATTTTCAGCTGTTTTGAGATTAGACCTTTTAAACATTTACAGACAACAGTTCCAGAGAATGCCTTCATTTTTTGTATAGATTTGTATAATTTTCAGGTATGGTAAGGTTGGGTCATGTACCTGAATACTTACATATTTTAAATTCTGTGATAATTTGTAACAGGTTTGTTTTCTCCAAGGTGGGGAGAAAAAAATATATATATAGCAAACTACATTGGGTGGGATAGTGAACTTGGCAACTCTTAATTCTTATGTATGTCATGGCAAGGAAAGAATGAAAAATTCCTCAGCTTTTAATTATGACACTTTGGGACCTTTTCCAAAGCACTCATCGTAATTAGTCATGTCTTAGTTGTGAAGTTTTGTGTCTAATTTCTTCATTATGTCCACATGGAAAACTCATTAATGTTATCAGGAGTTATGTGAGTAAATTATGTGTGGAAATGCATACCCCTTGGTATTGTATGCTGGTTTTTTTCTTTTGAATTTTGTTAGCACCACTTTCACATCTTTGGATTATTCTCTTCTTGCTTTTTGGTCTATGCATACACGGTTACTACTAAAATCTCAGTAAAATAGGATATATGTATCAATGTCCTTTACCTTTTATAAGGCTATGATTATATAGTTTTTAGTTTCACTTATTTAACAAATCTGTATCTGAGGTATTTTAAAAACAGAAGCATTATTTTTATTATATTTAATAGGGGCATTAAATTATTTGGTCATCCTAAATTGTTTCGAAGGAAGCTTCTATTTAATTCTAAATAAGTACATTGCTATTGCATCTTAAAAGTAAATAGCTTTCATTATTAATAAAATATGTTTGTTTGAATATCATCCCATAGTAGCATAGTTGATATCCTCCCTGCTTTATTAGGGTGAATGCAGCAGTTTCAGTCACTGAGGTGAAATTATCATAATTAGGATATATAAGGGGAGAAGGAAGTAGAAATCTTAAGTGGTTGGTATCCCTTAGGGCAACTGGTCAATACTGTTGATTAAAGTGAGGCTGGAAGAATTCATCTTGACAAGACAATTGTATGGCTTATTTGGGAGAACTGATCTGAATAGTGATCTTCAAACCTTTTAGATAGAACATATCACCAGTGAAATACTTATGAGCATGTGTTCTAATATGTGTCCATACTTATTTGAAATTATATAATTAACCACTGTGCTAATATATGCTATGAAGCATTTATAATAGATATTAAAATGAAAGATGTATAGATAAAATGAATAATATTTTAAAACTGTGACCCCCTAAATTGTATAATATGCTTTGATATTTTTTCTTTTTCTTTTAGAGACTTTCATTGGTTTTTATTTATTTATTTTCACCCATCTTTATTCTTTGGCCTGTGTGGGCTTCCCATTGCAGTCGCCTCTCTCGTGGCAGAGCACTCGCTCTGGGCGCGTCGCAGTTGGACATACTGGTTCAGCTGCTCCACGGCACGTGGGATCTTTCCCATGCCAGGGATCGAACCGGTGCCCCGCTCACAGTTGGACACACTGGTCCAGCTGCTCCACGGCATGTGAGATCTTCCCATGCCAGGGATCGAACCGATGCCCCTTGCACTGCAAGGCAGACTCTCCACCCACAGGACCACCAGGGAAGCCCACTTTGGTATTTTTAAAAGTGTTCATTTAAAACATGGTGACAGAGTTATTTAATAATTTGGTTCTAAGTTCAGTTTTCTTTGCTACATGGTTTTAATGCTGCCACAGCTAAAACTGGTATCTCAGAAAGAAAAATATAAGAAATTGAAAAAATTGAAGAAATGCATTATTGTTTGCACTTAATAAAATGTTATGTTAACTTATCAATCCTTTACACAAAGCATGCAAAAAGTTTGTTAAAATGTGGCTAGTAAAATCTCTCTTTTCTCCGATGAGAACAATTTGTTTTTTACCATATTTTTAATAAATGGGTTAAAAAACACATTGGACCTCTTTGGAATATCATTAAACAGGTTAGAATGTTCTGTTGCCAATTTTAAAATTGAAAACAGATGAGAGTTTTTGTAGGTGTTAGAGAAAAACTTTGGTAACAAAATCACACTATAAGGGAATCATTTCCAAACATGTTTTTTTTTTAAAATACTTTTTTTTAAAATTTATAGAATGTATCTGTTTTGAAAAGCATTATTTTGCTGATCTGGCAATAGTGTTTCTTCAAACCTTTTAGATAGAACATATCACCAGTGAAATACTTATGAGCATGTGTTCTAATATGTGTCCATACTTATTTGAAATTATATAATTAACCACTGTGCTAATATATGCTATGAAGCATTTATAATAGATATTAAAATGAAAGATGTATAGATAAAATGAATAATATTTTAAAACTGTGACCCCCTAAATTGTATAATATGCTTTGATATTTTTTCTTTTTCTTTTAGAGACTTTCATTGGTTTTTATTTATTTATTTTCACCCATCTTTATTCTTTGGCCTGTGTGGGCTTCCCATTGCAGTAGCCTCTCTCGTGGCAGAGCACTGGCTCTGGGCGCGTGCGCAGTTGGACATACTGGTTCAGCTGCTCCACGGCACGTGGGATCTTTCCCATGCCAGGGATCGAACCGGTGCCCCGCTCACAGTTGGACACACTGGTCCAGCTGCTCCACGGCATGTGAGATCTTCCCATGCCAGGGATCGAACCGATGCCCCTTGCACTGCAAGGCAGACTCTCCACCCACAGGACCACCAGGGAAGCCCACTTTGGTATTTTTAAAAGTGTTCATTTAAAACATGGTGACAGAGTTATTTAATAATTTGGTTCTAAGTTCAGTTTTCTTTGCTACATGGTTTTAATGCTGCCACAGCTAAAACTGGTATCTCAGAAAGAAAAATATAAGAAATTGAAAAAATTGAAGAAATGCATTATTGTTTGCACTTAATAAAATGTTATGTTAACTTATCAATCCTTTACACAAAGCATGCAAAAAGTTTGTTAAAATGTGGCTAGTAAAATCTCTCTTTTCTCCGATGAGAACAATTTGTTTTTTACCATATTTTTAATAAATGGGTTAAAAAACACATTGGACCTCTTTGGAATATCATTAAACAGGTTAGAATGTTCTGTTGCCAATTTTAAAATTGAAAACAGATGAGAGTTTTTGTAGGTGTTAGAGAAAAACTTTGGTAACAAAATCACACTATAAGGGAATCATTTCCAAACATGTTTTTAAAATACTTTTTTATTTTATAGAATGTATCTGTTTTGAAAAGCATTTATTTTGTCATTTGATAAAATATCACCCTTACCTTAAAGAGACAGTTAAGTTTGATGGTATGGACTTCCCTGGTGGTTCAGTGGTAAAGAACCCGCCTGCCAATGCAGGAGATGTGGGTTTTATCTCTGGGCTGAGAAGATTCCCTGGAGAAGGAAATGGCAATCCAGTCCAATATTCTTGCTTGGGAAATGTCATGGACAGAGAAGCCTAGTGGGCTACGGTTTATGGGGTCACAAAGAGTTGGACAAGACTTGGTGCCTAAACAGCAACAATGTATGTATGTGTGTATGTGTGTGTCTGTCCCTCTATCTAGCTAGCCTAGAATAGAATTTTTTTTTTTAATTTTGGCCTCTTTTATTGGTCTTTCATTTGTTTATTTTTCATCCATCTTTGTTCTTTGGCCTGTGTGGGCCTCCCAGCGCAGTGGCCTCTCTTGTCGCAGAGCACCGGCTCTGGGTGCATGAGCTCCAGAGCACTGGCTCTTGGTTGGACACATGGGTCCAGCAGCTTCATGGCATGTGGGATCTTCCCGTGTCAGGGACTGAACTGGTGCTCCTTGCAGTGCAAGGTCGACTCTTTACCCACTGGACCACCGGGGAAACCCTAGAATAGCTTTTTGATAACACACTCACAGCTGCTTGTCATCACATGAAAGGTTAGTAGATTTGGCACACTAATTATTTTGGTTCCTTATCCTTAAGTTTGGGAACTTTGCCATGAGCTAAGCAGTAGAAACTGTTGATAGTGTGAACAATTTTCATGGTTACTCCTCATTTCAAAGCACATAAAGATTTTCCTGTGTTTTATAGGTCTGTTTTTTTAAAGTAATTGCATCATCATGTAGCTCTGGGTTTTAACATTGTGTCTAAATTGCTTGTTTATGAATGATACAGTCACTCCATCCAGTTTTCTCTGTGGTCTTATCCCTAATTTTTATCAGGGTAATCACTTCACCAGTAGTTACAAAATTTTATATAAAGGGAAAACCTCTGATTCATTAAACAGGTTAGAACCAATTTTAAAATTGAAAACAGATGAGAGTTTTTGTAGGTGTTAGAGAAAAACTTTGGTAACAAAATCACACTATAAGGGAATCATTTCCAAACATGTTTTTAAAATACTTTTTTATTTTATAGAATGTATCTGTTTTGAAAAGCATTTATTTTGTCATTTGATAAAATATCACCCTTACCTTAAAGAGACAGTTAAGTTTGATGGTATGGACTTCCCTGGTGGTTCAGTGGTAAAGAACCCGCCTGCCAATGCAGGAGATGTGGGTTTTATCTCTGGGCTGAGAAGATTCCCTGGAGAAGGAAATGGCAATCCAGTCCAATATTCTTGCTTGGGAAATGTCATGGACAGAGAAGCCTAGTGGGCTACGGTTTATGGGGTCACAAAGAGTTGGACAAGACTTGGTGCCTAAACAGCAACAATGTATGTATGTGTGTATGTGTGTGTCTGTCCCTCTATCTAGCTAGCCTAGAATAGAATTTTTTTTTTTTAATTTTGGCCTCTTTTATTGGTCTTTCATTTGTTTATTTTTCATCCATCTTTGTTCTTTGGCCTGTGTGGGCCTCCCAGCGCAGTGGCCTCTCTTGTCGCAGAGCACCGGCTCTGGGTGCATGAGCTCCAGAGCACTGGCTCTTGGTTGGACACATGGGTCCAGCAGCTTCATGGCATGTGGGATCTTCCCGTGTCAGGGACTGAACTGGTGCTCCTTGCAGTGCAAGGTCGACTCTTTACCCACTGGACCACCGGGGAAACCCTAGAATAGCTTTTTGATAACACACTCACAGCTGCTTGTCATCACATGAAAGGTTAGTAGATTTGGCACACTAATTATTTTGGTTCCTTATCCTTAAGTTTGGGAACTTTGCCATGAGCTAAGCAGTAGAAACTGTTGATAGTGTGAACAATTTTCATGGTTACTCCTCATTTCAAAGCACATAAAGATTTTCCTGTGTTTTATAGGTCTGTTTTTTTAAAGTAATTGCATCATCATGTAGCTCTGGGTTTTAACATTGTGTCTAAATTGCTTGTTTATGAATGATACAGTCACTCCATCCAGTTTTCTCTGTGGTCTTATCCCTAATTTTTATCAGGGTAATCACTTCACCAGTAGTTACACTTGGTCACTTTTCCCTAAAGATTACATTTTTTTTTTCCGGGGTGGGGGGCTGGTTGGGGTGGGACGGGGGCGGGTGTGCCACTTCTATTGGTCTTTCATTTGTCTATTTTCATCCACCTTTGTTCTTTGGCCCGTGTGGGCCTCCCATCGCAGTGGCCTCTGTTGTCGCAGAGCACCAGCTCTGGGCGCATGTGCGCCAGAGCTCCGGCTCGGTAATTGTGCACAGGGGTCCAGCTGCTCCGCTGCACGTGGGATCTTCCCAGGTCAGGGATGGAACCGGCGCCCCTTGCACTGCAAGGCGGTGTCCTTACCCACTGGACCACCAGGGAAGCCCTAAAGATTACTTTTATTTAAAAAAGTAGCAGTGTTCAAGTTGTTTCTTCTTTGGTACAAGTTTTAGTCACTGGCTCAAAAGTAGCACTTGGCCTATCAGAGGTCGGAACTGGAGGCATGTTCAAAAATATACCCATTCATTATCTGAAAATCAAGCATTATACATGACATTAGTTTTTTTTTCAACTGTGTTTTATATGTAACTTTCAACATTGTGGCACCAGTCACTATACAACCATGAGGACATCATTTAGATTGCATTCTAATTAAATGGGTACCCAGAGATGTACACTGTGGCAGATCTCATTTTTTAGCCAAGAAATATATTTATTAATAAATGTTGCCATGTTGTTTCATGTGTATTTCTTTTAGCTATATTTTATAGCAGCAGGAAGAATAAGAACTTTCCTAATCAAGTGTGGCTTTATGTTTTTTATAACCAAGGAACTTCAGAAGAGGTTTTTAAACATTTAACATTAAGTTTGGTGAAAGTTTGTAAAATATTGGATTGAGTATTGTATGATTTTACACATTATTGGAAAAATTGCAGTATAAAATTTATATCTATGTGCTTTGTTTTTAAATGTCTTAATGACTGTAATAGCTTCACATTACTATTTAGTCTCTTAAAGTACAATAGGGTAAGATCCACTGCTAATGATACTAGATGTAAATCTATATCTCAAACTATCTTTTTGATAAGTTTAAAAAAAATCTTGGCATGCTTCTTATCAAATCTTCCTGGATTATCATTGATTCATCCTTTAATATGGCCTTTAAACGGCTACTACCGGGTACAAGTGTTAGCTTGGTCATGGTATCCTCAAACTGTGGTTTCTCTGAACGAATCTTTGAAAGCCACTTGAACATCTGTTTAGGGTTAATTTGGTTAAAAATTAGATAATATCAATAATCAGACTCTTCTTTTTCCTCTGGTACAGGATATGACATATTAATGTTTGACGATCTGTATTTAAATTTAGGCGAAGACTGGTTTTTCTCACTTTTTAAATAAATAAACAAAACACCTGCAAATTTCTATAGTGTACTTCTGGGATGTCTGGGCTTACTTTGGAGACCACTGAAATAAAAGAGCAAATAACGAAGAAGACTGAGCATGTGATGAGTCAAGGAGGAAAAACATAGTTTCCAGGGGCCACTCTCCTGGGACAGGATCCCTGGAAGAACTCAGCAGTCACTGAAAACCCGAGACAGGAATTTGGGCTACAGGTTTATCAGTATCAGAGTTCATTTTTATAGGGCTCTGATATGAGAGAGGAAGCACCTAAACCACTTTCATTTAGTCCAAGGCAAGACAATTTGAGTCATTTGTTGGCATGAAGGGGTCAGCAATGGCCCATAATTAAATGTGTTTATCATGTTGCAGGGGAAGATACCAAGTGGAGCATCTAGTCCCCTGAATCCCTGGGGTTCTTTGTTGCTTCTACCCTCAGCCTTCTTTGGATTAAGTTACAATCAGAGCAAAGTTGTGAAAAGTGAGTAAGGCAGCAGTGAAGGGTGGCCATAGGCTTAACGTTTTCTTCAGCTTTCTTTTCTCTAACTTTTTTGACATTAAGGAAACAATTCAGAAGAGGTTTTAAACATTTAACATTAAGTTTGGTGAAAGTTTGTAAAATATTGGATTGAGTATTGTATGATTTTACACATTATTGGAAAAATTGCAGTATAAAATTTATATCTATGTGCTTTGTTTTTAAATGTCTTAATGACTGTAATAGCTTCACATTACTATTTAGTCTCTTAAAGTACAATAGGGTAAGATCCACTGCTAATGATACTAGATGTAAATCTATATCTCAAACTATCTTTTGATAAGTTTAAAAAATCTTGGCATGCTTCTTATCAAATCTTCCTGGATTATCATTGATTCATCCTTTAATATGGCCTTTAAACGGCTACTACCGGGTACAAGTGTTAGCTTGGTCATGGTATCCTCAAACTGTGGTTTCTCTGAACGAATCTTTGAAAGCCACTTGAACATCTGTTTAGGGTTAATTTGGTTAAAAATTAGATAATATCAATAATCAGACTCTTCTTTTTCCTCTGGTACAGGATATGACATATTAATGTTTGACGATCTGTATTTAAATTTAGGCGAAGACTGGTTTTTCTCACTTTTTAAATAAATAAACAAAACACCTGCAAATTTCTATAGTGTACTTCTGGGATGTCTGGGCTTACTTTGGAGACCACTGAAATAAAAGAGCAAATAACGAAGAAGACTGAGCATGTGATGAGTCAAGGAGGAAAAACATAGTTTCCAGGGGCCACTCTCCTGGGACAGGATCCCTGGAAGAACTCAGCAGTCACTGAAAACCCGAGACAGGAATTTGGGCTACAGGTTTATCAGTATCAGAGTTCATTTTTATAGGGCTCTGATATGAGAGAGGAAGCACCTAAACCACTTTCATTTAGTCCAAGGCAAGACAATTTGAGTCATTTGTTGGCATGAAGGGGTCAGCAATGGCCCATAATTAAATGTGTTTATCATGTTGCAGGGGAAGATACCAAGTGGAGCATCTAGTCCCCTGAATCCCTGGGGTTCTTTGTTGCTTCTACCCTCAGCCTTCTTTGGATTAAGTTACAATCAGAGCAAAGTTGGGAAAAGTGAGTAAGGCAGCAGTGAAGGGTGGCCATAGGCTTAACGTTTTCTTCAGCTTTCTCTTTTCTCTAACTTGATATACTTGTTGGGCGGCTTGGTGTGGTAACAAGGAACCAGCTTGGGAGTTTCTGCCCATAAACTTTTGGTAACTTTGGCTGAATCACTTCTTTCTAGGAATTCATTTCTGTACTGGTAGAATAGGAAGTTTGATGATCTACAAAGAGGTTTCGGTTCTGACATCCTATTTCTACCCTTCTGGGATGGATAGAGCTCTGTGCTGGCTCTGTATAGAAGTTTCACTGAAGTTCCCTGTTCTGTGTATCTGCCTCAAAGCATCATGCCCACTCTGTCTTCTAAACTGACAGATGGCCAGGAATCTGATTAATAAATGCACTTATGCTGGTTTGATTAATGAGCAAAAACTGTAAAATATTTCTGTCTTTTCTTTACTCTTCCAGCTTTGATAGAGTGTATTTCCACAGTGGGATGCTAGACAGTGCTCTCACTTCCTAACCTTTAGGAAGGAAGCATTAGCATCTGAAGGGTCATATCTGTGAAGGAGATTGGACTGGATAAGATAGGCAGGGCACTGGGATACAGCCACCAACTCATTGCATGTGTTTGGCCAGGCTGGCAGCAGTGGAGAGTGCCAGGTTGTTTGAGTATGGTTTCTGTCACCAACAGAGTTGGCTTTCTATGAAGTCTGCTAGTTAACTTCTTCCAGAATCTTAGAGTGCAGCTAGCACTCAAGAGGAGGAGGATAAAGGAATATCTACGAGTAAGAATCCCACCTGTTTTCAATGAGAATATAATTCTCTTCATTCAATAGTTTTTTTTTTTTTTTAACCTTTATTTTACTTTTAACTTTTACAGAGTTTTGTTGTTCACAGACATGCATGTTCTCAGATTAGTCACATGTATATCCCCCCCTTCCCTCCCCTCCCGACCATCACACAGCACCCCTGAAGGATCCCCTTTTCTCACAGAGCAATGACTAGAGCTATTTTCTTCACTTATGATAGTACAGACCTTCATGCTACTTCCTTTACGCTTCCCACCCTCTGTTCCTTCCCCACAATGTCCATATGTCCACTGTCCATGTCTGTCTTTCCGTCGCTTCACTGAGTGTGCCATCATCACCATCCTACTAGATTCCATATATATGTGTTAATATACTGTATTTGTCCTTCTCTTTCTGACTGACTTCACTTTTTATGATACGTTCTAGATCCAGCCACCTCATTAGGGCTGATTCTTCTGCATTTCTCTTTACAGCTGTGTAGTATTCCATTGTACATATGTACCAGAGCTTTTGGATCCATTCGTTCGTCGATGGGCATCTAGGTTGCTTCCATGTTCTAGCTATTGTATAGAGAGCTGCAATGAACATTGGGGTACAGGTGCTTCTTTCAGTTTTGATTTCGTCAGGGTATAAGCCTAAGAGTGGGATTGCTGGGTCATAGGGTGCTTCTATTTTTAGTTTTTTAAGAAATCTCCAGACTGTCTTCCATAGAGGCTGTATCAATTTACACTCCCACCAGCAATGCAGGAGTGTTCCCTTTTCTCCACAGCCTCTCCAGCATTTATTGTCTGTCGATTTGTGGATGATGGCCATTCTGACGGGTGTGAGGTGATATCTCATTGTAGTTTTGATTTGCATTTCTCTAATTATTAGTGAAGTTGAGCATCGTTTCATGTGTTTTGGGGCCATCTGTATGTCATCGTTGGAAAGGTGTCTGTTTAGGTCCTTTTCCCATTTTTTGATTGGGTTGTTCGTTTTTCCAGTGCTGAGTTGTCTGAGTTGCTTGTAGATTTTGGAGATTAATTCTTTGTCTGTTGTTTCATTTGCTATGATTTTCTCCCACTCTGTGGGCTGTCTGTTCAGCTTTTTTGTAATTTCTTTAGCTGTACAAAAGCTTTTAAGTTTCATTAGGTCCCACATGTTCATTTGTCTTTTTAGTTCCACTATTCTAGTAGGTGGGTCAGAGAAGATCTTGCTTTGATTGATGTCCTTGAGGGTTTTGCCTATATTCTCCTCTAAGAGTTTCAATAGTTTTTTGAAGCATCTAATAAATGATCAGATTTTCTTTTTAGTACCTATTCTTTGCCATGGATTGAAGCAATATTTAATAATGAAGT
Source organism: Tragulus kanchil (assembly GCA_022376925.1). Lineage (NCBI taxonomy): Eukaryota > Metazoa > Chordata > Mammalia > Artiodactyla > Tragulidae > Tragulus > Tragulus kanchil. The sequence goes on along the minus strand of JAIOJX010000006.1, from coordinate 103,406,348 downwards.
AGATACATATTACCAAACATATATTGGGCAATAGCCATGTATTTCTGGGTTCCTCATTATAATTACTGTCTTTCCGTCGCTTCACTGAGTGTGCCATCATCACCATCCTACTAGATTCCATATATATGTGTTAATATACTGTATTTGTCCTTCTCTTTCTGACTGACTTCACTTTTTATGATACGTTCTAGATCCAGCCACCTCATTAGGGCTGATTCTTCTGCATTTCTCTTTACAGCTGTGTAGTATTCCATTGTACATATGTACCAGAGCTTTTGGATCCATTCGTTCGTCGATGGGCATCTAGGTTGCTTCCATGTTCTAGCTATTGTATAGAGAGCTGCAATGAACATTGGGGTACAGGTGCTTCTTTCAGTTTTGATTTCGTCAGGGTATAAGCCTAAGAGTGGGATTGCTGGGTCATAGGGTGCTTCTATTTTTAGTTTTTTAAGAAATCTCCAGACTGTCTTCCATAGAGGCTGTATCAATTTACACTCCCACCAGCAATGCAGGAGTGTTCCCTTTTCTCCACAGCCTCTCCAGCATTTATTGTCTGTCGATTTGTGGATGATGGCCATTCTGACGGGTGTGAGGTGATATCTCATTGTAGTTTTGATTTGCATTTCTCTAATTATTAGTGAAGTTGAGCATCGTTTCATGTGTTTTGGGGCCATCTGTATGTCATCGTTGGAAAGGTGTCTGTTTAGGTCCTTTTCCCATTTTTTGATTGGGTTGTTCGTTTTTCCAGTGCTGAGTTGTCTGAGTTGCTTGTAGATTTTGGAGATTAATTCTTTGTCTGTTGTTTCATTTGCTATGATTTTCTCCCACTCTGTGGGCTGTCTGTTCAGCTTTTTTGTAATTTCTTTAGCTGTACAAAAGCTTTTAAGTTTCATTAGGTCCCACATGTTCATTTGTCTTTTTAGTTCCACTATTCTAGTAGGTGGGTCAGAGAAGATCTTGCTTTGATTGATGTCCTTGAGGGTTTTGCCTATATTCTCCTCTAAGAGTTTCAATAGTTTTTTGAAGCATCTAATAAATGATCAGATTTTCTTTTTAGTACCTATTCTTTGCCATGGATTGAAGCAATATTTAATAATGAAGTAGATACATATTACCAAACATATATTGGGCAATAGCCATGTATTTCTGGGTTCCTTCATAAGATGGAGGTAATTACCTGAGTATCATAGTTTTTGAGAGGTTTCAATATGCAAAGTACACTTGTAAGAGAGCCTGATACATTGTAAGCTCTCATTAAAAATCAGTGATTGTTATTTTATTTGCATAACAATTCTGGGAGGTATGTGTAATTACCCTCATTTTATAGACAAAGAAATTAAGGTTTGAGTAGGGAAAATAACTTGTCCAGAGTCACATAGCCTTTATTTTATTTATTTATTTTTTTAATTTAATTTTTATTTTTATTTTATTTTTGGGGGCGGGGAGGGGGTGGGTTGGTGAGAGAGGAGGACAGGTGGGCCACTTCTATTGGTCTTTCTTTTATCTATTTTCATCCATCTTTGTTCTTTGGCCCTTGTGGGCCTCCCATCGCAGTGGCCTCTGTTGTTGCAGAGCAGTGTCTCTGGGCGCATGCGCCCCAGAGCTCTGGCTCGGTAATTGGACACATCATGGGTCCAGCCGCTCGGCGGCACTTGGGATCTTCCCAGGCCAGGGATTGAACTGGCGCCCCTTGCGCTGCAAGGCGGTGTCCTTACCCACTGGGCCACCAGGCAAGCCCCTCACATAGCGTTTAAATGGCAGAACCATAATCTAAACCCAGATGTCCTGATTTGAAGTCCTACGGTATTTCTACAGTATACTAAAGTTGCCTTTATCAGGCAAGCACGTCATGAGATTTCCCTCAGAGAATCTGCATGCTGGAAAACTAACAGGGAGCTTGGATAATCAAGAACTGAGCATACTATGTGACATTGAATTTCAATAGGTTCGCTTATTAAGGCAATCCTTGCTTTGCTGGCTCAGTGTGAACTGAAACACTTGTATATCAGAAGCGTATCCTCCCTTCGCATAGTTCTGATCTCAGCTTTACATAGTTTGGATGTCTTGGTTTGATCTCTGTCACTGCAGAACCTTAGAAAGTGAGGACCTGGCTCTCATATGCGCTAGTTTCAGTTAACATGGTGTAGTGCAAGTTGAGGACTGTTTTTGTATCTATCAGCTTCACATTTGTGTACAGAAATTCTTACATTCTCTTTCCATTGGACCAGGTATATGGTTCATTTCCATTTGATAGCTCATTATTTTCTGCATTCTTTTGCTTACAAGATTCTGTTTCTGCTAAGGGAGAGTACTATATTTATGGCGTAAGCAGGGTCTTTGAAGAATACCGATGATTGGCTTTTGGCTTAAAGGCATACCATCCTTTAACATTTATTGTATCAAGCAGTGGATCTCTCTCTCTGGACTTAGATAGAAACATTTGTTTTACTTACCTTTTTTTGAAAAAAAAAAAAAAAATTCTTCCTACTCTCCATTACATGTCTAAGTTTCTTCTGAATTGATGTGCTCCTTTCCATCTGTTCCAGCAGTGTAGAAGGCCAGTGAGGCCAGTTATCTCTAAGTTGTTTTCATGAAAAGTGATAGGTTCCAGTAAACAGTGAGCAGCCATTAGACAAGAGCTGAGTATATTTAAGTTTCTTTTTGTAGATAGATGCTTATATTCTTTTAAATCATTTATCAATAGTTTTAACCTGAAGATAGATGTATAGATTGCATAATGTCAATTTTAGGACAAAGTAAGATGGAACATACTGGTACTTTGAATATCCTCTTATCCTAAATGTTTAAAAGATTCTCCTGTCTTCAGTTTTTATTGTTCTTCTGCCCCTTCCTCCACCTTTAAGATTATGTTTTAAAATCTGTTCTTAGGGTGTGGTTTTTTTTTTGGTTAAGCATTCTGGAGAGTAAAAATTCTCTATTGACTCTAATTTTTTTCTCTTACCTGTACAGTGCTGGAGAATTAGTTTAGGATAAATCAAACTTATGACATGGTAGCTGAGACATATCACTTTCTAACTTTACCTTGAACCTGTTGCTTTTATCTTGTTAGGCTTCAGTTTGCCTGTCTGTAAGACTGCACCTTCTTAGTGTTGTTTTAGGATTAAATGATTAAATAAAAGTACTTAGGACAGTGCTTGGCACATGATAGCGGTCATGTAAGCATTAGCTATTATTAAAGTGAATGTCTTTAGAGGAGACTCTGGCTCAAAATAGAATAGTATATTCAAATACTTTATTGAAGGGATAAAAATAAATATTGCTAGGATGTAATGTAATATCATTCTACAATTTTCCCAACACAGTGACTCTGTAGTACTTTTGAAAGAGAATACTGACTATTCTATAGTAATAGATACTTTGAGAACCTCTTCAAATGCAAATCAACAAATTGACCTGGACTAAAAATTTCTTTATTATGAGGTTAACATCTTAATTTAAAAAAATGAATTTTTAAAAATTTTTGGCTGTGCTCTGTTTTCATTGCTATATGAAGGCTTTCTCTAGTTATTGCAAGTGGGGGCTCCTCTTCGTTGCTGTGTATGGATCTCATTGTGGTAGCTTCTCTTATTGCAGAGCATGGATCCTAGAGCATGGATCCTAGAGCATGGATCCTAGAGTGTGTGCTCAGTAGCATACAGGATTAGTTGCCCTGTGGCACGTGGAATCCTTCCAGACCAGGAATTGAACTTGTGTCTCCTGCATTTCCAGGTGGATTCTTAGCCACTGGGCCATCAGGGAAGTCCAACATCTGAATTTTTGAGTTTCATAATTTATAGAGGTTAGTTGACTTGGGTAAAGAGTGAATTTGGGTATGAGTTTTCTTGGGACTAGATTTTTGACAATAACTATAACTGAAGAATCAGCGGTGAACTTAAAGAGAGGTGGCAGTGGGTAGACAGGGAGTTTGACCCTGGAGGCCCCCAAGCCCTCCCATCCCCTTGGAGGGCCCAGGTGCAGCCTGGCTTGGCCAGTGATTGCAGACCTGAATTCTAAGCTGTAGAAGTTTTTGGGTGGAGACAGCTGGCTAAGATTGGGATATGGAGTTAGTAATTCTGTTGCCCTCTGTATGACAATATTGTTGACTATATTCCCAGTGCTATTCCATCCCGTGGAGTGAGGAGGCATCTTCTGGGAGGAGCTCAGCCTCAACCCAACATGGCCAGAGACTGTAGGCTTGACCTCTAGGTCCCAGAAAATTCCTAGTGGAGTCAGCAGACTAGCTGTGTTAGATCTAGGATTTGAACCCTAGGTTCATCTGTTGACTAAAGCTAAACTGTTTCCACTAATGACTCTATGCTCTTTCCCTGGTGGAGAGGGCACCAGTGGAGAAAAGAGAAGTAGCTGAGGCCGTGGTGGTATCTATGAGTTCAGCATCTAAAAGGTTAGGTGACATGCAATATCTAAGAGGGCAGCTGGGAAATCAAAGGGGATGCCTGAAGGCAGCAATAATATGCTGATGTTGCTGGAGGAGATGGCAGTGGCCTGGTAATTGTCAGCCTTTCATGATAGATGAGAACTTGGGAATGCATTTCAGTGTTTTCTTATAGTACCTGTACCTCAAATCACAAGCTCATAGTTTACACCATGGAATCTCAGGGTTGTTAGTACAGTAGATTTCATGTACATGATTATCCAGTCCATGCTAGGGGGGCAATGATGGAATTTTGTTGTTTGTTCACTACTTAATTTTTAGTGACTAGAACAATGCCTGGAGCCTACATAGCACTCAGTAGATATTACTGAATGAAAGAGTGCATAGATAATTTGTTTAAAAGTTTTGTTTTATATATTAAATAAAATTATGTATCGAGTGGTATTTCCTTCAAGTCTTACCTTAATATTTGTCTTATTTTACCTAACCTTATGAGGTATGTATTATTATTCCCATTTAATGGATGGAGAAACTGACACTCAGGAATTAATTTTCTTTTTCTTTTTTTAAATTGAAGTTTAGTTGACATATAATATTGGTTTCAGGTATACAACACAGTGGTTTTGGATTTGTATACTTTACAGAATGATCACCATGGTAAGTCCAGTAACCGCCTGTTAACACAGGTGACAGTAACAGTTAGAAAGCAGGACAGTATTGCTGACTACATTCCCTGTGCTGCAGGTAACAGCCTCCTGCCTCGCTTATTGTATGACTACAAGTCTGTACCTCTTCAATATCTTTGAACCACTAGGGAAGTCCTTGTATGAGGGTTAGAAATTAATTTTCTTAAGGTGGCATTATAAAAATGTGATCATCAGGATTTGAATCTATGAGTACAGATATTACATTATACTATGAAATTATTACCTTTGTTGTTTTAGATAACATTCTTTTACTAAAGGAGCCTAAATTTCTATGGAGCCACATCACACTGTTGATTCATTAATCTTAACTGCCAACTAAAACTAAAAAACTCAAGCCTTTTAGTTTCCACTAATGACTCTATGCTCTTTCCCTGGTGGAGAGGGCACCAGTGGAGAAAAGAGAAGTAGCTGAGGCCGTGGTGGTATCTATGAGTTCAGCATCTAAAAGGTTAGGTGACATGCAATATCTAAGAGGGCAGCTGGGAAATCAAAGGGGATGCCTGAAGGCAGCAATAATATGCTGATGTTGCTGGAGGAGATGGCAGTGGCCTGGTAATTGTCAGCCTTTCATGATAGATGAGAACTTGGGAATGCATTTCAGTGTTTTCTTATAGTACCTGTACCTCAAATCACAAGCTCATAGTTTACACCATGGAATCTCAGGGTTGTTAGTACAGTAGATTTCATGTACATGATTATCCAGTCCATGCTAGGGGGGCAATGATGGAATTTTGTTGTTTGTTCACTACTTAATTTTTAGTGACTAGAACAATGCCTGGAGCCTACATAGCACTCAGTAGATATTACTGAATGAAAGAGTGCATAGATAATTTGTTTAAAAGTTTTGTTTTATATATTAAATAAAATTATGTATCGAGTGGTATTTCCTTCAAGTCTTACCTTAATATTTGTCTTATTTTACCTAACCTTATGAGGTATGTATTATTATTCCCATTTAATGGATGGAGAAACTGACACTCAGGAATTAATTTTCTTTTTCTTTTTTTAAATTGAAGTTTAGTTGACATATAATATTGGTTTCAGGTATACAACACAGTGGTTTTGGATTTGTATACTTTACAGAATGATCACCATGGTAAGTCCAGTAACCGCCTGTTAACACAGGTGACAGTAACAGTTGACGAAAGCAGGACAGTATTGCTGACTACATTCCCTGTGCTGCAGGTAACAGCCTCCTGCCTCGCTTATTGTATGACTACAAGTCTGTACCTCTTCAATATCTTTGAACCACTAGGGAAGTCCTTGTATGAGGGTTAGAAATTAATTTTCTTAAGGTGGCATTATAAAAATGTGATCATCAGGATTTGAATCTATGAGTACAGATATTACATTATACTATGAAATTATTACCTTTGTTGTTTTAGATAACATTCTTTTACTAAAGGAGCCTAAATTTCTATGGAGCCACATCACACTGTTGATTCATTAATCTTAACTGCCAACTAAAACTAAAAAACTCAAGCCTTTTAGTTACCATGTCTCAATTATCCTATACTTGAGCTGCTGAGTTGTCTTTGGTTGCGGGGCAGCGGGCTACATTGGGAGGGTGACCAAGGGAGCTAAGTGCAGGAGCTTGCATTTATTCGAGATAGATTTTCACTGATTGAGTCATTTGATCTGTCTTTATTAAGATTTTTCTTTTTGGTTTAGTATGTTTTTAAAATTTCATCAAGTATTTTTTTAGAGCATTTATTGGTAAAATAATTTGTTTATTTTTTAGTTTTAGTTAATATTCTATAAAACATGTTGATAGATTTTCTAATGCTTAACTAGCTTTGTATTCCTCAAATAAGAGCTTAGTTATAAGATAATACTTATACAGGTACATATATTCATGCTGCTGAATGTGATTATATATATGTTACATCATCGAATGTAGCATATCAATGTGTATCTATATTCATCAATTTTTGTGCTACCTAGGGTCATGCCAGTTTCGTAAAATGAACTGGAAGCTTTCTATCTTTGTCTGTGCTCTGGAAGCACAGAGATTGTCTATTGCCATCTTTGTGTGCTGGAGAGCATGGGAATTGTCATTTCCGTACAAGTTAAAACAAACTTATCTGTAAAACCATTTGTTTCTCACACCTTTAATAAAGATAGGTATTTAACAGTGTTTATTCATCTGTTCATCTCTTCTGTGCTCTATCAAGGCAGTATTGGTAATTTAAAAATATACTGTCATAAGGTTGACATGATATTCTCTTATTTTTACCTTTTTCATATCTATGGTTGTATTCTCTTTCTTATTCCTTATTTTATTTTTTTAAAAATTTGTTAAGACCTCTTTAGATCTTGCTTCTGTTATTTACTATATTAATTAGGGAATTCCCTGGCAGGCCAGTGGTTAGGATCACACTTTCACTGCTGAGGGCCCAGGTTCAATCCCTGGTTGGAGAACTAAGATCCTGCAAGTTGTGAAGTATGGCCAACTTCTTTTCCCCAAAGAAAAAATAAAGCAACCCCCCCAAAACCATATTAATTATTAGAAACTGTGACCATGCTGGCATTTAGTATGCATTTATTCATTTGTATATAAGGCTTAATTAATTAATTAAAATTCAAGAAACATTTATTTAGTGTCTTCTATATGCTAAATAGATGTTGAAGATACAAAAGGTGATTAAAACAAAATGTCCTACTGTAAGGTGTTTATGGTATAGCAAGCATAATGGAAACTCTCAAATGGCTTACTGAAATTTAGGTACGATATTTCTAATACATTCCTCAGCTAGCAATAAATTACTTCTGATAAAGAAACAAAAGGGGTTGGTATGACAGTACCTGTTCTTTGAGGATAGAAGGATAATATATATTCTCATTTACAGTTTGTGAAATGTCAGATTTAGAACATTAGCAAATAGAGCCTTTAGGCTAAAATTAAGAAGACCTCACAAGTTGGTGAGGATGTAGGACAACTGAAACTCTTAATATGCTGCTGGTAGAACTGTAAATTCTTATGACCGAGTCTGAAAATTATTTGCTATTACTAAATAAAGTTAAACATATGCTAATCTATGACTACAGTTCCAGTCCTAGTTATATACCCAAGAATTGACTACTTATATCTACCAAAACATGTGCAAAACATCTTCATAACCATTTTATTCATGCTAGTCATAAATTGTAAACAGTATAGATGTCCATCAACAGGAGAATGGATAAATAAATTCTGGTGTACTTATTCAAGGGTCTTTCCTGGTGGTTCAGACAGTAAAGAATCTGCCTGCAATGAAGGAGACCCAGGTCCTATCACTGGGCCAGGAAGGTCCCTGGGGAGAAGAAAATGGGCACCCACTCCAGTATTCTTGTCTGGGGAATTCCATGGACAGAGGAGCCTGGTGGACTACAGTCCATGGGCTCGCAAAGAGTGGGACACAGCTGAGAGACTAACACCCCTTCAATGAAATGTTTACACAGCAATAAAAACTTCTAGATATTAGGAACAACATGAATGACTCACAGACATTATGTTGGTAGATAGAGAAGTAAAGAGATAGAAATAGAGCTAAACAAAGGTTAGAGGAGTTACAGGATTTGTACTGTGATTTGACTTACTAAATTCAGGACCAGGCCTAACCACTTTACAATTATAAAAGTCAGAATGGTGCTTATCTCTGGGGTTTGTTTATTAGTTGGGAAGAGATACGTGAGAACTTTCTTGGGTACTAGGAGTGTTTTATATCTTAATCTAGGTAGTGGTTGCATGAGACAGTACCTATTAGAAATTAATTGAATTCACTGATTGAATTTAAGATTAATATACTTTACTCTGTCTTTTTTATACCTTAATAAAGTTTTTATTTTAATAAAAGAAATAGAGCATTAAAAAATTATCTTAAAAAAAGTTATCTTTTGAATTCTGAACAGGGATATCAGTTTTTTTATTTTTAAGAGTGGAATTGATTTCCAAGCAAGTTATGTGTTTGCATTCACAGTCATCTACTGATGAAAGTCTTAAAAAATATATTTAAGGTAGTAAATTAATGTAGCTAATTGATTCCTTAAAATAATACATATAGTTGCCATTGCATTTGAGGATAATAGACTCACAGCTCAAACAAATTTGGTTAAGTCAAAACATTTCCACTTGTTTTGAAGGGAGATGTCAAACTCCCAAGAAGACAAGCTCTCATCAACTGTTTTGGAAATCAGAGAAAACCCTTTAGAGGTGGCTTTGTCTTTACTCTTCAAACTTTCCCTTTCAATTTGTAACTTTTGTTTTTTCATCTAGATGCCTTAATACTTCTGCTATAATCTCTTGCTCCCTTAAATTCTCCATTGTCTCTTACTCAGGACAGATCTTTTTTTTTTTTTTTTTTTTTTTAAAGATTTATTTATTTATTTATTTTGGGAAGGGGTCGGGTTGGGGAGGGAGGGGAGCAGGCGGGCCACCTCCATTGGTCTTTCATTTCTCTATTTTTATCCATCTTTGTTCTTCGGCTCCTGTGGGCCTCCCATCATGGTGGCGTCTGTTGTTGCAGAGCACTGGCCCTGCGCGCGTGCACTCCAGCGCTCCGGCTCGGTAATTGGACACATCGGTCCGGCACGTGGGATCTTCCCAGGCCAGGGATTGAACCGGCGCCCCTTGCACTGCAAGGCGGTGTCCTTACCCACTGCGCCACCAGGGGAAGCCCACGACAGATCTTAAACCTGTTTTTTTTTTTTTAACTTTTTTTTGGGGGGCGGTGCGGGTGGGTTGGGGACGAGGAGGGCGGTCGGCCACTTCTATTGGTCTTTCATTTATTCAGTTTCATCCATCCTTGTTCTTTGGCCCGTGTGGGCCTCCCATTGCAGTGGCCTCTGTTGTCACAGAGCACCAGCTCTGGGCGCATGCGCTCCAGAGCTCCGGCTCGGTAATTGGACACATTGGTCCGGCACGTGGGATCTTCCCAGGCCAGGGATTGAACCGGCGCCCCTTGCACTGCAAGGCGGTGTCCTTACCCACTGCGCCACCAGGGGAAGCCCACGACAGATCTTAAACCTGTTTTTTTTTTTTTAACTTTTTTTTGGGGGGCGGTGCGGGTGGGTTGGGGACGAGGAGGGCGGTCGGCCACTTCTATTGGTCTTTCATTTATTCAGTTTCATCCATCCTTGTTCTTTGGCCCGTGTGGGCCTCCCATTGCAGTGGCCTCTGTTGTCACAGAGCACCAGCTCTGGGCGCATGCGCTCCAGAGCTCCGGCTCGGTAATTGGACACATTGGTCCAGCCTCTCCGCGGCACGTGGGATCTTCCCAGGCCAGGGATGGAAGCGGCGCCCCTTGCACTGCAAGGCGGTGTCCTTACCCACTGGACCACCAGGGAAGCCCTAAACCTGTTTCTTTTTCTTTCTTTTTTTTAAAATTTATTTATTTATTATTTATTTTGGGCGGGGTGGGGAGGGAGGGAGCAGGCGGGCCACTTCTATTGGTCTTTCATTTGTCTATTTTCATACATCTTTGTTCCTTGGCCCGCGTGGGCCTCCCATCGCGGTGGCCTCTGTTGTCGCAGAGCACTGGTTCTGGGCGCAGGCGCTCCAAAGCTCCGGCTCGGCAATTGGACACATCGGTCCAGCCACTCTGCGGCACGTGGGATCTTCCCAGGCCAGGGATCGAACCAGCACCCCTTGCACTGCAAGGCGGTGTCCTTACCCACCGGACCACCAGGGAAACCCAACCTGTTTCTTTTTAATCTCTAATTTTATTCCATCTTTCAGCTTACTCTTTCCTCTTTATCCCACAACTTGGGGGTGGGATACACTGGGGACAAAATAATCAAACGCCACTTAACTCTTCCCTTTACAGAGGAGACTGAAGTACAGAAAGGGCTTCACAGTTGAGGGGTCAGCTATCTTAGGCTATGATAAACTTAGTTTTATTTGCTAAGTAGTAAAATTAAAATGTGAAAAGTAAGATTAAAAAAATCTTTACATACTTTGAATAATGATTCCCCAAATATACTTTTCATGTTGTATTCATAGACAGGTAGCTACATTTCAAAATTCCTTGTTATAAGGAAACATTAGTGATATCTTAAAAATAATGGTGTTAATTTGACTAGGGTGCCATGACAATTCAGTGGGAACATATAGTCTTCAACACAGTGCTGGGACAACTGGATATTCCCCTTCAGAAGAATGAAGCTGGATCCCTACCTCACATCTGACTCCTAAACATAGGAGTGTATCTTCATGACCTTGGGTTAGGCAGTGATTTCTTAGATATGATAACAAAAGCATACGTGAGAAAAGATAAATTGAACAACTTTTTTGATCAAAGGAAACCATCAAAAGACAGCCCGTAGAATTGGTGAAAATATTTGCAAATCATATATTGATAAAAAAGTAATATTCAGTCAGTATAAAGAACTCTCACACCTCAAAAATATAAGGGACAAATAATGCAGTTTTTTAAAAGGGCAAAGAACTTAAACAAATATTTTCCAAATAAGATTTACAAATGGTTGATAAGCACATAAAAAGATGCTCAAGATCATTAGTCATTAGAGAAATGTAAAACAAAATCACAATATTATTTCTCACACTAGATTGGCTATAGTCATAAAAACTGAAACTAACAAATATGGAAGACATGGAGAAATTGGAACCTTTGTACATTGCTGGCAGGAGTGTAAAATGGTGCAATCACTTCAGAGAACAGTTCAGCAATTTTTTTTTTAAGGTTTTTTTTTTTTTTTTGGCCACTTCTATTGGTCTGTCACTTATTTATTTTCATCCATCTTTGTTCTTTGGCCTGTGTGGGCCTCCCATCGCAATGGCCTCTCTTGCTGCAGAGCACTGGCTCTGGGAGCATGCGCTCCCGAGCTCCAGCTAGGTAGTTGGACACATCAGTCCAGCTGCTCCAGGGCACGTGGGATCTTCCCAGGCCAGGGATTGAACTGGTGCCCCTTGCACTGTAAGGCGGCATCTTTACCCACTGGACCACCAGGGAAGCCCCAGTCAGCAATTTTTAAAAAGTGAAATATGTAACTACGTTATGATCCAGAAGTTCCAGTCCTACTACCTGACATATAGTCCTCTCAGAAATGGAATGGGTGACAAAGAAAGCTTTGACAGGAAAAAGGGAAATTAGGAAAGATATAATAAATAATGAATATTGTGAAATGTAACACATTTAAATTTCTTTTCTTTTTTTTTTTTCGTTCAGTGAGAAGTTTATTTAAATTGCTTTTTATAAAGCATAGTGAAGTTAAATATTAAAAATTTCTCAGTCATGTCCCTTTTGATGACCAATTTAATAAGTGAGATAATTACTTTCATGAATATATATTTTAAAATGGAATTTGTATGTGAGATTCTGTTTTTAAAACTAGGAATTAGTAATTTTAAATTGATTAGCTTCTTCAGTTGCTTCCTCCCTGCCTTTTTCATCCCTTTTCTTCTTCCTTATTTTTTACTTTGTTTCTTTTCAGTTTTTAGGTTTAGTTGCATTAGTTGTTTACATTTTTGACAATTTCCCTTTAATTATAAAGAAAATGATCTGATCTGTGATATTTTGGTGAGCCTACTAAATAGAAATAGGAATGTTGTAAAGAGACATGAAATAGAATATGTATTTGTTCTAAATTTGAAAATTCCCATCTTCTTCATTGCAGTTTCTTTAACAACCACTTATAGTCTTAGTAGTTCTCTGCTTAGTATGTTTTCTCAAGAGCTATTAGGATTCTTTAAAAGTATAATGTTTTAATCCAGAGGAATGAATCTTTAAAAGAAGAATGTTAAACACTATTTTCTGATATTTGAAAGACATATCTTATTTGAGGTGGCAACCTGTGTTTTCAAGGTTGGAGATTTTATATTGTGTAGGTTATTGTTAAGTGAGAATGGCTTCAGTCCTTAACCAGCTTAAGAAGTGAGTATGTGTGTAGTTGTTTGTGGTTTTCAAAGAGCTTTTCTCATACATTACTTGATTTATATTCACAAAAACTCTCTGTGAAGTAGATTTGTTCTACTGACAAGTAAACATGTAAAGTGTATGAAACAAAATTGTATCTGTATGTAATGAGTACTTATAAAGTGAATTTCATGTAACCAACATCCAGGTTAGGAAAAAAAAGCATAATGACATTATCCCAGAAGCCACTTGTGTCCCTTTCCAATCATACCTCACCCTCTCTCTTTAAGGTAACCACCATTCCGTATTTAATGTTAGTCATTTCCTTTGCTTTATAGTTTTACTGCCTCTGAGTGCAGCTCTGAAAAATAGAGCTCTGTTTTTATGAATTGTATAAATCATGCAGAATCTATTTTTATGTGTTGCAGTTTTTGCTCAACACATATCATCATGAAATTCTAGTTCATTAATTTGCTTTTAATTGTGTGAGTATCAGAGTTAATCCTCTCTATTGTGAAGTTAAATATTAAAATTTCTCAGTCATGTCCCTTTTGATGACCAATTTAATAAGTGAGATAATTACTTTCATGAATATATATTTTAAAATGGAATTTGTATGTGAGATTCTGTTTTTAAAACTAGGAATTAGTAATTTTAAATTGATTAGCTTCTTCAGTTGCTTCCTCCCTGCCTTTTTCATCCCTTTTCTTCTTCCTTATTTTTTACTTTGTTTCTTTTCAGTTTTTAGGTTTAGTTGCATTAGTTGTTTACATTTTTGACAATTTCCCTTTAATTATAAAGAAAATGATCTGATCTGTGATATTTTGGTGAGCCTACTAAATAGAAATAGGAATGTTGTAAAGAGACATGAAATAGAATATGTATTTGTTCTAAATTTGAAAATTCCCATCTTCTTCATTGCAGTTTCTTTAACAACCACTTATAGTCTTAGTAGTTCTCTGCTTAGTATGTTTTCTCAAGAGCTATTAGGATTCTTTAAAAGTATAATGTTTTAATCCAGAGGAATGAATCTTTAAAAGAAGAATGTTAAACACTATTTTCTGATATTTCGAAAGACATATCTTATTTGAGGTGGCAACCTGTGTTTTCAAGGTTGGAGATTTTATATTGTGTAGGTTATTGTTAAGTGAGAATGGCTTCAGTCCTTAACCAGCTTAAGAAGTGAGTATGTGTGTAGTTGTTTGTGGTTTTCAAAGAGCTTTTCTCATACATTACTTGATTTATATTCACAAAAACTCTCTGTGAAGTAGATTTGTTCTACTGACAAGTAAACATGTAAAGTGTATGAAACAAAATTGTATCTGTATGTAATGAGTACTTATAAAGTGAATTTCATGTAACCAACATCCAGGTTAGGAAAAAAAAAAAGCATAATGACATTATCCCAGAAGCCACTTGTGTCCCTTTCCAATCATACCTCACCCTCTCTCTTTAAGGTAACCACCATTCCGTATTTAATGTTAGTCATTTCCTTTGCTTTATAGTTTTACTGCCTCTGAGTGCAGCTCTGAAAAATAGAGCTCTGTTTTTATGAATTGTATAAATCATGCAGAATCTATTTTTATGTGTTGCAGTTTTTGCTCAACACATATCATCATGAAATTCTAGTTCATTAATTTGCTTTTAATTGTGTGAGTATCAGAGTTAATCCTCTCTATTGTCAGTTAAGTTAGCATTTGGGCTGTTCCCAGTTTGCTACTTATTATGGATAATGGTGCTATCAACTTTTTGTATGTATATTTTCTTGGTGTATGTGTGCACAACTTTTTCTGGCTTGTTTTTGCAGGAGTGGATTGTTGGGTCAGAGGATATATCTATCTTTATTTTTACTAGATAATGCTAAACTTTAAAAAAGTGATTGCTTATACTTTCGCCAATAGTCTAGGAATGTACCCATTCCTCAGTGTCTTTGACAACATTGATGTTGTCAGACCTTTAGTTCTTGCTGATTTCCTGGGTGTGTAGTAATATGATTTTATTTTACATTCAAATGATTAGGTGATATCAGGCACCTTTTATAAGGTGATGTTAAGCACTTTCTTATAAGTTATTGATCATGTAGATTTCTCTTGGGAAGTGCCTATTCAAGTCTTTTGCCCATTTTCTTTTGGGTTGTCTGTCTTTTTCATTTATTTTTCTAAAAAATGATTTGTGGTTTTATATATTATGTGTATGAATTCTTTGTTATTTACATGTTTCAAATATCTTTTTCCACTTCTGGCTTGTTTTCTACTCTATTTTGGGAATTGTTTGATAAACATTCTTAATTTTAATATAGTTGAATATTTATTATTTATAACATTGAATTTTCCAACCCATGAACATATTACAGCTTTCCGTTTATTTTGGTCCTCTTTAAAGTATCCCAATAAAGTTTATTAATTTTCTTGTATCAGTATTATATAGCATTAATACTAAGTAAATAACAGTTCAAGACAACAGTAACAGAGAAGTCAGTTAACTGTTCAATGACCAATATAAGAAATAAATTGCTTTACAAATTCAGAAGATGAACATGTCCTAAATGTCAGAAATTTGGATATGCTTCCTCTTTATAGGTAACCACCATTCCGTATTTAATGTTAGTCTTTTTGCAACTCTGAGTGCAGCTCTGAAAAATAGAGCTCTGTTTTTATGAATTGTATAAATCATGCAGAATCTATTTTTATGTGTTGCAGTTTTTGCTCAACACATATCATCATGAAATTCTAGTTCATTAATTTGCTTTTAATTGTGTGAGTATCAGAGTTAATCCTCTCTATTGTCAGTTAAGTTAGCATTTGGGCTGTTCCCAGTTTGCTACTTATTATGGATAATGGTGCTATCAACTTTTTGTATGTATATTTTCTTGGTGTATGTGTGCACAACTTTTTCTGGCTTGTTTTTGCAGGAGTGGATTGTTGGGTCAGAGGATATATCTATCTTTATTTTTACTAGATAATGCTAAACTTTAAAAAAGTGATTGCTTATACTTTCGCCAATAGTCTAGGAATGTACCCATTCCTCAGTGTCTTTGACAACATTGATGTTGTCAGACCTTTAGTTCTTGCTGATTTCCTGGGTGTGTAGTAATATGATTTTATTTTACATTCAAATGATTAGGTGATATCAGGCACCTTTTTATAAGGTGATGTTAAGCACTTTCTTATAAGTTATTGATCATGTAGATTTCTCTTGGGAAGTGCCTATTCAAGTCTTTTGCCCATTTTCTTTTGGGTTGTCTGTCTTTTTCATTTATTTTTCTAAAAAATGATTTGTGGTTTTATATATTATGTGTATGAATTCTTTGTTATTTACATGTTTCAAATATCTTTTTCCACTTCTGGCTTGTTTTCTACTCTATTTTGGGAATTGTTTGATAAACATTCTTAATTTTAATATAGTTGAATATTTATTATTTATAACATTGAATTTTCCAACCCATGAACATATTACAGCTTTCCGTTTATTTTGGTCCTCTTTAAAGTATCCCAATAAAGTTTATTAATTTTCTTGTATCAGTATTATATAGCATTAATACTAAGTAAATAACAGTTCAAGACAACAGTAACAGAGAAGTCAGTTAACTGTTCAATGACCAATATAAGAAATAAATTGCTTTACAAATTCAGAAGATGAACATGTCCTAGTGTTTTGTAATAGATGACACTAGAAAAGATTTTGGGTCAAATGTTAAACAGTATTATCTTAGTTCCGTCATAGGTGTTACATACCTGTCTGGGAATTAATTGCCCTATTTTCAGTTGGTTAATAGGTTGAAAAAGAAATATGTATACTGACTGTCTTATTGATTACTTGCACAGTAACTATTTTACTGATTCATTTTTCTCTCTATTGATGAATCTTTTGACTGAAGTGACTAGTCTTAAGCAGATATTTGGTATCCCATAAAAATCTTAAAGAGAGTTGTCATTTCCAACTCAGCTATGTTATAAAAGTCTTGAAACATAAATATTTAGTGTGACTTCTAAATAAGGCAAGAGTGTATTAGATGCTTCTTAGCAGAAAGTGTAGCCATTTCCACCTGACCTATTAATTCTCTGAACACTGGAGACCTTCAGTGTGTGACTTATAGTCTTTAGGGGAGAATTGAGCCACATACATTGTTTGACGTTAACGTGTAATTTATTTTTATTTTCTAAATGGAGATTGGCATGTTTAAAAGAATGAGGTTGCATGGTTAGTTCCTAATAAAAATAAATTTCTGTTGGTAGTGAGGGTTGCTGCACGGATAGGTCCCAACCTTGTCACTTCTGGGGAACAGCAGTGAAATTGTTTGTTCCTGACAGCAGACAGCCCCACTGCAGAGCCCTGGTTTCATGTTACATTAAGTATTAGTGCTGTTCTTTCAGGAGCTATTATGCTGTGACATCAAAGATTTTCTGACAGGGCAGTGGTAGGTTAGCACTGAAGTTGTCTGCTGAAATTTTAAAGAATGAAATTAAATATAAATGATCAGACTTTAATATAGGAGATAGAGACAGAATTAGAATGGTTTAAAGAAAGTTGAAGAAATGATGAAGGCTGGCCTCTTTGTCTCTTCTTGTTTTATTTATTTAATATAGTTGAATATTTATTATTTATAACATTGAATTTTCCAACCCATGAACATATTACAGCTTTCCGTTTATTTTGGTCCTCTTTAAAGTATCCCAATAAAGTTTATTAATTTTCTTGTATCAGTATTATATAGCATTAATACTAAGTAAATAACAGTTCAAGACAACAGTAACAGAGAAGTCAGTTAACTGTTCAATGACCAATATAAGAAATAAATTGCTTTACAAATTCAGAAGATGAACATGTCCTAGTGTTTTGTAATAGATGACACTAGAAAAGATTTTGGGTCAAATGTTAAACAGTATTATCTTAGTTCCGTCATAGGTGTTACATACCTGTCTGGGAATTAATTGCCCTATTTTCAGTTGGTTAATAGGTTGAAAAAGAAATATGTATACTGACTGTCTTATTGATTACTTGCACAGTAACTATTTTACTGATTCATTTTTCTCTCTATTGATGAATCTTTTGACTGAAGTGACTAGTCTTAAGCAGATATTTGGTATCCCATAAAAAATCTTAAGAGAGAGTTGTCATTTCCAACTCAGCTATGTTATAAAAGTCTTGAAACATAAATATTTAGTGTGACTTCTAAATAAGGCAAGAGTGTATTAGATGCTTCTTAGCAGAAAGTGTAGCCATTTCCACCTGACCTATTAATTCTCTGAACACTGGAGACCTTCAGTGTGTGACTTATAGTCTTTAGGGGAGAATTGAGCCACATACATTGTTTGACGTTAACGTGTAATTTATTTTTATTTTCTAAATGGAGATTGGCATGTTTAAAAGAATGAGGTTGCATGGTTAGTTCCTAATAAAAATAAATTTCTGTTGGTAGTGAGGGTTGCTGCACGGATAGGTCCCAACCTTGTCACTTCTGGGGAACAGCAGTGAAATTGTTTGTTCCTGACAGCAGACAGCCCCACTGCAGAGCCCTGGTTTCATGTTACATTAAGTATTAGTGCTGTTCTTTCAGGAGCTATTATGCTGTGACATCAAAGATTTTCTGACAGGGCAGTGGTAGGTTAGCACTGAAGTTGTCTGCTGAAATTTTAAAGAATGAAATTAAATATAAATGATCAGACTTTAATATAGGAGATAGAGACAGAATTAGAATGGTTTAAAGAAAGTTGAAGAAATGATGAATCTTTAGGCTGGCCTCTTTGTCTCTTCTTGTTTAAGCCAAATTTTATTACCGTTTATTTCTATAGAAAGTATAAACGGCCATTCTGTTAATGCTAGGATAGTTGATCATTTTCAGAAAGATTTTATAAATAAGGAAAAATAGCCTTTTCTGAAATAAAAATGGTTAGGTTGACCTATAAAGTATTTGATATAAGTGGACATGTGGACAGTAATTAGTGGTCTGACTTGCTTCTTGCTGATCCACTAATTAGATTAAAAGAATCAAACTACATATTGTATTAAAGTTACAAGAGTACAATTAGATGGCAAGTAAAGAGATAAAAAGTCTTGTAACTAGAAAGGCTTACAACTTCCTAGCAGTTGTATAAATATAGGTAAGTGAAAAATTAATCAGATGACAGTGTTGTCTTTTGAAAAGGCTAACTTTTATTAAATGTTGGGGCAACTTTTGTCATATAGGCTTTCTACTTAAGAGAATTAAATTAAGCACTGCTGTTAGCTATAACATTACTGTATTTCCATGAAATGATCTTGGTAATATGAAATGTCAATTAATTTTATAAGCACAGTTCAATGGACATTTTAGACAGTATAGCAGTTTTTAAGATTATGCAAATAAATCATATGTTAAAGTGAATATATTCATAGTATTGTAGCTTTATTTTTTTAAAGTACTACTAAATAGTATATTTTTTCAATTATAGTCAGATTCAAGCTACTATATATAAAATAGGTAAGCAAGGATTCACTATATAGCATAGGAAACTATATTCAGTATCATGTAACAACCTATAATGGAAAATAGTCTGAAAAAAATAACTGAATCACTTTGCTGTGCAGTGAAACTAATACAATAGTGTAAACCGACTATATGCTTCAATGAAATATCATGGTATACAGGCCACTTGCATTGGGGAACAGCAGTGGTTTGTTCCTGACAGCAGACAGCCCCACTGCAGAGCCCTGGTTTCATGTTACATTAAGTATTAGTGCTGTTCTTTCAGGAGCTATTATGCTGTGACATCAAAGATTTTCTGACAGGGCAGTGGTAGGTTAGCACTGAAGTTGTCTGCTGAAATTTTAAAGAATGAAATTAAATATAAATGATCAGACTTTAATATAGGAGATAGAGACAGAATTAGAATGGTTTAAAGAAAGTTGAAGAAATGATGAATCTTTAGGCTGGCCTCTTTGTCTCTTCTTGTTTAAGCCAAATTTTATTACCGTTTATTTCTATAGAAAGTATAAACGGCCATTCTGTTAATGCTAGGATAGTTGATCATTTTCAGAAAGATTTTATAAATAAGGAAAAATAGCCTTTTCTGAAATAAAAATGGTTAGGTTGACCTATAAAGTATTTGATATAAGTGGACATGTGGACAGTAATTAGTGGTCTGACTTGCTTCTTGCTGATCCACTAATTAGATTAAAAGAATCAAACTACATATTGTATTAAAGTTACAAGAGTACAATTAGATGGCAAGTAAAGAGATAAAAAGTCTTGTAACTAGAAAGGCTTACAACTTCCTAGCAGTTGTATAAATATAGGTAAGTGAAAAATTAATCAGATGACAGTGTTGTCTTTTGAAAAGGCTAACTTTTATTAAATGTTGGGGCAACTTTTGTCATATAGGCTTTCTACTTAAGAGAATTAAATTAAGCACTGCTGTTAGCTATAACATTACTGTATTTCCATGAAATGATCTTGGTAATATGAAATGTCAATTAATTTTATAAGCACAGTTCAATGGACATTTTAGACAGTATAGCAGTTTTTAAGATTATGCAAATAAATCATATGTTAAAGTGAATATATTCATAGTATTGTAGCTTTATTTTTTTAAAGTACTACTAAATAGTATATTTTTTCAATTATAGTCAGATTCAAGCTACTATATATAAAATAGGTAAGCAAGGATTCACTATATAGCATAGGAAACTATATTCAGTATCATGTAACAACCTATAATGGAAAATAGTCTGAAAAAAATAACTGAATCACTTTGCTGTGCAGTGAAACTAATACAATAGTGTAAACCGACTATATGCTTCAATGAAATATCATGGTATACTTGTTTTAAATAATATGATACTAATAGTGCCAGTTGAGAAGTAATTGGAACAAAAGAGGAATTTCTTTATAGGTACTTGTGTGTTTGATCATGTTTCAGGATAATTTCCATTCACTTGAAAGTATTCTGTCATGAAAATGTTGTTTAAAAAACTGATTTAAAAATCTTTGCTCTGGCATGTATCTCACAACTTAATTTATACGGATTGAATTGCATCAGGAAATATTGCCACATCCTTTAAAAAAATCATGTAAACTGATTAAAATAAAATGGCCAAGGAGTTGTATTGTATTTCTCATTCCACTTCTTGAAATTGAGATACTTGAATATGTAGATCTGAAATGAATTTGATTGTATAAAAATGTTTTCATCTTTTAAAAGTTTTTGTATCGCTATTATTTTTGGTATAACAAAATGCAGTGGTAATAAGTCAAAAGATGCAACAGGCCAAATATATAAAAAAAATCACAGTATCTTCTCTGAGGTCCTTAAAATCTTATATTTCAGAAATATTTGAGTAGATTAAATATTTTTCTTTTAAAAATGTTATAATATTAAATTATAATATAGGAAGAAAAGGAGAATGTTGGGATAGATATTGACATTTAAAAGCAGAATTCCTATATAAATATTTATATTATCACTGTTATTTCAATCCTTTAACTTCTAACTACGGGCATCCTAATTCAAAATGCTTTAAATTGCCATTCTACAAGTAGAGGTTAGCAATGTTGCCATTAGCTGACTAAAAGCCACATAGGTGCATTTGAAAATTTTCTAGTATACTTACTAACTGAAGGACTGAAAGACTTTAGTCTTTTTCATCTGATGATTAAGGAAAGTATAAGTACTTCAATTAATTTGAACTGTTTTGAAAAACTTTTAAAGTCTGGTTTGTTACACTGTCTCTAAAACAATTGATCAGCACTAGTGTACCCAAGAGAGCTGATTATAGGTACAGTTAGCTCTTCACAAGATTATTAGGAAAATAGTCTGAAAAAAATAACTGAATCACTTTGCTGTGCAGTGAAACTAATACAATAGTGTAAACCGACTATATGCTTCAATGAAATATCATGGTATACTTGTTTTAAATAATATGATACTAATAGTGCCAGTTGAGAAGTAATTGGAACAAAAGAGGAATTTCTTTATAGGTACTTGTGTGTTTGATCATGTTTCAGGATAATTTCCATTCACTTGAAAGTATTCTGTCATGAAAATGTTGTTTAAAAAACTGATTTAAAAATCTTTGCTCTGGCATGTATCTCACAACTTAATTTATACGGATTGAATTGCATCAGGAAATATTGCCACATCCTTTAAAAAAATCATGTAAACTGATTAAAATAAAATGGCCAAGGAGTTGTATTGTATTTCTCATTCCACTTCTTGAAATTGAGATACTTGAATATGTAGATCTGAAATGAATTTGATTGTATAAAAATGTTTTCATCTTTTAAAAGTTTTTGTATCGCTATTATTTTTGGTATAACAAAATGCAGTGGTAATAAGTCAAAAGATGCAACAGGCCAAATATATAAAAAAAATCACAGTATCTTCTCTGAGGTCCTTAAAATCTTATATTTCAGAAATATTTGAGTAGATTAAATATTTTTCTTTTAAAAATGTTATAATATTAAATTATAATATAGGAAGAAAAGGAGAATGTTGGGATAGATATTGACATTTAAAAGCAGAATTCCTATATAAATATTTATATTATCACTGTTATTTCAATCCTTTAACTTCTAACTACGGGCATCCTAATTCAAAATGCTTTAAATTGCCATTCTACAAGTAGAGGTTAGCAATGTTGCCATTAGCTGACTAAAAGCCACATAGGTGCATTTGAAAATTTTCTAGTATACTTACTAACTGAAGGACTGAAAGACTTTAGTCTTTTTCATCTGATGATTAAGGAAAGTATAAGTACTTCAATTAATTTGAACTGTTTTGAAAAACTTTTAAAGTCTGGTTTGTTACACTGTCTCTAAAACAATTGATCAGCACTAGTGTACCCAAGAGAGCTGATTATAGGTACAGTTAGCTCTTCACAAGAAGCTGCTAGATGACTGTTAAAAATTGGATTGTTTATTTATTTTTGAAAATTTTGTGCATTTAAATTGTTCTGGGAAATATATTTTTGGAGAATTTGTTGGACAATACATTATGGGAGATGTAGTTGCTTTTTAAAAATAAAAGTAATCTTCCATTCAGCATTCTCTACGAAATTCACCTATATTGTTTGAGTTTAAATACGTGTTATATACTTTTTCAAATCAACAAATAATTTATTAGAAGCTGTGTGCTAGTCCTTGTGGGCATATAAAATAATTATTGCGCATCTCTGAGCTCCTAAAACTTATTGTTGTTAGGGCAATACAAGAGAATATCTAATCAGTTGCTAGAATGTGTAGTTAGACTGTATGTTCGAAGATGAGAAAGAATAAAATCAGCTACAAGAAATAGTGGTAGGCTTCAATAAGCAAACTTTAGAAAATGGAAGCTTAGAGGCATTACAAGAATTAGATTGGCATTGCAGAATTTAACATGGGTGAATTTGCCTTTGTCTTTGCTGTGTTTACAAATTTATATTATTTGGGTACTTTGAGTCTCTGTTAATTAAACTTATTAAAAGAAATACCTTTAGAAATATTTTCCCTAATAAAAATCCAGAAGCTGGGCTTCCCTGGTGGTCCAGTGGGTAAAGAGTCCACCTTGCAGTGCAGGGGATACCAGTTCGATCCCTGGCTTGGGAAGATCCCACATGCCGCGGAGCAGCTGAACCGGTGTGTCCGATTAGGAGCCAGCGCTCTGGAGCGCATGTGCCCAGAGCTGGTGCTCCGCAATGAGAGAGGCCACTGCAGTGCGAAACTACACAGGCCAAACAATAAAGATGATGAAAATAAATAAATAAAAAACCAATAAAAGAGCCAAAAAAAAAAAATTCAGAAGCTTAGTTCCTGAATAGAGTATCTTTTTAATTAATGTAGTGTCTTTGTTCCTCTTTTAATGAATAGTAGTAACAATGACTTGAAAGTTCCACCAGTAAACAAATCATATAATTGAAGTGAATCCTCCAAATCTCATTTTCAATTTTATTTAGTAAGTGAAAGATAAAGGAAGATCTTTTAAAGGCTGACAGTGAACAGAGAAGAAGGTTTATTTTTTTGCTGTTGTTGTTTGTTTTTCTTCTTCTTTCTTTTTTTTTTTTTTTTAAATCTTTGCCTTCCTGCTGCAAATATAGCACATTTCATACATTGTATCGTCTGTTTCGATTCTGCACGTTAAAAGAATCTCAAAATTATATTATGTAGTTCTTGGCAAATATTTACAGTTTTCTGGACTAAGGATAGTTATTACTATTCAATACCCTAATTTATGTTTTATAGCATTATAAACATATATCTGGTAAATGCCAATATACCCAAAATTTCACTATTCATTATAAAGTTAAGACATTAAAAATTAAATTATTGAGATGTGAATTAAGAGCTCCAAATTAGCTTCAGTTTTATTTATTTTCATATAATTAGCCATAATTTCTTTTTACCTAAAGCAAAAGAAAACATTGAAACCAGACTGTTGTGAAAATCATACATTGTTAAGAGAAACAAGATTGCTGTGCTCAGCCACTCAGTTGTGTCCGACTCTTTGCTACCCCATGGACCGAACTCACCAGGCTCCTCTGACCATGAAATTTTCCAGGCAGTAATACTGGAGTGGGTTGCCATTTCCTACTCCAGGGGATCATCCTCACCCAGGGATCAAACCACATCTCTTGTGTCTCCTCATGGGCAGATGGATTCTTTACCACTAGTGCCACCTATTTCACGTAAATAGTCTCATTTATATTGGCTGATGCATTGCTGTATCCAAGAAACAAAAATTGTTATGTATATATTTATATAGTTTTTCTAACTTTTGGTGGTGTATCAGTAAAAAAGATGATCTGTTAATTATTATCAGTTTGATAATTTTTATATTTAAAATAATTTTCAACACATGACTAGATGAGGATTTAATAACTTCCTTTGGTATTTGAATTTCTTTGCCTTTTACATGGGCACCCGTTAATAAAGTGAATTCTGATCATTTTACCACATTGCCATTTTGTTTTATTGAATTTTGAGGTACACTCTTTCAAAAAAGTATAAGATACATTTATGTAAATATTGAAGTGATTTAAATTAATTTTAATTTCAGATTTTTGGGGGAAAATTTCATAAGAGTCTTCAAAAACTGCAGTCAACTTGGCAAGTTAAAAATAATGTCAGCAATCAAATATCTGGGGTTGAGTTTATTGGTGTAACAAATCCCAACTCAAGATGCAGAATTTAATAATATTCTTTGACCTCTATGATGCTGACTTGCAGATCTACATTGCACTTAAACATTTGTTTCTTGTATCATTCCACTTAAATTTACCAAGCATATATACTGTACTAGGCACAAAAGAGGGTAGACTGAGAATGAAAGAAAGTAGAGATAGAGAATACACTGGGAGAATGAAGGTAGACATTAAAAAAGGCATCAAAAATATTTTCAGAGTCTAGAGTGTGAAAACTGTTTTGATGGAGTAATGGGCAGAGGGTTGTGGTGGCACATAAGAAGAAATATTAATTTTGACGGTGCATAGGATTCTCAGCTACTATTTTTTATGCATACAATTTGAATGTTTTATTGTTCACCCCATTGCCTTAACGTCAACTCAGTATGTTCTTTTTTTTTTTTTTTTTTTACAGCTGTCTTTATTCTTTTTTTGGGGTGGTGGTGGTGTGGGTTGGGGAGGGAGGCAAGGGTGGGCCACTTCTATTGGTCTTTCATTTATCTATTTTTATCCATCCTTGTTCTTTGGCCCACATGGGCCTCCCATCGTGGTTGCCTCTGTTGTTGCAGAGCACTGGCTTTCAGGGATCTTCCCAGGCCAGGGATCGAACCGGCGCCCCTTGCACTGCAAGGCGGTGTCCTTACCCACCGGACCACCAGGGAAGCCCTCAGTATGTTTTTAACATTAGCGTTTTAAAAGTTATGGAGATAGGGGCTTCCCCTGGTGGTCCAGTGGGTAAGGACACCGCCTTGCAGTGCAAGGGGCGCCGGTTCGATCCCTGGCCTGGGAAGATCCCACGTGCCGCGGAGCAGCTGGACTGATGTGTCCAATTACCGAGTCAGAGCTCTGGAGCGCATGCGCCCAGAGTCGGCGCTCTGCGACGACAGACACCGCCGCGATGGGAGGCCCACAGGAGCCAAAGAACAAAGATGGATGAAAAATAGATAAATGAAAGACCAATAGAAGTGGCCCGCCCGCTCCCCTCCCTCCCCAACCTGACCCCCGCCCAAAATAAATAAATAAATAAATCTTAAAAAAAAAAGCTATGGAGATAGAATTTACAAAAGTTATCCATTTTGAAGTAAACAGTGACATTTAGTACATTTACAATGTTGTGCTAAACATTTCTAGTTTAAAAATATTTTCACCACTCCAGGATGAAACCTTTTGCCTATTTAAGCAGTTATTTTCCATTTCTCCCTCTCCCCAGCACCTGACAGCCACTAGTCTTTCTGTCTGTAAGGATTTACTTTTTCTTTATATCCCATATGAAAAGAATCATACAATATATAACCTTTTGTGACTGTCTTTTCTACTTAATATAATGTTTTCTAGCCTCATTTATATTGTAGTATGCATTAGTACTTCATGGCTTTTTATGACCGAATACTATTCCATTGTATATGTATCACACTTTGCTTATCCATTGATGGACATTTGGGTTGTTTCCCCTTTTTGACTATTTTGAATAGCACTTCTATGAATATGTATGTGCAAGCTTGAGTACCTGTTTTCAGTTCTTTTGGATACATACCTAGGGATGGAATGTCTGGGTTGTATGGTAATTCCATGTTTAACTTTTTTTTTTTTCATTTTTAACTTTTTGAGGAACTGCCATATTATTTTCCAAGATAGTCTCACTATTTTACATTCCCAATAACAATCTATGAAGCTTCCAGTTTTGTTATATCACTGTCATCAGTTCTTATTTTATATTAAGAAAATGATAGCTGTCCTAAATAGTGTGTCAGATACTCTTTAGATGCCTATTTCTTAGAGTCAGAACTAGTGATCTGTTTAAACCATAGGGAAGCAGTAAGTTTGGTTGAACTCCCATTTAATGGAGATTCAACAGGTTTCACTGAATCTATTTCTTTTTCCTAAACAGGAATAATCCTAAGCTTCCCAGAGATACCATTAGTCTGATCAAGCCTCAGTACTTAGTGTTATTCACTCCCCGCAATCTGTTATCAACAGAGTAGCATCCTAACTCCCCTAGTACAGACGAATTTAAGTATTTTCGAGGCTGGTGACAAGGTGTTTGGATCCTCACACGGATTACTTTCAGATGAGCCTTTTTTAAGGTGGTGTCACTCATATTTCAGAAGACTCTAATGCAACCAGTTTGGTAGCTATTAGTAAACTAAAGAGCTCTGGTGTCTTAAACCAAATGTGTTAAACTTCTTGATCGTCCCAGAAATGGATGTCTCCATAATTAGTTTTTATTATTTTCACCACTCCAGGATGAAACCTTTTGCCTATTTAAGCAGTTATTTTCCATTTCTCCCTCTCCCCAGCACCTGACAGCCACTAGTCTTTCTGTCTGTAAGGATTTACTTTTTCTTTATATCCCATATGAAAAGAATCATACAATATATAACCTTTTGTGACTGTCTTTTCTACTTAATATAATGTTTTCTAGCCTCATTTATATTGTAGTATGCATTAGTACTTCATGGCTTTTTATGACCGAATACTATTCCATTGTATATGTATCACACTTTGCTTATCCATTGATGGACATTTGGGTTGTTTCCCCTTTTTGACTATTTTGAATAGCACTTCTATGAATATGTATGTGCAAGCTTGAGTACCTGTTTTCAGTTCTTTTGGATACATACCTAGGGATGGAATGTCTGGGTTGTATGGTAATTCCATGTTTAACTTTTTTTTTTTTTCATTTTTAACTTTTTGAGGAACTGCCATATTATTTTCCAAGATAGTCTCACTATTTTACATTCCCAATAACAATCTATGAAGCTTCCAGTTTTGTTATATCACTGTCATCAGTTCTTATTTTATATTAAGAAAATGATAGCTGTCCTAAATAGTGTGTCAGATACTCTTTAGATGCCTATTTCTTAGAGTCAGAACTAGTGATCTGTTTAAACCATAGGGAAGCAGTAAGTTTGGTTGAACTCCCATTTAATGGAGATTCAACAGGTTTCACTGAATCTATTTCTTTTTCCTAAACAGGAATAATCCTAAGCTTCCCAGAGATACCATTAGTCTGATCAAGCCTCAGTACTTAGTGTTATTCACTCCCCGCAATCTGTTATCAACAGAGTAGCATCCTAACTCCCCTAGTACAGACGAATTTAAGTATTTTCGAGGCTGGTGACAAGGTGTTTGGATCCTCACACGGATTACTTTCAGATGAGCCTTTTTTAAGGTGGTGTCACTCATATTTCAGAAGACTCTAATGCAACCAGTTTGGTAGCTATTAGTAAACTAAAGAGCTCTGGTGTCTTAAACCAAATGTGTTAAACTTCTTGATCGTCCCAGAAATGGATGTCTCCAAAATAGAAATTTAAAACCCAAGAATATAGAAGCACATGTTCTGTTAGCCTTTATAGGAGTGACATTTTTATGTAGCTTTTAGAAAACTCTACACTTGCAGGAGAATGAGGGTGAAAAAAGACAAATAACATGTTATTATACTTATTAAAATAATTTTGACCTTGCAGATCTCTGAAAGGGTCTTAGGGACCCTCACATGTTCATTACCATACTTTGAGAACTGCCCTAAGTTAGTCTATCCAGGGACCTCAAATATTAATGTTGACAGTTTCAATTTTAAAGTAATTTTTATTAAATACTCATTATCTTAAATCAGGCACTGATCTAAGTGCTGGGAATATAGCATCGTAGGAGATGAACAAGCTCCCTGCCCTCATGAGTTCTGAGTTCTTCCAGTCAGTAAATCTGGCAACTGAATGAAGTCATGACTTTTCTATTTGCTTAAGCTAACTTTTTACATTTGAATCTCAGAATTTGTCAGGGTATGTGTGGGGCTGTTTATTTACAGCAGGTGAAGCAGTATAGCTGCACTTGTTGACAGGAGTTTAGTACAGTAAGCAGACTGCTATGCCAAAAGTGAGCGGATAGCAATACTAAGTCGCATCCCAGATAGCTTGATTTTTGATTTCACTGTTTTCAAGACACCTGTGTCTCTTTTCTTCCTCCCTTTCTCCCTACCTTCCTCTCCCACTCCCTGTTTCCCTTCCTGTCTGTCTCCTCTCTCCCTTATTCTCTCTCTCTCTCTTTTTATTTAAATTTCCTTCCTTTCTTCACTCCCTCTTTCCTTCCTTCCTTCCTTCTACTTTCTAAGTTGTAAGTAGACTATTTCCTCAGATTACCTCTCCCATTTTACCACCCTCTTACCTTGGCAAAGTTATAGCCTTCCCTGGTAGCTTAGCTGGTAAAGAATCCACCTGCAATGCAGAAGACCCAAGTTTGATCCCTGGGTCAGGAAGATCCCCTGGAGAAGGAAATGGCAACCCACTCCAGTATTCCTACCTGGGAAATTCCATGGACAGAGGAACCTGGTGGGCTGCAGTCCTTGAGATCACAAGCATTGGA
This sequence comes from Tragulus kanchil, assembly GCA_022376925.1. Lineage (NCBI taxonomy): Eukaryota > Metazoa > Chordata > Mammalia > Artiodactyla > Tragulidae > Tragulus > Tragulus kanchil. Next base: position 103,376,901 of record JAIOJX010000006.1, on the reverse strand, counting down.
CATGACTTAGTGACTAAACCATATATATATATATATATACATACATACATATATATACACACACACATATATATGATCAAGAATATATAATAAATATATAGAATAAAGACCATATGTATTATATATAAAGAATACATTGATAATATATGTGCAACATATAGAGAATGCACACATATGTGTAATATCTGCTATGTTTCGGACACAATGTTAGGTACTAGCAATAACACTGGCAATTGTATTTGAAACCCTCTGGTCTTAGAGGAAGAGTTGGAATATAGTGAAATGGCTTAAACAGATCATTCTAAGCATGCACTGTAGAGCTTGCATAACCCTAACTATTCTAGTTTGCAGTCTTAATGGGTTTCAGCAGTTCCTTTGTGTGAGTTCATCACAACACTTATGAATGGATTGGTTTTGAAAACTTGCCTATCCTGTCTCCCACCCTCAGCATTTAAATCATGTAAGTGGACTTCCTCTGTGTTTTCTTGAGCTCCTAAGGATAGTCTCATACTAGGCATCAAAATATACTAACTACAGCTATAATCTGAAACTTTTTTCTTGACAAAAAGGCAAAATAAACCCAAAATTCAACTTTTTGCTTTAAATAAAATAAGCTTTATAGACATGAGTTTTAATGGTGCCCTGTATCACCTAGGAGTTCCCCAGCATTCCTTAGACTCCAAAGTAGTAGCAACAAATATTGTGAAAAGTACAGTTTAGGAAAGATGATAGTATTGTAAGATTAGTAAGGCATGAAAAGCAGCAGCAAGTGGACTGAGAGGGGTAAAGTGATTTTATTTATCTAAATGATAGAAAGCTGCATTTTTGTGTTTTGATTTTGTTATTTTAAAGATCATTGCCTCACTTGCTACAATCAAAAATTCCAGCTGTGAATAATGGAAGCTATTGAATGGGTATAAGTGGTGTATTGACTGCTCTTTTCAGTCTATAACACACCTTCCTTGTTGGCACCAAAGAGCAATGAATGAGGCATTTTATTAAAACTGAGGCTTGTGGTTCTAATCAAAGGTCACTGGTTAGCTCTCACTTTTCAGTTTCAGATTTGCCTGTTTGATCAGGGGGCAGCAACGAAATTATTATGACAAAGACTTTGTACTAGGCTGTATCTGTCTGTTGAAACTTGAAAGTCTTTGGAACCGTGATGCTGACAGCATGTGAACACTGCAGGAATGTGCAAGCTGTGTAAGGTCTTAAAGAAACTTTTAAGTATCATCTTCCTTTTGTGTTGTTTGAAAGAGTTTCAGATACTATTAAGGTACTAGTGAAAAGGTGTTTTATTGATTAAAGACGATTTTTTTTTCTAGCAAATATGCTTTAAGACAGTCTTCCTATTACTTTTTCTGCTCATTCCCTGCTTTATACAGCAAGTTCATTAGCATGTAGATATGCAGTGATTGAAGTCAGACTGCTTTTTACAGTGGAGTTGTCTTGATATAATGAGCTCCTTTTTAATGTTCAAAAAATTGTTGTTACTTTCTAAAAGGAGTTGTTTGTGAATTTCATTAAATTTAATCTCCTCTTCAAACAATTTCAGCATTGTTCAGTTTACTACAATTAAAATGCTTTCTGATGCTCAGAAATCACGTTTTACAGATGTATCACAAATGTAAGCACTCTGAGAAGGGCTTTGTTTTTTACTTTGAAAGAAAAGCTGCTATTTAGCTGAGAATTCTCATTTTTTTAATTGGCACTCCATATGGAAAATCAGAAGAGGGTACACTTACTGTATTGCTAAACAGGCTAGTTTGCTCATGAGAGTTAGATTTCACTAGTTCATTCAATCCCTAGACTGAAGCATTGGTCTAATCATAGTTGAAAAACAAGGGCCTTAACCTTGGCTTCTTAGTTTACTATAGTACAGCCCCTTCATCTTTACAATGCTGGAAGTCTTGAGAAAGAACAGATACAGTGAAGTTGGGTTTCTGCTTTGGACAGTTCTCAAAGTGACATATCAGAAACCTGACTAAATTCTCAATCGTAAACCAGCAATTGTAGTTCATAGTGAATAGCTTCATTCTTTGTAAATTATTCCTTTTACTTGGGCAAGCATGATTTCCCTTTAGTCTGTAGGACTATGATATGGAATGAGAGCAATCCTTGGCATTTCTTGAAGATTGAGCACATACAGAGGTAGAATGTCTTTCTAGAGAGTATTTAAGATGTGGAAGATTTAAAAATTGTCAGGGTGGCAAGGATATTTTTCAGGCAAATCCCAGGAAGATTGGCTTGTGAAGGCAGGAGTTTGGAAAGTTGAGAATAAATTGTTTAATTTCTTAACATTTTCACCAGCCAGCAGAGTTTATAGAGCTGTATGAGTCCTACTACGAACAGTGCCCAGGAGGATGTTCTTCCAGGGTGTTTCTTCTTGCTTTAGTTTTTAGAGGCTATTAACATAATGCCAGAATATCTAGTGAAGTCAAGAATATACTCAGAGGTTCTTGATAGTTGGCATTGCATAGAAAAAATATATTAGATGGTTGGCTAATTTTTGAGATTATGTCTTGACTTCTTGAGGACAGAGTCAGCATCTGAACCTTAACAGGAGTTTTTAGTAGACAGAGATAATTACATCACTAAGTGGGCCTCTATAAGTCATTATGATGTAGCTATATGACAAAAAGGCGTAATCTAGTATGTTTATTATCTAAATGATAATAAGCACTATCATATGAAAAAGGCATAATTCTCGTATTGTATAAGGCATGAAATACTTCCATAGCCTGGTAGGTGCTAATAATAATGTTACTGATATTGTCATCATCATCATAATATTATTAATATTTTTATTTATAATAATAAAGGTAATATTCTCAGATGAGCAATAAGGGTTATTTTCCAATATATAAAGAGAAATTGGACAAAAAAGATGAAATTTTATGAAAACTATAATTATAGTGTATTTAACAAGACTAATTGGAAGCACTGCATTCTGAGAATATCATTAAAAGTTCTAGGATTCTGAAGCTTGGAAGATATTTGATTGACATTGAAAAAGGAAAATTGTGTGTGGCAATCATGTTATGGTATATAGTAATAGTGAAAAGTTATAGTGAAAAGAATAGTGAGAATATAGTCAGAAATTCCTGGTCTTAGAAGCACTCATAGCTGAGGCCTAAGAATTTGTTTATCTATAGAATAAAATTTATAAGCATTCTGTATTTTATGAATTAACTTCCTGTGCTTTTTATTATATGCAAAAGGCCATGAAACAAAGTACAAGAACAATAATGTTTAAATATTAGCAGCAATTTGAATGACAGTCAATTTATGATCAGGGTAAAATGTTATTTGCTGAAAGCAAAGCCATGTTACAGGGCTTGATACTGGATATTTTAATCTGAATGTTAAATATATTAATCAGCATAGAAAATGTTAGAGATGCTTGTCCTGGATTAATGATGAATGTTTTTGTGATCACTTTTGCACGTGATTCTGTGGTTATATTTGAACTAAACCTCTAAAGAGGATGATATAGTTACTCTTCGCTTTTGAATACTTTGGCCAAAAGATGTAGTTGAAGTACTCTTATTATGGGAAGATATTTGAAAAATCTGGTATGCTCTGAGAAAAAATGAGTCGGGGCAACATTGCAAAGAGTTTTTAGAGTATTTAACCACTTAGTATATTTTTCAGCCATAGTTCCATTTATTTTAGTTAGATTTAACCAATGGTTGGAGAATGTTGTTGCTTTGAGTATGGGTAATTTCAGTGCTTTTGACTTTCCTTTCTCATTTTTAGACTATGACTGTAATGACTGTGTTAATTATGACTGAATAATATTCTTAGGCATTCTGGCTATTTGAACCTATTTAAAAATTTTCCATAGCCTGGTAGTTATAATAATAAAGGTAATATTCTCAGATGAGCAATAAGGGTTATTTTCCAATATATAAAGAGAAATTGGACAAAAAAGATGAAATTTTATGAAAACTATAATTATAGTGTATTTAACAAGACTAATTGGAAGCACTGCATTCTGAGAATATCATTAAAAGTTCTAGGATTCTGAAGCTTGGAAGATATTTGATTGACATTGAAAAAGGAAAATTGTGTGTGGCAATCATGTTATGGTATATAGTAATAGTGAAAAGTTATAGTGAAAAGAATAGTGAGAATATAGTCAGAAATTCCTGGTCTTAGAAGCACTCATAGCTGAGGCCTAAGAATTTGTTTATCTATAGAATAAAATTTATAAGCATTCTGTATTTTATGAATTAACTTCCTGTGCTTTTTATTATATGCAAAAGGCCATGAAACAAAGTACAAGAACAATAATGTTTAAATATTAGCAGCAATTTGAATGACAGTCAATTTATGATCAGGGTAAAATGTTATTTGCTGAAAGCAAAGCCATGTTACAGGGCTTGATACTGGATATTTTAATCTGAATGTTAAATATATTAATCAGCATAGAAAATGTTAGAGATGCTTGTCCTGGATTAATGATGAATGTTTTTGTGATCACTTTTGCACGTGATTCTGTGGTTATATTTGAACTAAACCTCTAAAGAGGATGATATAGTTACTCTTCGCTTTTGAATACTTTGGCCAAAAGATGTAGTTGAAGTACTCTTATTATGGGAAGATATTTGAAAAATCTGGTATGCTCTGAGAAAAAATGAGTCGGGGCAACATTGCAAAGAGTTTTTAGAGTATTTAACCACTTAGTATATTTTTCAGCCATAGTTCCATTTATTTTAGTTAGATTTAACCAATGGTTGGAGAATGTTGTTGCTTTGAGTATGGGTAATTTCAGTGCTTTTGACTTTCCTTTCTCATTTTTAGACTATGACTGTAATGACTGTGTTAATTATGACTGAATAATATTCTTAGGCATTCTGGCTATTTGAACCTATTACTAAATAATCTGTTTCCAGTGCGGATTATATATTCATTTAATGATCTTTTGTTAGGTGCTTAAGGTATAGGATTGTATACAATATAATTAAGAGTTATGATATTCTTTTGGGTACATTCTCATTTTGAAGCAAACATAGTAAAGTTTTAATTCATTTTTCTTTTGCATAAAAATATAGATATCAAAAACTCAAGAGTATGGTGAGTTTTTTCTGATTAAGATATCATGATCAGAATCTTAAGAAGGAGATGTATATTAAAAACCCCATCTGGGGGCTTCCCCTGGTGGTCCAGTGGGTAAGGACACCGCCTTGCAGTGCAAGGGGCGCTGGTTCGATCCCTGGCCTGGGAAGATCCCACGTGCTGCGGAGCGGCTGGACTGATGTGTCCAATTACCGAGCCGGAGCTCTGGAGCACATGTGCCCAGAGCCAGAGCTCTGCAGCGACAGATGCCACCGCGATGGGAGGCCCGCAGGAGCCAAAGAACAAAGACGGATGAAAATAGATAAATGAAAGACCAATAGAAGTGGCCCGCCTGCTCCCCTCCCTCCGCAACCCGACCCCCGCCCAAAATAAATAAATAAATAAATCTTAAAAAAAAACCAAACAAACCCATCTGGATACAGAATTACTACAAACATTATTGAATTATTGGTAAATATAAAATTGTTCATAATTTTGCTTAGCTAGTCAAGCGCAATGATGGAAGGCACTTCTGCTTATTACTATGTTCATTATATCTCTACTTTTAAAAGTAATTTAACTTTCTGGTGTGTGAAATTCTTCTGGTACAATCTTTTGTGTTTAAGACTTTATATGTAATAATAATGACAATATATTTTATTTAAGAAAAACATCTAACAGCTTAAATTATCCATCATACCTGAGCAATAATAATTTAAGAAAAGAAATAATTATAGTTATCTCAGCTGATGATCAGCTAATTAGTGGTAATTTAAATTCAATAAATGCACACATAGAAAGATTTAATGAGTTTTCATAGCATTGTCAAGTTTTTAATGTGTAAGTTAAAAAATTCTTTTCCTTTGAAGATGGCTGAATTTTGAAAATATTATTTGTAGCATGGATTCTGTTTGTTTATTTATTTATATATTTATTTTAGGTTGTGAATTTTGCAAATTATCCTGCTAGTTCGTATGTAGTTGAGATTGAGATGTTTTCCGTTTTTAGATATTTCCGTGTGAAACATTCAGAGAAGTAATCCTGCACAGCTTTTAAGCAGTCAGTGACCTTATCTTTTGCCAAAATCAAATGACATTCAATACTGATACTATGGAGAGAGGAATCAAAATAGACACCTAATTATAATTACTTTTCCCCATCATTATATAACTACGTGCAGAACAACTGATTTTTAAGAGATCACACAACGGCTGAATCTGGCAGGTACAAAAGGTTTTTTCTTTGCTACTCCTCCTCCCCCTTCCTGCTTTCATCCCATGTAGGTTTACTGGAACAGTTCAGACTGACCTCTTTCTTTCTTGAAAGATTTAGTTTGAATTTTAATAGTTTACAGGAAGTAGAAGTGCAAAGGAAGGTTAATATGTTTATGCTTGCTTCATATTTTCAGAAATCCTTAACATTTATGATACAGTTCAATTGTTAAGAGAGTAAGGATGGTTTTGGGTAATCTTGTCAAAATGACTATAAAGCTGTGGATCGAACACTATATAGAATTAACTCCCAGAGTTACTACTTTTGGAACAAAATCCAACTCTGAGAAATATAAAGGCAGAAACTACAACTTCTTAACTTTTGTAGTACGTAGCACTGTGCCTGGTCGTTGTTCGATGGTTGCTAAGTCATGTCTGACTCTTTGCGACCCCATGGCCTCAAGCATGCCAGGCTTCTCTCTCCTCAAGTATCTCCCACTGTTTTCTCAGATTTGTGTCCATTGCATCAGTGATGCTATCTAACCATCTTATCCTCTGCTGTCCCCTTCTCCTTTTGCCTTCAGTCTTTCCCAGCATCAGGGTCTTTTCCAATGAGTCAGCTCTTTGAATCAGGTGACCATTGTATTGGAGCTTCAGCTGAACCAGCAGTACTTCCAATGAATATTCAGGGTTGATTTCCTTTAGGATTGACTGGTTTGATCTCCTTGCAATCCAAGCGACTCTCAAGTGCCTTCTCCAGTTCAAAAGCATCATTTCTTTAGTGCTCAGCCTTCTTTATGGTCAAATCTGTATATCTCACATCTGTACATGACTACTGGAAAACCATAACTTTGACTACATGTACCTTTGTTGGCCATGTGATGTCTCTCTTTTTTAATATGCTGTCTAGGTTTGTCATAGCTTTTCCCCAAGGAGCAAGCATCTTTTAATTTTATGGCTGCAGTCACTGTCTGCAGTGATTTTGGAACCCAAGATAAGAAAATCTGCCACCATTTCCACATTTCCACATCTATTTGACATGAAATGATAGAACCTGATGCCACGATCTTAGTTTTTAAATGTTGCAGTTTAAGCCAGCCTTTTCACTCTCCTCTTTCATTCTTATCAAGAGGCTTTTTAGTTCCTCTTCGATTTCTGCCATTATCTGGTATCATCAGTATATCTGAGGTTATTGATATTTCTCCCAGAAATCTTGATTCCTGCTTATGATTCTTTCAGCCTGATGTAGCAAGTGACGTACTCTGCATATAAGTTAAATAAGCAGGATGACAATATATAGCCTTGACATACTCCTTTCCTAATTTTGAACCAGTCTATTGCTCCATGTAAGGTTTAACTGTTGCTTCTTGACCTGTATACAGGCTTCTCAGGAGACATGTAAGGTAGTCTGGTATGCCCATCTCTTTAAGAATTTTCCACAATTTGTTGTGATCCACACAGTCTATTTTAATTATTATTATTTAATGTCATGCATAAAGTAAGACCCATATGTGACAACAGCATGCTTCCATTTCTTTCTTCCTGTCTTTTGTGTTATTTTGCCATATATATTACTTTTATATATGTCGAAACCCCACAATATGCTCAATTAATTTTTCTTTAGGTAGTCAGTATTTTTTATTCAGGTTTCTTTCTTTTTTTTGTTTTTCAAAGATTTATTTATTTATTTATTTTGGGCGGGCCACTTCTATTGGTCTTTCATTTCTCTATTTTCATCCATCTTTGTTCTTTGGCTCCTGCGGGCCTCCCATCGTGGTGGCCTCTGTCGTTGCAGAGCACCGGCTCTGGGCGCCTGCGCTCCAGAGCTCCAGCTCGGTAATTGGACACATCAGTCCTGCGCCCAGGGCCAGCTCCACCATAACTTCTGCCCAGTTCAAAAGCATCATTTCTTTAGTGCTCAGCCATCTGTATGGTCAAATCTGTATATCTCACATCTGTACATGACTACTGTTTGATGTCCTTTGTTGGCCATGTGATGTCTCTCTTTTAATATGCTGTCTAGGTTTGTCATAGCTTTTCCCCAAGGAGCAAGCATCTTTTAATTTTATGGCTGCAGTCACTGTCTGCAGTGATTTTGGAACCCAAGATAAGAAAATCTGCCACCATTTCCACATTTCCACATCTATTTGACATGAAATGATAGAACCTGATGCCACGATCTTAGTTTTTAAATGTTGCAGTTTAAGCCAGCCTTTTCACTCTCCTCTTTCATTCTTATCAAGAGGCTTTTTAGTTCCTCTTCGATTTCTGCCATTATCTGGTATCATCAGTATATCTGAGGTTATTGATATTTCTCCCAGAAATCTTGATTCCTGCTTATGATTCTTTCAGCCTGATGTAGCAAGTGACGTACTCTGCATATAAGTTAAATAAGCAGGATGACAATATATAGCCTTGACATACTCCTTTCCTAATTTTGAACCAGTCTATTGCTCCATGTAAGGTTTAACTGTTGCTTCTTGACCTGTATACAGGCTTCTCAGGAGACATGTAAGGTAGTCTGGTATGCCCATCTCTTTAAGAATTTTCCACAATTTGTTGTGATCCACACAGTCTATTTTAATTATTATTATTTAATGTCATGCATAAAGTAAGACCCATATGTGACAACAGCATGCTTCCATTTCTTTCTTCCTGTCTTTTGTGTTATTTTGCCATATATATTACTTTTATATATGTCGAAACCCCACAATATGCTCAATTAATTTTTCTTTAGGTAGTCAGTATTTTTTATTCAGGTTTCTTTCTTTTTTTTGTTTTTCAAAGATTTATTTATTTATTTATTTTGGGCGGGGTTCGGGTTGGGGAGGGTGGGGGAGTGGGCAGGCCACTTCTATTGGTCTTTCATTTCTCTATTTTCATCCATCTTTGTTCTTTGGCTCCTGCGGGCCTCCCATCGTGGTGGCCTCTGTCGTTGCAGAGCACCGGCTCTGGGCGCCTGCGCTCCAGAGCTCCAGCTCGGTAATTGGACACATCAGTCCTGCCGCTCCGCGGCACGTGGGATCTTCTTAGGCCAGGGATGGAACCGGCGCCCCTTGCACTGCAAGGTGGCGTCCTTACCCACTGGGCCACCAGGGAAGCCCTATATTTGTATTTCTTAAATGGTTTTGAGAATTTTTTTCATGTGCTTATCATCTGTATCTCTTTGGAACAGTATTTAAAAAATGCTTTGCCTATTTAAAATTCAGTTGAAAGATTTCTCTTTATATTCTAGACACAAGTCCTTAATGTGATGTATGTTATAGTTACAGGTGTTTCTCCCAGGTGAGGTTTGTCTTTTCATTTTCTATCAGTGTCTTTCAAAAAGCAAAACTTTTAAATTATGATGAAATCCAGTATGTCAACTTTTTTTTCTTTGATTGTGTGTAATTTTACAAGATTTTTACTTAACCCAAGGTTATAAAGATGTCCTCATAGACTTTCTTCTAGAAGCTTTACAGTTTTAGGTTATGTATTTAGATCTATATAACATTCATTCAACTTTATCTTTATGTAAAGCATGAAAGTGTGAGATAATATTTGAAGTTCATTTTTTTTTTGGATACGGAGCTCCAATTTGTCCACAGCTGTCTTTTCTTAGAAATTAAGAAGAATTTTTTACAATATTGTGTTGGTTTCTGCCATACATCAGCACAAGTCAGCCATGATTATACTATCTCCTCCCTCTTGAGGCTCCCTCCCTTCCCCAGTCCTACCTGTCTTGGTCATCACTAAGGCTAGACTGGGCTCCCTGAGCTGCACTGCAGCTTCTCTCACCAACTATCGATTTTACACACAATAATCTATATGTGTTGATGATCCCACTCCCTTCCTCCCCACACTGTTCACAACTGTCTTTTGAAGAAATTACAAATTGGAAAAGTTTTTATTAAAGTAATCCATATAGTTTCTGGCATTATTCGTTTCTTTTGTAAATACAGGCTGCTGTCTGGTACTTTTGTTTCTTTTATCTGATGAACTTCCTTTAATGTTTCTTGTAGTGCAGATCTGTTGTTCCTTCCTTTTTTTTGGCCTAAAAAAGTTTTTTTTTTTTTTTTTAAACCTTCAAGTTATAAAGACGTTGTCCTTAGAATCCTATATTGTTAGCTTCCTCCCCGGCTCCATTATAAAGGTGCTACTTCATGGTCTGCATATGTCTAATGAAGAGTCTGCTATCACCTCCACCCTACATCTCTCTTCATTGTTTTCCCTTCCACTGCTTTTAAGATGCAATCTTTATCACTGTTTTGCAGTAATTTTAGTGATGTACTGTACGTATGTCTTATAAAAGTGTTTCTTTATGTTTCTTCTGTTTGTGCTTTGTTAAACCTCTTGGTTCTGTGAGTTTCTAGTTTTAATTTTTTTCAAGCTTTTAAAACTTGGGCCGAATTTCTCAATCTTTCTCCTCATATATATGCTAGACTGCTTATTCTTTGTTTTTTAAATTCTTCTTTTTTCTGGGTGCTTCATCTTTAATCATTTGTTCCTATTGCTGTGTTATTATTAACTATTAATCCAATTCAGTGTTTTTAAATTCAGGTATTTTCCTCTTCTATATGTTATGCATATTTGTAATACATGCCATTTTTCTTCTTAATGTGTTCCTGTTTTAATCGATATTCTTGAGCATATGGAGCACATTTTAATAGCTGTTTTAATAGCCTTATCTCCTAATTTCATCATCTCTGTCATTACTGAGTCTGTTTCTATTAATTAATTTTTAATCTGGTTATGGGTCATATTTTCCCATTTCATCACAGGCTTATCATTTTTTAAAGCTTTTAAAATCATTTTGGCAATATTCATAAAATGTAAATTAATGATTTCAGCAACTTTTAGTGTATAATTCAGTGATACACTGTTGACCAACCATCACCACTACCTAGTTCCAGAACATTTTCATCACTACAAAAGTAAAACTATGTTTTAATATCATTCCAATTTTAGTATATGTGCTGCCGAAGCAAGCACTATATATATATTTTAAGCAGTCACTCTCTATTTATCTCTCCTTCCAGCCACTGGCAATCACTAATCCATCTGTCTCTATGAATTTTCACATTCTAAATATTTCATATAAATAGCACCATACAATGTGATCTTTGTATCTGGCTTCTTTTGTTTAGCATATTTTATGTGTTCATCCATGTTGTAGCATATATCAATACTTCATCTGTTTTTATTGCTGAATAATATTCTATTATATGTGTGTGTATGTTGCTCAGTTTTGCCCAGCTCTTTGGGACACCATGGACTGTAGCCCATCAGGCTTTTCTTCTGTCCATAGAATTCTCTGGGCAAGAATATTGGAGTGAGTAGCCATTTCCTTCTCCAGAGAATCTTCCCAACCCAGGGATAAAACCTATGTCTCCTGCATTATACTCTTTACTGTCTGAGCCACCAGGGAAACCCATTCTATTATATGTCTGTACCTAAGTTTATTTACTTAATAGCTGATGGACATTTGGGTTGTTTCTACCTTTTGAGTACTGTGAAATAGTGTTGCTGTGAACATTCATGTATAAGTTTTCTTTGAACATCTATTCTCAGTTTTTTGGAGACTTTCCTGGCAGTGGAATTACTGGATCATATGCGAATTCTGTGTTTATCACAACAGGAACTGTACAGTTGTTGTTGTTTCCCCCCCCACCCGCAATGACTGTACCATTTTATATTCTATCAGCAAGTATGAGGGTTCCATTTCTCTGCATTCTCATCAACACTGATTATTCTCTGCTGCTTCATTGTGGTTTTGACTTGCATTTTTCTAATGAATAGTGATGTTGAACATCTTTTCATATGTCTATTAGTCATTTGTATATTTTCTTTGGAAAATATATGTTCAAATATTTTCCTCATCTTTTTTTTTTTTTTTTAAAGATTTATTTATTTATTTATTTTGGTGGGGGGTGGGGAGGGAGGGGAGCAGGCGGGCCACTTCTATTGGTCTTTCATTTGTCTGTTTTCATCCATCTTTGTTCTTTGGCCCGTGTGGGCCTCCCATTGCAGTGGCCTCCCTCATTGCAGAGCACTGGCTCTGGGCGCATGCGCCCCAGAGCGCTGACTAGGAATTGGACACACTAGTCCAGCTACTCCGTGGCACATGCGATCCCCCTGGGCCATGGATTAAACCGGTGCCCTGTGCATTGCAAGGCGGACTCTCTACCCACTGGACTACCAGGGAAGCCCTTGTCTTTTCCTTTTTGAGTTATAAAAGTTTTTAAAACTATGCTTTGGGTGCCTGCATGTTCAGTTGCTAAGTCATGTTTGAAACTTTGCAACCCCATGGACTACAACCTGCCAGGCTCCTATGTCCGTGAGATTTCCCAGGCAAGAATACTGTAATGAGTTGTCATTTCCTCCTCCAGGGGATCTTCTCAACCCAGGAATTGAACCTGCATCTCCTGCACTGGCAGGTAGATTCATTAACTGTTGAGCTACCTGAAAAGCTCACATTGTGGTTTTAGACCTTAGTTAGACATATTTGCTGACGAAAGTCCACATAGTCAAAGCTGAGGTTTTTCCAGTAGTCAGGTATAGATGTGAGCACTGGACCATAAAGAAGGCTGAGCACTGAAGAACTGATGCTTTTTTTTTTCTTAATTTTTATTTTTATTTTTTTTGGCTGTTCTGAGTTTTTGCTGCTGCTATAGGCTCTTCTCTAGTTGCAGGGAGTGGGGACTACTCTCTAGTTGAGGTGAGCAGGCTTCTTGTTGTGATGATTTCTCTTGTTGTGGAACTCGGGCTCTAGGATACACGGGCTTCAGTAGTTGTGGCACAGGGTCTCAATAGTTATGGCTTATGGGCTTAACTCATGTCTCCTGCATTGGCAAACTCTTAACAACTGAGCTACCAGGGAAGCCCCTGATGCTTTTGAATTGTGCTGGAGAAGACTCTTGAGAGTCCCTTGGACAGCTAGGAGATCAAACCAGTTAATCCTAAAGGAATACCCTGAATATTCATTGGAAGGACTGATGCTAAAGGTGCAGTATTTTGGTCACCTGATGTGAAGAACGTACTCATTGGAAAAGACCCTGATTCTGGGAGAGACTGAGGGCAGGAGGAGAAGGGGGCGACAGAGGATGAGATGGTTTGATGGCATAAATGACTCAATGGATGTGAGTATGAGTGAATTCCAGGAGATAGTGAAGGACAGGGAAGCATGCTGCAGTCCTTGGGATAGCAGAGTTGGACATGACTTAGAGGTTGAACAAGGTCTATCATTTGCAAATATTTTGTATATTTGTTGGGTTTTTACTTTCTCAGTGGTGTTCTGTGATGAACATTTTTAATTTTGAAGTACAATGTATACATAGATTCATATGTAAAAAACTATTGTTTAATCCAAAACTGTAAATATTTACTCCTATGTTTTCTTCTAAGAGTTTCATAGTCTTAGTTCCTTAGTTTTTAGCTTTAGTTCTTAGTTCTTATTTTTGTTTTTGTATATGGTGTGAGCAAGGCAATTTAAGTGTGTATATCCTGGTTTCCTAGCACCATTTATTCAAGAGACTATCCTTTCCTCAGGAGTCTTGGTACCCTTGTTAAAGATCAATTGACCATAGATGCATATGTTTATATCTAGGCTGTTATTTTGTATTACATTTATCTATATGTTTATCCTTATGCCAATACCACACTGTTTTGATTACTATAACTTTGTAGTGAATTTTGAAATTGAAAAATTCTTTTTCAAGATTGTTTTGGTTATTAAAAGTCCTTTGTGATTTCATATAAATTTTAGGAGCAGATTTTCCATTTCTGCAGAAATGGTCATTGTATTTTAATAAGGATTGTATTGAATCTGTATATCCATTTGGGGAGTATAGACACTTAATAATATTGTCTTACCATCTATGAACATGGGAAGTCTATTTATTTAAATCTTCATTAATCTCTTTCACTAACATTTTGTATGCCCTGTAATGTTTGAATGACGAGCATTAAGAATTTTATGATATTTAATGTTAGATTTTGTTTTATTTTTGAAAATAATATAGTGTGTCTGGCACATAAAATTACTTGGTCTTAGTCAAATGAGACTTGCTTTTAAGCTTTTTGAGTGAGGCAGCATGTTTTTGGAATAATTTAGGCCAACTACTTGATGAGACTGTTTTGATGATTTTTCTCAATGTTTATGTATTATGAGGTTGTTCCTCTGTAGCTGATAAAAATGCAAACTATTGTCAGCCCTGGGTGAGCTTCATACATTTTCAGCCTATTCATAGTAGTTACTTTTCCAGAATAGGGTAATTTTTTCTAACCTATATGCAGATTTCTATTCAGTCAAAGACTGAAGAATACCCCTCTGCACATTCCTGAATCCCTTTCTCTGAGAAACATTCTTTTAAAGTACTCTTCCCTGTTAACCCTAGCCTTGTGGTCTCTTTGATCTTTAACCTTTGTTTTTTCAGCTCAGCTAGACCTCTGGGCTCTTGTTTGGGATCCCCCATCTGTACTGTGGGCTAAAGACTTTAGGAGCAGCCATAGGCTCACCTCAGTTTACCCTCCTATGTTTTCTTCTAAGAGTTTCATAGTCTTAGTTCCTTAGTTTTAGCTTTAGTTCTTAGTTCTTATTTTTGTTTTTGTATATGGTGTGAGCAAGGCAATTTAAGTGTGTATATCCTGGTTTCCTAGCACCATTTATTCAAGAGACTATCCTTTCCTCAGGAGTCTTGGTACCCTTGTTAAAGATCAATTGACCATAGATGCATATGTTTATATCTAGGCTGTTATTTTGTATTACATTTATCTATATGTTTATCCTTATGCCAATACCACACTGTTTTGATTACTATAACTTTGTAGTGAATTTTGAAATTGAAAAATTCTTTTTCAAGATTGTTTTGGTTATTAAAAGTCCTTTGTGATTTCATATAAATTTTAGGAGCAGATTTTCCATTTCTGCAGAAATGGTCATTGTATTTTAATAAGGATTGTATTGAATCTGTATATCCATTTGGGGAGTATAGACACTTAATAATATTGTCTTACCATCTATGAACATGGGAAGTCTATTTATTTAAATCTTCATTAATCTCTTTCACTAACATTTTGTATGCCCTGTAATGTTTGAATGACGAGCATTAAGAATTTTATGATATTTAATGTTAGATTTTGTTTTATTTTTGAAAATAATATAGTGTGTCTGGCACATAAAATTACTTGGTCTTAGTCAAATGAGACTTGCTTTTAAGCTTTTTGAGTGAGGCAGCATGTTTTTGGAATAATTTAGGCCAACTACTTGATGAGACTGTTTTGATGATTTTTCTCAATGTTTATGTATTATGAGGTTGTTCCTCTGTAGCTGATAAAAATGCAAACTATTGTCAGCCCTGGGTGAGCTTCATACATTTTCAGCCTATTCATAGTAGTTACTTTTCCAGAATAGGGTAATTTTTTCTAACCTATATGCAGATTTCTATTCAGTCAAAGACTGAAGAATACCCTCTGCACATTCCTGAATCCCTTTCTCTGAGAAACATTCTTTTAAAGTACTCTTCCCTGTTAACCCTAGCCTTGTGGTCTCTTTGATCTTTAACCTTTGTTTTTTCAGCTCAGCTAGACCTCTGGGCTCTTGTTTGGGATCCCCCATCTGTACTGTGGGCTAAAGACTTTAGGAGCAGCCATAGGCTCACCTCATTTGTTTCTCTCTTCTCTAGAATGATATAGTCCTGGAACTGCCTACTGTTCAGTTTCTGAAAAATCATAGTTTTATATGTTTCAGTTTCTAGTTGTTTAAGGCATTAGAGTTACTTCCATATTGTTAGAAGCTGTGAATCACTGAGAAAAGTTAAATTGAATTTTTATTTATGTAAAATGAAGAAGAGAACACCTTAATTCTTATGGAGTGCCTAGATAAATTTAGGCACTGTCTTTAATAAATATATCTTTAAAGTTGGATATATCCTTATTGCTAGTTAATTATTAGTGAGAATTTTTTATTGGACCATTTTCTAAGTAAATTCTAGCTTAACGACACAGTTAATATCCACAGTGGTAAGAATTTTTTTAAAAAAATTCAACCGTAAAAGCATAACATTCTAATGATGAAAGGCACGTGTGGTAGATGGAAAGGGAGATACGATCTTGAACTCTTGCTTCAATTTTTCTTTGTTTCTAAAATAAAATAGTTGTTTTCATATATGCAATGCGATATATTTAATGTGATGCATGTACTGTATTTTTAGGAGAGTGCCAGGCATATGCTAAGTGCTATATAGATATGAACCATTATTGTCTTCATCATAGTAATTATTTTTATTATCATGTGAGCAGATATATAGGTATTAAATCATGAAATTTAAAGCTGTAAAAATTTATATAACAGTATCAAATTATGCCTGGATATATTAATTTTGAATATCCTTCACATGAAGAGTTGAAGACAGAACCTGGAGTTTGGGCTAGTATAAGTCAAGACTGTGTTTTGTAGAACTTCTATCTAGTGTATTAATCTGAGCCATTTTTCCTATAGTAGTTACTTTTCCAGAATAGGGTAATTTTTCTAACCTATATGCAGATTTCTATTCAGTCAAAGACTGAAGAATACCCTCTGCACATTCCTGAATCCCTTTCTCTGAGAAACATTCTTTTAAAGTACTCTTCCCTGTTAACCCTAGCCTTGTGGTCTCTTTGATCTTTAACCTTTGTTTTTTCAGCTCAGCTAGACCTCTGGGCTCTTGTTTGGGATCCCCCATCTGTACTGTGGGCTAAAGACTTTAGGAGCAGCCATAGGCTCACCTCATTTGTTTCTCTCTTCTCTAGAATGATATAGTCCTGGAACTGCCTACTGTTCAGTTTCTGAAAAATCATAGTTTTATATGTTTCAGTTTCTAGTTGTTTAAGGCATTAGAGTTACTTCCATATTGTTAGAAGCTGTGAATCACTGAGAAAAGTTAAATTGAATTTTTATTTATGTAAAATGAAGAAGAGAACACCTTAATTCTTATGGAGTGCCTAGATAAATTTAGGCACTGTCTTTAATAAATATATCTTTAAAGTTGGATATATCCTTATTGCTAGTTAATTATTAGTGAGAATTTTTTATTGGACCATTTTCTAAGTAAATTCTAGCTTAACGACACAGTTAATATCCACAGTGGTAAGAATTTTTTTAAAAAAATTCAACCGTAAAAGCATAACATTCTAATGATGAAAGGCACGTGTGGTAGATGGAAAGGGAGATACGATCTTGAACTCTTGCTTCAATTTTTCTTTGTTTCTAAAATAAAATAGTTGTTTTCATATATGCAATGCGATATATTTAATGTGATGCATGTACTGTATTTTTAGGAGAGTGCCAGGCATATGCTAAGTGCTATATAGATATGAACCATTATTGTCTTCATCATAGTAATTATTTTTATTATCATGTGAGCAGATATATAGGTATTAAATCATGAAATTTAAAGCTGTAAAAATTTATATAACAGTATCAAATTATGCCTGGATATATTAATTTTGAATATCCTTCACATGAAGAGTTGAAGACAGAACCTGGAGTTTGGGCTAGTATAAAGCTTAACAAAGAACTGTGTTTTGTAGAACTTCTATCTGTGATGTCATTACTGAAATCATCAATATTCAGAACTAAAAGGAAATTAAGCTGAGATTTTTATGATTAAAAATGAAAAAATATATAGCTTTGCCATTTACATTTTAAATAGAAGTTCACAGTATTGTTAACTTGCAAAAGGATATGATAGTCTTTGGGGAAAAATATATGCTGGTATATATTGGTCTTCACCGTAAATGTATCCTAGAAAGTTGCATGTTCATTCAATTTTGGTTAGTTAATTTCAGCTCCTTGTATTGGAGGAATGTGCTACCAAAAGAGCATGCTTTTGAGATAAAAGAGTTGACATTTCTTGATATATTAGTAAGTGATCCATTAGCATTTCTACCAAATTAATATTTAAAATATTTTCCTATTTAGTCAGTAAGTGTGTATAGATTGCTTTTGATTTGGAAATAAAATACTGTACCTTTTCAGAAGTGAAATTACTAGACTAACTATTGGTAACATAAATATAATATTAGCCATCATTTACCAATTAGGTCCCTGATGCTGAAAAAGTACCCTGCTGTACTTTTCACAGTCTTTAAAACAATATATTTGCTGAAAAAGCTTTTGAATTCTAAGGGTACAGAACATTGAGGTTACTTAAGGAATTAGTATTTTTGTTCATGTTATGTTCAAATTAGGTTTCTGTCTTAGCTCAACAGAATTTAAATGGAGTTGCATGTCTGATTCTGAAGTCTTCTTGACTTGCTGTTTCTGGAATTATTAAAATTCTTAGTCACACTGTTGATTAAAGTGCTTAAGAATTTTTACCTTGCTAAATTCTGTAGGATAGGTTTTACTAGGAGATTTTTAAAAAGCAACTGTTTAACTCAGCGGTTCAAGCATTTGCTATAGAATATTGCTAGTGAAATTATGATTTATACCATTATTTTTATACCTAATACGACAAAATAACCTTACTACTATAGCTAGTAGCAGATTTGGAAATGGTAGGGTCTAGTGTGTGAAGTTATTGCATGTGAATGGAGAGAGATGTTATTTCAATAAGATGTTTTTATTACTAGCTTCTGTTTTTATTAAGCATAATGAAAACCTTGTGTCTGGGCCTGTGAACAAAACGCATGTGACCTTTGATGTGACCCACCTGTTATGATTTCACAATTGATAATAGTCCCCTAATGTCAGGGTGATCTGGAGAATAACAGTGTGCCAGCATGATGGAATAACATTTGCAAATTTAACTTGTAGATATTAAAATATGCTTGGATTTGGCCCTAGATAAAAGTAATGAAAACAACTTATCTAACTAAATATTTTGAGAAAAGATGATATTAACAGATGCCTGATTCACAATGCTTTTTTTTCAAGGGGAGTTGTTCCTTGGTTATATACTTGTCTATCAGATTGTTAAAATAAATTGCATTCTAAGTCATTATTGGGCAATTTTTACATCTAAAAGGATGGATGAGATAATGCCTGAATTGTAGACATTTACCAATATTGGCACATTTATGCAAAATTAAAGTTTTTATTTGCATTAAATGCCAGTTTTTTTTTTTAAGCATCAATCATGGTTTAAAAATAGGAAGAAGCAGTTTGCTTATTTGATTTTTGAAGCATGGGTGTATATAGTAGCTTTATCTGCTTGACCATATCTGGTCTGAATTTACCTTGGAAAATAGTCTACTGGCTATGGAATTGTATTAGTTTTGCAGGTAAATTTAAGGACACCATCATCTGGTAGACATTTTCACTAGATTGTAAAATGTTCTTTTTCATATTCATTCTTAGAAAGATTCTAGTAATGACATATTTAGTTTCTAAAAATTGTCTCAAGATACAAGAGTTTTTTGGTCCTCATTCTCTTCACTGAGCTTTCTGTTAGTCTTCTACCTTACCTGTTTTTTAGGAATACACAGTTCTCAGTCATCTTAGTCACATAACATCTTACCCAACCTCACAGACTAAATTATGCCTAAAATATCAGTATTAAAGATGTAGTCACTTAGTTTTAAATATTATGTTTGATATTATATACTTTATGTTTATGTTGAACTTTTTCATTATTTTTTGTTGAATAAATATAATCATATCCAAAGTATTACATTTTAAACAGATACCATATGTAATTTTGTATCTAGTATTTTGATGACATCGGTCTTCAATACTAAATGAAAGTTTAACTCATTGATTTTATTTCCTTTAAAATACTTCTTTCAGAAATTCATATTTTACTTGTTTTACGTTCAGCAGAATGAAATGTTTTCCTCTTTCTCTTATAGCATCCTTACTTCAGCAGTAGCCAAAACATTCAGAATTTAATTTAAAATGAAATATTTCTCCATAGAATAAACAGAGAATCTCACCTGCGAAGAGTGACTACTCTTTGTAAATTTTAAAAGAACTTTGTAATTTACAACCATATCTTTATGTGTCCAGGGCTTAGAAACATTTATACATCATATTTCAAAAGACATTTTAGGATATTTATGAACCTTGCTATTGTCTCATTGAGACTAAAAGTTGATACTGAGAATGAATTTCATTTAGATTTATATTATTCAGATATATTAGGCTTTGTTTTATGAAATAACTTCATTAAGTTACTGTGGAATATGGATGAGATAATGCCTGAATTGTAGACATTTACCAATATTGGCACATTTATGCAAAATTAAAGTTTTTATTTGCATTAAATGCCAGTTTTTTTTTTTAAGCATCAATCATGGTTTAAAAATAGGAAGAAGCAGTTTGCTTATTTGATTTTTGAAGCATGGGTGTATATAGTAGCTTTATCTGCTTGACCATATCTGGTCTGAATTTACCTTGGAAAATAGTCTACTGGCTATGGAATTGTATTAGTTTTGCAGGTAAATTTAAGGACACCATCATCTGGTAGACATTTTCACTAGATTGTAAAATGTTCTTTTTCATATTCATTCTTAGAAAGATTCTAGTAATGACATATTTAGTTTCTAAAAATTGTCTCAAGATACAAGAGTTTTTTGGTCCTCATTCTCTTCACTGAGCTTTCTGTTAGTCTTCTACCTTACCTGTTTTTTAGGAATACACAGTTCTCAGTCATCTTAGTCACATAACATCTTACCCAACCTCACAGACTAAATTATGCCTAAAATATCAGTATTAAAGATGTAGTCACTTAGTTTTAAATATTATGTTTGATATTATATACTTTATGTTTATGTTGAACTTTTTCATTATTTTTTGTTGAATAAATATAATCATATCCAAAGTATTACATTTTAAACAGATACCATATGTAATTTTGTATCTAGTATTTTGATGACATCGGTCTTCAATACTAAATGAAAGTTTAACTCATTGATTTTATTTCCTTTAAAATACTTCTTTCAGAAATTCATATTTTACTTGTTTTACGTTCAGCAGAATGAAATGTTTTCCTCTTTCTCTTATAGCATCCTTACTTCAGCAGTAGCCAAAACATTCAGAATTTAATTTAAAATGAAATATTTCTCCATAGAATAAACAGAGAATCTCACCTGCGAAGAGTGACTACTCTTTGTAAATTTTAAAAGAACTTTGTAATTTACAACCATATCTTTATGTGTCCAGGGCTTAGAAACATTTATACATCATATTTCAAAAGACATTTTAGGATATTTATGAACCTTGCTATTGTCTCATTGAGACTAAAAGTTGATACTGAGAATGAATTTCATTTAGATTTATATTATTCAGATATATTAGGCTTTGTTTTTATGAAATAACTTCATTAAGTTACTGTGGAATATGTGTTGTTATTAAAAAAAGTTGAATTGTGATGTAGTGGACATGTTTCAAGCAAGCTAAGGAAACTATAGGAACCCCAAGTCTCCTTTTATTATTAACTAGTTAATAATAGATTACTAGATAATACTTGTATATTAGGAATCAGGATTGAACGATTTGTACAGAACCAAGTAAAGTTTATGGTTTTGGAGAATTTAGAGCTCAGTGCAGATGAGATTAAGGTTATGTAATTATGAGCCAGTTAGTTTGCTTTGTTTTATTTTCTCTGTGAATAGAAAAGGCCTAAAGAATAGAGATAAATAGACCTATTCCTGAATAGAGTAGTGTTAACAGAGGGTTTGTTGAGGATTATTTCTAAATGATTTGAAGAGACAATATACAGGGAAATCCCTTGTTTTCTTGGAATAGAAAGTCTATCCCAAGTTTTTTTTAGGTAATTAAATGCTAATCAAGAATGAATAACAGGGCTTCCCTGATGGTCCAGTGGGTAAGGACATCGCCTTGCAGTGCAAGGGGCTCCGGTTCTATCCCTGGCCTGGGAAGATCCCACGTGCCACGGAGTGGCTGGACTGATGTGTCCAATGACCGAGCCAGAGCTCTAGAGCGCATGCGCCCAGAGCTGGTGCTCTGTGAGAAGAGAGGCCACTGTGATGGGAGGCCCACGGGGGCCAAAGAACAAAACTGGATGAAAATAGATAAATGAAAGACCAATAGAAGTGGCCCGCCTGCCCCCCTCCCTCCCCAACCTGCCTTCCCCTCTGCCCCCTGCCCCAAAAGAAAGAATAAATAACATACAAAGATATCAAAAATAGGTAAATAAGGTAAAAATGGCAAATCAAGTCCACCTGCCCCTGCTTCCTATTTAATATGAAGACAACAAAGCTTTAACTCTTACTTATTATATAGAATAAACAGTTATTTTAGAAGTTTGTGTATTTGTTCCCTTTAAATCGGAAGAAATACTGGATACCATCAGGGAACATATTAGAAACAAAACACAGCAGACTTTTGTTCTTAAGAAAAACCAATATAGCAACCAAAGTAGAAAAATATGCTTTTAAAAAAGTACATTTTCAGAAAGAAATGGAACCAGAAGAAATCCAGAAAAATCATTAGGAAGTATGTATGAATTCTCATCCTTCAAAGACTGAAAACCTTGGAAGTTTTGGTTTGGAAAGACTATGTGTGGGAAAGGATATGGTTTAAGTATAAATACTCATAAAAAGTATATATGAAGGGCAGATGGATTTAATTATAATATTAGTTCTCCCTGTACCCCCAAACCTGCAATATTCACTGGTTTAAGGCACAGTTTACAGTATGAGTTTTCAATTCAAAAGACTTGGACTTATATCCAGGTTAATACAATAACAGCCATACACACACATACATGCACATATATGTATATATATGTACACAAGTATATACACATGTATGTATGTATAAAAGTTATATTAGTTATGACATACATGAATAGAAATACCTGACACATAATAGAACTCAATAAATGTAGACTGAATTAGAATATGTGCCCATATCAAATCCTTCTCTCCAGACTCAGGTTCATTAAGAGGAGTTCGCAGACTGGGGTTCATGGATATGAAGTTTGTATTATATAAAATTTCTATTCTTTTCTTTGCTAGATCTGCTTTATTTTGTCCCTTGCTCCCAAGTCAGAACATTTCCCACCTTTAATCCTTTGTTCTATTGTGTAACCATATTGCTCTTATCATTTCTTACATGTCTGTTTTCCTAAGTCAAATTTATTATTCTTAATTACCTTTAGAGAAGTATGGAAAATAGTAAGATTAAGTCTTTCAGCAGTGATTACTATGATTTCTAGGGGAATACCTGAAGATTTTTACGCAGGTGGTTTTGTAGGAGAAATTTTATTAACAGAATAAGGCCTATATTGTATGAAGTTATTAAGGAAGGTATTATTAAAGCAAATATTTATTGGGCATCCCCTATGTGAATGACACTATTGAAATTTTTAAGAGGTCTTATTTATTGTTTTTATGATAATTATTATGAATTAAAAAGAACTGGCATTGCACATATGTATACCTATGGCGGATTCATGTTGATGTTCGGCAGAAACCAACAAAATTCTGTAAAGCAAATTGTCCTTCAATTAAAAAAATAAAAAAATTCAATATACTAGACCCAGAACAGCCAAATAAATACATTTTTTAAGAAAAGAAACTGCAAAGTGAAGAAACAAAAATGAACCTGTATTACAGGAGTTGATCTTTCTTCTATTTCCATTCCCCACTTGCACCCAGGAGGAGGACCATTATCTGTCTCCATTGTGATACCCTGAGGCTCTGTTAATTATAATATTAGTTCTCCCTGTACCCCCAAACCTGCAATATTCACTGGTTTAAGGCACAGTT
The DNA here is from genome assembly GCA_022376925.1 of Tragulus kanchil. Taxonomy (NCBI): domain Eukaryota; kingdom Metazoa; phylum Chordata; class Mammalia; order Artiodactyla; family Tragulidae; genus Tragulus; species Tragulus kanchil. The sequence goes on along the minus strand of JAIOJX010000006.1, from coordinate 103,352,935 downwards.
TACAGTATGAGTTTTCAATTCAAAAGACTTGGACTTATATCCAGGTTAATACAATAACAGCCATACACACACATACATGCACATATATGTATATATATGTACACAAGTATATACACATGTATGTATGTATAAAAGTTATATTAGTTATGACATACATGAATAGAAATACCTGACACATAATAGAACTCAATAAATGTAGACTGAATTAGAATATGTGCCCATATCAAATCCTTCTCTCCAGACTCAGGTTCATTAAGAGGAGTTCGCAGACTGGGGTTCATGGATATGAAGTTTGTATTATATAAAATTTCTATTCTTTTCTTTGCTAGATCTGCTTTATTTTGTCCCTTGCTCCCAAGTCAGAACATTTCCCACCTTTAATCCTTTGTTCTATTGTGTAACCATATTGCTCTTATCATTTCTTACATGTCTGTTTTCCTAAGTCAAATTTATTATTCTTAATTACCTTTAGAGAAGTATGGAAAATAGTAAGATTAAGTCTTTCAGCAGTGATTACTATGATTTCTAGGGGAATACCTGAAGATTTTTACGCAGGTGGTTTTGTAGGAGAAATTTTATTAACAGAATAAGGCCTATATTGTATGAAGTTATTAAGGAAGGTATTATTAAAGCAAATATTTATTGGGCATCCCCTATGTGAATGACACTATTGAAATTTTTAAGAGGTCTTATTTATTGTTTTTATGATAATTATTATGAATTAAAAAGAACTGGCATTGCACATATGTATACCTATGGCGGATTCATGTTGATGTTCGGCAGAAACCAACAAAATTCTGTAAAGCAAATTGTCCTTCAATTAAAAAAAAAATAAAAAAATTCAATATACTAGACCCAGAACAGCCAAATAAATACATTTTTTTAAGAAAAGAAACTGCAAAGTGAAGAAACAAAAATGAACCTGTATTACAGGAGGTGATCTTTCTTCTATTTCCATTCCCCACTTGCACCCAGGAGGAGGACCATTATCTGTCTCCATTGTGATACCCTGAGGACACAGATTTTTTTTTTTTTTCACTTGACGCAGTGTTAGAGCGTATTTGATGGGGGTAGAAGCAGCTGATAGCCATCCTCTCTTCCACATCCAGGCTTACCCTCATGTTCTCTCCATCATTGTCAGAATCCTCTGATTAAGAACTGTGAAGGACACCATTAGTAACTTTTAAGTAATTTGTTGTTTAATTTTAGCTATTGAAATAAGATTTTTATGATAATTTTATGACATTGTCATAAAAGTGAAATTATGCTCTCATGTGTCTAATGTAGTGAGTTTGTAGTGTCCATTAGTGAGGTTGTCATTAAGTTTCTATGTTCAAGAAATAATTTTTCCCCATGCGTTAAATGATGACTATTTTTCAGAAAATAAATATTAGGAAAATAAAATATTTTAAAGTTTTTTCTGTTGTTCAGTTAGCTTGTCGTGTCTGACTCTCCTATGACTCCATGACCTTTAGTATGCCAGGTTTTCCTGTCCTTCATTATCCCCCTGAATTTGCTCAAACACATGTCCATTGACTCAGTGATGTGATCCAACCATCTCATCCTCTGTCGTCCCCTTCTCCTGCCTTCAATCTTTCCCAGCATCAGGGTCTTTCCTAATGAGTCAGCTCTTCACATCAGGTAGCCAAAGGATTGGAGCTTCAGCATCAGTCCTTTCAATGAATATTCAGGGTTGATTTCCTCTAGAGTGTTTAAGTTTTAGAGAGGGAGAATATATACTGTATTTTCCTAAAAGAATAGTTTTAATGAAAAATAATCTTAAAAATAAAAAGTTTTGAATTTAGTTATTTTCATATGTTTATAAAATTTTGGAATTTATTCTTATATATTTCATATAGTATTATATATATTATATGCATATATTGTTTTTTTATGTTGAAGAAATGTGTGTGTATAATGAAACTTCATTAATGTCAGGTGTGTTTGAGTTAGGAAAACTTTGACAAATGGACTATTTGAAAGGAGTTAGAATTTTATTACTCTTAAAATAAACATGGTGACACGATCCACATAAAATATTTTGCCATAATCTGTTAAGTGAAGGCTCTAACTTATTTTCAATTCAGTTCTTCAGTCGCATCCAACTCTTTGTGATCCCATGGACTGTGGGATGCCAGACTTCCCTGTCCGTCACCATTTCCTGGAGCTTGCTCAAACTCATGGCCATTGACTCAGTGATGCCATTCAACCATCTTGTCCTCTGTCGTCCCCTTCTCCTCTGCCTTATATTTTTTCCCAACATCAGGGTCTTTTCCAGTGGGCTGTCTCTTCACATCAGGTGACCAAAGTATTGGCACTTCAGCTTTAGTGTCAGTCCTTCTAATGAATATTCAGGGTTGATTTCCTTTAGGATTGACTGATTTGATCTTGCAGTCTAAGGGACTCTCCAAAGTCTTCTCCAACACTGCAGTTCAAAGGCATCAGCTCTTTGGTTCTCAACCATCTGTATGGTCCAACTATGTGAACAGATGCCTATAAAGGGAAACTTACTTTCACAAAAATGGGATCATGTTATACATATGTTTAATAACTATTAAATTTAAGATTTGTCAGACTTAAAATATTTCAATGAAACTGAAGGTATTTTTCAATGTCAGATATATCTTTATAGCAAGACATATTAGTTTTTAAAGATTCTTCTAAAGAAAAAAGAAGGTTGAGATAAAGGACATTAAAAAGGAAAATCACCAAATTCAACTTTAGATAGTATTCTCTGCTATGGTATATAATTAATTGAGACTTCCTCCGTCTCCCCTGCTTTGTTATTTTTGTATTGTATTATAACTTACAATATTGCTTATTACTCATCTTCTAGCCCTAGTTTTTTTTTTTAAGTTATTTTAAAATTCTTAGTTTTTAAATTATTATAGTGAATGTACAGTAGTATATAGGTCTAGCTTCTTTTTGATTTATACCTTGCTTAGCTGGATTTTATCTTCAGATAGCATTTTCTTGCATGAAAACTTTCTTAATCTTTATGTGGTTATATGTTTTTATATATTTAGACTTTGTTGTTTTTATTTTTTATTTTTATTTATTTATTTTTTTAAAGATTTCTTTATTTATTTTGGGCGGGGGTCGGGTTGGGGAGGGAGGGGAGCAGGCGGGCCACTTCTATTGGTCTTTCGTTTCTCTATTTTCATCCATCTTTGTTCTTTGGCTCCTGTGGGCCTCCCATCGCGATGGCGTCTGTCGTCACAGAGCGCCAGCTCTGGGCGCACGCGCTTCAGAGCTCCGGCTCGGTGATTGGACACATGAGTCCAGCCGCTCCGCTGCACGTGGGATCTTCCCAGGCCAGGGATCGAACCGGTGCCCCTTGCACTGCAAGGCGGTGTCCTTACCCACTGGACCACCAGGGAAAACCCTGTTGTTTTTATATTTTAAGGATAACTTGACTGGGAAAAGCATTATTGGATCACACTTACTTAAAGGACTCTGTAAATCTCGGTCTACTTTTTTTCAGATATTTAATGTTGAGACAAAGGCTGAGGCCAGCATGATTTCTGCAATCACCACTCCCACTTCCAAATTTGCAGGTGTTTTTTATTACCTGTAAGCCTTTATAGTAGAAGGTTTATAAAGATATATTTTAATATATTAATTGCTATGTTTTACATTTTTCCTGGGGGCATGAACTACTTTCTTCTGTTATATTTAATAGAGGTGGAGGTCCATTTAAAAAAAATTCTCTTCAGAATCAGTGGTTGTAAATATGTTGCATCTTCATTGTTTTTCTAGATACCAGTTTTTTTTACAGTGTTCCAATAAAACTTTATTTATGGACACTGAAATACAAGTTTAATATAATTTTCACATGTTACAATATTTTCCTTTCTCCCCAACCACTTAAACACGTAAAAACCATTCTTGGTTCACAGGCCATACAAAAATGAGGAATGGACTAGATTTAGCCCAATGAGTCATAGTTAGTAACAACATATTGTTCATTTGGATGTTGTTTTGACTTAATAGGTTTTAGACAGTATTACTATCTTATTCTCAATGTTTGAAGATATGCACTTCCTGGGTTGGTTAATTCAGAAACAAGATTCAGCGATGCTATCGTGAGTCAAGCAGAGCTGCGGTGGCTCCAAGTATCACGTCCTTACTAGTGGTTCTCAAGCTTCAACATGTATCAGAATCATGTGGAAGATTTGTTAAGCTAACTATACTCGGTGTTCTACTGGAGAAGGAAATGGAAAGCCACTCCAGTATTCTTGCCTGGAAAATTCTATGCACGGAGAAGTCTAGTGAGGTACAGTCCATGGGGTCTCAAGTGTGTGCATGTGTATATATGTATGTATATATATAAATATATATATACCTCCCTGATGGCTCAGTGGTGAGGAATCTGTCTGGAATGCAGGATACCTGTGTTCCATTCCTGGGTTGGGAAGATCCCCTAGAGGAGGGCATGGCAGCCCACTCCAATATTCTTGACTGGAGAATTTTCATGGATGGAGGACCCTGATGGTCTGTGGTCCATGGGGTCACACAGAGTTGGACATGACTGAAGTGACTAGGCAGCAGCAGCAGCAGTAGCAGCAATATTCTGTAATTCCTAGTTTTCACTTTTATCTCCAGTACTTTCTCTTTTCATTTTTGCCATTTCTTTTCAAATGATTATCTTCATTCTCTCTCTATGTCCTAAACATCAAAAAAATTATATCTAATAAGACTTTTATCTATGCACTGGCTTAATTTTCCATCTACTATTTCTTTCCTGAGGTCCACAAGCTCAGTTTTCAACTGCTGTTGCCTTATCTCTTCCTTGATTCCTTTGAGCTCTTTTTTCCCTCCCTCATAGAGATCATGCTATTTTTATTTGAGACTGAGGAGAAATATTTGCCTGAACTTTTCCTTTGTTTTCTTGAGTGGAGGAAGAAATCATTGTTTTTTTAAATGTATCTTTAAATAATATCCTATTTTTTCTATTTTGTAAGTACATATGCATTCTGTGCTAATTCATTTTTTATGCTTATCTACAGATGATGGCATATGTATATATACTTGATGGCTATTTACTGATACACAGTATTAGAAGGGGTAGTATAGAGTGAATTGGGGCAGCCTTAGAAGCTTTAAAATTGACATTTGTTACCTTGAAAGATCTCTATTATTATTTGTGTTCTGTCTGTATCTTTCCTTAGTTTCTGGCAATAGTAGTTTGGTATGGCTTACAATGAAACCCCTTAAGATATGCTATCTTTGTTGTGATCTGATCATTTCTGCTTCCCTTTCCTCACCTCAGCCAGTGTTTTAGATTAGATTATAGACAAGATGATGTATTTGCATGTTTCCTCCTTATTTGAGCTCAACTTCACCTTGGTTTTCTCAATGTGAAGCCACATAGGAATGCTCTCTACTAGTTCTGTTGCTTCACATGCCTTTAAATCTTATCACTTTAATTAAAGGATCATTTGATATCCTTTTAGACTGTGGTACATCATTTCAGAGAAATTTATTTCTGCTTAAGGTCTGAGGAAGTGAGGATCAGCTCATAGTATTCTCCTTTATTCTGGTTTAGATTTTAATATATTTGGCATATATTCTTCATTTTGTGATTTGAACTTGTAGTTTTTCGTTGCTTCACTGAAGATCTACTTACCCCCTATTTTTATTCTTTTTGGTTGTTTTCAAGGGAGAAGAGTTAAGAAAAATCGCTTTTTATTGCTTCATCTTTGACGAGGATTCTGAACTGCCTCTTTAAAAAATATTTACAGATATATCCTCCACTCCTTTTAAATCAATTAAACATTTCCCAACATTTATTATTTGCTATGTGTTAAGCCTTGATTAATGAGCCTTATATAACTATTATCTCTCTTGCTCTTAAAAATCCTCTTTTTTTTCAGTATTATCTCAGATATCCAAGGTTTAGAGAAATTAAGTAAGCTGTCCTAGGTCATGCAGTAGAAGATCTAGAATTAAAACTCAGGTCTATTGAACTTTAAAGCTGTATTTTTTTTCCAGCTTCTATGCCCCGTCTTGGTTCAGTTCAGTTGCTCTGTTGTGTCTGACTCTTTGTGATCCCATGGACTGCGGCATACCAGACTTCCCCATCCTTTACCATCTGCCAGACCTTGCTCAAATTCACGTTCATTGACTCAGTGATGCCATCCAATCATCTCGTCCTCCATTGTCCCCTTTTCCCTCTGCCTTCTATTTTATCCAACATCACGGTCTTTTCCAATGAATTGTCTCTTCTCATCAGCTGGCCAAAGTATTGGAGTTTCAGCTTCAGCATGAGTCCTTCCAGTGAATATTAAGGGTTGATTTCCTCTAGGATTGACTGGTTTGGTCTCCTTGCCATCTAATCTATGTATAGCCCCATCTAACTCCCATCTATATAGCCACAAATTTTGAATAAGAGATTTTATGCACATTTCATAATTAGATTTTCTCATGGCCACCTTTTGGCTAATTTGAATTTGATAAATGCATCTATATATATATCATATACCCATATATATTACTACTAATAAGATCATAGGTTTACCTTGATGACATATCTGAGTATGCATAGATACACACTGTATCAGTAAACATTGTCTCCCATTTAGGTTATCTATTAAAGTAACCAATGTAACTTTAGGTTTAAGTACCACTAACTAGAATAAACCACTGATGTCTGAGCACAAAGAAGATAATATTTTTGAGATAGATTTTTCATGTACTAATTGATCCTACTCTGATTTAATCTATCATGTGATTTGACATTCTGAATTACCAAGAAGTATCCAAAGCCATCTTAGGTAAATACAACTTCTCATTGTACTGGGAGATTATGAATGGTGAGCAATACAGCAACATGTAGGGAAAAAGTAGATGGGGGCTTAAAAAGAGAAAAATTAGGTCCAGGTTGCACAGACAGCTGTTTTCTTCTCACATCTGGGAAAAATCTGCTTATCTTGTTGAAAAAAATTGTTTTTCCTCATTGTGTTATAGAGTAACAGACTCTTCAAATATACACAAACAAAATAGCATGGCATACTTGTCAGGGGCTTAGTTATTAACGGTGACAATGGGTGGTTCTTCTTAGAGACAGTTTGCCTTTTCTTTAGTAGCAATCTGGCTATCTGTTGTGGAGGCCTGCTATACAATTCTCCAGCTTTATTGTAAGTACTGGTTTCCTTTGGTGTTGCTACAACTCTGCCTATCATTTACCTGATGGTTAGAAAGTTTTCTGTTGGCATCATGTATCTAATGAGCTTTAAATTCTTGAATTAAAAAATTCAATAACAACTAGAACTTACAGTATTATCATTGGATATTAATATTTCAAATAGAGTTACAGTTGTGGTAGAAATTGTCAGGTAGAGCAGACCATGATCTGGAGCCCCAGAGATGACTCAGATGAAAAATGACCCCTTAAATGTATTGAGAGCAACTCATCCAGGTGCAACAGAGATGGAAAGATTTTTTTTTTGTTTATTTTTTTCCTTTTTTAAATTTAAAATCACTTGTGATGCCTGTAAGCTAGTCGCCACCAGTCTCAAAAGAGGCGCTGTAGTAAGTACATGGTCATTTTGCTGATAACGAACATAGTTTTACCCCAAAACTATATATATCATATACCCATATATATTACTACTAATAAGATCATAGGTTTACCTTGATGACATATCTGAGTATGCATAGATACACACTGTATCAGTAAACATTGTCTCCCATTTAGGTTATCTATTAAAGTAACCAATGTAACTTTAGGTTTAAGTACCACTAACTAGAATAAACCACTGATGTCTGAGCACAAAGAAGATAATATTTTTGAGATAGATTTTTCATGTACTAATTGATCCTACTCTGATTTAATCTATCATGTGATTTGACATTCTGAATTACCAAGAAGTATCCAAAGCCATCTTAGGTAAATACAACTTCTCATTGTACTGGGAGATTATGAATGGTGAGCAATACAGCAACATGTAGGGAAAAAGTAGATGGGGGCTTAAAAAGAGAAAAATTAGGTCCAGGTTGCACAGACAGCTGTTTTCTTCTCACATCTGGGAAAAATCTGCTTATCTTGTTGAAAAAAATTGTTTTTCCTCATTGTGTTATAGAGTAACAGACTCTTCAAATATACACAAACAAAATAGCATGGCATACTTGTCAGGGGCTTAGTTATTAACGGTGACAATGGGTGGTTCTTCTTAGAGACAGTTTGCCTTTTCTTTAGTAGCAATCTGGCTATCTGTTGTGGAGGCCTGCTATACAATTCTCCAGCTTTATTGTAAGTACTGGTTTCCTTTGGTGTTGCTACAACTCTGCCTATCATTTACCTGATGGTTAGAAAGTTTTCTGTTGGCATCATGTATCTAATGAGCTTTAAATTCTTGAATTAAAAAATTCAATAACAACTAGAACTTACAGTATTATCATTGGATATTAATATTTCAAATAGAGTTACAGTTGTGGTAGAAATTGTCAGGTAGAGCAGACCATGATCTGGAGCCCCAGAGATGACTCAGATGAAAAATGACCCCTTAAATGTATTGAGAGCAACTCATCCAGGTGCAACAGAGATGGAAAGATTTTTTTTTTGTTTATTTTTTTCCTTTTTTAAATTTAAAATCACTTGTGATGCCTGTAAGCTAGTCGCCACCAGTCTCAAAAGAGGCGCTGTAGTAAGTACATGGTCATTTTCAGGCAACTATGAAAAAAGTGGGTGTGCACTTTTTAAGAGAAAGGGAAACACCCTAGTGCTTTTCTTATGGCTTGTGAAATCAGAGTCTAAAATGTTTTCCCCTGAGGCAAGCTATTTTTATAAGTGCTCTTGCCTAGAAGAGTGCTATCAAATTCTCTTCTTATTTTTCAGTTCCCTGGGTTCTCATTCACATACCCCCTCATTGTTGTACTCATTCCTGTCTGTCTTTCCATAAGTCTATTCCCACAGATATTTCTCTTTTTTGCTACCTTTGCATTGCCCTATTTCACTTAGAAAGGTTAGTTACCAGAATCTTTTTTTTTAAATTTTATTTTTTACAGAATTCTTTTGTTTAATGCCACACATAGGCCTGAATCTGCCATAAGTATGCATATGTCCCTCCCCCGAACCTTCCCCCATCTCTCTCCCTATTTCACCTCTCCAGATGGCCACAGAGCCCCTGTTTGAGATCCCCTAGTCTCACAGCATATTCCCCGCCCTCATCCCAATGTTCATAAGACTATTCTCCATGTCCGCCTCTCCACTGCTGCTCTGCATGTTCATTTATCAGCACTATCTTTCTAGATTCCATATATATGTGTCAGTATATAACATTTATCTTTCTCTCTCTGACATCACTCTGTATAATAGGTTCTAGATTCATCATCTCATTAGAACTGATTCAGATACATTTCTTTTATGGCTGAGTAATACTCCATTGTATATATGCACCACAGCTTCTCCAGTCACTCATCTGTCGATTTTATCTAGGGGCATGAATTTTTCAGTATGAAATTTCTTGAATTAAAAATTCAATAACAACTAGAACTTACAGTATTATCATTGGATATTAATATTTCAAATAGAGTTACAGTTGTGGTAGAAATTGTCAGGTAGAGCAGACCATGATCTGGAGCCCCAGAGATGACTCAGATGAAAAATGACCCCTTAAATGTATTGAGAGCAACTCATCCAGGTGCAACAGAGATGGAAAGATTTTTTTTTTGTTTATTTTTTTCCTTTTTTAAATTTAAAATCACTTGTGATGCCTGTAAGCTAGTCGCCACCAGTCTCAAAAGAGGCGCTGTAGTAAGTACATGGTCATTTTCAGGCAACTATGAAAAAAGTGGGTGTGCACTTTTTAAGAGAAAGGGAAACACCCTAGTGCTTTTCTTATGGCTTGTGAAATCAGAGTCTAAAATGTTTTCCCCTGAGGCAAGCTATTTTTATAAGTGCTCTTGCCTAGAAGAGTGCTATCAAATTCTCTTCTTATTTTTCAGTTCCCTGGGTTCTCATTCACATACCCCCTCATTGTTGTACTCATTCCTGTCTGTCTTTCCATAAGTCTATTCCCACAGATATTTCTCTTTTTTGCTACCTTTGCATTGCCCTATTTCACTTAGAAAGGTTAGTTACCAGAATCTTTTTTTTTAAATTTTATTTTTTACAGAATTCTTTTGTTTAATGCCACACATAGGCCTGAATCTGCCATAAGTATGCATATGTCCCTCCCCCGAACCTTCCCCCATCTCTCTCCCTATTTCACCTCTCCAGATGGCCACAGAGCCCCTGTTTGAGATCCCCTAGTCTCACAGCATATTCCCCGCCCTCATCCCAATGTTCATAAGACTATTCTCCATGTCCGCCTCTCCACTGCTGCTCTGCATGTTCATTTATCAGCACTATCTTTCTAGATTCCATATATATGTGTCAGTATATAACATTTATCTTTCTCTCTCTGACATCACTCTGTATAATAGGTTCTAGATTCATCATCTCATTAGAACTGATTCAGATACATTTCTTTTTATGGCTGAGTAATACTCCATTGTATATATGCACCACAGCTTCTCCAGTCACTCATCTGTCGATGGACATCTAGGTTGCTCCCATGTTCTAGCTATTGTACATAGTGCTGCAATGAACAATGGGGTACATGTATCTCTTTCAATTTTGATTTTCTAGTGGTAGGATTGCTAGGTCATATGGTAGTTCTATTCCTAGTGTTTTAAGGACTCTCCGTACTGTCTTCCATAGCGCCTGTATCAGTTTATATCCCCACCAACAGTGCAAGAAGATTCCCTTTTATCCACACTCTCTAGCATTTATTGTTTGTAGACTTTTTGATGATGGCCATTCTCACTGCTGTGAAGTGATTGTAGTTTTGATTTGCATTTCTCTAACAATGAGCATCGTTTCATGTATTTGTTGGCCATCTGTATGTCTTCTTTGGTGAGATGTCTGTTTAGGTATTTTTTTCCTTTATTTTGTTTGGGTTGTTTATTTTTTTTTGATGTTGAGTTGTCTGAACTGCTTGTATATTTTTGAAATTAATTCTTTGTTGGTTGTATTCCTGTACCAGGATCCCAGCCATCCATTCACACATCTAAGAATACATTTGGACAATGTACATTACTTTTCTGAGTCACAGTTTTTGCAATGATGGAGATAATGCTTCTCCTACTGAATCAGTATGAGATATAAGTGAGATAACTTATGTAAACAGTTAGTACAATGACTAAGTCATAATAAATGTGGCATATGGTGTGTGCATGTGTGCTAAGTCGTTCCAGTTGTGTCCAACTCTTGGCAACCCTATGGACCGTAGCCGTCCAGGCTGCTCTGTCCATGGGATTCTTCCAGGGGATCTTCCCAACCCAGGAATTGAATCCATGTGTCTTATGTCTTCTGATTGGCAGGTGGGTTCTTTACTACTAGTGCCACCTGGGAAGCCCATGGCATATGGTGCTGTTGATCAAAATTGTTTATTCCTTCATTTGTTATAAGTGAAATATACTTCTCCCTCCCTACTGATCTGGGGTCTTGGCCATGTCATTTTTGAGCGGAATCTTTTAGGAGATATAGGTTTCTGCCAGCCCTCTTATTCCTGTGCCTCTAAGAAGAAGATGTATTAAATATGGAATATATCCTTAGTCTGGGTTCTAGAATGAGAAGATAGTGGAACAGATATGAATCTGACTCAGCCTGAAGTAGAAACATAGAAGCCGACCTCCTTCTACCAAAATGTAATATGACTAGAGAAATAAATTTTTTTGTTGCTGGGTCACTAAGGTCTTGAGGTTGTTATGCGTTGTACAGCCATCCATTGCTATCTGTGGAGGGTTGATTCCAGGCCCCTCACAGAAATCCATAGATGTTTAAGTCCCTTATAAAAAATGGCATAGTGTGTGTATAACCAATGCACATATGCCGATATACTTTAAATAATATCTGGGTTGGTTATAATCCCTAATATAGTATAAATGTTATGCAAGGTGAAAATGCTGCCAGAGGCCACCATCACCCTGATACCAAAGCAAGGCAAAGACAACACAAAAAAAGAAAATTATAGGCCAATTTTGGGCTGTATGTCTTCTTTGGTGAGATGTCTGTTTAGGTATAGGGTTGTTTATTTTTTGATGTTGAGTTGTCTGAACTGCTTGTATATTTTGAAATTAATTCTTTGTTGGTTGTATTCCTGTACCAGGATCCCAGCCATCCATTCACACATCTAAGAATACATTTGGACAATGTACATTACTTTTCTGAGTCACAGTTTTTGCAATGATGGAGATAATGCTTCTCCTACTGAATCAGTATGAGATATAAGTGAGATAACTTATGTAAACAGTTAGTACAATGACTAAGTCATAATAAATGTGGCATATGGTGTGTGCATGTGTGCTAAGTCGTTCCAGTTGTGTCCAACTCTTGGCAACCCTATGGACCGTAGCCGTCCAGGCTGCTCTGTCCATGGGATTCTTCCAGGGGATCTTCCCAACCCAGGAATTGAATCCATGTGTCTTATGTCTTCTGATTGGCAGGTGGGTTCTTTACTACTAGTGCCACCTGGGAAGCCCATGGCATATGGTGCTGTTGATCAAAATTGTTTATTCCTTCATTTGTTATAAGTGAAATATACTTCTCCCTCCCTACTGATCTGGGGTCTTGGCCATGTCTTTTTTGAGCGGAATCTTTTAGGAGATATAGGTTTCTGCCAGCCCTCTTATTCCTGTGCCTCTAAGAAGAAGATGTATTAAATATGGAATATATCCTTAGTCTGGGTTCTAGAATGAGAAGATAGTGGAACAGATATGAATCTGACTCAGCCTGAAGTAGAAACATAGAAGCCGACCTCCTTCTACCAAAATGTAATATGACTAGAGAAATAAATTTTTTTGTTGCTGGGTCACTAAGGTCTTGAGGTTGTTATGCGTTGTACAGCCATCCATTGCTATCTGTGGAGGGTTGATTCCAGGCCCCTCACAGAAATCCATAGATGTTTAAGTCCCTTATAAAAAATGGCATAGTGTGTGTATAACCAATGCACATATGCCGATATACTTTAAATAATATCTGGGTTGGTTATAATCCCTAATATAGTATAAATGTTATGCAAGGTGAAAATGCTGCCAGAGGCCACCATCACCCTGATACCAAAGCAAGGCAAAGACAACACAAAAAAAGAAAATTATAGACCAAATTCACTGATGAATTTTGATGCCAAAATTCTCAACAAAATCCTAGCAAACAGAATTCAACAAAACATCAAAATCTCATACAGCATGACCAAGACAGGTTCTTCCCAGGCATGCAAGGATTCTTCAATATCCTCAAATTAATCAATGTGATACACCATATCAACAAATTGAGAGACAAAAATCACATGATCATCTCAAGAGATACAGAAAAAGCCTTTGACAAAGTACAGCATCCATTTATGATAAAAACTCTTCAAAAAATGGGCATAGAAGGAACCTATCTCAACATAGTGAAAGCCATATATGAGAAGCCCACAGTGCACATTATCCTCAATGGTGAAAAACTGAAAGCATTTCCTCTAAGATCAGGAACAAGACAGGGGTGTCCACTTTCACCACTCTTATTCAATATAGTCCTGGAAGTTCTAGCAATGGCAATAAGAGAAGAGAAAGAAATCAAAGGAATTCAGATTGGAAAAGAAGACGTCAAACTCTCTCTGTTTGCAGACGACATGATATTATGCATAGAAAATCCCGAAGATACTATTATAAAACTACTAGAGTTAATCAGTGAATTCAGCAAAGTCGCAGGATACAAAATCAATATACAGAAATCACTGGCATTCCTATACACAAACAATGAAAAATCAGAAAACGAAATCAAAGAGGCAATCCCCTCACCATCGCAAGCAAAAGAATAAAATATCTAGGAATTAAACCTACCTAAAGAAACAAAAGAACTGTACACAGAAAATTACAAGACACTCATGAGAGACATTAAAGAAAACTTAAACAGATGGAGAGATATTCCATGTTCCTGGGTCGGAAGAATCAATATTGTGAAAATGACCATACTAGATCCTGTATCATTGCTATCTGTGGAGGCCCTCACAGAAATCCAGATGTTTAAGTCCCTTATAAAAAATGGCATAGTGTGTGTATAACCAATGCACATATGCCGATATACTTTAAATAATATCTGGGTTGGTTATAATCCCTAATATAGTATAAATGTTATGCAAGGTGAAAATGCTGCCAGAGGCCACCATCACCCTGATACCAAAGCAAGGCAAAGACAACACAAAAAAAGAAAATTATAGGCCAATTTCACTGATGAATCTAGACGCCAAAATCCTCAACAAAATCCTAGCAAACAGAATTCAACAAAACATCAAAAAGCTGTATGCATCATGATCAAGTCGGGTTCATCCCAGGCATGCAAGGATTCTTCAATATCTGCAAATCAATCAATGTGATACACCATATCAACAAATTGAGAGACAAAAATCACATGATCATCTCAAGAGATACAGAAAAAGCCTTTGACAAAGTACAGCATCCATTTATGATAAAAACTCTTCAAAAAATGGGCATAGAAGGAACCTATCTCAACATAGTGAAAGCCATATATGAGAAGCCCACAGTGCACATTATCCTCAATGGTGAAAAACTGAAAGCATTTCCTCTAAGATCAGGAACAAGACAGGGGTGTCCACTTTCACCACTCTTATTCAATATAGTCCTGGAAGTTCTAGCAATGGCAATAAGAGAAGAGAAAGAAATCAAAGGAATTCAGATTGGAAAAGAAGACGTCAAACTCTCTCTGTTTGCAGACGACATGATATTATGCATAGAAAATCCCGAAGATACTATTATAAAACTACTAGAGTTAATCAGTGAATTCAGCAAAGTCGCAGGATACAAAATCAATATACAGAAATCACTGGCATTCCTATACACAAACAATGAAAAATCAGAAAACGAAATCAAAGAGGCAATCCCCTCACCATCGCAAGCAAAAGAATAAAATATCTAGGAATTAAACCTACCTAAAGAAACAAAAGAACTGTACACAGAAAATTACAAGACACTCATGAGAGACATTAAAGAAAACTTAAACAGATGGAGAGATATTCCATGTTCCTGGGTCGGAAGAATCAATATTGTGAAAATGACCATACTACCAAATGTCATTTATAGATTCAATGCGATCCCTATCAAACGACCAATGTCGCTCTTCACAGAAGAGCGTTCTTCACAGAACTAGACCAAAGAATAACACAGTTCATATGGAAACACAAAAGACCTCGAATAGCCAAAGCAATCCTGAGGAAGAAGAATGGAACTGGAGGCATCAGCCTCCCCAACTTCAGACTCTACTACAAAGCAACAGTTATCAAGACAGTATGGTACTGGCACAAAAGCAGAACTATAGACCAATGGAACAAGATCGAGAACCCAGAGATAAACCCACGCACCTATGGGTACCTTATTTTTGACAAAGAAGGTGAAACTATAAAATGGGACAAAGACAGCCTCTTCAACAAATGGTGCTGGGAAAATTGGACAGCTACATGCAAAAAAATGAAGTTGGAACATTCCCTGACACCATACACAAAGATCAACTCAAAATGGATTAAAGACCTAAATGTAAGACCAGAAACCATCAAACTCTTAGAGGAGAATATAGGCAAAACCCTCAAGGACATCAATCAAAGCAAGATCTTCTCTGACCCACCTACTAGAATAGTGGAACTAAAAAGACAAATGAGCATGTAGGACCTAATGAAACTTAAAAGCTTCTGTACAGCAAAAGAAATCACAAAAAAGCTGAACAGACAGCCCACAGAGTGGGAGAAAATCATAGCAAATGAAACAACAGACAAAGAATTAATCTCCAAAATCTACAAGCAACTCAGACAACTCAGCACCAGAAAAATGAACAACCCAATCAAAAAATGGGAAAAGGACCTAAACAGACACCTCTCCAAAGACAACATACATAGAAAATCCCGAAGATACTATTATAAAACTACTAGAGTTAATCAGTGAATTCAGCAAAGTCGCAGGATACAAAATCAATATACAGAAATCACTGGCATTCCTATACACAAACAATGAAAAATCAGAAAACGAAATCAAAGAGGCAATCCCCTCACCATCGCAAGCAAAAGAATAAAATATCTAGGAATTAAACCTACCTAAAGAAACAAAAGAACTGTACACAGAAAATTACAAGACACTCATGAGAGACATTAAAGAAAACTTAAACAGATGGAGAGATATTCCATGTTCCTGGGTCGGAAGAATCAATATTGTGAAAATGACCATACTACCAAATGTCATTTATAGATTCAATGCGATCCCTATCAAACGACCAATGTCGCTCTTCACAGAAGAGCGTTCTTCACAGAACTAGACCAAAGAATAACACAGTTCATATGGAAACACAAAAGACCTCGAATAGCCAAAGCAATCCTGAGGAAGAAGAATGGAACTGGAGGCATCAGCCTCCCCAACTTCAGACTCTACTACAAAGCAACAGTTATCAAGACAGTATGGTACTGGCACAAAAGCAGAACTATAGACCAATGGAACAAGATCGAGAACCCAGAGATAAACCCACGCACCTATGGGTACCTTATTTTTGACAAAGAAGGTGAAACTATAAAATGGGACAAAGACAGCCTCTTCAACAAATGGTGCTGGGAAAATTGGACAGCTACATGCAAAAAAATGAAGTTGGAACATTCCCTGACACCATACACAAAGATCAACTCAAAATGGATTAAAGACCTAAATGTAAGACCAGAAACCATCAAACTCTTAGAGGAGAATATAGGCAAAACCCTCAAGGACATCAATCAAAGCAAGATCTTCTCTGACCCACCTACTAGAATAGTGGAACTAAAAAGACAAATGAGCATGTAGGACCTAATGAAACTTAAAAGCTTCTGTACAGCAAAAGAAATCACAAAAAAGCTGAACAGACAGCCCACAGAGTGGGAGAAAATCATAGCAAATGAAACAACAGACAAAGAATTAATCTCCAAAATCTACAAGCAACTCAGACAACTCAGCACCAGAAAAATGAACAACCCAATCAAAAAATGGGAAAAGGACCTAAACAGACACCTCTCCAAAGACGACATACAGATGGCCCAAAAGCACATGAAATGATGCTCAACTTCATTTATAATTAGAGAAATGCAAATCATAACTACAATGAGATATCACCTCACACCCATCAGAATGGCCATCATCCACAAATCGACAGACGATAAGTGCTGGAGAGGGTGCGGAGAAAAGGGAACAAACACTCCTGCATTGCTGGTGGGAATGTCAATTGATACAGCCTCTATGGAAAACAGTCTGGAGATTCCTTAAAAAACTAAAAATAGAAGCCCATACGACCCAGCAATCCCACTCTTAGGCTTATATCCTGATGAAATCAAATCTGAAAGAAGCACCTGTAGCCCAATGTTCATTGCAGCTCTCTATACAATAGCTAGAACAGGGAAGCAACTTAGATGTCCATTGATGAACGAATGGGTCCAAAAGCTCTGGTACATATATACAATGGAGTGCCACACAGCTGTAAAGAGAAATGCAGACGAATCAGCCCTAGTGAGGTGGCTGGATCTAGAACGTATCATCAAAAGTGAAGTCAGTCAGAAAGAGAAGGACAAATACAATATATTAACACACATATATAGAATCTAGTAGGATGGTGATGATGGCACATGCAGTGAAGCGACGGAAAGACAAACATGGACAGTGGACATATGGACATTGTGGGGAAGGAACAGAGGATGGGAGGCGTAAAGGAAGTAGCATGAAGGCCTGTACTATCATAAGTGAAGAAAATAGCTCTAGTCATTGCTCTGTGAGAAAAGGGGATCCTTCAGGGGTGCTGTGTGATGGTCGGGGTGGGTGGGAAGGGGGGATATACATATGACTAATCTGGGAACATGCATATCTGTAAACAACAAAACTCTGTAAAAGTTAAAAGTAAAATAAAGGTTTCAAAAAAAAAAAAAAAAAAAAGAGAAAATGCTGCCAGAGGTGCCGGCAGGTGAAAAATTCAGGTTTTGCATTTTGTAAGTTTCTTGATTTAAAAAAAAAATTGTAAAAAAAATTGCACACACACACACAAATTGTAATTCTTTGTTAATTAAATTCACTGATGCAGAACCCATGGATACAGAGGACCAACTGTAATTCATTTCTGTTAACAATTTCTGTATTTTTCAGCTTTGCTGTAGTTACAAAGAATTCCAAAGTCACAATGGCTTACAATAACAAACACTGGTTTCTCAGTCATGGTCTTCAGGTTTGCTGTGGCTGTTCTTGGCTCTGTTTGACCACATGTCATTTCAATTTGTTATCCAGGGTGGTGCCTCTATCCAGAATGTAGACAGAACTAAACTATCAGGCCATTAAAATAAGTGCTGGAGAGGTGCGGAGAAAAGGGAACAAACACTCCTGCATTGCTGGTGGGAATGTCAATTGATACAGCCTCTATGGAAAACAGTCTGGAGATTCCTTAAAAAACTAAAAATAGAAGCCCATACGACCCAGCAATCCCACTCTTAGGCTTATATCCTGATGAAATCAAATCTGAAAGAAGCACCTGTAGCCCAATGTTCATTGCAGCTCTCTATACAATAGCTAGAACAGGGAAGCAACTTAGATGTCCATTGATGAACGAATGGGTCCAAAAGCTCTGGTACATATATACAATGGAGTGCCACACAGCTGTAAAGAGAAATGCAGACGAATCAGCCCTAGTGAGGTGGCTGGATCTAGAACGTATCATCAAAAGTGAAGTCAGTCAGAAAGAGAAGGACAAATACAATATATTAACACACATATATAGAATCTAGTAGGATGGTGATGATGGCACATGCAGTGAAGCGACGGAAAGACAAACATGGACAGTGGACATATGGACATTGTGGGGAAGGAACAGAGGATGGGAGGCGTAAAGGAAGTAGCATGAAGGCCTGTACTATCATAAGTGAAGAAAATAGCTCTAGTCATTGCTCTGTGAGAAAAGGGGATCCTTCAGGGGTGCTGTGTGATGGTCGGGGTGGGTGGGAAGGGGGGATATACATATGACTAATCTGGGAACATGCATATCTGTAAACAACAAAACTCTGTAAAAGTTAAAAGTAAAATAAAGGTTTCAAAAAAAAAAAAAAAGAGAAAATGCTGCCAGAGGTGCCGGCAGGTGAAAAATTCAGGTTTTGCATTTTGTAAGTTTCTTGATTTAAAAAAAAAATTGTAAAAAAAATTGCACACACACACACAAATTGTAATTCTTTGTTAATTAAATTCACTGATGCAGAACCCATGGATACAGAGGACCAACTGTAATTCATTTCTGTTAACAATTTCTGTATTTTTCAGCTTTGCTGTAGTTACAAAGAATTCCAAAGTCACAATGGCTTACAATAACAAACACTGGTTTCTCAGTCATGGTCTTCAGGTTTGCTGTGGCTGTTCTTGGCTCTGTTTGACCACATGTCATTTCAATTTGTTATCCAGGGTGAAGGAATAGCCTCTATCCAGAATGTGATATTTGTATCACAGAGGCCAGGAGTATGGAAGACTGAACTAAACTATACAGGGGCAAATAAAGTGTCCAGAAAGATACAGCATATGTTACATCTTCTCATATTGCATTGGCCAAATCACTTGTCCAGGCCTGACAATGGGGCAGGGAAATATCTTCCATTTATTGGGAGGCACTGGAAGTCATATGTCAAGAGGTAGAAACATGGGCTTCCCTGGTGGTCCAGTGGGTAAGGACACCTCATTGCAGTGCAAGGGGCACCGGATCCCATGTGCCGCGGAGCAGCTGGACCCATGTGTCCAATTACAGAGCCGAAGCTCTGGAGCACAAGCGCCCAGAGCCAGTGCTCTACAGTGGGAGAGGCCACTGCGATGAGAGGCCCACACAGGCCAGAAGAACAAAGATGGATGATGAAAGACCAATAAAAGTGGCCCCCAAAAAAAGAGCATTAAAAAAAAAAAGAAAAGAAGAAGTAGAAACAGGTAGTTGGAAATGTAATATAACCATTCAGAGTAGGATTTACACACGTGGGATTTATTCTGTCTTCAGTATTTCTATCTCCATCCCAGGATTGCTGAGCAGATATAAAATGCAATACTTGTGGGAGAGGTAATAGATTAATTTCACTTGGTGGAACTGTTAGGTATTTTTCCACAGAGCAAATTTCAGCTAATGGTACAAGTGACAACGAAAAAGAGTAAAGACAACAGTTTAGTATCAGGAAGTGTGTTGGATCCATGCAGATTGAGTATGATTCCCAGAAAGCACTGGGGAAGACTTTTCATCTTTGAAATATAATTTTATGATGCTGTCAGGTTTCCAGGATTCTAAAATGAAATGACTGTGGCAGTGACCCTTACTTTTTGACTAATTGCCTAGGTTGATTTTTTTTTTTTTATCGCTCTTCAGTGCTCTAGGAATTTTTATGAGCCTCTTTAAAGTAACTGAGATGCCAGTCAGGTTATTTGCAATGAACAGGTGACATCTGTATTCTAGTTGTTGCCCCTAAGTGAAAAGTCCCTTTGGCTACTGAGCTTCTTTGGATTGGCATCCACTGTACTTGGGAATGAAATCTCATTTAAAAAGTATTTTATCTATTGCATAATATGGCAGAGTTTTCTTTCCTTACATTTATGCTTATCTGTGGGGGTCAGAGTATCCTAGAAGGTGTCTGAGGAAAGGTTGAACTTAATGCCATATTTAAATTCATTCTGTGACCTTAATTTCTCTTATCTGTTCTATGTCTCTATTTTCTTGTCACTTAAAAATATCTGAGTCTTATTTTAAGGAACTGGATATGGAAGAAGATGCATTAACGTTCAGATAAATTAGTACATTTTAAAATTTGTTATCATATCATGAAATTTGGAAGAGAGGTTTTCTTTAAGAAGTATAGCCTCCTGAATAGAATGTGGGAGACATGATTAATTTTAATTTAGATTTTTATCCAACTCAGTGAAAATGAATGCTTATATATGTTATTTTTCTTCTTTTACCCTCATTTTCTTAAATTCAGCAAGTTGAGGAGATCAACAGCCTTCCCTCCTTTTCTTCCTAAAATATGTGGTAATAGATCTGAAAACACTTTTCGTTCAGAAGAAAGGTGCAGGAATTCCCTGGCAGTCCAGTGGTTAGGACTCTGTACTTCCACTTCAGGGGCCACAGGTTCGATCCCTGGCTGGATCCTGCAAACCGAGTGGTGTGCTCCTCCTCAAAAAAAAAAAAAAAAAAAAAAAAGAAAAAAAAGCAACAAGAATTTCATTAGTGATATAAGTTTAAAGGGGAGGTCTGCTCAGGTATGAATAAATTTTACCTTCAATGATGAATTTACTTTCCTGTCCAGCTTTTGAAAGACTTATGTTCATTAATTGAATTCAAGAAACAGAGAGAGATTTTTGGAAAAATAGAAACACTTCTTTTGCCATGAAATAGTAGTGAAAAGTTGCTGTTGTATTTTAGAAAATAAAGGACATAAGTACAGCTTTTAAAGTTTTTTAAAACAGTTACCAATATGTTTTATGAGCCTCTTTAAAGTAACTGAGATGCCAGTCAGGTTATTTGCAATGAACAGGTGACATCTGTATTCTAGTTGTTGCCCCTAAGTGAAAAGTCCCTTTGGCTACTGAGCTTCTTTGGATTGGCATCCACTGTACTTGGGAATGAAATCTCATTTAAAAAGTATTTTATCTATTGCATAATATGGCAGAGTTTTCTTTCCTTACATTTATGCTTATCTGTGGGGGTCAGAGTATCCTAGAAGGTGTCTGAGGAAAGGTTGAACTTAATGCCATATTTAAATTCATTCTGTGACCTTAATTTCTCTTATCTGTTCTATGTCTCTATTT
Organism: Tragulus kanchil; assembly: GCA_022376925.1. NCBI lineage: Eukaryota > Metazoa > Chordata > Mammalia > Artiodactyla > Tragulidae > Tragulus > Tragulus kanchil. The sequence continues at coordinate 103,331,083 of JAIOJX010000006.1, read as the reverse complement.
TCTTGTCACTTAAAAATATCTGAGTCTTATTTTAAGGAACTGGATATGGAAGAAGATGCATTAACGTTCAGATAAATTAGTACATTTTAAAATTTGTTATCATATCATGAAATTTGGAAGAGAGGTTTTCTTTAAGAAGTATAGCCTCCTGAATAGAATGTGGGAGACATGATTAATTTTAATTTAGATTTTTATCCAACTCAGTGAAAATGAATGCTTATATATGTTATTTTTCTTCTTTTACCCTCATTTTCTTAAATTCAGCAAGTTGAGGAGATCAACAGCCTTCCCTCCTTTTCTTCCTAAAATATGTGGTAATAGATCTGAAAACACTTTTCGTTCAGAAGAAAGGTGCAGGAATTCCCTGGCAGTCCAGTGGTTAGGACTCTGTACTTCCACTTCAGGGGCCACAGGTTCGATCCCTGGCTGGATCCTGCAAACCGAGTGGTGTGCTCCTCCTCAAAAAAAAAAAAAAAAAAGAAAAGAAAAAAATGCAACAAGAATTTCATTAGTGATATAAGTTTAAAGGGGAGGTCTGCTCAGGTATGAATAAATTTTACCTTCAATGATGAATTTACTTTCCTGTCCAGCTTTTGAAAGACTTATGTTCATTAATTGAATTCAAGAAACAGAGAGAGATTTTTGGAAAAATAGAAACACTTCTTTTGCCATGAAATAGTAGTGAAAAGTTGCTGTTGTATTTTAGAAAATAAAGGACATAAGTACAGCTTTTAAAGTTTTTTAAAACAGTTACCAATAATTGAAAAAGATGAGATATGTTATGATCTGATATATAGCATAGAAAATATTTCAATCATAAGAGTGTGTTTCTATTCTTCTCCTTAGCTATGATTTTTCTGAGTGAAGTTTGTTTGCATAATGCTTCCATATTTAAATTTAAAAATCATATTACAGAGCTCCTGATATGCAGAGCACTCTTCTAGGCTTTGCATGTAAAATTAAAATGAAAGAGACAAGTCCTCTCTCCTTGATGAACTTATAGCCTAGTGAAAGGGACAACAGATATTGCATAAATTATTGCAGTGTATATGTCCAAGCGAAATATATAGCCCATGCTATCAGCATTCTGAGGAATGAGAGATTAACTCCATTTGGAATACTTAACTCTCAGGAGGACTTTGTGGAGGAAGTAGCATTTGTATTCAACATGTAGAGGTGGAGAGGAGTAGAATTCCATTTGTTTTGAGGAAAGAGTATGATCAAAGGCCTGAAAGTGGGAAATACAGTTCAGTTTGGGAAAGCAGGAAACAATCCTTTCTAACTGAAGTTTTGCCTGTGTTCACGATGATGAAGCTGTGAAGGAAACTGTGGTCATATTTATGAAGCCCTTCAGTTGAATAGCAAAGATTTTGGTCTTTATGCTGAGGGGGTAAAATAGAATCAAGTAGATTTGGAACGTATTGATGACATGATCATGTCTTTATTGGAAGGAAATAACTGGAAAGATTATGGGTGGAGTGAGTGATGAATTAACAGAAAAAAATAGAATTAGAGATCTTAGTTAGGCTGTTTGGAAGTTCAGATGAGAGAGAGTTAGGGCTTAGTTAAGGGCAGTTAGAGAGAGTAAGGAGTTAAAAAAGATGATCATTTTGGCAATAGTATAAATAATGATAAACATTTCATTTGAATATGAAATAATTTACTGACAGATTAATTTCTGGACTTAAAATGCATTTTGTAGATAGAATTCAGGTGATCTGACAATCAGTTGGTTATTTGGGAATAATTTTTTTTAATAATTATTTTTATTTTACTTTTTATTTTACAGAGTTTTGTTGTTTGCAGATTATGTATAATCCCAGATTAGTCATGTATATCCCTGGCCCCCTCCCTGCTCTACCTCCCTCACAGTCCCCCCCACCCCCACCTCTAGGCCGTCGCATAGTGCCCTTGCAGGATCTCGTATTTATTTGGGAATAATTTTAACATGTTCTTTTAAATTAATTAATCACAGTAGCAATTATTTCATCTAGTCTCCTCTGATGCCTGGGTATCTGATGTGACTATCAGTTTAAGTTCTAGTACTGCAGGTGTGATCTATGTGTGTGTAAACTATACAGGGTTTACTGAAACTGCTTTGGTAGCATGTATGACTCTCCCTAATCCTCATGTAAGAGTGAAAGTAAAAGTATTTTGAGTGGTTACAACAATATCTTAATTGAAGAATTTCACATTTTTAAAGAATTTTCACTTTCATCATATTCCATTCTTTCAACAACCTCGGCACAATAAATATATATTTCACATTTTATTTTTTAAATTACAGAAGTATGGTAACACATTTACAGGAGACTTGGAAAATACAGAGCAAGGTTACATAGAGTTTTACTATATATTATAATTTTTCAAAGTAGATAGCAGTTTTAGTTGGAGTTTCAATATCAAACTCTCAAAAAGTAATAGGGCAAATTTACAGAGAAGTAGGTGGATATAGTAGACGTGAAAAGCACTGGGAACCAATTCAACATAATTTAGGTTTGTACAGTTTTCACACAGCAGTATGATACAAATTATATTCAAGTTCTCATAGACTGTAAACTAGGAGACACTGGAACATATCCAGGGACATAAAACAAGGTGCAAAACTTTCATGGTCTAAAGGTATTGAAATGATACAGTTTGTTCTCTTATTACTGTGGAGTTATGTTAGAAATCAGTATCAAATGATATATGAAAATAACCTACATATTTTCAAGTGCAATATGACATTTACCAAGACAGATTTTTGATTTAGCCATCAAAAGCCTCAATAAAGTTAGACTGAAAGCAAAAAAACACTGAGGGCGATTGCAGAGAAGAAAGCCTTTAAATGATAAATTAATATCAAAATGAGAAATTAATATTAAAGATACTTTGAACAAGATCCCATGTATTTGGAAATTAAATGTCCACTTTTATATGATGGGTGCATCTAAGAAGCAATAACAAAGAAATTCAGAAAATATTTGTTATAGAGTAAAAAAGAGAATTTATCAGAATTTGTTGGATGCAGCTGAAGCTGCTCAGTGCAGCTAAAGGCAATGTGAAGTCTTGAAATAAGGAATGAAAACAAATAATGTACATTAGCACAAAATTTTGTGATATTTGGAAAATGTTTGTACTTTAGTTAATAATACTGTATCACTTATTAATTTTCTGGCGCTTTTTTACAACATAGTACTTATTTCTCAGTTTTGGATTAGAATTTTTTTTTAATATTTATTTTACTGTTTACTTTTACAGAGTTTTGTTGTTTACATATATGTATGATCCCAGATTAGTCATATGTATATCTCCTCCATCCCACCCCTCCAGACTGTTGCACAGCACCCCTGCCAGATCCCCTTTTCTCACAGTGCAATGACAATAGCTATTTTTTTCACATATGATAGTATAAGTTTTCATGCTACTTTCTTTATGCCTCCCACACACTGTTTATTCACCACAGTGTCCATATGTCTACTGTCCATGTCTGTTTTTCCATCACTTCACTGTGTGTGTTATCATTACCATCCTACTAGATTCCATATTAAGCCTCACTCATTTTTTAAAAATCATTGAGATAATAAATTTTCTATACTTTCAACAGCAATACTAGATGCCAAAATACGTGGAACTGTATAAAAATTTTGAGTGAATATATATTAGAAATCTAGCATTCTGTTAATACTAAGTCAAACAAGTAGAATCAAAATGTCAGGTTTTTTTAGCCAGGTAAAAATTCATGCATTTTATAATATATGTATATATTATATTACACATACTCTCTCTATATGTATACAAAAGCTTTTCTATTATGCTTGATAAAGTCTTTTTTTAAAATTTTGGCCCCTTTTCAATTGATTTTTTTTTATCCATTTATTTTCATTCATCTTTATTCTTTGGCCTGTGTGGGCCTCCCATCACAGTGGACTCTTCCGTTGCAGCAGCCTGGGCAGATGCTGGCTCGAAGCCTTAATAAAAAAACAAAGAATTTTTAAAGATACTTTGAACAAGATCCCATGTATTTGGAAATTAAATGTCCACTTTTATATGATGGGTGCATCTAAGAAGCAATAACAAAGAAATTCAGAAAATATTTGTTATAGAGTAAAAGAGAATTTATCAGAATTTGTTGGATGCAGCTGAAGCTGCTCAGTGCAGCTAAAGGCAATGTGAAGTCTTGAAATAAGGAATGAAAACAAATAATGTACATTAGCACAAAATTTTGTGATATTTGGAAAATGTTTGTACTTTAGTTAATAATACTGTATCACTTATTAATTTTCTGGCGCTTTTTTACAACATAGTACTTATTTCTCAGTTTTGGATTAGAATTTTTTTTTAATATTTATTTTACTGTTTACTTTTACAGAGTTTTGTTGTTTACATATATGTATGATCCCAGATTAGTCATATGTATATCTCCTCCATCCCACCCCTCCAGACTGTTGCACAGCACCCCTGCCAGATCCCCTTTTCTCACAGTGCAATGACAATAGCTATTTTTTTCACATATGATAGTATAAGTTTTCATGCTACTTTCTTTATGCCTCCCACACACTGTTTATTCACCACAGTGTCCATATGTCTACTGTCCATGTCTGTTTTTCCATCACTTCACTGTGTGTGTTATCATTACCATCCTACTAGATTCCATATTAAGCCTCACTCATTTTTTAAAAATCATTGAGATAATAAATTTTCTATACTTTCAACAGCAATACTAGATGCCAAAATACGTGGAACTGTATAAAAATTTTGAGTGAATATATATTAGAAATCTAGCATTCTGTTAATACTAAGTCAAACAAGTAGAATCAAAATGTCAGGTTTTTTTAGCCAGGTAAAAATTCATGCATTTTATAATATATGTATATATTATATTACACATACTCTCTCTATATGTATACAAAAGCTTTTCTATTATGCTTGATAAAGTCTTTTTTTAAAATTTTGGCCCCTTTTCAATTGATTTTTTTTTATCCATTTATTTTCATTCATCTTTATTCTTTGGCCTGTGTGGGCCTCCCATTACAGTGGACTCTTCCGTTGCAGAGCACCGGCTCTGGGTGTTCCAGAGTGCTGGCTCGTAATTGGACGCACTGGTCCTGCCACTCCATGGCATGTGGGATCTTCCCAGGCTAGGGATTGAACCGGTGCCCCTTGCACTGCAAGGTGGACTCTTTACCTGCTGACCACCAGGAAAGGCCCATATTATGCTTGATAAAGTCATGAGAAAGAACAACAGCATCATCAAAAAGATGGAGAAATTGGAAAATGTAAACTAAATGAAATGAGAGCACTAAATATGAAATAGAAAAAGTGAAACAAACTAGATAAAAGTAAAAGATCATCATATAATTTAAAAAGATGTTTAAAATCAACATGGCTATTCATTAGAAACACATTTGGAGCTTTGGAGAAAAATAGCAATACCTAGACTTTTGTATTTTTCAAAAATTCAAGAGAATACTCTTATGCACCTGGATTTTAGAAACTGATTGTAAGTTTTTCTATTAAATGGTAGTTTTAGTGATATAGAATTCTGTTATTTTCTGTTGACTAGTCATGATACAGTGGTATTAAATGAATAATAGTTACATAATCACAATAATAAAAAATGTTTATCAGTTTTCACAATCAATAGCCAGATCAAAAAAAAAAGATGATTACAATTACAAGCCATAATAGAAACATGATTAACATAACAATATAAAATAATTAGATACAATTTGGGGTGTTAAGTAGAGTGATTTATTAAGTGGAAATGCATACATGCACATGTTCTCATCTGCCCAGCCAGTCAGTCTTGGTTGGTGCATTTAGTCCATTTATAGGTAAGGTAATTTTCAATATGTGTAATCCTTCTTAATTGTTTCTCAATTTTTAATTGTTTCAGGTTTATTTTCTGTAGGTCTTTTCCTTCTCTTGTGTGTCCTGCCTAGAGAAGTTCCTTTGGTGTTTCTTGTAAAGCTGGTTTGGTGGTGCTGAATTCTTAGATTTTGCTAGTCTGTAAAGATTTTGATTTCTCCATCAAATATGAATGAGATTCTTGCTGGGTAGTGTTCTTGGTTTTGTAGGTTCTAGGCTTTCATCACTTTAAATATATTGTGCCATTCCCTTATGGCTTGTAGAGTTTCTATTGGGAATTCAACTGATAACTTTATGAGAGTTCCCTTGTATGTTATTTATTATTCTTCCCTTGTTGCTTTTAATATTTTATCTTTGTCTTTACTTTTTGTCAGCTTGATTTTTTGTGTCTCAGAGTGTTCCTCCTTGGGTTTATCCTACCTGGCACTCTGCATACTTCCTGGGCTTGGTTGACTATTCCCTTTCTCATGTTAGGGAAGTTTTCAGCTATTATCTCTTTAGACATTTTCTAGGGTCCTTTCTCTCTTCACTTTCTGGGACCCCTATAATGCAAATGCTGATGTATTTAATGTTGTCCCAGAGATTTCTTAGGCTGTCTTCATTTCTTTTCCACTCTTTTTTCTGTATTCTGCTCTGTGGCAGTGATTTCCACCATTCTGTCTTCCAAGTCACTGATTGGTTCTTCTGCCTCAATATTCTGTTATTGATTCTTTCTAGTGCATTGTTCATCTCTGTTTGTTCTTTAGTTCTTCTAGGTTTTGGTAAATATTTCTTGCATTTTCTCAATCTTTGCATTTGTTCTTTTTCCAGGTTCCTGGGTCATCTTCACTATCATTATTCTGAATTCTTTTTCTGGAAGGTTTTCTATCTCCACTTCATTTGCTTATTTTTCTGGAGTCTTGTCTTGGTCCTTCATCTGGGACAAAACCCTCTGCTTTTTCATCCTAGTTAACTTTTTGTTATGTGGTTTTGGTTCCAGCTGCTGTGGGTTTGTTTTTGATCAAAAAAAAGATGATTACAATTACAAGCCATAATAGAAACATGATTAACATAACAATATAAAATAATTAGATACAATTTGGGGTGTTAAGTAGAGTGATTTATTAAGTGGAAATGCATACATGCACATGTTCTCATCTGCCCAGCCAGTCAGTCTTGGTTGGTGCATTTAGTCCATTTATAGGTAAGGTAATTTTCAATATGTGTAATCCTTCTTAATTGTTTCTCAATTTTTAATTGTTTCAGGTTTATTTTCTGTAGGTCTTTTCCTTCTCTTGTGTGTCCTGCCTAGAGAAGTTCCTTTGGTGTTTCTTGTAAAGCTGGTTTGGTGGTGCTGAATTCTTAGATTTTGCTAGTCTGTAAAGATTTTGATTTCTCCATCAAATATGAATGAGATTCTTGCTGGGTAGTGTTCTTGGTTTTGTAGGTTCTAGGCTTTCATCACTTTAAATATATTGTGCCATTCCCTTATGGCTTGTAGAGTTTCTATTGGGAATTCAACTGATAACTTTATGAGAGTTCCCTTGTATGTTATTTATTATTCTTCCCTTGTTGCTTTTAATATTTTATCTTTGTCTTTACTTTTTGTCAGCTTGATTTTTTGTGTCTCAGAGTGTTCCTCCTTGGGTTTATCCTACCTGGCACTCTGCATACTTCCTGGGCTTGGTTGACTATTCCCTTTCTCATGTTAGGGAAGTTTTCAGCTATTATCTCTTTAGACATTTTCTAGGGTCCTTTCTCTCTTCACTTTCTGGGACCCCTATAATGCAAATGCTGATGTATTTAATGTTGTCCCAGAGATTTCTTAGGCTGTCTTCATTTCTTTTCCACTCTTTTTTCTGTATTCTGCTCTGTGGCAGTGATTTCCACCATTCTGTCTTCCAAGTCACTGATTGGTTCTTCTGCCTCAATATTCTGTTATTGATTCTTTCTAGTGCATTGTTCATCTCTGTTTGTTCTTTAGTTCTTCTAGGTTTTGGTAAATATTTCTTGCATTTTCTCAATCTTTGCATTTGTTCTTTTTCCAGGTTCCTGGGTCATCTTCACTATCATTATTCTGAATTCTTTTTCTGGAAGGTTTTCTATCTCCACTTCATTTGCTTATTTTTCTGGAGTCTTGTCTTGGTCCTTCATCTGGGACAAAACCCTCTGCTTTTTCATCCTAGTTAACTTTTTGTTATGTGGTTTTGGTTCCAGCTGCTGTGGGATTGTGGTTCTTCTTGCTTCTTCTATCTGCCCTTACATGTTACACATCTTAAAAGGCTGGGAAAACTGACAAGCAATAAGATTAAGTGACATTTCTAAAATTACATGGTTCAGTTCAATCACTCAGTCATGCCCAACTCTTTGCAACCCCATGGACTGCAGCATGACAGACCTTCCTGTCCTTCACCATCTCCCAGAGCTTGCTCAAACATATGTTCATTGACTCAGTGATGCCATCCAACAATCTAGTCCTCTGTTGTCCCCTTCTCCTTCTGCCTTCTGTTTTTCCCAACATCAGGGTCTTCCAGTGAGTTGTATCTTCACATAAGGTGGCCAGAGTATTGGAGCTTCAGCATCCTTCCTTCCAATGCATATTCAGGGTTGATTTTCTTTAGAATTGACTGGTTTGATCTCCTTGTAGTTCAAGGGACTCTCAGGAGTCTTCTTCAACACCACAGTTCAAAGGCAGAGAAAGAAAAATGGCTCGAATTTGGACTGTTAGCCATTATTATGTACTAGTTTCCCTTTTGTGTGACCCCGCTTTAATAAAATAACTATGCATAGATATCTCAGATAACTCTTCCATTCCCTCTAATTCAATTAAATCATATGAGAGGGTAACAGTGGTGTACTTTTGGTATTTAAAATTGTTTTTAATCAACAGTTTGCTGTTTTAGAATTTTGCTTTTACATTAGAAATCTTTGTGTGCTGTTTAGGAATGTGAAACTCTCAATCAGATTTGATCCTCATCCTTCTTTACTTGAGAAATGAAGATCATTCCTTCGTATCAGTTGACATTGTGTTTTGCTGAAATGCTGTAATGATGTTCCTGTTGGAATCACAATTCTGGACATTACCTGGTCTCATCAGTAGTCTGTCTTTCCCGGACTTTAGATGGAAGTTTGTGGGTTGCTTTACATTTGCTATCCTTTTTACTCTGTTGAGGGAATTGTTCCCCTTGTGCTGCTATGCTTTATCTCTCAGGTACCTTTTATTTTCTGTGTATATATTTCAAAGCCCAGTGATTTTGTTTTCCTTTCGTTTTTGTTGTCTGTTTCTTCATAATCTCATGTACATTTCCTGGTTACAGACTCAGAAGTACTGCCAGACACTGCCAGGATACCTCTGAGTGTGAAGTTGCAGACATGCTTATATCTGTTCCTATTACTTTCTAACCTAACAACGTTGTATTTCTAGGGAGTTTTTCATCTGGTATGTACAGTGTTCCTGATTTAGTTTTCTCAGGTTCTCTCACCACTTTCATGTCATGGTTTTCCTTTTTGAGTTGCTTGTATATTTTGAGGCACTAAGTTATTTGACACTGACATTGAGTTCCAATCAGTCCCTTTTGTTGCACTCACCCTTCCCTTCCTTCCCCAGAGCTTGCTCAAACATATGTTCATTGACTCAGTGATGCCATCCAACAATCTAGTCCTCTGTTGTCCCCTTCTCCTTCTGCCTTCTGTTTTTCCCAACATCAGGGTCTTCCAGTGAGTTGTATCTTCACATAAGGTGGCCAGAGTATTGGAGCTTCAGCATCCTTCCTTCCAATGCATATTCAGGGTTGATTTTCTTTAGAATTGACTGGTTTGATCTCCTTGTAGTTCAAGGGACTCTCAGGAGTCTTCTTCAACACCACAGTTCAAAGGCAGAGAAAGAAAAATGGCTCGAATTTGGACTGTTAGCCATTATTATGTACTAGTTTCCCTTTTGTGTGACCCCGCTTTAATAAAATAACTATGCATAGATATCTCAGATAACTCTTCCATTCCCTCTAATTCAATTAAATCATATGAGAGGGTAACAGTGGTGTACTTTTGGTATTTAAAATTGTTTTTAATCAACAGTTTGCTGTTTTAGAATTTTGCTTTTACATTAGAAATCTTTGTGTGCTGTTTAGGAATGTGAAACTCTCAATCAGATTTGATCCTCATCCTTCTTTACTTGAGAAATGAAGATCATTCCTTCGTATCAGTTGACATTGTGTTTTGCTGAAATGCTGTAATGATGTTCCTGTTGGAATCACAATTCTGGACATTACCTGGTCTCATCAGTAGTCTGTCTTTCCCGGACTTTAGATGGAAGTTTGTGGGTTGCTTTACATTTGCTATCCTTTTTACTCTGTTGAGGGAATTGTTCCCCTTGTGCTGCTATGCTTTATCTCTCAGGTACCTTTTATTTTCTGTGTATATATTTCAAAGCCCAGTGATTTTGTTTTCCTTTCGTTTTTGTTGTCTGTTTCTTCATAATCTCATGTACATTTCCTGGTTACAGACTCAGAAGTACTGCCAGACACTGCCAGGATACCTCTGAGTGTGAAGTTGCAGACATGCTTATATCTGTTCCTATTACTTTCTAACCTAACAACGTTGTATTTCTAGGGAGTTTTTCATCTGGTATGTACAGTGTTCCTGATTTAGTTTTCTCAGGTTCTCTCACCACTTTCATGTCATGGTTTTCCTTTTTGAGTTGCTTGTATATTTTGAGGCACTAAGTTATTTGACACTGACATTGAGACTATTGACTTGGATCACAGTAACCCCAGATCATTGTCTTCCTGCAGACTGAGTTTATTCAGACACTGGTTGGAAAGTGCCTGTTCAGATACTTTCATTATTTTACTTTGCTTTTTTCCCAATACTGATTAGCTTTATTTAGTTGAGTCTTGTGTATTGATAAATAAGAAATCTCTAAGATTCTAAGTCGGAAGTTCTCAAATTTTCTTGGTTCATGTTACTGTTAGTGTATCAGTAACTTTTTTTTTCACAGTGGCTCTGGCCCAAGAGAAATACCAAACGATTCATTCCAGTACTTAGGTTTTTTTTCTTCTTTACATTCTTTGTTTAAAAACGTTTAATTAGACGATAATTACTTAACAATAGCTTGGCTCAAACAGCTTAAGTTTTATGTACCAAAAACTTAGTTGATCATGGCATCCAGTCCTATCACTTCATGGCAAATAGATGGGGAAAAAGTGGAAACATGGCAGATTTTATCTTCTTGGGCTCTAAAATCATTTAGGTTTAGATTTGATTGCTGCCACAAAATTAAAAGACATTTGCTCCTTTGAAGGAAATCTATGACAAACTTGACAGCATATTAAAAAGCAAAGACATCACTTTGCCAACAAAGGTCCATAAAAATAAAAGCTATGGTTTTTCCAGTAGTTGTGTACAGATATGAAAGTTGGACCATAAAAAAGACTGAGTGCTGAAGAAGTGATGCTTTTGAATTGTGGTGCTGGAGAAGAGTCTCGAGAAGTCCTTGGACAGCAAGGAGATCACACCAGTCAATTCTAAAGGAAATCAACCCTGAAAGGCCTGATGCTGTATCTGAAGCTCCAGTGTTTTGGGTATTTGATGTGAAGAGCCGACTCATTGAAAAAGACTTGATGTTGGAAACGATTGAGGGCAGTAGGAGAAGAGGGTGACAGGATGAGACAGTTAGATAGCATCACCGACTCAATGGACTTGAGTTTGAGCAAACTCAGAGAGATAGTGAGGGAAAGGGAAGCCTGGCATGCTGCAGTTCATGGAGTCACAAAGAGTTGGACACAACTTAGTGTCTGAACAACAACAACCAAAAGTTTAGTAACTTTTTGGAAAAATAATACCAATTAATTGCAAGTAAATTCGCTACTTGAATTTCATTCTTAAATGATCACAATTACTAAGGATATGTGTGTACCTTTGGGGCATTGCACAACTTTTTCAAACACTGAAAACAAATTGTATATTGTAGCCTTCATTTTCTGTTCCACATTGATTTTAGTTTTGTTGCCTTTTGCAACTACTTCTGAAAACCAGCTTTGCAAAGATATGATATCATAGAAGTAAATGTAGTATGATGTAAGGTTGAAACTGTAAACTACGTTTATTCTGTATTTTAAAGTTATTTGGCTGCACTGCATGCACAGCTTAGTTCCCTGTCCAAGAATACAACTTGGGCCATGGCAGTGAAAATGCTGAGTCCTAACCACTGCATTGCCAGGGAGTTCCCATGAAGTACTTTCTATTGATCTTTGTAGTCTATTGAGTGATCAGCACATGTTGTGTAGAGTTATACTTCTCTTAAATAGTTAAAATATTTCTATGTGCTCTCTATGGTGTGTTGGGGGTACCTGGATGCATAGTGTAGAAACCATGGCCTTTGTTTCTTTTCTTTTGTCTGCCATGACAACATGTTTTTCTTGTATAAATCAAAAGTATCTGTAACTTGGTAGGTACTCATTAAATTTTGGTTGGTTTCCATTGTCCTTAGGAAAGCAGTTATTTTGCACAGAAGCTGGGATAAAAAAATATGTAATGTACAATCTGCTTTCTGGTATAAGACATATTTTAAAGTGCACTACTTTGCTGAGTTATGTTTTGCCATGCTTCTTGCTTTCCTCTTAAATGAGTTCTGACAATTGTAAGGCACTCATAAGGGCTTGTCAGAGGCATAGTTGAAAACCTTAATCTCCTCCCATTTGTTTTTAATGTGAGGAACTCATCTTAGACATCTGTTCTAAGAAAAACAATTAGAGAGAAATTATGATGCAGTGGTCTTATCCTGAATGTTATTTGCAACTTGGCTAGCTCCTGTACTTTTAAGTTTTAGTAGCATAATAGCCTTATTTCAAGGTAAACACTGGGAGGCAAGTATAGCTTCAAATTTCTTGTTAGTTGACTAAGTCACTTTGTTGTGATTCACCACTGCAGACAATCAAATTGAGAATAAGAATTTAGTTGGAGAATTTAAGGGGTAACATCTACTTTGTCAGCATTTTACTCACCAATTACATTGTAGAGTTCAGGTACTGCAATCAAAGAAACAGGTATATCCTGGCATATAAAGATCTTCTTTCAAGAAAGTTTTTATACATTACAGTTTTGTTTTGACTTGCTGGATTTTTTTGTTTGTTTGTTTAAAAATGGTTTAATCCTCCCTGGAGTGTTAAGTGCTAACTAAATGTTGTAGTAATTATGCAGATGGTTTCTGAGGCTAACACTGTATGGAGGGAGGGGAGCATTGGCGACTGAAACTGTGCTAAACTTTGTAGCTCCATACTCATTATCATCCATTGCAATGCATGCTTTTGTGACAGAAGAAAAGACAAGTAAAACTTTGGGAACAAAATACTATTAGCTATGAGGAAAGAGTTTAGGTTGTTTGTAAACTGCCCTGCAGCAAAGAGGCCTCATTTAGAACGGAAACCCTGTTGTTATAATCGTCAAAGAAATATATTTGTATGTATTTCCTTGGAAACATTTTTTTCCCTCTTATCACCCTTTTCCCTGATAATCATTTCAAATTGGTTATTTTTTTATTCAACAGAATCAGAATCTTAACAGATAACTTTTTTTCTGGGTTTGGTTATATTTGGCTTCAGTTAGCCTGAAAGAAGAATTAGTTACTGTCTCTCCCTCCTGATCAGTTTACGTACACTGGAAAATGTAGAAATAGAATTGCTACATCAGAAATGTTTCTGTAATAGACCTCAAAATTAAGACAATAGTGATACTAGTCTCCAGGATGTGATATCATATAACAAAAATTAGCAATGTATAAATTCTTACTGCAAACAGAGCCAGGGTGTTAATAATCATAATTTCCCATAAGAAGATGAGTTCTTACTGAAGTGAACTTTGATTAGTAAATTCATATTCTTTTCACCAGGAAGGTTAACTACATTGTCCTTTACTTTTTACTGTATGGCATAATGAAAATAATATTGAAGACTTGATATTATGTTAGGATATAAATTTACAAAAGGAAAGAGAAAATGCTGATTTATCCTTGAGATTTACAATCTGAAGAAATTGCATATTAGTTGCCCTGTTAAGATAGGCTAGGATCAGGTGCTTAATCTGTATATGTTGAAGGAAAAAAACACAGTTGTACATAGGATTAAGGTAAATAAGACGACAGACTTCAACTAGTTCAGATAATAGGGTTTTTTAAAAAAATCTTTTGGCCACTTTTATTGATCTGTCATTTATTTATTTTCATCCATCTTTATTCTTTGGCCTGCGTGGGCCTCCCATTGCAGTGATCTCTCTGGTTGCAGAGTACCACCTCTGGGCACACACACTCCAGAGCGCTGCCTTCTATTTGGACACACTGGTCCAGCCTCTCCGCAGCATGTGGGATCTTCCCAGACCAGGGATTGAACCAGCGGCCCTCGCAGTGCAAGGCAGACTCTTTACCCACTGAACCATCAGGGAAGCCCGGAAGTGTTTTAGTTTCATCCTTTTATATGTAGCTGTCCAGTTTTCCCAGCAATACTTATTGAAGAGACTGTCTTTTCTCCATTATATATCCTTCCTTGGATGGGTTTAGTCTAGGTTTTGAGTTGCAATAATAAATGGAATTATTTCCTTAATTTCACTTTCTGATCTTTTGTTGTTAGTGTATAGGCATGAAAGAGATTTCTTTTGTTTCCTTTTCTGTCTGGTTTATCTATCCATTGATGTAAGTGGAGTATTCAAGTCTGCCATTATTATTGTGTTAACTGTCAGTTTCCCGTTTTATGGCTGTAGTTGTTGTTCAGTCACTGTGTCCAGCTCTTTGTGATCCCATGCATGAATTGTGGCATGCCAGGCTTCCCTGTCCTTCACTATCTTCCTGAGTTTGTTCAAACTCATGTTCATTGAGGTAGTGATGCCATCCAACCATCTCATTCTCTGTCATCTCTTTGTGCTCAGTCTTTCCCAGTATCAAGGTCTTTCACAATGACCTCTGCACATCAAGTGGCCAACATTTTGGAGCTTCAGCTTCAGCAATAGTCTTCCCAGTGACTATTCAGGGTTGATTTCCCTTAGGATTGACTGGTTTGATCTCCTTGCAGTTCAAAGGAATCTCAAGAGTCTTCTCCAGCACCATAGTTTGAAAGCATTAATTCTTTGGCCCTCAGCCTTCTTTATGGTCCAGCTCTCAAATCTGTATATGACTACTGGAAAAACCATAGCTTTGACCATATGGACTCTTGTCAGTAAAATGATGTCTTTGCTTTTTAATATACTGTCTAGGTTTTTCATAGCTTTCCTTCCAAGGAGCAAGTGTCTTTTAATTTCATGGCTGTTGTCACCAGTTTTTTCTTTTTTAAAATAAGGGTAATTTACAGACTAAAGTTTTATTGATCTGTCATTTATTTATTTTCATCCATCTTTATTCTTTGGCCTGCGTGGGCCTCCCATTGCAGTGATCTCTCTGGTTGCAGAGTACCACCTCTGGGCACACACACTCCAGAGCGCTGCCTTCTATTTGGACACACTGGTCCAGCCTCTCCGCAGCATGTGGGATCTTCCCAGACCAGGGATTGAACCAGCGGCCCTCGCAGTGCAAGGCAGACTCTTTACCCACTGAACCATCAGGGAAGCCCGGAAGTGTTTTAGTTTCATCCTTTTATATGTAGCTGTCCAGTTTTCCCAGCAATACTTATTGAAGAGACTGTCTTTTCTCCATTATATATCCTTCCTTGGATGGGTTTAGTCTAGGTTTTGAGTTGCAATAATAAATGGAATTATTTCCTTAATTTCACTTTCTGATCTTTTGTTGTTAGTGTATAGGCATGAAAGAGATTTCTTTTGTTTCCTTTTCTGTCTGGTTTATCTATCCATTGATGTAAGTGGAGTATTCAAGTCTGCCATTATTATTGTGTTAACTGTCAGTTTCCCGTTTTATGGCTGTAGTTGTTGTTCAGTCACTGTGTCCAGCTCTTTGTGATCCCATGCATGAATTGTGGCATGCCAGGCTTCCCTGTCCTTCACTATCTTCCTGAGTTTGTTCAAACTCATGTTCATTGAGGTAGTGATGCCATCCAACCATCTCATTCTCTGTCATCTCTTTGTGCTCAGTCTTTCCCAGTATCAAGGTCTTTCACAATGACCTCTGCACATCAAGTGGCCAACATTTTGGAGCTTCAGCTTCAGCAATAGTCTTCCCAGTGACTATTCAGGGTTGATTTCCCTTAGGATTGACTGGTTTGATCTCCTTGCAGTTCAAAGGAATCTCAAGAGTCTTCTCCAGCACCATAGTTTGAAAGCATTAATTCTTTGGCCCTCAGCCTTCTTTATGGTCCAGCTCTCAAATCTGTATATGACTACTGGAAAAACCATAGCTTTGACCATATGGACTCTTGTCAGTAAAATGATGTCTTTGCTTTTTAATATACTGTCTAGGTTTTTCATAGCTTTCCTTCCAAGGAGCAAGTGTCTTTTAATTTCATGGCTGTTGTCACCAGTTTTTTCTTTTTTAAAATAAGGGTAGTATATTTATCTATGTATCTTTGATATATCCCATGCATGCATGTGTATGTACACATACACACACACACACACAGAGTCCCATCAGTCTCATTGTGAATCAGGAAAAAAAAAAAAAGAATTGAAATTAGAGAAATTCCAAGACAAGAAGTATACAGGGATTGGTGGTTGATTGGAATTGGAGGAAATGGGAAGGTATTGGCACCAGAGAAATATATTTCACACCATGTGTTTAATCCTTTTCCATTTTCCACATGTCTTTTGCCAAATGAGTTAAGGATGAGAACAAAGCAGTGAAACTGACATGGTATGAGAGAAGTGAATACTAACCATCCTATTTTACAGATGAAGGAACAGGAATATGTTCTTCCTAGAATAGGCATGAGTTCAGTAATTGGAAGCCTTGGCTTAAAATGGAAACTTTGTCACCAATGTGTCACATAGTCTTAAGTGAGTTATGTACCTGTAAACTTGGGTGCATCTCATCCTGCTATTCCTGTTTTTCACTTAGCAAGTAGGGCAGTCTGAGAGATGCTAGGCCAGACCTTGTCTGGACTTTACAGTGAAACCTTTAAATTGTTATGAAAGACATTCAGTAAAGAATAAGCAGGATCTCTCTACATGATTCTCTTCATTTGTTTCTGTGTTTTTGAAAGTGAGCAAAAGAATTATATCTTGAAAGGACTAAATCCATAGTATATGAGCTCCCCATAGACATGCGATGTGCAGTTATTGAGTGTGATGATGAGGTAGCATTGCCAAGGTCATGTACCTTTAAGACATTCTTCTTTAAAAAGTGAGTGGTTATATTAGGCATCCGATCATCTGGGTAAGTTGTGGCTTGGGCACATTTCAATGGAATCTCAGGGAAGAAGGGAAATACATATAGAGGACATATATCTTCTAGGAAGCATTTTCTAGTCTCAAAAAAACCTTGAGAGGTGAATGTCAACATTCCATTTTCTATACATATTCTTTATCTCAGAAAATTCGTTTACATAGTTTTATTGTGTGTCTTCTTCATCTAGTATGTTTCACACAAAGCTGTAATTATTTGTCTCTTTTACTAGGTTGTGAACTCCTTGAAGTCACCAAGTCTATGTCATTCATTTTTGTTTTTCCAGTGTTTAACACAGTGCTGGCAGAAAGCAAACTTTCAGTAAATGATGAGTAATTATGACTTACTTTAGGAATTAGGACTTTTAGATAGTTCATAGTCACCAATCTTTATTTTTCTACTCTTTTAACTTTTACCATACACTGAGAAATGTTTAAAAAATATGAAGTGCAGTGTATATGCTGTGTAGCAAGTTCAGACCTTGCTGACTCTGTATTCACATAAATGGTTCTGGTCCAAATCCAGTTGATAATGCAGCTGTTATTTTTATAATCTCATCCTAAATACATATTTGCAAAATAGGCGGTGTCAATTCATCTAAGTAACTTGGTGTTATTTGCCTGATACTTTAAATTACAGAGCTCCATTACTGAAGTCATCGTTTGTGGTTAAGAGGGAGTGGTACAGAGATGGTAACAAGAAGTTTATTAGAATGAGTATCAAAATGGACTAGCTGTCTTTAAATTTACCTTGATTTAACTATCTAGAACAAGTCTAAAGAGCAGGTCTGTCTTTACTGTCTGTTAGTTTACCCTATAGACAGTAGTAGACATTAAACAAATCTATGGATTTTAAACTTATCTAGAAAGGACTAAATCCATAGTATATGAGCTCCCCATAGACATGCGATGTGCAGTTATTGAGTGTGATGATGAGGTAGCATTGCCAAGGTCATGTACCTTTAAGACATTCTTCTTTAAAAAGTGAGTGGTTATATTAGGCATCCGATCATCTGGGTAAGTTGTGGCTTGGGCACATTTCAATGGAATCTCAGGGAAGAAGGGAAATACATATAGAGGACATATATCTTCTAGGAAGCATTTTCTAGTCTCAAAAAAACCTTGAGAGGTGAATGTCAACATTCCATTTTCTATACATATTCTTTATCTCAGAAAATTCGTTTACATAGTTTTATTGTGTGTCTTCTTCATCTAGTATGTTTCACACAAAGCTGTAATTATTTGTCTCTTTTACTAGGTTGTGAACTCCTTGAAGTCACCAAGTCTATGTCATTCATTTTTGTTTTTCCAGTGTTTAACACAGTGCTGGCAGAAAGCAAACTTTCAGTAAATGATGAGTAATTATGACTTACTTTAGGAATTAGGACTTTTAGATAGTTCATAGTCACCAATCTTTATTTTTCTACTCTTTTAACTTTTACCATACACTGAGAAATGTTTAAAAAATATGAAGTGCAGTGTATATGCTGTGTAGCAAGTTCAGACCTTGCTGACTCTGTATTCACATAAATGGTTCTGGTCCAAATCCAGTTGATAATGCAGCTGTTATTTTTATAATCTCATCCTAAATACATATTTGCAAAATAGGCGGTGTCAATTCATCTAAGTAACTTGGTGTTATTTGCCTGATACTTTAAATTACAGAGCTCCATTACTGAAGTCATCGTTTGTGGTTAAGAGGGAGTGGTACAGAGATGGTAACAAGAAGTTTATTAGAATGAGTATCAAAATGGACTAGCTGTCTTTAAATTTACCTTGATTTAACTATCTAGAACAAGTCTAAAGAGCAGGTCTGTCTTTACTGTCTGTTAGTTTACCCTATAGACAGTAGTAGACATTAAACAAATCTATGGTCTTAAAAATCCATACCAACATACAAATTTTGTTAAATGATTGCTTTAAAAATGTTTTGCTACTTTATTTTGTGAGTAGATTTCAGGAAGAGAAAACTCAGCAGGAATGGAATCCTTTCCTCATTCCAGATACAATAATGCAACAGCAAAAGTCTGTTCTAAGCATAATATTTATCTCACAATAAATCCAAGTCATCAGTTGCTAGAGGTTTGGGTTGGTAGTTTATTGTTCTGAATCCCTAGAGATTCCAATTCATGCTATGCATCCTGTGGACTCCCAAAAATGTTAGTTGAATTGCTGGAGAGTTACATGTATCATTCTAAAAATATATCCCTATGATAATTAAAATTTACTTTTTAAGTTATGTTCTAGTTTCTAATTCATCCTTACATGTAAGAAAATATTTTATTAAAGAATAAGAAATCCAAAAGCATAGAGAATATTTTTAGTAAGGTAAAACATTTTATAGAATTATAAATTTTATTTTTGCACAAAAGTTTTTGTGAACTTATCCTGACAACACAGTTGCCCTTTAGCCCAGCAATTATTGGATTTTAGTGTTCATAAGAATCACCTGGGAAATATACTTTACAATAGATTCCTAGGCCATACTTTCATAATTATAGGATCAATAGATATGGGTAGAGCTTCTTAAAAATTATTTTTTTGTTTTAATAAGGAACCTGGTCCTTCTGAAATAGGGCATCTGAGGATTATGGTTTTTGTTCTTTTTTTCTGCAATTCTACTCACACAAGACCTTCTCTAACTTTCGTTATTATGCTGATATATATGTCTAATATCAGTCAGACTGCAAGGAAAAAAGGGATATTAAAAACACATTAATAGGTGTTATTTCTAAGAAGTACATTTTGCTAAGAGTAGGAAAAGGAAGGAAGAGATAAAAAACAAATTTATTGAGTGAAAAGTTATGAAATATATATATTGCAAATTTCTTTTATACAAGATGTTGGAGGGGTTTAAATTAGAATGAGTATCAAAATGGACTAGCTGTCTTTAAATTTACCTTGATTTAACTATCTAGAACAAGTCTAAAGAGCAGGTCTGTCTTTACTGTCTGTTAGTTTACCCTATAGACAGTAGTAGACATTAAACAAATCTATGGTCTTAAAAATCCATACCAACATACAAATTTTGTTAAATGATTGCTTTAAAAATGTTTTGCTACTTTATTTTGTGAGTAGATTTCAGGAAGAGAAAACTCAGCAGGAATGGAATCCTTTCCTCATTCCAGATACAATAATGCAACAGCAAAAGTCTGTTCTAAGCATAATATTTATCTCACAATAAATCCAAGTCATCAGTTGCTAGAGGTTTGGGTTGGTAGTTTATTGTTCTGAATCCCTAGAGATTCCAATTCATGCTATGCATCCTGTGGACTCCCAAAAATGTTAGTTGAATTGCTGGAGAGTTACATGTATCATTCAAAAAATATATCCCTATGATAATTAAAATTTACTTTTTAAGTTATGTTCTAGTTTCTAATTCATCCTTACATGTAAGAAAATATTTTATTAAAGAATAAGAAATCCAAAAGCATAGAGAATATTTTTAGTAAGGTAAAACATTTTATAGAATTATAAATTTTATTTTTGCACAAAAGTTTTTGTGAACTTATCCTGACAACACAGTTGCCCTTTAGCCCAGCAATTATTGGATTTTAGTGTTCATAAGAATCACCTGGGAAATATACTTTACAATAGATTCCTAGGCCATACTTTCATAATTATAGGATCAATAGATATGGGTAGAGCTTCTTAAAAATTATTTTTTTGTTTTAATAAGGAACCTGGTCCTTCTGAAATAGGGCATCTGAGGATTATGGTTTTTGTTCTTTTTCTGCAATTCTACTCACACAAGACCTTCTCTAACTTTCGTTATTATGCTGATATATATGTCTAATATCAGTCAGACTGCAAGGAAAAAAGGGATATTAAAAACACATTAATAGGTGTTATTTCTAAGAAGTACATTTTGCTAAGAGTAGGAAAAGGAAGGAAGAGATAAAAAACAAATTTATTGAGTGAAAAGTTATGAAATATATATATTGCAAATTTCTTTTTGATCTTTTGCTAAGCTTTGTTTGATTCTGGTAAAGTGGACAAGATGACTTGTGTTAATGAAGTATATAATTTTTTTCTGTAATCAGGATCTCAAATTACAAGAGTTTGTGGAGATTAAGTCACATGGTAATCTTATGAATAGGTTTTGGAAGCTTGTGATCTATATTTTGGTCTTGGTTCATAGCAATAAGCTGCCTTTGTAAAGTGGAAGACACACTGTCTTCTCAATAATTTGATTCACTTTTTTTAATGTATGTACTATTCTTATGCTGATAATTTTTTATTTTTTAAATGTTTTCTTCCATGTGTTTTTATTTTTATGAAAGTTTAAGAAACAAAAAAGACTTGTACGCTTGAGAAACACATACATATTTATAATATATGACGGCAATTGCCTGCCTCACCTTTCTCCCCGCTCCCTACTGTCCCTGACATGCCCACCATGAAGCAGATGTGTTTAGCTAGTGGTGTTTTCCTGGTATTTATCACCATGTTTCTTATATACTGACTGTTCTTTTCACAGAGCTTCTTGAATTCTTTGAGAAGAGCAGTAAAGTGTTGGCATTTTTGAAAACATGTCAAACTTTGTCAGTTCCATCTCTGATTTACTATTCTGCTACATATGCTGGCAGAGGTGAACTTGCAGAGCTAGGAAATGCAACACTAATTCCACCCCTTCTGTGCCATGGTCCTTCTTGAAATAGGAGCATCACCTGGGAAATATACTTTACAATAGATTCCTAGGCCATACTTTCATAATTATAGGATCAATAGATATGGGTAGAGCTTCTTAAAAATTATTTTTTTGTTTTAATAAGGAACCTGGTCCTTCTGAAATAGGGCATCTGAGGATTATGGTTTTTGTTCTTTTTTTCTGCAATTCTACTCACACAAGACCTTCTCTAACTTTCGTTATTATGCTGATATATATGTCTAATATCAGTCAGACTGCAAGGAAAAAAGGGATATTAAAAACACATTAATAGGTGTTATTTCTAAGAAGTACATTTTGCTAAGAGTAGGAAAAGGAAGGAAGAGATAAAAAACAAATTTATTGAGTGAAAAGTTATGAAATATATATATTGCAAATTTCTTTTTGATCTTTTGCTAAGCTTTGTTTGATTCTGGTAAAGTGGACAAGATGACTTGTGTTAATGAAGTATATAATTTTTTTCTGTAATCAGGATCTCAAATTACAAGAGTTTGTGGAGATTAAGTCACATGGTAATCTTATGAATAGGTTTTGGAAGCTTGTGATCTATATTTTGGTCTTGGTTCATAGCAATAAGCTGCCTTTGTAAAGTGGAAGACACACTGTCTTCTCAATAATTTGATTCACTTTTTTTAATGTATGTACTATTCTTATGCTGATAATTTTTTATTTTTTAAATGTTTTCTTCCATGTGTTTTTATTTTTATGAAAGTTTAAGAAACAAAAAAGACTTGTACGCTTGAGAAACACATACATATTTATAATATATGACGGCAATTGCCTGCCTCACCTTTCTCCCCGCTCCCTACTGTCCCTGACATGCCCACCATGAAGCAGATGTGTTTAGCTAGTGGTGTTTTCCTGGTATTTATCACCATGTTTCTTATATACTGACTGTTCTTTTCACAGAGCTTCTTGAATTCTTTGAGAAGAGCAGTAAAGTGTTGGCATTTTTGAAAACATGTCAAACTTTGTCAGTTCCATCTCTGATTTACTATTCTGCTACATATGCTGGCAGAGGTGAACTTGCAGAGCTAGGAAATGCAACACTAATTCCTCCCTCTTCTGTCCCCCAAATACCTTGATCCTGATCATCTATAATGTGTTAAAACTAGGCTTAGGAAATGTTTGATTAAAGTGTAAGGGTATACTTCCCAGTGGGTGTGGATAAAATATAAAATTGTATGGAGATGGAAATGGCAACCCACTTCAGTATTCTTGCCTGGAAAATCCCATGGACAGAGGAGCCTGGCAGCCTGTAGTCCCTGGGCTATCAAAGCTCTCTTTTGACATAATGGCACCATATGATATATATAATATATATATATATAGATAATTATAGAACATTAAAGTGGTGGTGACCTTAGACATGAACTGGGACAGCAGTTCTTGAACACCATCTACAGCCAGGTGAGCTTTATCAGTCACCTCTGGCGCTTTCAAAAAAGCTGGAAACTCTTGGCCCACTTAGGAGATTCAGGTTTAATAGGTTTGGGGGTGGGGACTAGAAATTCAAATTTTATAACACTTTTCTAAGTGATTATATGATCATTTAAGTTTTGATACAACTTTACACTTATTGTGAGAATTCTTTCCACAGCATCTCTGGCAAGAGTCATTCAGGCTTAACTTTGACAAACTCCAGAAACAGAGCTCTATTTTATAAGGCAACTTACTATATTGCTTTTAAAGATTTGTCTGAACTGAGCTAAAATCCACCATCCTGCAACTCCCACCCACTAGTATTATTTTTTCTCTAGAAAAGAAGAAAGGGAAAGTAACTTTCAATCACATTATACTCACTGTGCTATATATTACGTTTGCTTTGTTGATTTAAAGGTATTAAACTAGATAATTTCCTTTGTTGCAGAATGGATTATCAGAGTAGATAAGCAGTTGACAAAATGTAGTCTGTGGACACATGAGGACCCCTAAGACTCTTTCCAAGGGCTGTACAAAGTCCAAACTGTTTTCACTGTAATTTGTTGTTGTTTTGTTGCTAAGCTGTGTCCAACTCTTTTGGGACCCGCTAGACTGTAAGGGCCTGTTTACAAAAGTTCCCAAAAAACATGTTGTGATTTCACTGTCAAACTTTGTCAGTTCCATCTCTGATTTACTATTCTGCTACATATGCTGGCAGAGGTGAACTTGCAGAGCTAGGAAATGCAACACTAATTCCTCCCTCTTCTGTCCCCAAATACCTTGATCCTGATCATCTATAATGTGTTAAAACTAGGCTTAGGAAATGTTTGATTAAAGTGTAAGGGTATACTTCCCAGTGGGTGTGGATAAAATATAAAATTGTATGGAGATGGAAATGGCAACCCACTTCAGTATTCTTGCCTGGAAAATCCCATGGACAGAGGAGCCTGGCAGCCTGTAGTCCCTGGGCTATCAAAGCTCTCTTTTGACATAATGGCACCATATGATATATATAATATATATATATATAGATAATTATAGAACATTAAAGTGGTGGTGACCTTAGACATGAACTGGGACAGCAGTTCTTGAACACCATCTACAGCCAGGTGAGCTTTATCAGTCACCTCTGGCGCTTTCAAAAAAGCTGGAAACTCTTGGCCCACTTAGGAGATTCAGGTTTAATAGGTTTGGGGGTGGGGACTAGAAATTCAAATTTTATAACACTTTTCTAAGTGATTATATGATCATTTAAGTTTTGATACAACTTTACACTTATTGTGAGAATTCTTTCCACAGCATCTCTGGCAAGAGTCATTCAGGCTTAACTTTGACAAACTCCAGAAACAGAGCTCTATTTTATAAGGCAACTTACTATATTGCTTTTAAAGATTTGTCTGAACTGAGCTAAAATCCACCATCCTGCAACTCCCACCCACTAGTATTATTTTTTCTCTAGAAAAGAAGAAAGGGAAAGTAACTTTCAATCACATTATACTCACTGTGCTATATATTACGTTTGCTTTGTTGATTTAAAGGTATTAAACTAGATAATTTCCTTTGTTGCAGAATGGATTATCAGAGTAGATAAGCAGTTGACAAAATGTAGTCTGTGGACACATGAGGACCCCTAAGACTCTTTCCAAGGGCTGTACAAAGTCCAAACTGTTTTCACTGTAATTTGTTGTTGTTTTGTTGCTAAGCTGTGTCCAACTCTTTTGGGACCCGCTAGACTGTAGCCCACCTGGATCCTCTGTCCATGAGATTTTCCAGGCAAGAATACTGGTGTGGGTTGCAGTTTCCTTCTCCAGGGGATCTTCGCAGCCCAGGAATCAAATTCACATCTCCCACATTGTCTGGTGAATTCTTTACCACTGAGCAATCAGGGAAGCTCCAAACTTTGGATACTTGGTGGATATATTCTAAAAAATGAGCAAAGTGAGCCTACCATTTTAGGAAAAGCAACTGATACTATTTGCTTTTCAATAATAAAATTTGAGCTTTCAAGAGAAAATTAGTTGTTTGAAAAACTTGTGATCACCACCTGATGAACTTGATGGTTTTTCCAGTACTTAAAAATTTTTCTGATGAGATTGGTGGTGGTATTAACAAATGTGATTTTCAAAAACATTGATAATGAAGTGTGTCAGTGTTTTGAAGATCTGAACAATTCAAATGAACCAACATTCTCCAAACGGACCAATGTGTGATGTTGCAAATCATTCATGAGTAAGAGCATTTAAAGACCAGTAGTTTTGTTTTGTTTTGTTTTGTTTTTTTCCTGGTCTTTATTTTTAAGACCAGTAGCAATATAAAAAATTCATTGATATTCCGGTTTCAGATTCTATATTTCAGTTAACCTTTGAGAAAGTATTACTTGTCAAATTCTGATACAGATTTAAAGAATAGCTACAATTATCTCAAAAGGCTATTAAAACATTCTGCCTCATTCCTACTCCATATCTACGTGAAGATGGATATTTTTCACATGTGTTTGTCAGACCAACATATCACAACAGACTGAATGCTGTAGCACCTATGAAAACCCAACTGTCTTTTATTGACCAGACATTTGAGATATTAAAAAATGCAAAACAATGCCAGTCTTCTAAATTTTTTGTTTTGTAAAATGATCTTGTATTTTAAAATTATGTTATTTATGTTACCGTGTAATAAGTTGGTCACTAAATGATTATTACTTAATCATTTTAAGCATTCTCTTCTTGTCAACCAACATTTCATCTAAATTGTATCCCTTGGTACTGAAATCATATTGAAGATGTAGACTGAGCAGCATAGAATACATAAATAGGAAGCTAGCAATATGCTTCAGTAACAACTATCTTTTTTTCTTTTTAATTTTTAAAAAAAATTTGTAGAGTTTTGTTGTTCACAGACACGTATGTTCCCAGATCATTCATATACATATCCCTGGCCCACTACCCCCTCCACCCACCTCCCAGTGCCCCCCATCCCACCCATCCAGGCCATCGCACCATGCCCCTGCAGGATCCCCTACTCCCACAGCATAATGACAATAGCTATCTTTTTCACATGTCATAGTATAGGTAGGTTTTCATGCTACTTCCTTTACACCTCCCACCCCACTATTCATTCTCCACAATGTCCATATGTCTATTCTCCATGTCTGTTTTTCCATTGCTTCACTGCATGTGTTATCATTACTATCTTACTAGATTCTGTATATGTGTGTTTGTATATTGTACTTGTCTTTCTCTTTTTGACTTACTTCACTTTTTATGATAGGTTCTGATGAGATTTTTATGATAGATCCAGCCACCTCATAAGGACTGATTCTTCTACATTTCTTTTCACAGCTGAGTAGTATTCCATTGTATATATGTACCAGAGCTTTTTTTTTTTTCAGAGCTTTTTTATCTATTCATTCGTCAATGGACATCTAGGTTGCTTCCATGTTCTAGCTATTGTATAGAGAGTGGCAATGAACATTGGGGTACAGGTGCTTCTTTCAGTTTTGATTTCATCAGGGTATAAGTCTAAGAGTGGGATTGCTGGATCATATGGTGCTTCTATTTTTAGTTTTATAAGGAATCTCCATACTGTCTTCCATAGCGTCTGTATCAATTTACATTCCCACCAGCAATGCAAGAGTGTTCTCTTTTCTCCGCACCCTCTCCAGCATTTATTGTCTATCGATTTGTGGATGATGGCCATTCTGACTGGTGTGAGGTGATATCTCATTGTAGTTTTGATTTGCATTTCTCTAATAATATGTGACGAGTAACAGCTATCTTCAGGGGTTTCTTTTCTTTTCTTTTTTTTTTTTTAATTTTTGGCCTCTTTTTAAAAAATTGATTATTTTTCCATTTATTTTTCATCCATCTTTGGTCTTCTGCCTATATGGACCTCACATTGCAGTGGCCTCTCTCATTGCAGAGCCCTGACTCTGGATGTATGTGCTCAAGAGTGCCGGCTTGTGATTGGACACATTAGCCACTCCCTGCACGTGAGATCTTCCCAGGCCAGATATGGAACTGGGGCCCCTTGCACTGCAAGGTGGACTTTTTACCCACTCGACCACCAGGGAAGCCCGGGGAATTTTAAAGAATAAGGCAAATTCCGGTTTCACTGAAGAAATAGGTTCTTGTTCCAGGAAAGCAGAGTGTAATGCCAGGCAGCATCTAAGTTGTCTTCTTTGATACATCAGAAATACTCTAACTTTTGCCTTAGAAGATGTAAATATAAGTAAGTTAAACCTCATTTTCCCCTTCACTATTGTGATATTCTTAATTATTAGCCATTGCATCTTTACAAAATTTTGCATTAACTTAGTGTCAGTTCCTTTATAAGAAGAATTTCACATTTGATTTTCACATTTCATAGTTCAAATTCCACCTAGTTATACTTATTAAGAGGAAAAGGAAAGGAGTGATGGAGTTCAAAAAACATGGCTTCAGCCTAGTAATGCTGTAAAGAGCAAAAGATAGTGTTAAGGAGGCTTTGTGCATTTTTTTTTTTTTTTTGAATTGCTGTAACTTGGAAGAGAGTAGCAATTTTAATGCAAAATTCACATCTCCAAGAGAACCCATTTGAATACAGGATATTTTGTGATGTCTCTATAATTTTTATTTTGATGTATAAAAGACCAGGCAATAGTATCTTCCCCAAAGCTACTTGAGAATATGTATATCTATGGATGATTCAGGTTGATGTGTGTCATTAAACAACAAAACTCTGTAAAAAAAGCACAGAATAAAAAATTATTAAAAAAATTAAAGTTGTTTTTAACTCAGTAGTTTATGTATATGTTATAATGTTATACAAAGATTATTAAATCAATGAGTCAATCCTTGACTCGAGTTTTAAACATGTGATACTACAATTTAACATAAAGGTAGACAAAATTTTGTTACAGGTGTTTCGGGAGGCCTAATTGGTACTTTAAAAATGCCCTAGGTTATTGACTCAGAGTTGGAAGGTCATTTAATCCTGCGACTCACTTGGACCTTCTTGCTTAAAAAGAAAAAAACAAGGACAAGGATTAAAAAGAGAAATGGGTGTGGTTTGCAGACAGTTTTAAGCAGGATTTAAAAATTTAGCTTGAAAGTTTTCACAGTCTAATTATACTGGGAGGTGGCAATGTTTTTATTTGCTGTTTGCTTTGATCTATAACCTATTTTTGGTAGGGGGGGACATGCTTTGTGAAAATATTTATGATTTCTTCATTTTATGTCAAGGTACTTGTTTGAAGTTGTCTTGTAATGCAGAAGTTTTTCTTTTTGTAACTAATATTTTGATTTTTCTGCTAGGTTAATAGCAAGATAGTCTGGATTTGGTGACTGTTTTTGAATGTATAAATGATATAACGAATTTTAGAAATAACTTTATTGTTTTGGGACAAATTAGACATATTAAGGATAAAAAAAAAATTCTAAATCACACCGGCTTATAAGAATAAAAAATTAAAAATAAGCCCCGACCTCATTGTCAACATTTTTGTTAAATAGTATCTTACTTTGTGTGCATGTGTATATATAAATACACATTTGATTTTCTAGTAATATAAATTGACTCTTATTATACATGTTATCTATGTTTATTCAACAATATTTTGTGACCATCTTTTTATGTCAGTAATTATAGATATATATCATAATTTTTGATGATTACAGAGTAGTATTATGTATAGGTACCATAATTTACTTATGTAATTAATAGGTTATTTCCAATTTGGGGTTGTTAGAAAAAAGCTGTAATGAACATGCATATTACATGTATATATGTCTTTGAACATTTTTGGGATTAGTTCCTCAGGATAATTTTTGGAAGTAGCCTTGCAAACTCAAAGGATATTGATGTTAAAAATATTAATACTTTCTGTCAAATTGCCATTCAGTAAAGTTGTATCCAATTTATAATACATGAAAGTTTTCCTTCTTCCATGTCCTCACAAATGCTAGCTTTTGTCTAGTTTATAAGATATTTTGCCAGTAGGTCATTTTGTAGGTGAAGATACTTTATTTATAGTTAATTATTAGGGAGACTATAAATATTTTTGTTATTTAACATTTGTATTTCATTTTTAAATTTCCTCTTTATATTCTTTGTACACTTTTATATTTACATGTTTGTAGCAAGATACTTTTTGCTTAATGAATTAATGTGAAAAAGATTTGATAACCAAATAATATAGAGAATGTCAACTCCATCGTCAGATGTAGTAGTTTGTTGTCCAGGTTGGATTATTGTTTGAAAAATATTTTAGGAATAAAAAAAGAAAAAATAATCTTTTAGGACAAAGGCCATGATTTAAAAGTATGTATATGTATTTATTTATAAATTGAGATGCCATTGACATATAGCATTATAATAGTTTTAGGTATATAGCATAATGGTTCTATTTATTTAAAAAATTTATGTTCATGTTGCGTGGTGCAATCTTTAACCATGATCAATATTTGCTGAGTGAATGAATGAATTAGCAGAGGAATGGAATAGTCTGTGGAGACTGGGTGTTTTGAAGATTCATTTAACTATGCAGATTGTGATTTTCCAGAACAGATGGTTTTTCCATCTCTATCTTCTTACTTTTGTGTTGCCCTCAGGAACAAAGTGGCCATTGGAAAAAAAAAAAAAAAAAACACTGGAAATGTTTTCTTCAGCTTAAACTTTTCTATTAATGGTTCTTAAATAAGTAGCTTACTTCAAATTGTGTGCCAGCTCTTATGAGTTAATTCTTAATCCTTTGGCCATCATAAACTCTTGCTCATTTCTAAATTCTCTATAGGAGGAAGAGTGCTTTAAAGTCTTATTTTAAATTTTAATTTTGTTGGAGTATAGTTAATTTTCTTTCTTTTTTTGGTTAATTTTCAATATTGTGTTAGTTTCAGTTGTACAGCAAAGTGGTTCAGTTATGCATATACATATATTCATTCTTCTTTAGATTCTTTTCTTATATAGGTTGCCCTGTTACATTGAATAGAGTTCCCTGTGGTATACAATAGGTCCTTGTTGATTATCTGTCTTACACACAGTAGTGTGTGTTTGTTCAGCTCAAGATCCTTAGTTAACCCTTCCCACAAAACTCCCCTTTGGTGACCCTAAGTTTGTTCTCAATATCTTTAAGTGTGTTTATATCTCGTAAATAAGTTCATTGGTATATGTTTAAAAATTAGATCCCACATATGAATGATTTCATATGGTATTTATCATTCTCTGAATTACTACATTCAGTATGATATTTTTAAAATAATAATGAATTTGGTAGTTTTAGAAACTTATTTAACTTGTTTGCTACAAAATTTGCCCATCGTATAAATCTGCTGATAATCAGAGTTGCTTTTAAAATATGCAGCAAGACTGGATTGATATGACAAATAAGATTTATTGATTTCTTATTGATGTAGGTTAAAATATTATTGTTTGTTATTGCTTAGTCACTAACGTAAGTGTGACTCTTTTGCGACCCCATGGGCTGTATTCTGCCAGGCTCTTCTGTTCATCAGATTCCATGGGCAAGAATACTAGAGTGGGTTGCCATTTCCTTCTCCAGGCCACCTTCCCATCCCAGGGATTGAACCTGCATCTCCTGCATTGGCAGGCACATTCTTTACCACTCAGCCACTGGGAAGCCCATGTTAAAATGTTATATGCCGGGAACTTCCCTGGTGGGTAAGAACACCGCCTTGCAGTGCACGGGGTGCTGGTTTGATCCCTGGGTTGGGAAGATTCCACGGTGCGGAACAGCTGGACCAATGTGTCCAACTACTGAGCTGGAGCTCTGGAGCACATGAGCCTAGAGCTGATGCTCTACAGCGGGAGAGGCCACTGCGATGGGAGGTCCATACAGGCCAAAGAACAAAGATAAATGAATGAAAGATCAATGGAAGTGGCCAAAAAAAAAAAAAGTTATTTGTCCTTAATCTCTGGAATCTGACTTATTTAAAATTTAAGCTATTTCCAGAGTTAAAGATTTTAGCTACTAAAGAGTCTAGAAATTGAAAAAAATGAGACACATGTCAGTCACAATATTCTCTGGATGTATTTTATTTTGTCCATTGTTTAAATACAAATGAAATAGGATGTATTGTGTATGTAGCATAATTCCAATTTATGCTTTTTAGAATAGTTGCTAGAAAGACAAGATGACCCTTTTAGATTCTTTGAGAGTTTAGGCTTTTGGATGTATACCATTTTGCTAGAGATTTATTTTGGAGATAACTTCATAATTATAATTTATGATTCATGGTTAGATACAATGTGAGAATACCTTATCAGAACCAGTGTTCTTTGCTGGTTTTGACTAGTACATGGAGTATGTCCACATAGGGTTGTGTGGTGTCCCAGCTAAAACTGTTGTCCTGAATCCTGAAAATCAGAGTTGCTTTTAAAATATGCAGCAAGACTGGATTGATATGACAAATAAGATTTATTGATTTCTTATTGATGTAGGTTAAAATATTATTGTTTGTTATTGCTTAGTCACTAACGTAAGTGTGACTCTTTTGCGACCCCATGGGCTGTATTCTGCCAGGCTCTTCTGTTCATCAGATTCCATGGGCAAGAATACTAGAGTGGGTTGCCATTTCCTTCTCCAGGCCACCTTCCCATCCCAGGGATTGAACCTGCATCTCCTGCATTGGCAGGCACATTCTTTACCACTCAGCCACTGGGAAGCCCATGTTAAAATGTTATATGCCGGGAACTTCCCTGGTGGGTAAGAACACCGCCTTGCAGTGCACGGGGTGCTGGTTTGATCCCTGGCCTGGGAAGATTCCACGTGCTGCGGAACAGCTGGACCAATGTGTCCAACTACTGAGCTGGAGCTCTGGAGCACATGAGCCTAGAGCTGATGCTCTACAGCGGGAGAGGCCACTGCGATGGGAGGTCCATACAGGCCAAAGAACAAAGATAAATGAATGAAAGATCAATGGAAGTGGCCAAAAAAAAAAAAAGTTATTTGTCCTTAATCTCTGGAATCTGACTTATTTAAAATTTAAGCTATTTCCAGAGTTAAAGATTTTAGCTACTAAAGAGTCTAGAAATTGAAAAAAATGAGACACATGTCAGTCACAATATTCTCTGGATGTATTTTATTTTGTCCATTGTTTAAATACAAATGAAATAGGATGTATTGTGTATGTAGCATAATTCCAATTTATGCTTTTTAGAATAGTTGCTAGAAAGACAAGATGACCCTTTTAGATTCTTTGAGAGTTTAGGCTTTTGGATGTATACCATTTTGCTAGAGATTTATTTTGGAGATAACTTCATAATTATAATTTATGATTCATGGTTAGATACAATGTGAGAATACCTTATCAGAACCAGTGTTCTTTGCTGGTTTTGACTAGTACATGGAGTATGTCCACATAGGGTTGTGTGGTGTCCCAGCTAAAACTGTTGTCCTGAATCCTGAAACATCAGAAATCCATGAGGAGGGAAAGGGTGTAATACTAAAAATATTTAACAGAGCTACCTTCCTCTGGGCAGACTCTCCTGTATTTCTTGCATCCATAGAAATAATGAATTGTTGGAAACGGTGAAACTGGATTGGGAAAGCCTGAGGCAGCACTTCCTACCAGACAAGGAGGTCTGGTGAGGAAACCTGGTGGATATACCCATGGATACTGAAAGCTGACCAACTGTCCATGACTTTATTATCTATTGATTCTGACTAGAAAATAGAATAAATTATTTGGGTCACTTAGGCAAAAGCGTGTTATAGGAGCCAGGGAAGGGCTGAGTTGTATATTTATTTCATATCTCAACTTAATGTTAGACACCAATACTAATCTATTATGACTGAGGGTAGGAGAAGGGGTCGACAGAGGATGAGATGGTTGGATGGCATCATCAACTCATTGGACATGAGTTTGAGAAAACTTTGGGAGATAGTGAAGGACAGGGAAGCCTGGTGTGCTGCAGTCCATGGGGTCACAAAGAGTTGGACACGATTGAGCAACTGAATAGCAACAATCTATTATGGCTATTTGTGCTATGAAAGCAATGTGGGAGGTAGTAGTTCTTATAAATGATGTTAAACAAGATCCATTTTTTCCTTTTTTTTTCCTAAATGAATTTTATTGAAATCTAGTTAGCTAACTAATTAGATTAGTTAACTAACCTAGATGTTTACTGGCTAAATGTAAAATATGTGCATTGAATCAAACCAGTCCCCAGAGTCTAGGAAAGTTTCTGACCTAAATTAGGAACCCGAGTTCCATTATTATTTTCAGTTGAACACTATGCATAGCCATCCTCACATTTTGGAAAAAATACAGCCTTTGCAACAAAGTTTCTTTGTTTTCATGGAACCCAAAATGTTCTGTATTTAGACCAAACAATAAAAATAAACTACCAAACTACCTTCTAATGCATGGGGGTTCTGGAGAGAGGAAACCATAGATATTTAGAGGCATAAAGTGAGTCATTGTGCTAGTTAAAACTTTTTGCAAGACTAGCTCTGTGTGTTTGAGTTGCATCTGTTACCTCTTCAGCCAGAACTAAAGTGTGTGCGAGGAAAATAATTTTGGATTGAACTGTGGCTCATACAGAATGCATTGTATGTAGCCTAAGCATCTAAATGGATTCTACTTCTTATGTAGGACTAAAACTGCACCTTTTCATATTTATTCTACTTACAAGGTATTCCTGTTGGACATATAGAAGGTATTTTCTGTGAAGCTAATTCATTTTTACTTGTAGATATAAATTAAACAGTCTTTTTAAACTTGTAAGCATTTATTCCCTTAAAGTTTTTCTTGCATTTGTTTTTATTTATTCATATTTTTAAACATCTGCTTTATTGCTGACAATATATTAAAAGCCATAGTGGATGGAGATGTTTTATTCTTCAGTGAAGATCAATGAAATAATTGTTTCTTTTGGTATTTTCTTGGAAAAAGTTTTTAGAGTAGACAGCTACCTGAGTTAAAGATAGTATAATTTACATATCTGTGAACAATAAAACTCTGTAAAAGTAAACAATGAAATAAAAATTTTTTAAAAATGCAAAAAAAAGATTGTATAATTTATAGCCAGAATGTATTCTTTAATAAAGCATGTAAATGCAGTTTACTAATCCTTTTTCATATTGTTTTCTTTCTAAACTTTCAGGTCACTTTCATGAATTCAAAAGCAATTTACCAGTGATTTCTGGGTGCTGGGGCTGATTTTTTTTGTGCGTATTTGTAAGTATTGGTTTATTTATTATTATTACTCTACTTATTGTGCAATGAAACAGTTATAGTGTTTGTAAAGTATTATTGGTTTCTTAAGTGTTTTCTTAAAAGGAATATAGAAAAGTGTCAATAGGTGCAAAAAAATCCTCAGTTTGTTGTGATTTTCAGTGAAATAACACAATGGCCAGGCCAAGTAGAATAGACTGAAAGAATAAATATCTTAACTTTTTCAAGATGGGGCTCAGTTGTAGGAATGGATTACCTTAAAGGGGCTAGTCTATATACACATGAATAATTTATCCTGATAATTTATAGTCTTCTGGTTGTCTGGACCTGAAAAATGCTATGTGCCTGTGCTCGTTGAAAAGATGTGAGATGATATAGAATTCAGAGCTGTCAGTACATGAGGAGATTATGTACTAAGGAACCAAAGACTCATTTTTTGAATGTATAATGTACATCAAAGTCAAATTTGTCCTGCCTTATCCAACATCCTCAAAAGACTATTATTTTAAATGGTATTTTGAAGAACAGAGATGCTTTTTCTCAGGAAGGAAGGTCAATTTCAAGAAAAAAAAATTGAATGAACTTTGGTCAATGAAAATACTTTAAATTACTATATGTTTATTAAGATAAAAGAAGTTTAGAGTATGTGGCAGATATTAAAAATGTTTATATGTTTATAAGACCATAGTTAAGAAACTTGAGTTTAAGATATATTTATATGTGTGTATGTGTGTGTGCTCAGTCGCTTCAGTTGTGTCCTACTCTTCGGGACCCCATGGACTGTAGCCTGCCAGGCTCCTCTGTTCATGGGATTTTCCAGGCAAAAATATGGGAGTGGGTTGCAATTTTCTCCTCCAGAAATTTATATGTGTACATTGCTGCAAACTGTTGATATCTATGGTGTTTTTTCACATTTGATAGCAACAAAGACAGAGGAAGCTTCCTCTGTTAGTGTACTTCTATAAAAGGATTTTAGGGAATACCCTTTTAGAAAAGTACTTTTTTATTTTAAGTAATATTAGAAATTAAGAGTTTAAGTAGAGAGCAATAAAAATTCATTTAAAACAAGCTTTACCTTTCTTCTAGTAGCAGCATCGATTGAACCATCTTAATAAATAGGTGTGAATATTTAATATAGTTTAATACATTTTGTATATTTTTAATGTTTTAAGAATAAAAAGATGTTATTTTTATGAGATTATAAATTCACGTTTTATTATTTGAAGACTTACTTGTTATGTAAAACACAAAATACTAAACTCTGTGGTTCATTTGGACTAAAAATAAGCTTTTAATTTTTGCAAGGTATCATAGTGAGGATAAGGAGGCAAAGAAGATGGAGACATGTAAGGTATCTTTGAAGGGCTCCTGGAAAATAGTATGATTCCAAGGAGCTGAGCTTATACTATTAGAGATCTGAGAGGAGGGAAATAATTTTGAGCTGTCCAAAGCGTTTCATTGTTGCTTTATCCTTTTTTTACTTCCTTTCTCCTTTTTCTCATATCATTCCTTGTAGTAAGTTTATGATTAAAGTTTTTTAAGCTACAGACACAAGGTAGTTACCAGCATTTCAACCAAGATGATCTTAATTAAAATATAATTTACAATTCTCATCACCTGAAGGCTCTGTTTCCTGAACTTTTCAATTCTTCTCCCCTTACCCAACTAGATATGCATAGACTAACTTTGAACAGAGGTGAGCCAATTAGCTGAGATTTTGTTTTTTTCCATGTGACCTAAAAAAGAGAGAGGGCTTCTGTGGTGACTCAGTGGTAAATAATTCACCAATGCAGGAGAATTGGGTTCTCCCTGTCCCTGGGCTGGGAAGATCGTCTGGATAAGGAAATGGCAACCCACTCCAGAATTCTTGCCTGGGAAATACTATGGACAGAGGAGCCCGGTGGGATACCATCCATGGGAGTCTCGAAAGAGATGGAAATGGCTTACTGACTAAATAACAACAATGGAGAGAGGGTAAAATAGAAGGGGCAGTGTGGGTATAGTTTTCATATGGTTAGTTCTAGAGTTCAACTTAAAAAGAAGAAACAAAAAGCTTCTAGTCAGATTTTATCTAATCACTTAAGTACAAGTCATAGTAATCACACACGTCTGAAATAATAGTTTTTCAGACTTGAGGATCTCTATATGGTAGTTTAGGCTGTGGAGTTTGTTTCAAGCTTTGTTATGACCGTCTCTCTCCTGAGTATAGAACCTTAAGAAATATACCAGGATGCCATGACTAACAAGCTTTGTTATGACCATCTCTCTCCTGAGTATAGAACCTTATGAAATATACCAGGATGCCATGACTAAGATAAGTCAAACAAAATTAACATGGTATCCAGAATACTTAAAGAAACTTCTTTTAATTACTGCAGAAACTGTCTACCACTTACACCGAATTATGAGGCAGCTAAAACAATAGAAGTATTTATCTAGTCTAGCCTAAAAACAAGCAAATGGGATCAGTGGCGATGGCTTCTTTTAGGAACTTTAATTTCCATGTTTTGGAACTGCTTGTTTGCTACATGATCTAAGGCAGAAAGTTATACCTCACAGCCTTGGGAAGGTTTCTTAGTAAGGTGTTCTGAAGCTTGTCTGTGAGATAAGAAAGGTGGGATAGTGTTTTGCACATCCATAATGAATAGACCACACCAAAGATGTGTGAGAACCAATTGGCATCTTACCTACTCACATCTACTACCCAGGTCAGAGTAGGAAAACACTGTGAAGGAAAATGGTTATCTTTTTAGAAGCTGAAAATATTTTAATCTGGGTTTTTTTTTTTTTATTAAAAAATAAAGCCACCTTTTTCTTTCCCCGCTGAGATTTTGTTTTTTTCCATGTGACCTAAAAAAGAGAGAGGGCTTCTGTGGTGACTCAGTGGTAAATAATTCACCAATGCAGGAGAATTGGGTTCTCCCTGTCCCTGGGCTGGGAAGATCGTCTGGATAAGGAAATGGCAACCCACTCCAGAATTCTTGCCTGGGAAATACTATGGACAGAGGAGCCCGGTGGGATACCATCCATGGGAGTCTCGAAAGAGATGGAAATGGCTTACTGACTAAATAACAACAATGGAGAGAGGGTAAAATAGAAGGGGCAGTGTGGGTATAGTTTTCATATGGTTAGTTCTAGAGTTCAACTTAAAAAGAAGAAACAAAAAGCTTCTAGTCAGATTTTATCTAATCACTTAAGTACAAGTCATAGTAATCACACACGTCTGAAATAATAGTTTTTCAGACTTGAGGATCTCTATATGGTAGTTTAGGCTGTGGAGTTTGTTTCAAGCTTTGTTATGACCGTCTCTCTCCTGAGTATAGAACCTTAAGAAATATACCAGGATGCCATGACTAACAAGCTTTGTTATGACCATCTCTCTCCTGAGTATAGAACCTTATGAAATATACCAGGATGCCATGACTAAGATAAGTCAAACAAAATTAACATGGTATCCAGAATACTTAAAGAAACTTCTTTTAATTACTGCAGAAACTGTCTACCACTTACACCGAATTATGAGGCAGCTAAAACAATAGAAGTATTTATCTAGTCTAGCCTAAAAACAAGCAAATGGGATCAGTGGCGATGGCTTCTTTTAGGAACTTTAATTTCCATGTTTTGGAACTGCTTGTTTGCTACATGATCTAAGGCAGAAAGTTATACCTCACAGCCTTGGGAAGGTTTCTTAGTAAGGTGTTCTGAAGCTTGTCTGTGAGATAAGAAAGGTGGGATAGTGTTTTGCACATCCATAATGAATAGACCACACCAAAGATGTGTGAGAACCAATTGGCATCTTACCTACTCACATCTACTACCCAGGTCAGAGTAGGAAAACACTGTGAAGGAAAATGGTTATCTTTTTAGAAGCTGAAAATATTTTAATCTGGGTTTTTTTTTTTTTTCATTAAAAAAAAATAAAGCCACCTTTTTTTCTTTCCCCAAAGTAGGCATTGTGTAAGAAGGTCTTGTTTCGCAGTTAATGATTGGTTAGAAACAACAGCAAAACAGGGATAAGATAGGCTTTTTCAGGTTCCCAAGCCCTTTTAGAAATTTGATAACAAATTCCCTTTTATTAAATTCTGTGTCTGTTGGTGGTCTCTAATAGCAAGATCCAGAATTATTTTGTGTAGTATAAAAAGATGGTTATTGCTTAGCTCCATACTTGAGTTACTAATAACAACATCTTAATTTGACGTAGCACTTGCTTTTGCAGACATTTAATTGACTAAATTACCTAAAACTCAGAGGTGAGTAGGCATTATCCTTATTTTTGCAAAGTAGCAGGACTCAAACTGAGGGATTCAGTATAAATCTAGTGCTCTTTCCATAACACCCCTCTGTCCTCTCTCAGAGAGTATTGTAGCTCTCTTTCTTTTGTTATTTGATCACT
The DNA here is from genome assembly GCA_022376925.1 of Tragulus kanchil. Taxonomy (NCBI): domain Eukaryota; kingdom Metazoa; phylum Chordata; class Mammalia; order Artiodactyla; family Tragulidae; genus Tragulus; species Tragulus kanchil. The sequence goes on along the minus strand of JAIOJX010000006.1, from coordinate 103,292,286 downwards.
GCCTCAGTCTCTACTTGGTTGCTGTACAATTATTTTTGAAAAGTTTAGGTAGAGTAAGTCAGAGAGAAAATTATAGAGAGCCTTCTACCACTTTATTTCCTCATGTTCCTGGATCATTTGCTGCTCCCCCGACATTTTCCTCTCCCCTTATTTCCAAACTTCACATGCTGTGCCTCAGCTGAAATTTTTTTTGAATTGCATAGATTTTTAGGAAACAAACAAAAAGAATCATGAAATCATCTCTTTGTGGTATTTTAAAATGGAAAGAAATTTGTCTCAAATTGAGCATAGCCCAGACCAAAGCTGCCTTAGTGAGAACATCTGTGATTTTAAGGACAAGTAGGTCTAAGTGCATTATCTTTAAAAATATTATTCCAGGCTAATCTTGACATAGAGCAGGTAAATAAAAAAGATGAGCTGTGAAAATCCACAAATAGGGCTTGAATGCCATTTTCCATGACAACGGGAGCTGCCCATGAAAGCTTTAATGCCGGGAATGTAAGGAATTTAAAATTGTGCCTTCTCAGTTTTACAGTTGTGTGCTCATGTTAATTAGAGATATACTGACATTTGAAGTATCTACATTAATACATACAGCTACTATACATTTGTGAACTGTGGCCAGAAATCTAATTGAAAGCAGTTTGCTAATTTAAATGTGTATATCCATTACATTTTAAGTTTTTGAATTTTATATACTGGTGCCTTTAGATACTTGTTCTTTCTACTCTCTGCACTTTCTGTTTCTAATTTATACCTGAAAGGACAGCCTGGCCTATTTTTAATCTCCTAGTGGTGTTTTGAAGCAATATTGATGGAATTTTGAGAAAAAAAGGTTTTTAAACAGTGTCCTTTTTTTGGTTGCACTTTGAATCACTTTTCACTCTCTGACTTTCTAAATTGTTGATTTTTCTTACAAAGCTTTAAGATGGCCTGCCACTGATATAAGGTAGGATTTAGGTTTATGGAATTTGCTTCACCGACTCTACCTAAGCACCAAAGAACTACTCTTCATGGTCATATTATGGTTTTAGCTGTAAAAGCCCAGTATTAACGACCTTGATGAGATGAACAGTGAAGAGGCATTCTGATTTTTCTACTATAGCTGAGTTCATCTTTCCCTCTGGGTATCAAGCCATGTATCTTAATTTTTGATTTGCAGACATGTTCATAATAGCTTGATGACTTCTTGAGTCATCTTTGGCCCTAGAGTTTTAGTTTGTCTGTCTTAAAGGAAGATTTTACATTTTTTTTTTCAAGTTTGTGTTTCTTAAGAATCTGCCTGTCGGGATTTTTAACCTAATTGTTTTGTCCTTTTGGTGTAATGAAACTCCACACTTTTTTCAACTAATCCCTTTGTATTACACAAGACCAGTAGAAAGGAACTTCGTTTTTGTAATACCAGAATAAACTGCTGTAAAAATCTGTAATGCTCTGGACTTATTTCATTAAATCCTTTTACTGTTACCATTAAACTACTAAGACCTGGGACCATTAAAACTTACTCAGGACTCTTATTATTATTATGACCTATTTTACCCTTTATTAATTTTTTCACTGTACTAAGTTCCTCTGTTCTTTATTTTTTCATGTTACTTACTACATATTGTGCCATCACAGCACATTTGGTAATTTCAAGTTAATTGCTCAATTATCAGTGATAGTCATGATGCACTTGAAACATGTGCAGTGGAGGATTTTAAAAATTTCAAAATAAGTTGGTGTGTCATAATCTTAAATGTGAAACATGCCAATATCTGCAGTCATAAAAATACACTGCCTGAGCTAGGCATTTCAGGGAAGGCAAAAACCTACTCTTAAAATCAGGGCTTTTGTCTGGCACTGAAGTGTTTCATCTTTGCTAATTTCAAACAACGTATCTAAATTTGATCTTGGTTTCCTTTTCAACTCTAAAATCTTGGTTGTGATAATAAGGGAAAAGGGAAGTAAAATTGTATTGATTCTGTTTGAATGTTTTACCGGAACCTCACAAGTGGAATTTGGGGTGAGGTGGATCTATATTGGATGTCAGTCAAGGAAGATGACGTACTAAAGAAGGAGAATGGTCTCTTTCTAATGTTTCTGTGGTTATTAAGGCAGTTCTCTAATCAGAGGACAGTGTTTCAGTGAAGATAATATGTTGATGATTTATTTACATTGAAAACCTCATGAGAACAATTATAATTTTTGACTTTGCAGACATGTTTTTCATAACCTAGCTGAAGAGGCATTCTGATTTTTCTACTATAGCTGAGTTCATCTTTCCTCTGGGTATCAAGCCATGTATCTTAATTTTTGATTTGCAGACATGTTCATAATAGCTTGATGACTTCTTGAGTCATCTTTGGCCCTAGAGTTTTAGTTTGTCTGTCTTAAAGGAAGATTTTACATTTTTTTTTTCAAGTTTGTGTTTCTTAAGAATCTGCCTGTCGGGATTTTTAACCTAATTGTTTTGTCCTTTTGGTGTAATGAAACTCCACACTTTTTTCAACTAATCCCTTTGTATTACACAAGACCAGTAGAAAGGAACTTCGTTTTGTAATACCAGAATAAACTGCTGTAAAATCTGTAATGCTCTGGACTTATTTCATTAAATCCTTTTACTGTTACCATTAAACTACTAAGACCTGGGACCATTAAAACTTACTCAGGACTCTTATTATTATTATGACCTATTTTACCCTTTATTAATTTTTTCACTGTACTAAGTTCCTCTGTTCTTTATTTTTTCATGTTACTTACTACATATTGTGCCATCACAGCACATTTGGTAATTTCAAGTTAATTGCTCAATTATCAGTGATAGTCATGATGCACTTGAAACATGTGCAGTGGAGGATTTTAAAAATTTCAAAATAAGTTGGTGTGTCATAATCTTAAATGTGAAACATGCCAATATCTGCAGTCATAAAAATACACTGCCTGAGCTAGGCATTTCAGGGAAGGCAAAAACCTACTCTTAAAATCAGGGCTTTTGTCTGGCACTGAAGTGTTTCATCTTTGCTAATTTCAAACAACGTATCTAAATTTGATCTTGGTTTCCTTTTCAACTCTAAAATCTTGGTTGTGATAATAAGGGAAAAGGGAAGTAAAATTGTATTGATTCTGTTTGAATGTTTTACCGGAACCTCACAAGTGGAATTTGGGGTGAGGTGGATCTATATTGGATGTCAGTCAAGGAAGATGACGTACTAAAGAAGGAGAATGGTCTCTTTCTAATGTTTCTGTGGTTATTAAGGCAGTTCTCTAATCAGAGGACAGTGTTTCAGTGAAGATAATATGTTGATGATTTATTTACATTGAAAAACCTCATGAGAACAATGACACTTTGGGGACTTTTTCTGTATCTTACCGAGTAATATTCTCAGTTGCCTTCAAGATAACTTGTACATTATGGCAAAATAATTATTGTAACTCTTTTGGCAACTAGGCAAACTATCATTAAATTTTGCATTAGTATTCAGTTTAGGGGTTTCTCTAAACTAATATAGTGCCAACAGCTCTTTTTTTAGATGCTATTATGGTTCTTTCACATTTTTATAGTACTGTAGTAAAGCTGAATTTACTGGCTACATTTGAAGGTGGAGTAGAGCAGCACAAGAGTCAACATTAAAGTGATTCAGTGGCCGTTGGAGAAAAATTCTCCTTAACTTGAGATTGGAAACAATGCGGGGCTTGAGGGCAGTTTGCTAAGAACAGCTAATAAATTTGAATATTCCCCCCAAAACTGCTCTTTAAACTTGTTTTTAACCAGGAAAATAGGCTTTATTATCTTCCAGTATTCTTACATATACTTTATTAATATTTGAAGGAATTAAATGCATATGGAAAAGGGGAAACAGAGCCATAATTTGAACTGAGTGGTGGTTTCAAATACAGGAAGCAAGGAGTGCCCATCAATGTACTAATTTTGCACAGCTAGCTATTATTTTGTAATGTAATCATCTATAAGATGTGAAATAGTATCTGTTTATAATTCAGGAAAAAATAAAATCCTTGATTTACTCAAGCATTTAGATAGAAATATTTTAGTAAGTTTGCCCATGCATTATAAATTGCTATTGATTCTGTTTGAAAATGGCTTTTACCGCTAATTTCAAACAACGTATCTAAATTTGATCTTGGTTTCCTTTTCAACTCTAAAATCTTGGTTGTGATAATAAGGAAAAGGAAGTAAAATTGTATTGATTCTGTTTGAATGTTTTACGGAACCTCACAAGTGGAATTTGGGGTGAGGTGGATCTATATTGGATGTCAGTCAAGGAAGATGACGTACTAAAGAAGGAGAATGGTCTCTTTCTAATGTTTCTGTGGTTATTAAGGCAGTTCTCTAATCAGAGGACAGTGTTTCAGTGAAGATAATATGTTGATGATTTATTTACATTGAAAAACCTCATGAGAACAATGACACTTTGGGGACTTTTTCTGTATCTTACCGAGTAATATTCTCAGTTGCCTTCAAGATAACTTGTACATTATGGCAAAATAATTATTGTAACTCTTTTGGCAACTAGGCAAACTATCATTAAATTTTGCATTAGTATTCAGTTTAGGGGTTTCTCTAAACTAATATAGTGCCAACAGCTCTTTTTTTAGATGCTATTATGGTTCTTTCACATTTTTATAGTACTGTAGTAAAGCTGAATTTACTGGCTACATTTGAAGGTGGAGTAGAGCAGCACAAGAGTCAACATTAAAGTGATTCAGTGGCCGTTGGAGAAAAATTCTCCTTAACTTGAGATTGGAAACAATGCGGGGCTTGAGGGCAGTTTGCTAAGAACAGCTAATAAATTTGAATATTCCCCCCAAAACTGCTCTTTAAACTTGTTTTTAACCAGGAAAATAGGCTTTATTATCTTCCAGTATTCTTACATATACTTTATTAATATTTGAAGGAATTAAATGCATATGGAAAAGGGGAAACAGAGCCATAATTTGAACTGAGTGGTGGTTTCAAATACAGGGAAGCAAGGGAGTGCCCATAAATGTACTAATTTTGCACAGCTAGCTATTATTTTGTAATGTAATCATCTATAAGATGTGAAATAGTATCTGTTTATAATTCAGGAAAAAATAAAATCCTTGATTTACTCAAGCATTTAGATAGAAATATTTTAGTAAGTTTGTAAAGACTGAATAATCAACAAAATCTAGTGCATTTTGTTGTACATTTGTCTCTATACATAACTTTCAGCACATAGTTTTATCTGAAGTATGTATTTTATGTTATTGTGGAGTATGGGTATAAATGCTTGTCATTTCACCAAATTTTTGCTAGTTCCAAAGATTAAAATGTGAGTTAAATATTTCCAGTAAAGATAAAAACATTCTCTGCATTCTCTCTTTCTCCATTCCTTCGTCTCTTTCCCTTTTGCCTGATTCTCTGTCTCTCTTCATATTTCTTACTGGAGTTTTTATTTTTAAGATACAGGATAATTATTATGTAAAAAGATTAATTTCCTAAGCATTACCTTCCATCAATGACTTATCCTTAATGCTTAGTCAAAAAGTTTGTCCACATGATATAATTCTTGTTTTTATTATTTGCTTAGCAAGTACTTTCAGGAGAAAAGAAGATGGTCAATAACTTAGGAGTTTAAAAATTGATTTGTTATAGAGTTTATGTGGGTAGAATTTTCTTTGAATACAAACTGTGCTCGAGTTAGTTCTTTCCTTTCAGCTCACACAGTTTCATATCAACTTAAGGAAAACACAAATACAACACAAAGGTATGTTTGATACTAAATTATTGTTTTCAACTTTTTGACCCACATATAGAAGCTAATTAAGCATTAACATCAATGGAATCCAGATCTGCACCACTGTAACTGCTTACATTAAGCACACTGTAGATTATTTTTTTCTTAAAGTTATGGCAGCTGGTAATAAGCCTATGACTTTGTTTTTAACCAGGAAAATAGGCTTTATTATCTTCCAGTATTCTTACATATACTTTATTAATATTTGAAGGAATTAAATGCATATGGAAAAGGGAAACAGAGCCATAATTTGAACTGAGTGGTGGTTTCAAATACAGGGAAGCAAGGGAGTGCCCATAAATGTACTAATTTTGCACAGCTAGCTATTATTTTGTAATGTAATCATCTATAAGATGTGAAATAGTATCTGTTTATAATTCAGGAAAAAATAAAATCCTTGATTTACTCAAGCATTTAGATAGAAATATTTTAGTAAGTTTGTAAAGACTGAATAATCAACAAAATCTAGTGCATTTTGTTGTACATTTGTCTCTATACATAACTTTCAGCACATAGTTTTATCTGAAGTATGTATTTTATGTTATTGTGGAGTATGGGTATAAATGCTTGTCATTTCACCAAATTTTTGCTAGTTCCAAAGATTAAAATGTGAGTTAAATATTTCCAGTAAAGATAAAAACATTCTCTGCATTCTCTCTTTCTCCATTCCTTCGTCTCTTTCCCTTTTGCCTGATTCTCTGTCTCTCTTCATATTTCTTACTGGAGTTTTTATTTTTAAGATACAGGATAATTATTATGTAAAAAGATTAATTTCCTAAGCATTACCTTCCATCAATGACTTATCCTTAATGCTTAGTCAAAAAGTTTGTCCACATGATATAATTCTTGTTTTTATTATTTGCTTAGCAAGTACTTTCAGGAGAAAAGAAGATGGTCAATAACTTAGGAGTTTAAAAATTGATTTGTTATAGAGTTTATGTGGGTAGAATTTTCTTTGAATACAAACTGTGCTCGAGTTAGTTCTTTCCTTTCAGCTCACACAGTTTCATATCAACTTAAGGAAAACACAAATACAACACAAAGGTATGTTTGATACTAAATTATTGTTTTCAACTTTTTGACCCACATATAGAAGCTAATTAAGCATTAACATCAATGGAATCCAGATCTGCACCACTGTAACTGCTTACATTAAGCACACTGTAGATTATTTTTTTCTTAAAGTTATGGCAGCTGGTAATAAGCCTATGACTTTGTTTCAGTTATTACCGCTAGTGTTCTGAGTTTCACTGACCATAGTTCAGAAGAAATAAAGGAGTTATTTGTCTTGGAATATAATTTTTCTTCCAATTATTACATATATATGGCATCATCAATTAGAATGGGTTGTTTGAAGGTGGTATTGGTTGCCCATAATTTGATATCTGATATAGCATCAAATACACATTCACTGAATGGCTGACAACTTTAAGAGATTCTAGGCTTTGTCTCTGGTGGTGGCAGCATGTGGAAGACACTGTTGATTTTGTGATTAATTACAGAGAATTTTTTTATTGGACTTGCAGTCACAGAATAGATAGCTGCAGGGCAATATCTAGGGAAAGGCTGAGAAAGTAAAGCATGGAAAATATGGGTGTAACTAGAGAGCTGAGTTTCCAAAAACTTTAAGGATCTGGACCCTTCTGATTAGAAGATGTGGTTAAACAAATGGAAGAAATACCTGTCACTCCAATTTTACTGCAGTAATTGAGAAAAGAAGACAAAAGAAGAGATTAGTGAAATAGCAAATGACTGAAATGGGAGATTTTTTATAAAATCACAAAATGGATTTGAAGGCATGTGGAAGTACTTGTTTAGCTCTGACAATAGTAATTTAAAAGGGGTTCTGTAGTTTTTTTCCTCCTAGTCTATTTCAATTTTACTGATTTCAATTCAGTGCATTCTAAGGATTACAGTAGGAATTTTAGGAAATGGCTGCCTCCTTGGTAAAATATCAGTGAGCTGTTTTGCTTTATCTGGGTAAAGACCACTATATATATATATATATATATATAAATAATCATCTGTGTATTACACTTTGTATTTTATATGAGAGACCTTTAGAAGGGTCTCATGGAAACTATTACCAAGTAGCATCCCTATATCTTCTAGGACAAAGAATCACATATAAATTAGGTTTCAATTATGTTATATGATGTTTTTAGTTTTGGAGGTTTGTAAACTCTGAAATCATACTTCTATGAAGTGACTTTTACTGTGATATATCTTCCTTTCCTTTCTCCTTCTACTCCCCTGTCCTCCTTTCCTTCCTTTCCCTCCATCCTTTCTTGCCTTTTCTTTCATTTAGAGATAGTTGTTTTCAATTAGTATGTATGCTGCTTGCCAAGTTGTAAAATGACACTTAACATGTGTTCCTTAAGATGTATGCAAGGTCACCTTTTTGATTATGGACTAAAGAATCCTCATTGGGTTTCTTATATGAACTAAGAGTAGTTTCATTTATTTTATGTAATCAGATAAACTGAGGAACTGTTGGAATTAGTTTTACTTTTGTGAGGTGATGAAGATAAGATCATTAGAAATAAATTATAATCCTTATTGACTCAGCAGTTTACTAAATCTGAATTAAGATTTGTCAAATTTTAAGGCTTGTTGAATATTTACTCACTAAGAACAAGATAAAGGAATATCATGGTCTAAAGGAGAACTTTTAAAATTTCAGAAAAACTTCCTGCAGTGAAATATTCTGTGCAACCATATACTTCCAACCTTAAGGGAAGTCCTTAGTTGTGTTTTTCTGTCAAATCTTCCACATAGAATGAATTCATATAGTTCTTGTTGTGGGTTGTTCTTGAGAATAGTTCAACTTAAGGTTAAAGGGGGTTAACTATCCCTTGCAACCGAAAGGAAACATTTATAAATTGTCTCAGGGATACTAAGCAGGAGATGAAACCCAGATATACCTGGAAGAAAGTTGTAGATTTGTCAAGGTTATGATTATATAGAACACCGAGAGAACACTGTCTAGAGCAAGCAGATGGCCACTGTCCCCCAACAGCACCTACCAGTGCTCTAACACTTCTCAGTGAGGGAATTGAGCATCTATATTTGGCAGAAAGAAGCTAAAAAGAGCTGTTGCTTGTGTTGAACACCTGTATTTTCTAGACATTGGGCAAGGTGCTTTTATCGCTTATCTTTAATCCTTTTAACAAATCCCCCAAATTCCTGGTTGTTTTCTCTATAAATTCTGATTTTCTTCTTCTTTTTTTTTTACCTTGATAGCACTTACAATGATTAGTAGGGCTTCCCTGGTGGTCCAGTGAGTAAGGACACCACCTTGCAGTGCAGGGGGTGCCAGTTCAATCCCTGGCCGGGGAAGATCCCATGTGCCGCAGAGTGGTTAGATGAATGTGTCCAACTACCAAGCCAGAGCTCTGGAGCATCAGAGGCCACTGCGAAGAGAGGCCCACACAGGACAAAGAACAAAGACAGATGAAAACAAATAAATGAAAGACCAATAGAAGTGCCCCCCCCAAATGTTCAAGATTCGCTTAAAAAAATGATTAGTAGTTATGTTTTTGTATGTTTATTTAATGTCTGTTTTCTTCATTAAACTATAAGCCCTGTCAGGGAAGACACCATGACTATTTTGTTAAAATCTGTAATACCCAGTTTCTAGTACAGTGTGTGACACGTACTAAGTTCCTAGGAGATATTTGTTGAATAAATAAATGAATGACGATAGTGACAACAACAAAAGATAAGGGAAAGATGGAATGAATGAAAGGAAGAAAAAGGCAGAGGTGGGATTCAAACATAGTCCTTTTGACTTCAGATCACATCTCTTCCCACTAAAGAACACCAGCATGTTTCACTACATATGAAATAGTTCTGTGGGAAGTCCTTAGTTGTGTTTTTCTGTCAAATCTTCCACATAGAATGAATTCATATAGTTCTTGTTGTGGGTTGTTCTTGAGAATAGTTCAACTTAAGGTTAAAGGGGGTTAACTATCCCTTGCAACCGAAAGGAAACATTTATAAATTGTCTCAGGGATACTAAGCAGGAGATGAAACCCAGATATACCTGGAAGAAAGTTGTAGATTTGTCAAGGTTATGATTATATAGAACACCGAGAGAACACTGTCTAGAGCAAGCAGATGGCCACTGTCCCCCAACAGCACCTACCAGTGCTCTAACACTTCTCAGTGAGGGAATTGAGCATCTATATTTGGCAGAAAGAAGCTAAAAAGAGCTGTTGCTTGTGTTGAACACCTGTATTTTCTAGACATTGGGCAAGGTGCTTTTATCGCTTATCTTTAATCCTTTTAACAAATCCCCCAAATTCCTGGTTGTTTTCTCTATAAATTCTGATTTTCTTCTTCTTTTTTTTTTACCTTGATAGCACTTACAATGATTAGTAGGGCTTCCCTGGTGGTCCAGTGAGTAAGGACACCACCTTGCAGTGCAGGGGGTGCCAGTTCAATCCCTGGCCGGGGAAGATCCCATGTGCCGCAGAGTGGTTAGATGAATGTGTCCAACTACCAAGCCAGAGCTCTGGAGCATCAGAGGCCACTGCGAAGAGAGGCCCACACAGGACAAAGAACAAAGACAGATGAAAACAAATAAATGAAAGACCAATAGAAGTGCCCCCCCCAAATGTTCAAGATTCGCTTAAAAAAATGATTAGTAGTTATGTTTTTGTATGTTTATTTAATGTCTGTTTTCTTCATTAAACTATAAGCCCTGTCAGGGAAGACACCATGACTATTTTGTTAAAATCTGTAATACCCAGTTTCTAGTACAGTGTGTGACACGTACTAAGTTCCTAGGAGATATTTGTTGAATAAATAAATGAATGACGATAGTGACAACAACAAAAGATAAGGGAAAGATGGAATGAATGAAAGGAAGAAAAAGGCAGAGGTGGGATTCAAACATAGTCCTTTTGACTTCAGATCACATCTCTTCCCACTAAAGAACACCAGCATGTTTCACTACATATGGAATACTCTTTATTATATACTTAACTGATAAAATTTCCCTAAGTTTTTAGAGTGCTACAAGTCTGTTTATATCTTACTCTGAGAACTCTTACGTCTTACCCCGAGACTGAATGCCATGAAAAAGACTGTTGTATCTTTTTATCATTCTGTTGAAATAGTGCAATCATTCTGTGCTAACAATTCTCTCTAGAAATATAGGTTTCATATTCTAGATTTTTGGGGTTTTGTTCCTCCTACACAAAGAGAGTGTACTTTTTCTTTTCCTTTCAGAGATTGATCCTTAGTGCCATCTTTGTGCTGCTAAATTGAATTTCAGTAGTGGGTAATGTGATTGTACATGCTTTGGGGAGTTTTTTGCTTGAGAAGATGTGTGTCACTCTTATTTAGAGAGAGCCTGTGGGAGGAGTCAGGTCACCCCAGCTCTTAACCTGACAGGTCCCAGGCACTGGGGCTTGGTTTGGTCATTCAGCAGTGACCTCTTTCCACTTCAGTTTTGTTGCTTGAATTTTTCCTTGAATTTTTTTCTAGATGAATATCATTGTCAAGAAGGTTTTTGTTTTAATATTAATATTTGCATAACTGTATCAACCATTTCATTTCCTTTTATTCCTGGTTTTATCTTTTAAAAAAGCCTCACTGTGTCCTTCCATCTGTTTCCCAGGACAGGAGGAAATGTACGAATGCAGAGAGTAAAGGCAAGGTTTACTTAATCTATTAGTGTGGAAAGGTGTCATTATAGTTAGGCTTTCAGCAGTGCTATATAGCTTTGAAAGTATACATTTTTAAGGCTGTATGGATATGGTTAGTTTATATAGGAATCATGTATTTCCCAGGTATATTAAATGGATACCTATTTAAATTGGGTACCTATTGATATCCAATATAAATTCCCAAAGAGGATTTAAGAAACAGATTTCTGTGATGTGAAGCTTCTTGGAAGCTCTGGCCATCTGAAAAACTATCATTTGAAGCAGTCTGGCCTACTTGCTAATTAGTATCTTAGTAAGGAGTAATCTGAGCCATTAGAGTCTTCACATTGGCTGATGTAAATCAGTGGTCAATCTGACTTCCAAGTTGCCCTCTGAAAAACCAGTCAATCCTAAAAGAAATCAACTCTGAATATTCACTGAAAGGACCGATGCTGAAGCTGAAGCTCCAGTACATTGGCCACCAATGTGAAGAGTGGATTCACTGGAAAAGACCTTGATGCTGGAAAGTTTGAGGGCAGGAGGAGAAGCTGGCAAAAGAGGATGAGATGGTTGGATGGCATCACTGACTCAATGGACATGAGTCTGAACAAACTCTAAGAGATAATGAAGTACAGGGAAGCCCGATGGGCTGCAGTTCATGGGGTCACAAAGAATTGGGCACTGTTTAGTGACTTAACAGCAAAAAATCTGTTTTACAGTTATGATAAATCTTTTTGGTAGCAAATATTTTCTTCCAAGGAGAATGCTCAGCTTCAGTTGGAAATTAATTCAACTCCACAAATATATACTGAGTACCAAGTGTATTCAAAACAGAACATTAGATGCTGTATTGAAAACAAATGCAAATGTATGGAGTTTCTGCCATCGATAGCCTTAGAATCTAGACATAATTTTTGAACTTTTTATCGTGTTTTGTGTCCCTATGTCTAATTCAGTGTGTGGCTCAAAGGTGGGATTAGAAAAGGAAGTTGCATTGATTATTACAGAGGGAATAAACAGAGATATGTTATCCTCTATGCCTTAATAAAAAATTGTACTCTGGGGAATTCAGAAGAATTAAAGATATTCCCTTTAAGAAGGATCTGAACTTAGGAAGCAGACTTTTTGATATGCTTTGAAAGCTGAATTAAATTTTATCAGTGGAATAGGGGATGAAGAGAGAGGTGCATCCTGGTGAGAGAATCAGCACATGCATGGGCAGGGGATAGATGGAAGGAAACAGGAAAGTATCAAATAGAGAACAATGAGAAGTCCAGTTTGACTGAGGTATATGGTATGTATAAGCTAGAAAGTTTAATGTGATCATATCATTGTGGCATATAACAGTAAGCTAAGGCACTTGGTTGACCTTACATCAAACCAAGTAGCTGAGTGATTTGGCAAGAGCTTTGGTTTTAAGAAGTTAGTTCAGCCAGCAGTTTGTAGAGTTGATTAGAGGAGAAGGAAAAAAAAAGACTTTTAGCTAGAGAAACGCCTTGTAAAATAGTTCACGCAGGATGTAAGAGGTTTAAACAAGAGTAGATATTTTGAGAACAGAATGTTAGGAACAGAAAGAAGAGACTTTGCACTAACGTGGCATTAGTAAGACGGCTGGATTACATCTGATGGGGACCAGGAGGACAAGAAAGGAGTCAAAATTACTTCTTGCTTTTTTCTGCTCCTGCTATTCATCTCAGCACTGAATTTTTGAACTGAGATAATGAAGACCTTGATGCTGGGAAGTTTGAGGGCAGGAGGAGAAGCTGGCAAAAGAGGATGAGATGGTTGGATGGCATCACTGACTCAATGGACATGAGTCTGAACAAACTCTAAGAGATAATGAAGTACAGGGAAGCCCGATGGGCTGCAGTTCATGGGGTCACAAAGAATTGGGCACTGTTTAGTGACTTAACAGCAAAAAATCTGTTTTACAGTTATGATAAATCTTTTTGGTAGCAAATATTTTCTTCCAAGGAGAATGCTCAGCTTCAGTTGGAAATTAATTCAACTCCACAAATATATACTGAGTACCAAGTGTATTCAAAACAGAACATTAGATGCTGTATTGAAAACAAATGCAAATGTATGGAGTTTCTGCCATCGATAGCCTTAGAATCTAGACATAATTTTTGAACTTTTATCGTGTTTTGTGTCCCTATGTCTAATTCAGTGTGTGGCTCAAAGGTGGGATTAGAAAAGGAAGTTGCATTGATTATTACAGAGGGAATAAACAGAGATATGTTATCCTCTATGCCTTAATAAAAAATTGTACTCTGGGGAATTCAGAAGAATTAAAGATATTCCCTTTAAGAAGGATCTGAACTTAGGAAGCAGACTTTTTGATATGCTTTGAAAGCTGAATTAAATTTTATCAGTGGAATAGGGGATGAAGAGAGAGGTGCATCCTGGTGAGAGAATCAGCACATGCATGGGCAGGGGATAGATGGAAGGAAACAGGAAAGTATCAAATAGAGAACAATGAGAAGTCCAGTTTGACTGAGGTATATGGTATGTATAAGCTAGAAAGTTTAATGTGATCATATCATTGTGGCATATAACAGTAAGCTAAGGCACTTGGTTGACCTTACATCAAACCAAGTAGCTGAGTGATTTGGCAAGAGCTTTGGTTTTAAGAAGTTAGTTCAGCCAGCAGTTTGTAGAGTTGATTAGAGGAGAAGGAAAAAAAAAGACTTTTAGCTAGAGAAACGCCTTGTAAAATAGTTCACGCAGGATGTAAGAGGTTTAAACAAGAGTAGATATTTTGAGAACAGAATGTTAGGAACAGAAAGAAGAGACTTTGCACTAACGTGGCATTAGTAAGACGGCTGGATTACATCTGATGGGGACCAGGAGGACAAGAAAGGAGTCAAAATTACTTCTTGCTTTTTTCTGCTCCTGCTATTCATCTCAGCACTGAATTTTTGAAAAGGCAGAGGGAAAATATCATGCTAATGATCTCTTGTCAATGCTCAAATCCCTTGCAGCTCATTGGTTAGATATCCACTGAAAATTGAGGTTATTTTTTCTTCTTCCCATGAAGGCCTGGAAGGAAGATGTGTTATTAAATGAATGAGAATATACTTAAAGATAGAACTACTTGACATAAACACAAAAGATATTAACACCAGAAACTCAAGGGGACAAGCCAGGGCCTTGTGGATTTCAGGGACATAAATTAAAACTTGGCTACCATGAGTGAGCAGAGTGAAGATACTGCAAATTATGGCATTCCTATCAGGTGGCTTTCACATAGGGATTAGTACATGACATCTGTGAGGAATAAAACAGGTGTGCACAGAGTTTGGTTACTTTTAAAACTCTCTCCAGATTAAATGAGGGCTGCAGCTCCCTGGTTATCTTGCTACATTCTGTCCTCCACAGACGGTATAGTCAAAGCAAATATTTTGCTTTGGGTATAGGCCCTTTTTACTTGTCTGTTTTAAGGGAAAAGGAAGTAGTGCAGGAAAATATATTCACGACTAAGGAAAGACACTGAAATAAGATTTAAAAAATAGACTTTTTCGAGAAAACGGAATCAAAGTCAAGTTGATTTTGAAAAGGATTCTTATCATTCTCATTACCTTTATCATTCAGACTGACACTAATGTGCATTAATTCATTTATTCATTCTAAGAATATGAATTCAGGACTCCTCTGCACAGGAGGTGGAATTTAAAATGGTGAATGAGGAGTTAGTCATCAGGAATTTATAATCTATATGGGAGGAGATAAAATATACATATATGAAAACAAAGTAAAAAGTAATCATTACAAAACCTGGTGTTTCCTAGGTTTGCCCAATGTTTCTTCTTGGAGACCTATATAAGTTGGTCTTCTGCCTTCAATTGTATTCAGTTGTATTTACTGTATGTACCTTAGCCTGCTGACACACTGAGCCTCTTGTCACTTCTTCATCCAAAGGTGTTCTTTCATAACCTGTGTATGACTTAAGTTTCTCACTTGTGCCTATCAAGTTGTTCATTTTATGTAGTACGTATTAACTAGGTTTCAGTGAAATGCTTTTTGCATAAATTACAGAAACTCTCCCTTACATTCTATCGACTGAGATATTTTGGGTTAAAAAATCTTCTTAGAAATTTATATATCCTATGGGGAAGTTAAAATATATTACTTTTCCACATTTTAAGCCTTTTATATGACTTTATATTTTAAAACTCCAAAACAACTTTTGAGTGTCTCCTGTGAATCTGAATTGTACTGGATACTTTATATTCATTTTAAAGTATACCTGTGGAATTCCTGCCATCCCTGAATACTGCTGTGTGCTAGCTGTGATCTTAAGGCAAATCGTATAATCTCTTGGTACCTTAGCATCCTCATCTGTAAAGTGATGATGTTACCTATTGCACATTTTCTAACAGCTTTATTGAGATATAAATGGCATACAATAAACCATGTATTTAGAGTGTAATTTGATGTTTTCATATATGTATACACCAGTCATTTCCACAGTCAGGATAATTTACATATACGTAACCCCTAATGGTTTCTAAATGCCCTTTCAGAGTTCCTTACTCTACCCCTCCTTGGTCTGTTATCAGCCTCATCCCTAGGCACTCACTCATCTAGTGCCACTATAGATTGCATTAAAAATTTTATTTTGTGTAAGTTGAATTATACATTATGTACTCTTTTTTGTCTAGTTTCTTTCATTCAGCATGATTATTTTGAGATTCACTTATGTGCATGTCAATAACTTATTCTTAAAATTGAGGACTAGTATTGTTATATGGATATAGCATAATTGATTACCCATTTAGGTTCTTACTAGTTTTGACTATTACAAATGAGGCTGCTTTGAACATATGTTTAGGTAGACATGCTTTTTCATTTCTTTTGGGTAAATACCTAGGAATGGAATCACTAGGACTAGGGTTTGTTGAAAAATAGGGTTTTGATAGACCTATATAAGTTGGTCTGAGTTCTGACTGTATGTACCTTAGCCTGCTGACACACTGAGCCTCTTGTCACTTCTTCATCCAAAGGTGTTCTTTCATAACCTGTGTATGACTTAAGTTTCTCACTTGTGCCTATCAAGTTGTTCATTTTATGTAGTACGTATTAACTAGGTTTCAGTGAAATGCTTTTTGCATAAATTACAGAAACTCTCCCTTACATTCTATCGACTGAGATATTTTGGGTTAAAAAATCTTCTTAGAAATTTATATATCCTATGGGGAAGTTAAAATATATTACTTTTCCACATTTTAAGCCTTTTATATGACTTTATATTTTAAAACTCCAAAACAACTTTTGAGTGTCTCCTGTGAATCTGAATTGTACTGGATACTTTATATTCATTTTAAAGTATACCTGTGGAATTCCTGCCATCCCTGAATACTGCTGTGTGCTAGCTGTGATCTTAAGGCAAATCGTATAATCTCTTGGTACCTTAGCATCCTCATCTGTAAAGTGATGATGTTACCTATTGCACATTTTCTAACAGCTTTATTGAGATATAAATGGCATACAATAAACCATGTATTTAGAGTGTAATTTGATGTTTTCATATATGTATACACCAGTCATTTCCACAGTCAGGATAATTTACATATACGTAACCCCTAATGGTTTCTAAATGCCCTTTCAGAGTTCCTTACTCTACCCCTCCTTGGTCTGTTATCAGCCTCATCCCTAGGCACTCACTCATCTAGTGCCACTATAGATTGCATTAAAAATTTTATTTTGTGTAAGTTGAATTATACATTATGTACTCTTTTTTGTCTAGTTTCTTTCATTCAGCATGATTATTTTGAGATTCACTTATGTGCATGTCAATAACTTATTCTTAAAATTGAGGACTAGTATTGTTATATGGATATAGCATAATTGATTACCCATTTAGGTTCTTACTAGTTTTTGACTATTACAAATGAGGCTGCTTTGAACATATGTTTAGGTAGACATGCTTTTTCATTTCTTTTGGGTAAATACCTAGGAATGGAATCACTAGGTTACATAGGTGTGTGTTTAACTTTGTTGCTGATTTTTTTCAAAGTGGTTTAGCATTCTACATTCCTACTAGCAATGTGTAAGAGTTCTGGCTGTCTCACATTCTTAGCACTTTGTATGTGTAGTCTTCAATTTTAACTGTTCAAGTGGTTTGTAATGGTGGCTCACTGTGGTTTTAGTTTTTATTTCCCTAATGACTGATGATGTTGAGATTTTTTTCATATGTTTATTTGTCATCCATGTATCTACTTTGTTGATGTGCCTTTTAAATCTTTTGTTGTTTTTTTTTTTTTTTAATTGGGTTGTCTTTATGGAGTTGTAATTGTTTTTTTTTTTTAATTTTTAAAAAATAAATACAAGTTATTTGTCAGATATATGTTTTTTGTATATTTTTAACTGGCCTGTGGCTTGCCTTTTAAATGTCCTTTGAAGAGCCAATGTTTTACATTTTGATGAAGTCCAATTTATTGCTTTTCTTTTGTATTTCATGCTTTTTGTGTGACATTTAAGAAATTTTCGCAAATTCCAAGGTTGCTAATATTTTTTTTTCTATGTTTCCTTATAAGTTTTAGAGTTTTAGCCTTTAGCTTAGGTCTATGATTTGTTTTGAGCTAATTTTTATAATAGGGCGAGATGAGGTTTGAGGTTTATATTTTTGCTTAATGGCTATCCCATTTGGCAGTAGTGGTAAAGAACCCACCTGCCAATGCAGGAGACATAGGAGATGTGGGTTTGACCCCTGGGTAGGAAGATTCCTTGAAGGAGGGCATGGCAACCCACTCCGAGCTAATTGCCCTTTCAGAGTTCCTTACTCTACCCCTCCTTGGTCTGTTATCAGCCTCATCCCTAGGCACTCACTCATCTAGTGCCACTATAGATTGCATTAAAAATTTTATTTTGTGTAAGTTGAATTATACATTATGTACTCTTTTTTGTCTAGTTTCTTTCATTCAGCATGATTATTTTGAGATTCACTTATGTGCATGTCAATAACTTATTCTTAAAATTGAGGACTAGTATTGTTATATGGATATAGCATAATTGATTACCCATTTAGGTTCTTACTAGTTTTTGACTATTACAAATGAGGCTGCTTTGAACATATGTTTAGGTAGACATGCTTTTTCATTTCTTTTGGGTAAATACCTAGGAATGGAATCACTAGGTTACATAGGTGTGTGTTTAACTTTGTTGCTGATTTTTTTCAAAGTGGTTTAGCATTCTACATTCCTACTAGCAATGTGTAAGAGTTCTGGCTGTCTCACATTCTTAGCACTTTGTATGTGTAGTCTTCAATTTTAACTGTTCAAGTGGTTTGTAATGGTGGCTCACTGTGGTTTTAGTTTTTATTTCCCTAATGACTGATGATGTTGAGATTTTTTTCATATGTTTATTTGTCATCCATGTATCTACTTTGTTGATGTGCCTTTTAAATCTTTTGTTGTTTTTTTTTTTTTTTTAATTGGGTTGTCTTTATGGAGTTGTAATTGTTTTTTTTTTTAATTTTTAAAAAATAAATACAAGTTATTTGTCAGATATATGTTTTTTGTATATTTTTAACTGGCCTGTGGCTTGCCTTTTAAATGTCCTTTGAAGAGCCAATGTTTTACATTTTGATGAAGTCCAATTTATTGCTTTTCTTTTGTATTTCATGCTTTTTGTGTGACATTTAAGAAATTTTCGCAAATTCCAAGGTTGCTAATATTTTTTTTTCTATGTTTCCTTATAAGTTTTAGAGTTTTAGCCTTTAGCTTAGGTCTATGATTTGTTTTGAGCTAATTTTTATAATAGGGCGAGATGAGGTTTGAGGTTTATATTTTTGCTTAATGGCTATCCCATTTGGCAGTAGTGGTAAAGAACCCACCTGCCAATGCAGGAGACATAGGAGATGTGGGTTTGACCCCTGGGTAGGAAGATTCCTTGAAGGAGGGCATGGCAACCCACTCCAGTATTCTTGCCTAAAGAATTCCCATAAAGAGAGGAGCCTGGAGGGCTAGAGTCCATAGTGTTGCACAGAGCCAGATACGCCTGAAGCGACTTAGCATGTATGCACCCAAGTTTTCTAGTGCCATTGTCTTGAAAGGTTATATTTTTCACCATTAAATTGCCTTGGCACTTTTTTTGGAAAATATGGCGACTATGTATGTATAGGTTTATTTCTGGAGTCTCTATTCTGTTCCATTGATATTTCTATTTTTGTATGCTATTATCTTCATTACTTGATTTAGCCTCATAGAATGAGTTGGGAACTGTTAACTTCTATTGAATTTTCTGAAAGTTTGTGTACAATAGATATTATTACTTTTTAAATATTTGAAAGACTTCATTAATTAAACCATCTGGGCTTGGAGTTTTATTTCTGGGAAGGTTTTCAATTACAAATTCAATTTTAAAAAATAAGTATAGGGCCATTTAGGTTATCTATTTCATCTATGTTATATACTTTAAATGATCTGAATTATTGAATCTATTGGTTTAGATTTGTTTATAGTGTATTAATCTTTTAACATTTATAGAATATGTAGTGATGTCACCTCTCACTTATGATATGAGAATGTAAACATAACAATTCTATTTGATTTATTTCTGTTTCTGGTTTTATTATTTCATTTTTTTCCTTCATATTTTAGGTTGAAGTTGCTCTTTTTTCACTAGTTTCTTTTTTTTTTAAATAAGTATTTTCTTTCTTTTTTTTTTTTAAAATTAATTTATTTATTTACTTTGGGCAGGGGTCGGGTTGGGGAGGGAGGGGATTGGGCGGGCCACTTCTATTGGTCTTTCATTTCTCTATTTTCATTCGTCTTCGTTCTTTGGCTCCTATGGGCCTCCCATCGCGGTGGCGTCTGTCGTTGCAGAGCACCGGCTCTGGGCGCATGTGCTCCAGAGCTCCGGCTCGGTGATTGGACACATGAGTCCAGCCGCTCCGCGGCACGTGGGATCTTCCCAGGCCAGGGCTCGAACCGGCGCCCCTTGCACTGCAAGGCGGTGTCCTTACCCACTGGACCACCAGGGGAAGCCCTCGCTAGTTTCTTAAGGTGAAAGCTGAGATCATTGGTTTGAGGCCCTCTTTTTCAGATTTTAATGCTATAAAATTTATTTCTAAGTACTGCATTAGCTGTGTTTCATAAATTTTAATATGTGGTATTTACAGTTTTATTCAATTCAAAATGCTTTCTGATTTTCCTTTTGATTCTCTCTTTGATTGGTGTGCCATTTAGAAGTGCTGTTTTCTAGTATTTACAGATTTCCAGACTATCTTTCTGTTATTGAATTCCTAGTTCTTTTGTTGGTTGCTGACTTCTATCAGTGTAAACTAAATACAGGTGGTTGATAGTGTGGTCCTGGTCCTCACTATCCTTACTAATTTTTTATGATTTATGTGTTCTATCCCTAATTGAGGGAGCGGTATTTTGAGAAGTCGGGTGAAATTTCATCCTGAAATTTTATTAGTTTCTTTTCCTTTTATTTTGAAGCTCCATTAACTTCAGCCCTAGGTATATGTTTAGGGTCATTCTGTCCTCCTAATCAGTTGACTCCTTTATCATTGTATAAGAGTCCCTTTATTCATAGTAATATTTTCCTTTGAAATCTGCTTTGTCTTATAGCCATGGCAGCTTTATAGTGTATTAATCTTTTAACATTTATAGAATATGTAGTGATGTCACCTCTCACTTATGATATGAGAATGTAAACATAACAATTCTATTTGATTTATTTCTGTTTCTGGTTTTATTATTTCATTTTTTTCCTTCATATTTTAGGTTGAAGTTGCTCTTTTTTCACTAGTTTCTTTTTTTTTAAAATAAGTATTTTCTTTCTTTTTTTTTTTTAAAATTAATTTATTTATTTACTTTGGGCAGGGGTCGGGTTGGGGAGGGAGGGGATTGGGCGGGCCACTTCTATTGGTCTTTCATTTCTCTATTTTCATTCGTCTTCGTTCTTTGGCTCCTATGGGCCTCCCATCGCGGTGGCGTCTGTCGTTGCAGAGCACCGGCTCTGGGCGCATGTGCTCCAGAGCTCCGGCTCGGTGATTGGACACATGAGTCCAGCCGCTCCGCGGCACGTGGGATCTTCCCAGGCCAGGGCTCGAACCGGCGCCCCTTGCACTGCAAGGCGGTGTCCTTACCCACTGGACCACCAGGGGAAGCCCTCGCTAGTTTCTTAAGGTGAAAGCTGAGATCATTGGTTTGAGGCCCTCTTTTTCAGATTTTAATGCTATAAAATTTATTTCTAAGTACTGCATTAGCTGTGTTTCATAAATTTTAATATGTGGTATTTACAGTTTTATTCAATTCAAAATGCTTTCTGATTTTCCTTTTGATTCTCTCTTTGATTGGTGTGCCATTTAGAAGTGCTGTTTTCTAGTATTTACAGATTTCCAGACTATCTTTCTGTTATTGAATTCCTAGTTCTTTTGTTGGTTGCTGACTTCTATCAGTGTAAACTAAATACAGGTGGTTGATAGTGTGGTCCTGGTCCTCACTATCCTTACTAATTTTTTATGATTTATGTGTTCTATCCCTAATTGAGGGAGCGGTATTTTGAGAAGTCGGGTGAAATTTCATCCTGAAATTTTATTAGTTTCTTTTCCTTTTATTTTGAAGCTCCATTAACTTCAGCCCTAGGTATATGTTTAGGGTCATTCTGTCCTCCTAATCAGTTGACTCCTTTATCATTGTATAAGAGTCCCTTTATTCATAGTAATATTTTCCTTTGAAATCTGCTTTGTCTTATAGCCATGGCAGCTTTTTTTTTTTTTTTTGTGGTACCATGGCATATATTTTCCATCCTTTCATTTTTAAGGTGTTGTGTCTTTAAAGTGGATTTTGGATTACAAGCATACTGTTGAGTCTTACTTTTGTATCCAGTAATGCAATCTCTCCTTTTTAATTTGGTGTTTCGACTATTTACATTTAATGTGATTATTGATATGGTTGTTTAAATATATGATATACCTTTGTTTCTTATTTGTACCATCTGTTCATCACCCCTTTTCCCCTTTTCTTATTTTCTTTTTAGTTTATTGAGAATGTTTCTGATTTCATTAAAAATCCCTTCTTGGCTTATTAATTCTATTTTGTTGTTTTATTATATTTTAGTGATTGCTTTAAGATTTATAGCAACCCTAGGCAACTTATCACAGTCTTTTTCTTTTTTAATTTTGGCCTCTTTTATTGTTTTTTTTTTGTTTATTTATTTTCATCCATCTATATTCTTTGGCCTGTGTGGGCCTCCCAGTAGAGTGGACTCTCTCCTTGCAGAGCATGGACCCTGGGCGCCAGCTCATAATTGAACACACTGGTCCAACCACTCTGCGGCACATGGGATCCTCCTGGGCCAGGGATCTAACCAGTGCCCTCTGCACTGCATGGGGGACTCTACCCAATGGACCACGACAGAAGCCTTTATCACAGTCTTATTTCAAATAATTTTATTATGATACGTGAGATGAAAATCTCACAATAGGCCTAGAGGTGATGCCTCTGTGCAGTTATTGTCATATATATTACTTCTACATATGTTATAAATATGAAGATAATTGTTATTGTTTTTGCTTTGACTAGTCAATATTTTGAAGATGTTAGAAATAAAAAGTCTTTCATATTTACCCACATGCTGACAATTTTCAGTGTTTTTTTTTTTTTTTGTATAGATTCAGATTTCTGTTTGATAAATTACCTTCTCTTGAAAGATCTCTTTTATGTTTCTTGTAGGATATGTCTGCTGGTGAGATGGTGATTTTTCATCATCTTTTATATTCCTGAAAAATCTTTATTTTGCTAGTGTAGACTTTTAAATTTTGTGGTTCTATAATTTAAAAATATTGATCCTTTGTCTTTTAGCTTACATTGTTTTCAAAAAGTTGTCTGCTGTAATTTTTTTTTTTTAAACATTTATTTTATTTATTTATCTTTTGGGGGGTGAGATAGGGAGGGGGGATGGGCGGGCCACTTCTATTGGTCTTTCATTTATCTATTTTCATCCGTCTTTGGCTCCTGTGGGCCTCCCATTGTGGTGGCCTCTGTCGTCGCAGAGCACCGGCTCTGGACACATGCACCCCAGAGCTCCGGCTTGGTAATTGGACACATCAGTCCAGCTGCTCCATGGCACGTGGGATCTTCCCAGGCCAGGGATCGAACTGGTTCCCCTTGCACTGCACAGTGGACTCCTTACCCACTGGACCACCAGGGGAAGCCCTGCTGTAATTTTTAGTGTTTCTCTGTATATGGTGTGTCATTTTCGTCTGACTGCTTTTATGATTTTCTCTTTATCATTGGATATAAGCAGCATCATTTCTATATGCCTTAGTGTAGTTTTCTTAATGTTTCTTGAGCTTAGGTTTAGAGATTCTTGTTCCTACATGTTTATAATTTTTGTCACATTAAAAAAAATTCAGCCATTATTACTTCAGAAATTTTTGTTCACTCCTATTCTCTGTGGAATCCAATTGCATGTGTTTTAGGCAGCTTGTTCTTCAGTTCACTGATTCTGTTCATAGTTTTTCTTCTTCTTTTTTTTTCACTTCTGATTCAGTTTCATTTTAGATTGTTTCTGTAGAAAGTTCTTCAAGTTCACTTGTCTTTGTCCTTCAGTGTTGAATCTGCTTTTAATTTCACCCTCTTTTTTTAATCCCTGACATTGTATATTTTTATCTCTAAAAATTACAGTTGAGTCTTTATTATGTATTCAGTGTATCTACTTAGTATGTTCAGTATTTATTTTAGTTTCATGAACAAATGGGATACAACTAATATCTATTTTAATATCCTTATCTACTAATTCCATCATCTGTGTTATTTCTGGATAAATTTCAATGGATTGCCTTTTCTCTTCATAATGAGTGGTATTTTCTGCTTCTTTTATAATCGAAGATATTTTATTGGATGCCAGAAATTGTGAAATTTTAACTTGTTGAATGCTGAATCTTTCAGTATTTCTATAAATATTTTTGGATTTTTTTTCCTGATATATAGTTAACATACTTGGAAACAGTTTGTTTCTTTCAGTACTTACTTTTAAACACTGTCAATTGGAACCAGTACATTCTTTAGTGATGGGTTAAGTTTTTACACTGCTGAGGCAGTACTCTTCTGAGTATTCTGCCCAATGTCTGGGCATTATGAAATTTACATTTTGATGATGGGAAATTGAATCACTTCTGAATTCGTGTGAGCTCTGGGGATTGATTATATCTTTTGATAACTTTGGTTCATTTCCTCACATGTGTACTTATCATCAATTTTGATGGATTATCTGAAGACCTCTAGAAGTCTGTGTGCAGGTCTCTCTCCTCTTGTTACTCTGCCTTGCCAACTGTATCCACCTTGGCTTCCATAGACACCCAGCTTCATCTTCTTAAGACCATTAATGGGGCTTACCTGGTGGTCTAGTGGGTAGAGAGTCCACCTGGCAGTGCAGTGGGCACTGGTTTGATCCCTGACCCGGGAAGATCCCACGTGCAGAGTGGCTGGACCAGTGTGTCCAGTTGTGAGCCAGGGCTTTGAAGTGCGTGCGCCCGGGCCGGTGCTCTGCAATGAGAGGCCTCTGCAGTCGGGGCCACACATCAGAAATTTTGCTCTATTTCTTTCAGCTTTTACTGATTCATGTTTTCATAGTTTTCTTCTTCTTTTTTTTTCACTTCTGATTCAGTTTCATTTTAGATTGTTTCTGTAGAAAGTTCTTCAAGTTCACTTGTCTTTGTCCTTCAGTGTTGAATCTGCTTTTAATTTCACCCTCTTTTTTTAATCCCTGACATTGTATATTTTTATCTCTAAAAATTACAGTTGAGTCTTTATTATGTATTCAGTGTATCTACTTAGTATGTTCAGTATTTATTTTAGTTTCATGAACAAATGGGATACAACTAATATCTATTTTAATATCCTTATCTACTAATTCCATCATCTGTGTTATTTCTGGATAAATTTCAATGGATTGCCTTTTCTCTTCATAATGAGTGGTATTTTCTGCTTCTTTTATAATCGAAGATATTTTATTGGATGCCAGAAATTGTGAAATTTTAACTTGTTGAATGCTGAATCTTTCAGTATTTCTATAAATATTTTTGGATTTTTTTTCCTGATATATAGTTAACATACTTGGAAACAGTTTGTTTCTTTCAGTACTTACTTTTAAACACTGTCAATTGGAACCAGTACATTCTTTAGTGATGGGTTAAGTTTTTACACTGCTGAGGCAGTACTCTTCTGAGTATTCTGCCCAATGTCTGGGCATTATGAAATTTACATTTTGATGATGGGAAATTGAATCACTTCTGAATTCGTGTGAGCTCTGGGGATTGATTATATCTTTTGATAACTTTGGTTCATTTCCTCACATGTGTACTTATCATCAATTTTGATGGATTATCTGAAGACCTCTAGAAGTCTGTGTGCAGGTCTCTCTCCTCTTGTTACTCTGCCTTGCCAACTGTATCCACCTTGGCTTCCATAGACACCCAGCTTCATCTTCTTAAGACCATTAATGGGGCTTACCTGGTGGTCTAGTGGGTAGAGAGTCCACCTGGCAGTGCAGTGGGCACTGGTTTGATCCCTGACCCGGGAAGATCCCACGTGCCGCAGAGTGGCTGGACCAGTGTGTCCAGTTGTGAGCCAGGGCTTTGAAGTGCGTGCGCCCGGAGCCGGTGCTCTGCAATGAGAGAGGCCTCTGCAGTCGGAGGCCCACACAGGCCAAAGACTAAAGATGGGTGAAAATAAATCAATGAAAAAAAAATAGAAGAGGCCAAAAATTAAAAATAAATAAATAAGAAAAAAAAAGACTATTAAGCTCTGTCTCTATACATGAAAGTTAGTAATTTATTTCTTGAGGCAATAAACTGGAACAACTGTAGGGATGACCTCATTTGTTTTGCCTTTCTCAAGAATCACTGTTTCTCATTGCTTGATGTCCAATTTCCGAAAACTGTTGTTTTTATATATCTCATCCAGTTTTTTACCCAGAAGGATAAATCTAGTCCATTTTAGTCCATCTTTGTCAGGGGCAGAGGTCTCCACATATGTGAAGAAGTATATGGTATATATTAAGCATGCAGTATATTGAGTGCTTTCATAGAAAATATTCAATGCTTGATCTTTACTATTGGCATTTCTCCACCTGTATCTTGTTGAATAATGCAATGTTACTTTATAGACCACCTTCTATATGAAGCCTGCCAGATGAATATCACTCTTTATTCTTTGTACTCACATCACTTTCTTTTTACACACTTTCATCATAACATGGTTCTACATTATAAATTTTGGTGTACTTGTTTATAGCCTGTGGTAGACTGTAAGTTCTTAAACAAATGAGAGATATCTTGTTTACCTATCCTTAGTTTCCAGCATATAGTGAATGCTTAGATTTTTGTTGCATAAATGAATAATTGAGAGTTTCTTATACCTTTTAGGAAATATTCAAGAGTAGAATTCTTCATTAGGAAGGAAAGAGAGGTAGTTTAGTGGTATGAGAACAGTTGAGCAGAGTGAAAGTGAAGAGGAGTTCCAGACACCAGCATGAAAGAAAAAGATGGTTGGTTGAGGCTGATAATATGTAATAATGATAATTATAATAATACCAGTAAATACTGGTAAAGTTATGAAACTGAGAGAGGCTAGAGGAGTAGATAGAGTATGAGAGTCTTATTGTGCTGTGTCAATGAAACATTTACCCCTGCAGTGCAGTGGGCACTGGTTTGATCCCTGACCCGGGAAGATCCCACGTGCCGCAGAGTGGCTGGACCAGTGTGTCCAGTTGTGAGCCAGGGCTTTGAAGTGCGTGCGCCCGGAGCCGGTGCTCTGCAATGAGAGAGGCCTCTGCAGTCGGAGGCCCACACAGGCCAAAGACTAAAGATGGGTGAAAATAAATCAATGAAAAAAAAATAGAAGAGGCCAAAAATTAAAAATAAATAAATAAGAAAAAAAAAGACTATTAAGCTCTGTCTCTATACATGAAAGTTAGTAATTTATTTCTTGAGGCAATAAACTGGAACAACTGTAGGGATGACCTCATTTGTTTTGCCTTTCTCAAGAATCACTGTTTCTCATTGCTTGATGTCCAATTTCCGAAAACTGTTGTTTTTATATATCTCATCCAGTTTTTTACCCAGAAGGATAAATCTAGTCCATTTTAGTCCATCTTTGTCAGGGGCAGAGGTCTCCACATATGTGAAGAAGTATATGGTATATATTAAGCATGCAGTATATTGAGTGCTTTCATAGAAAATATTCAATGCTTGATCTTTACTATTGGCATTTCTCCACCTGTATCTTGTTGAATAATGCAATGTTACTTTATAGACCACCTTCTATATGAAGCCTGCCAGATGAATATCACTCTTTATTCTTTGTACTCACATCACTTTCTTTTTACACACTTTCATCATAACATGGTTCTACATTATAAATTTTGGTGTACTTGTTTATAGCCTGTGGTAGACTGTAAGTTCTTAAACAAATGAGAGATATCTTGTTTACCTATCCTTAGTTTCCAGCATATAGTGAATGCTTAGATTTTTGTTGCATAAATGAATAATTGAGAGTTTCTTATACCTTTTAGGAAATATTCAAGAGTAGAATTCTTCATTAGGAAGGAAAGAGAGGTAGTTTAGTGGTATGAGAACAGTTGAGCAGAGTGAAAGTGAAGAGGAGTTCCAGACACCAGCATGAAAGAAAAAGATGGTTGGTTGAGGCTGATAATATGTAATAATGATAATTATAATAATACCAGTAAATACTGGTAAAGTTATGAAACTGAGAGAGGCTAGAGGAGTGTAGAATGGAGAGTATGAGAGTCTTATTGTGCTGTGTCAATGTAAACATTTTGTGAAACTTTCATTCCCTTGCTGAATATAGACGGTAACATTGATACCATTACGTAAGTGTGTATTGTGTGACTCAGTATAACTTGAGTTGATAGAGCTTTTAAACAAAGTGCTGAGAGAACACTGTATACTTTTTGGAGTAAGTGAACCTTGGATGGAGGTGGTAGGAATAGATTAACTGAGAAGCAAAAATAGATTTTAAATAGTAGAGAATTGCATAAATACAAAAAATAAAACTGTCTGTAGTAAATAAGCATAATATAACAGAAGGAACAAATGGACTTTGGAGCTGGGTTCACTAGAGCTTCACTCTTATCTCTGCCACTTGGTGTAATTCTGGAAAATTACTTAGCTTATCTGAGACAATTCCCTCATCTGTAAAATGGGTGTGGTTGTTGGAAAGATTATATGATGCATAGAATAAATATATTTTATATATGGCAGATAGTGGGTCCAATAACTATTAGTTTCTTCTTTTTAGACATTCTATGTCTTCTGATGAGGAAAGGAAAATGCTTCAAGAAGGACTTTCTGACCTCTCATCACTTTGTATAAGAGCCCAGGTATAATATATGATTTATGAGTATAACTAATGTTCCCATTTACTTTTTATTTCCATGGCAAATGAAGATTGCATTGCATTTTTGTGGCTTAATCCTAAGACCTAGGTAATTTTAACACGCAGTTTCTTTATATATTCTAGTTTTAATTTATGTTTCTAACTATTGGAATTATTGACTAAGCTTTACATATAGATTAAACAGTTTTACAACCACAATTTAATATTTTTCAGAAATGTTTATTTACAGGGAATATATCTACTGAATGAAAGACTGGAAAAATGTGTATCAGGAATCCTAAAATTTTCCAAGTCTGGAAACCACTTGTATTCTTTTATTTGTTTTATAAATAAAATAGGCTTTGATATCAATTTCCAGTCATGGAAAACATATAATGTATAGGGTAAAGTTTAGAAACTTAAAAAAAAATCATACTTTAATTCTCCAATTGGTCCATAAAAGACCATCATTAGCATGCACTTTCAAATATATTTTGGATATATGGAAATTTTAAAAGAAGTTTTAGAATAACTAAAACAGAGTAATCTTTTATTTTTGCATGGAAGAAAAAATTCAGTACTCGTCCAGTTAGCTAACTCCATTCTGGGTTATGAGAGAGCTAAAGAATTTGCAGTCTGTAGAACAGAAATTGATAAGCATAGTAGTTACTTAGAACTATTTTTCAGCACTGTGTTTGGTTATTGAACACTTCCATTGACATATACAACCCATAATGCTGCTAATCCTTCCAAATGAAAAACTGCTTTTAATTATCTACCTGGTATCTCAACTGCTGGGTGCTGAGTTGGCAAGGAGCTGGCACATGGTGGCACCTGACTTCATCTGCTTTCTTCTCTATAGATGGATCTTTGCATTTATCTGAGACAATTCCCTCATCTGTAAAATGGGTGTGGTTGTTGGAAAGATTATATGATGCATAGAATAAATATATTTTATATATGGCAGATAGTGGGTCCAATAACTATTAGTTTCTTCTTTTTAGACATTCTATGTCTTCTGATGAGGAAAGGAAAATGCTTCAAGAAGGACTTTCTGACCTCTCATCACTTTGTATAAGAGCCCAGGTATAATATATGATTTATGAGTATAACTAATGTTCCCATTTACTTTTTATTTCCATGGCAAATGAAGATTGCATTGCATTTTTGTGGCTTAATCCTAAGACCTAGGTAATTTTAACACGCAGTTTCTTTATATATTCTAGTTTTAATTTATGTTTCTAACTATTGGAATTATTGACTAAGCTTTACATATAGATTAAACAGTTTTACAACCACAATTTAATATTTTTCAGAAATGTTTATTTACAGGGAATATATCTACTGAATGAAAGACTGGAAAAATGTGTATCAGGAATCCTAAAATTTTCCAAGTCTGGAAACCACTTGTATTCTTTTATTTGTTTTATAAATAAAATAGGCTTTGATATCAATTTCCAGTCATGGAAAACATATAATGTATAGGGTAAAGTTTAGAAACTTAAAAAAAAATCATACTTTAATTCTCCAATTGGTCCATAAAAGACCATCATTAGCATGCACTTTCAAATATATTTTGGATATATGGAAATTTTAAAAGAAGTTTTAGAATAACTAAAACAGAGTAATCTTTTATTTTTGCATGGAAGAAAAAATTCAGTACTCGTCCAGTTAGCTAACTCCATTCTGGGTTATGAGAGAGCTAAAGAATTTGCAGTCTGTAGAACAGAAATTGATAAGCATAGTAGTTACTTAGAACTATTTTTCAGCACTGTGTTTGGTTATTGAACACTTCCATTGACATATACAACCCATAATGCTGCTAATCCTTCCAAATGAAAAACTGCTTTTAATTATCTACCTGGTATCTCAACTGCTGGGTGCTGAGTTGGCAAGGAGCTGGCACATGGTGGCACCTGACTTCATCTGCTTTCTTCTCTATAGATGGATTCTTTGCATTTATGAATCTTAGTCTGGCCTTGATGATAGTGCGCTTGGTTGAAAGTCACCTTATTTTTAGTTTAAGACATGTTGCTGCCAGGATACTTGTAAACATGTTGAAAGGCTGAGTTTTGATGAATGTCACAAAACTCCTCAACAGGGCATGAACTGAGACCAAGGAACCGACAATATTAATAATTCAACATTTGGCAGTATTGTGGATATTAATGCATTCGTAGTTCATCTTGACAAACCTGGGCCTAATCACATGTGAAAATGAGTTTAGTCATCTAATTTTAGTTTCTGGTGAGTATTTTATACTTTTTTTTCAAACTATGGGTAAAAAGAAGAAAGTATTAATAACTTTGTAGAGATGCATAGCTATGAACACATTAAAAAAAAGTGTTTTACAATAAATTGTCATCTGGACTTAATGAAATAATGGTTAAGAATTCTTATAGTGCATTATAGCTCATTTGTGATATTTTAAATTGCCAATTTATTCATAATTTGCAAGTGAAGTACCTATTTTGGTATTTCAGCTAAACATATAAGTCTTAACTTTAAATAACCAGTAAATCTATGTAATCTATGCAGGTAAACCATATAAAGCATTTATAAAAAACCTTAAAACATGCTAATAATAAGCACATATAATAACTAAATATATTCAGTATTTTACAAATATTGCTTTCATGGGGAAATAAATGTATCTTATTGTATTAAAATGCCACAGGAATGGCACAATTTTATTTAATTATTAGTAACTCTAGGACACACCTCATAATTTGTGGGGCCCAGAAATAACATGGTAATGGTTGCAGTGGAAAGATCTTGCTCCTTAAAATTTGGTGGCTTATTGAGCTGTCTAAATAATCTATGTCCTTCTGGCACATATCTGAATAACTTTTATGATCACTGCTGGGTGCTAGTTGAACGACATGGTGCGCATTTTTCTGACATATACAACCCATAATGCTGCTAATCCTTCCAAATGAAAAACTGCTTTTAATTATCTACCTGGTATCTCAACTGCTGGGTGCTGAGTTGGCAAGGAGCTGGCACATGGTGGCACCTGACTTCATCTGCTTTCTTCTCTATAGATGGATTCTTTGCATTTATGAATCTTAGTCTGGCCTTGATGATAGTGCGCTTGGTTGAAAGTCACCTTATTTTTAGTTTAAGACATGTTGCTGCCAGGATACTTGTAAACATGTTGAAAGGCTGAGTTTTGATGAATGTCACAAAACTCCTCAACAGGGCATGAACTGAGACCAAGGAACCGACAATATTAATAATTCAACATTTGGCAGTATTGTGGATATTAATGCA
Source organism: Tragulus kanchil (assembly GCA_022376925.1). Taxonomy (NCBI): domain Eukaryota; kingdom Metazoa; phylum Chordata; class Mammalia; order Artiodactyla; family Tragulidae; genus Tragulus; species Tragulus kanchil. Next base: position 103,260,246 of record JAIOJX010000006.1, on the reverse strand, counting down.
TTCGTAGTTCATCTTGACAAACCTGGGCCTAATCACATGTGAAAATGAGTTTAGTCATCTAATTTTAGTTTCTGGTGAGTATTTAATACTTTTTAATCAAACTATGGGTAAAAAGAAGAAAGTATTAATAACTTTGTAGAGATGCATAGCTATGAACACATTAAAAAAAAGTGTTTTACAATAAATTGTCATCTGGACTTAATGAAATAATGGTTAAGAATTCTTATAGTGCATTATAGCTCATTTGTGATATTTTAAATTGCCAATTTATTCATAATTTGCAAGTGAAGTACCTATTTTGGTATTTCAGCTAAACATATAAGTCTTAACTTTAAATAACCAGTAAATCTATGTAATCTATGCAGGTAAACCATATAAAGCATTTATAAAAAACCTTAAAACATGCTAATAATAAGCACATATAATAACTAAATATATTCAGTATTTTACAAATATTGCTTTCATGGGGAAATAAATGTATCTTATTGTATTAAAATGCCACAGGAATGGCACAATTTTATTTAATTATTAGTAACTCTAGGACACACCTCATAATTTGTGGGGCCCAGAAATAACATGGTAATGGTTGCAGTGGAAAGATCTTGCTCCTTAAAATTTGGTGGCTTATTGAGCTGTCTAAATAATCTATGTCCTTCTGGCACATATCTGAATAACTTTTATGATCATAAAAGAATTATTTTTAGATCTCTAACCTAGTATCTTTTAACCTAGGCTAATATAACCATATTGTTATAAAATTTCTTCTTTTAAATGGTAAAAATGAAGAATTAAAATTTTCGTGTGAATAAAGAGATAATATTTGGCTCTTGAAGTATTTGGGTCTATATTTCTACCTAGAAATTCTTGCTGTTATGTTCAAGTTGAACTACAAGGGAAAAAGCTTATAAATTTAAAAAAAAAGCCTTTTGTAGTGATAAAATGTGTTTTATATTACTTGGTGAAAGACATCAATTTAAAATTGGAAGGAAATAAGCAAATAAGATGGACACTGTTTTGATTACTGATAAGTGTTTAATATAATTCAATATAGCCAGACTTATGTCTCAATATTTTATTCTTATTCACATATATCTTCAAATGCACAATTATGTCCACAAGGTAAACATATGAGGTTAATGATGGCAATTTGCTACTTGTGTCATGAAGCAGCTCCTTGTGATCCTTATGTAAAAATTTCCATAATTTTATTGGTAAATCTTTAGAGTATAAAAAATCTGAATTAAAAGGGCAAAAAATTAACACTACAAAAATCTTATTCTTGCCAAGAAGTGAATTATACATATGGTCTGAAAATAAGTAGAAAAGAATTGTAGGTACATTTGAGATAGCAGATTGGATCCATTCAAATAATTTGCAGGAATGGTTTCTTTATGCTGTAGTCATAACAAATGGTATTGTGCTATAAGCTTAGTAATAAAAATGTAATAGGTTTTAAACCAAAAACTACTTTGGTAGCTTTGGTTCAGTTTCTTGCCACTTCTATATCCCTTGCAAAAGAGAATGCACTAGGGCTTCCCTGGTGGTCCAGTGGGTAAGGACACCACCTTGAAGTGCAAGGGGCGCCGGTTCGATCCCTGGCCTGGGAAGATCCCACATGCCACGGAGCGGCTGGACCGATGCGCCCAGAACCGGTGCTCTGCGACAACAGAGGCCACTGCGATGGGAGGCCCAAAAGATGGATGAAAATAGATAAACGAAAGACCAATAGAAGTGGCCTGGCCTCCCCCCTCCCTCCCCAACCCACCCCCTCCAAAAAAATAAGAGAGAATGCACTATATCTTTGTGAACAACCTGAGTTTCTCTTGTCCTGGAAAATCATAAAGTCCAACTTGGCTTTTGACATAGTCTAAACTACTCATATTTGGTAAAACTGATTTTAAAAGAGAAAAATTGGATACTCAACAAAGCCAAGTGGATATTTTGACACAATCTAGGAGTTGATAAGAATCATCATAAATTTAAATATTATCTTTCTTAGCACAGAAGCTTCACTAATAAATGGCTTTGAATATTTTATGAATGATTGGGCCTTTTTTTTGTTCGTTTGTTTGTTACTAGTAAGTCCTCTGGAAAGCTATGACTTTTTTGGGATGTTCTTACTTTTGGAGGAAGGATTGTTGAAGAGAAGGTACTGATGATGTATCATATAATTTTACAAGTTATATAACTGCTTTTAACTACAAAACTCTCTCTGATTAAAGTAACAATTGAGCTTTTAATTTTTTCTGAACAGCCGCTGCTATAGGGGGTCATTACCTTGGAGAGCTTGAAAATAATCGTACTCCTGGTACATGAGTTATGTAGTCTTGTGTTTTACAGCAAAGCACAAAGTTTAAAGCCTATAGAAGAATGTTATTTGAAAGCTGTCAAACCATGTTAAAAAAGACTGCATCGTCAAAAGGCCCTGGTGGCCACGATTCTGCATGTAGCCTTGTCTTATTCATTATAAAATGCATGTTTATAAAGTTCCACAGAGCATCCAATTCCCATTCATTATAACAAATTTAGGTTTTAACCCTACTTTGGTAGCTTTGGTTCAGTTTCTTGCCACTTCTATATCCCTTGCAAAAGAGAATGCACTAGGGCTTCCCTGGTGGTCCAGTGGGTAAGGACACCACCTTGAAGTGCAAGGGGCGCCGGTTCGATCCCTGGCCTGGGAAGATCCCACATGCCACGGAGCGGCTGGACCGATGCGCCCAGAACCGGTGCTCTGCGACAACAGAGGCCACTGCGATGGGAGGCCCAAAAGATGGATGAAAATAGATAAACGAAAGACCAATAGAAGTGGCCTGGCCTCCCCCCTCCCTCCCCAACCCACCCCCTCCAAAAAAATAAGAGAGAATGCACTATATCTTTGTGAACAACCTGAGTTTCTCTTGTCCTGGAAAATCATAAAGTCCAACTTGGCTTTTGACATAGTCTAAACTACTCATATTTGGTAAAACTGATTTTAAAAGAGAAAAATTGGATACTCAACAAAGCCAAGTGGATATTTTGACACAATCTAGGAGTTGATAAGAATCATCATAAATTTAAATATTATCTTTCTTAGCACAGAAGCTTCACTAATAAATGGCTTTGAATATTTTATGAATGATTGGGCCTTTTTTTTGTTCGTTTGTTTGTTACTAGTAAGTCCTCTGGAAAGCTATGACTTTTTTGGGATGTTCTTACTTTTGGAGGAAGGATTGTTGAAGAGAAGGTACTGATGATGTATCATATAATTTTACAAGTTATATAACTGCTTTTAACTACAAAACTCTCTCTGATTAAAGTAACAATTGAGCTTTTAATTTTTTCTGAACAGCCGCTGCTATAGGGGGTCATTACCTTGGAGAGCTTGAAAATAATCGTACTCCTGGTACATGAGTTATGTAGTCTTGTGTTTTACAGCAAAGCACAAAGTTTAAAGCCTATAGAAGAATGTTATTTGAAAGCTGTCAAACCATGTTAAAAAAGACTGCATCGTCAAAAGGCCCTGGTGGCCACGATTCTGCATGTAGCCTTGTCTTATTCATTATAAAATGCATGTTTATAAAGTTCCACAGAGCATCCAATTCCCAATTCACTTATATCAGCAAGACTTAACTTGCTCATTAATCTAAATTCTTTTGCAACTTTAATCTACATGTTTAATTAATCATAAAATGAGGCGGTAAGTAATTTCAGCAATGTGTGGCTTGTTATCAGATGCATTTAATCACTCTTCTGTGAGCTCATTTGGAAACACCTGAAGATGTCGAGTGCAGTTTGAATAAGCATAAATTATTCTTTGTCAGTGTACTTCACTCAACTAATAAGACATTAATTTAAAAGGCACTGTTTGTCATTTTTAGATCTTTACCAATATTTTTAGCTTAGCAATATAACTCTAATTGTATATATGATTCACAACTAGTGCCCGACATAGGAAAGGGTAAGAGTTTAATTCATTTTTCTTATTTATATGTAATTATGTCATGTAATCTTAGTTTTTAATGAGGATTAACCATCTTATAACTATTCGTATGCTTTTGGAATAAGGTAGTAATGAATTACTGTTGGAAAAATTATTTGTTGGTACAAAGGCTTGTGATTCCTTGTATCTTGCCTAGGTTAGGTCGGAAAAGACATGAGATTTTGGAGAGGGCTTTGATTTGAGGATACAAGTATTGCATAGATATTATAAGGTGCAGATGTTAACCTTAAAAAATTCAAGTTGGATGGCTATATTCAGCTATCCCACCTAATAAAATATGTAATTCTATAGAATCAGGTAGCCTAAACTAATGATAGTCCCATTTTCCGCCCCACTCCCTTAACAGTCTTGCACAGTTGATGGCAGCACGTTTTTTAAAAGATAAGAGACAAGAACAACAATAAAAGCAAAAACTCACTCAAAGCTTCAGAGCAAAAAAGAAAGAATCATGAGAGCTGAATGAGTTATATATCTTGATGTCAGGACTATAGGAATAAAAATTGCATTTTATAGGTTGCCATCACCTGTCCTGTTTATGCCATGAGAGCAGTGACACATAGTAAGAATAATTATCTAAGTGGAAACAAATTTATCTATGTGCCATGGAGCATCCCTGCTCATCTTAGACAGAACTTACCTCACTCATGCTGTCTTTTTCTTCATTATAAAATGCATGTTTATAAAGTTCCACAGAGCATCCAATTCCCAATTCACTTATATCAGCAAGACTTAACTTGCTCATTAATCTAAATTCTTTTGCAACTTTAATCTACATGTTTAATTAATCATAAAATGAGGCGGTAAGTAATTTCAGCAATGTGTGGCTTGTTATCAGATGCATTTAATCACTCTTCTGTGAGCTCATTTGGAAACACCTGAAGATGTCGAGTGCAGTTTGAATAAGCATAAATTATTCTTTGTCAGTGTACTTCACTCAACTAATAAGACATTAATTTAAAAGGCACTGTTTGTCATTTTTAGATCTTTACCAATATTTTTAGCTTAGCAATATAACTCTAATTGTATATATGATTCACAACTAGTGCCCGACATAGGAAAGGGTAAGAGTTTAATTCATTTTTCTTATTTATATGTAATTATGTCATGTAATCTTAGTTTTTAATGAGGATTAACCATCTTATAACTATTCGTATGCTTTTGGAATAAGGTAGTAATGAATTACTGTTGGAAAAATTATTTGTTGGTACAAAGGCTTGTGATTCCTTGTATCTTGCCTAGGTTAGGTCGGAAAAGACATGAGATTTTGGAGAGGGCTTTGATTTGAGGATACAAGTATTGCATAGATATTATAAGGTGCAGATGTTAACCTTAAAAAATTCAAGTTGGATGGCTATATTCAGCTATCCCACCTAATAAAATATGTAATTCTATAGAATCAGGTAGCCTAAACTAATGATAGTCCCATTTTCCGCCCCACTCCCTTAACAGTCTTGCACAGTTGATGGCAGCACGTTTTTTAAAAGATAAGAGACAAGAACAACAATAAAAGCAAAAACTCACTCAAAGCTTCAGAGCAAAAAAAAAAAAAAAAATCATGAGAGCTGAATGAGTTATATATCTTGATGTCAGGACTATAGGAATAAAAATTGCATTTTATAGGTTGCCATCACCTGTCCTGTTTATGCCATGAGAGCAGTGACACATAGTAAGAATAATTATCTAAGTGGAAACAAATTTATCTATGTGCCATGGAGCATCCCTGCTCATCTTAGACAGAACTTACCTCACTCATGCTGTCTGTGGATTGTCAGTGTTGAGCCAGAGGGGTGGTTTCTGAGAAGAGGGTATTGGTTTGAACTGAAACACAGTCATATTCTCCATTTGTATTTGATAGGCACATCTCCTGGGTTTCTTGCCTTTCTTCAAGGATCCTTTACACTGAGCTAACAGTTATTTATTTGTCCATTTCTTGACCTATGTCTCACTGCTGTGTAAAAATTCTTCTTCCTGTTTTCCTAAGGGAAAACAAAATCCCAGGAAATCTCATTTGTATGCTTCAAGTCATATAGGCCATCACAGCACATTGCAATAGAATGCCACTTACCCCTCTTTCATCTAAAGCACTATAAATTGTTTTCTTAAAACCGCTGATGAAAACTTCAGATCTTCTTTAGAGTCATTCTTGATGAACAACATTTCATTTAAACTTAACTTTCTTCGTAAGAATACTTTTCTCATTCCTATAAGACTTTAGTGGATAGACATATATAATCTAATATGAAGGTTTGCCATCAGTTTTTCTTGATAAAAATCGTCAAGCTTCCCTAGCTCCCCTTCCCTTGCAAAATCTGTGATAATTATTTTTCCCAGACAGACTTATTTTCTAACTTAATGTTTTGGTGCAAAGAAAGAACACAGTATTTTTCCCTCTCATCCCAGCTGATGTTACAGGGACCTGCCCTTTTGTCCTGTTAAGTTCCTCCACACCAAGGCAATGATTTATTTTATCATATACTTGTATATTAACTGTAGCTATTTGTCTGTATTATGTAATTAAAGAGGAAAATGGTAAACTCAGTTCCATGTGGCTCTTATGCTTTCGGATGTTTGAATATGTGCTTATTCAGGCATCTACACAATTTTACACAAAACACACATACACTGACACTTTTGCCCCATCACAGACAAACAGGGACATACTACTTAAATGGGCTTCTGCAATAGAGACCATACAGTTGTTTAGAATGCACAATACCCAGAATGAGGAACTGTTCCAATGGGTGCAACTGAATGTGTGGACCTTCCATCTCCAGCTGAACTGATAGAGATGGTTAGCAGGGTTCTGATTTTATTGCACAGCTTCTGTGACTGAAGGACAGCATGCTGGTAAAGTGGTTAGTGATGGCTCACCCCATAGGGATGGGTGAAGAGTGAGTTAGGAGCATGTGCAATGTGGTATCTACTGGCAGTGTGCTCAGGGGGAACATTTGGAAGTCCTGAGTCATCAAAGTCTTCAGTTGCTGTGGGGCTTCAGGTTCCACATGGATGAGAATGTCAGAGTACCATTGGTTACAGGAAGTACTTCTGACTTCATTCTACAAGTATCAATAATTTTGTTGTTGTTTAGTCACTAAGTTGTGTCCAACTCTTGCCACCCCATGAACTATAGTCCTTTAGGCTCCTCTATCTGTGGAATTTCCCAGGCAAGAATACTGGACTGGGTTGCCATTTTCTCCAGGGATCTTTAGAGTCATTCTTGATGAACAACATTTCATTTAAACTTAACTTTCTTCGTAAGAATACTTTTCTCATTCCTATAAGACTTTAGTGGATAGACATATATAATCTAATATGAAGGTTTGCCATCAGTTTTCTTGATAAAAATCGTCAAGCTTCCCTAGCTCCCCTTCCCTTGCAAAATCTGTGATAATTATTTTTCCCAGACAGACTTATTTTCTAACTTAATGTTTTGGTGCAAAGAAAGAACACAGTATTTTTCCCTCTCATCCCAGCTGATGTTACAGGGACCTGCCCTTTTGTCCTGTTAAGTTCCTCCACACCAAGGCAATGATTTATTTTATCATATACTTGTATATTAACTGTAGCTATTTGTCTGTATTATGTAATTAAAGAGGAAAATGGTAAACTCAGTTCCATGTGGCTCTTATGCTTTCGGATGTTTGAATATGTGCTTATTCAGGCATCTACACAATTTTACACAAAACACACATACACTGACACTTTTGCCCCATCACAGACAAACAGGGACATACTACTTAAATGGGCTTCTGCAATAGAGACCATACAGTTGTTTAGAATGCACAATACCCAGAATGAGGAACTGTTCCAATGGGTGCAACTGAATGTGTGGACCTTCCATCTCCAGCTGAACTGATAGAGATGGTTAGCAGGGTTCTGATTTTATTGCACAGCTTCTGTGACTGAAGGACAGCATGCTGGTAAAGTGGTTAGTGATGGCTCACCCCATAGGGATGGGTGAAGAGTGAGTTAGGAGCATGTGCAATGTGGTATCTACTGGCAGTGTGCTCAGGGGGAACATTTGGAAGTCCTGAGTCATCAAAGTCTTCAGTTGCTGTGGGGCTTCAGGTTCCACATGGATGAGAATGTCAGAGTACCATTGGTTACAGGAAGTACTTCTGACTTCATTCTACAAGTATCAATAATTTTGTTGTTGTTTAGTCACTAAGTTGTGTCCAACTCTTGCCACCCCATGAACTATAGTCCTTTAGGCTCCTCTATCTGTGGAATTTCCCAGGCAAGAATACTGGACTGGGTTGCCATTTCTTTCTCCAGGGGATCTTCCCATCCCAGAGACTAAACCCACATCTCCTGCATTGGCAGGTGGATTCTTTACCACTGAGCTACAAGGGAAGCCTCTCAATATCTTATTTTTGTTAAATATAAGAGAGCAATGATATATTCAGCTATACTTTGTGCCATCTCAAGAGAAAGCCTAAATACCTCCCTCTGCTCTTCTCCCTCCATCAAGTTTCTTAAGTGAAATTCTGTTCTATTTTACCAAAAAGTCCATGTGTATAAACATGTAATTTATGCCCACTTATCTTTCCTTTGAATCCAGGCTGTCTATGAACATTGTTTGCTTTTTTATAGCAGGCTTGTCTTTTCTTAATCATTTGGAATTGGCTTTTATTAGAAGATCATTAAGTGTATCAGTGTAGAGCATTTGGTGGCTTTGTAAGAAGTTCTGTTGCTAGATGTTCAAAGCTTGGCTTGTAGGCATCTTTATGGGTCCACACAGCCTTATTAATGTATGAAAACAAAGTATTGAGTTATAGAGATGATTAAGGGTGCATTTAGTTTTCTCAAATTTTTATAAGAATGGTTTGGGTTAAAGTTGTATTAACTTTCCTAATGCACTCAGCTTAGAAACTTTGTATACTTTTTTAGGCAGCATCTGAATCACTTATATTCTGGAGAATATAATAATATATACAGTTTCAGAAACTGTATTTTCCCCATTACCCACAATTCATAGTATTGGCATGATTACAGCTCTTGTTGTCATCATAATAACAATGTGTTGTATTTACTAATAATCACTTTTCATGCATACTTCCAAGTACTGTATTTGAAAAATCCCAGACTTCATATATAGTAAATGAGGAAGTAAAGCCTATGACCTACTTTAAAAAGGCTAATAGTCAGTTACCTCTTTTTAAGTATTTTTAAAACATATATCACAAAAAAGCTTCTTTGAAGTACACACAGGGATGTATTCGTAGGCAATTTCCAACTAATTACTGATGGAAGCTCAGCAAATTTGTTGTTTGGAATTTGAAATGGATGTTTTTATAGAAAATATCCTATAGATGGTGATTTGATCACTTGATAAACTTACTGAAACCCATTTAACCTTATAATATGATGAGTTATACTCTTGAAATATAATGGTAGCTAACTACTGCCTGTTTTATAGTTTTGGTATGAAATCTCATTTTGAAATCTAGCTTTAATAACATCCTTCTGACCAATTTCTGATGGTGTGATTTAACATTTCCTACTTCCACTCTACCAGTGTACACAATGGAAATGAAAGACTCTTTGAAATGGAATTTGGGAGGACTTTCTGTTGTCCTTAGCTATGAAAAGAAAGTCACTGGGTATCCTGGGTGAATTAAGAGGGAATGGAAGATCGTGATGGCCCTGGCATGGAGATGTATATTGTTGCTGTTTAGTTGCTAAGTTGCTTCTGACTCTTTTGCAATACCATGGATTATAGACCACCAGGCTCTCTTGTCCATGGGATTTCCCAGGCGAAAATACTGGGTTACCATTTCCTTCTCCAAGGGATCTTCCCCTCCTAGGGATCAAACCTGCGTCTCCTGCATTGACAGGTATATTCTTTAGCACTGAACCACCTGGGAAGCCCATGGAGATGTATGTGCTATACTTCATTGCTCAGTAATGTCCAACTTATTGTGACTCCATGGACTTCAGTCTGCCAGCCTCCTCTGTTCATTGGGATTCTCCAGGCAAGAATAGTGGAGTGGGTTGCCATGCCCTCTTCCAGGGAATCTTCCCAACCCAGCGATGAAACCCAGGTCTCCTGCATTGCAGGTCGATTCTTTATTGTCTGAGTCACCAGGGAAGCCCAAGATACTGGCGTGGGTAACCTATCTCTTCTTTAAGGAATCCTTGCAACCCAGGAATTGAACCAAGATCTCTTGCTTTGCAGGTGGATTCTCTACCAGTTGAGCTACCAGGGAAGCCCATGGAGATGTATATCTGTTTACAGATATAGGGCATCCTATTGCAGGTTTATATGTTTTGAGAATTAGGAAGGAACACTCTCTAATTTTACACTGATGAGCCAAAAGGGTAGAGATCAACACTTCTGCTCCTTCACTATGCTTTACAGTATATTCCAAGAATTTTCATTGTACATCTACTTTCTCCCCACTCCCACTCCCATAATTTTGGCCTTTGGTTCTTAAAGTAGGTCAGTGATAGTAGGTCAGTTTCTAATATCAGGAGAGTTCTGCAATGTATTATTGACTAAATTCATATAAGATGAAGTTATATATGCATGTAGGAAGCAACTGAGGTTGACTCAGAATTAAATACAAGTGACCCTCCTTCTCTAAGGATTCTGCATTTGCAGATTCAACCAATCACAGATCCAAAATATTTGAAGAAAGGAATTCCCAGAAGCTCCCAAAAGCAAAACTTGAATTTGCTGTATACTGTCAACTCTTTACATAACATTTCTGTTTAACTACATTATGTCCTTTGAAAGTATCTGTATAAGAAAGTGCAGCTAGGTAATGGAAAGTTTATTTGGTCACATGTAAAACATCATCTTGAACCTCAGTAGTTGAATTATATTCATCCTCTTCACTTAAAATTTGGCAAATTATATGTATTTTTTGATTGCCAAGGGGAAAGCATGAAAAAAGGAGAGTGGTGGGGAGAAAATGAGAGAAGTGGTATTTTAAAAGGCTCTTAAGATTTAAGTTGTCAGAGAAAACAGTTTGATGAATTATGAGTAAAATAGAATTTAGTTTCTCAAAGAAATACAGTGTTGGGGGAAGTGCTTGACAATACAAACCATTTAGTTTTCTTAACCTGGGGAGTTTGAAAAAAAAAAAAAAAAAAGACACATTTGGCAAAGTGAAAATTCAGATGACTTCATGCCTACCAAGTAAAAAATCTGATTCTTTATCATCTGAGCACATAGTTGGGTAACTCACAAACAGAGCTACCCAGTGTATAGGTTGCAATGGCAAGAAGCCAACAGTGAAATCTAACTCATAAGCACCCTATAGAAACCCCCTCAAATTACTGCTGTGCTGTTGCCAGCTGTATGGCCAGAGAACAAGAGCTGTACAGATTTCTATGGAATGACTAGGTTACTTAACACAGCTTGATTGGCTCTGTTCCTGCCCCTGTTCTCTTTGGCTGACAGCTGACCACCATACTGGTTTGGTTTGAAATAAGACTGAAGTGAACAAAGCCACTTATATGCACCTTCCTCTTGAACACTTCTCTCCCTGCCTGCCACCCCAAACCCACACACACACCACATATATCTTGCAAAAGAAGAGCTAACTATAACTATTTCTTTATGTAAAACATACTGGGTGGCACTTTACTGTCTGGTTATTCTACAAATCCATCAGATTTTAAGAGAAGAATCATTTCCTTCATCATTTATTTGTAAGTGCCTGAATTTATTGAATGTGAAAAATATTTTAAATCCTTTAATTTTATTAACCTTTTTTCATTTTACATTATTGCTTGCTTCATGATCCTAGTACTAGGATGGTTATTAAGAAGCCATCTAATCTTACCCTCTTGCCCTTGGATAATCTCTGATAGGTAGCTACTTCTGTCTATAGTATTTCAAATAAGAAGATAACACAAGATTCTAGAATGGCACTAGATGACTTCAATTGCTACACTACATGAATTAGAGGAATCTTTGAGTGAGCAAGGTGGTTATTTGACTCTTTTCTGTTGTACAGAAGTTCATGGATTCACATTGTTCAGGGGCAAATTATATGTATTTTTTGATTGCCAAGGGGAAAGCATGAAAAAAGGAGAGTGGTGGGGAGAAAATGAGAGAAGTGGTATTTTAAAAGGCTCTTAAGATTTAAGTTGTCAGAGAAAACAGTTTGATGAATTATGAGTAAAATAGAATTTAGTTTCTCAAAGAAATACAGTGTTGGGGGAAGTGCTTGACAATACAAACCATTTAGTTTTCTTAACCTGGGGAGTTTGAAAAAAAAAAAAAAAAAAGACACATTTGGCAAAGTGAAAATTCAGATGACTTCATGCCTACCAAGTAAAAAATCTGATTCTTTATCATCTGAGCACATAGTTGGGTAACTCACAAACAGAGCTACCCAGTGTATAGGTTGCAATGGCAAGAAGCCAACAGTGAAATCTAACTCATAAGCACCCTATAGAAACCCCCTCAAATTACTGCTGTGCTGTTGCCAGCTGTATGGCCAGAGAACAAGAGCTGTACAGATTTCTATGGAATGACTAGGTTACTTAACACAGCTTGATTGGCTCTGTTCCTGCCCCTGTTCTCTTTGGCTGACAGCTGACCACCATACTGGTTTGGTTTGAAATAAGACTGAAGTGAACAAAGCCACTTATATGCACCTTCCTCTTGAACACTTCTCTCCCTGCCTGCCACCCCAAACCCACACACACACCACATATATCTTGCAAAAGAAGAGCTAACTATAACTATTTCTTTATGTAAAACATACTGGGTGGCACTTTACTGTCTGGTTATTCTACAAATCCATCAGATTTTAAGAGAAGAATCATTTCCTTCATCATTTATTTGTAAGTGCCTGAATTTATTGAATGTGAAAAATATTTTAAATCCTTTAATTTTATTAACCTTTTTTCATTTTACATTATTGCTTGCTTCATGATCCTAGTACTAGGATGGTTATTAAGAAGCCATCTAATCTTACCCTCTTGCCCTTGGATAATCTCTGATAGGTAGCTACTTCTGTCTATAGTATTTCAAATAAGAAGATAACACAAGATTCTAGAATGGCACTAGATGACTTCAATTGCTACACTACATGAATTAGAGGAATCTTTGAGTGAGCAAGGTGGTTATTTGACTCTTTTTCTGTTGTACAGAAGTTCATGGATTCACATGTTCAAGTTTCCATTAGGAGGCTTTCAGACTTTTTTTTGACTGATTCAGAGTAAGAGGTGGATTTCTAATATGACTTAGCATGCAATCAAAATGTAGATGAACAGTACTTATCTTAACATGTTTTATTTTTTCTTGTCTTCCCCCTCTTTGCCTTTTGTTTTGTTGCTTTCTCTCTCTGTTGCATTCTCTCCTTTTTAATTAAAAAGAATTGCTGATTAGTACTCAGAAAATTGATCCTATCACCCATTCAACCCATAGTTTGAAAAATGTTACATTTAATGAAGCACTTTTTTTTTTTTTAAAGAAAAAGCTGATCTGCATGTCTTTGATCTACAATTTCTTTGTATTGAAATATAGTTGATGTACAGGTCTACCATTATTTTTAAAGAACAGTCTCCTAACACAAGATACCAATCCCATAGCCTGTTTATCATTAGAAAGATAAATTTTGTTATCTACTAGTGGCATATATATCCTGTTAATAACACCATGTACTAAGTGCTTAATTGTGCCAGATGTTGTGTTAATGCTTTAGATATACTTACCATGAGAATTTTGTTATTTAATCCTCATTATTACCCTGTAAGGTAGAAACTGTTATTATACCCATTTTTATAGTTGATGAAATTGAGGCTCACAGAGGTATATCAACTTTCTAGACTAACACAGTAAATGATAGGGGTTGACTTTTGGTATTTTTTGGGTGGCACTTTACTGTCTGGTTATTCTACAAATCCATCAGATTTTAAGAGAAGAATCATTTCCTTCATCATTTATTTGTAAGTGCCTGAATTTATTGAATGTGAAAAATATTTTAAATCCTTTAATTTTATTAACCTTTTTTCATTTTACATTATTGCTTGCTTCATGATCCTAGTACTAGGATGGTTATTAAGAAGCCATCTAATCTTACCCTCTTGCCCTTGGATAATCTCTGATAGGTAGCTACTTCTGTCTATAGTATTTCAAATAAGAAGATAACACAAGATTCTAGAATGGCACTAGATGACTTCAATTGCTACACTACATGAATTAGAGGAATCTTTGAGTGAGCAAGGTGGTTATTTGACTCTTTTTCTGTTGTACAGAAGTTCATGGATTCACATGTTCAAGTTTCCATTAGGAGGCTTTCAGACTTTTTTTTGACTGATTCAGAGTAAGAGGTGGATTTCTAATATGACTTAGCATGCAATCAAAATGTAGATGAACAGTACTTATCTTAACATGTTTTATTTTTTCTTGTCTTCCCCCTCTTTGCCTTTTGTTTTGTTGCTTTCTCTCTCTGTTGCATTCTCTCCTTTTTAATTAAAAAGAATTGCTGATTAGTACTCAGAAAATTGATCCTATCACCCATTCAACCCATAGTTTGAAAAATGTTACATTTAATGAAGCACTTTTTTTTTTTTTAAAGAAAAAGCTGATCTGCATGTCTTTGATCTACAATTTCTTTGTATTGAAATATAGTTGATGTACAGGTCTACCATTATTTTTAAAGAACAGTCTCCTAACACAAGATACCAATCCCATAGCCTGTTTATCATTAGAAAGATAAATTTTGTTATCTACTAGTGGCATATATATCCTGTTAATAACACCATGTACTAAGTGCTTAATTGTGCCAGATGTTGTGTTAATGCTTTAGATATACTTACCATGAGAATTTTGTTATTTAATCCTCATTATTACCCTGTAAGGTAGAAACTGTTATTATACCCATTTTTATAGTTGATGAAATTGAGGCTCACAGAGGTATATCAACTTTCTAGACTAACACAGTAAATGATAGGGGTTGATTCCAAATTTGAGATTGTTTGACTCCATGACCATGTTTTTTTCCCCTCAACTCTAATATCTTCTTTTTTTAAAATTTTTTATTTTACTTTTTTTTAAACTTTTATTTTACTTTTAGCTTTTACAGAGTTTTGTTGTTTACAGATATGTATAATCCCAGATTAGTCATATGTAATATCTGCTTAATTTTAGCTTTGAAAAAAGTTAAGTGTTTCGTGAACAGTATGTCTATCATAAAGAAAAGCTGACTTGTGATGATGATTGCCATATATTTTAATAATGTAAATTGAATCTTCTTGATAAAAATACTTTTCATTCTGTAACAGTAAAGAAAAGAAAGGACAGAAGAAAGAAAAAAGAGGAAAAAAGCCTGCCTCTCTAGAACCATGAATGTAAAAACTTGCTGCTCTATTTAAATCTTATGTAATTAAATCTTACAAAAATCTTCTTTTTAAGGAAAAAAGAAATAGATATGCATGTAATTGCATCTTATGCTACAGGGCAGGATAATTTAGCAAGTCAGAGGAATTCAAACATGAATGAAGAGTGGAATTTTCCTTTCGTTTTCTATAATAACTATGTTTGTCAAAGAGAAAAACGGAGGAAAAAATGACCGTCATGTCTGGTTTTGAAGAAAAACTTGTTTATATGTGTAATACATTGGAGAAATTGTTCAGGATCACTTTAACTCTGCAGAAATGTGACCATTGAAATTCTTAAACTAGGTGTGGGGCTATCAGCTCCATGAAACAAATTAAGTCAAAAAGAATGAGTATTTGTGAAGGTAATTGACTTACCTCATTTTTTTAAAAAAATCACTCTCTGTGAAAAGGGAAATATTTTAGAAAGAAAGTAATGAGTACTGTTGATCTTTATGACCTTTCCCCCTTGTTCACAACCCCTGCCACAATTCTTGGGCTTAATACTAGACAGTTTCCTTCAGTCCTTCATGGCTCTTTCTCTTCTCTGCTATCTCCCTTCTCTTCTTTCCTTTTATTTACCTCATGTCAGTTTCTCTCCTATGACTCTTCTCTCTACCTTCTTATCTCCTCTGCCACTTCTTTCATTTTGCATTCCTATATACAGGTTTCTCTCTACCTTCTTATCTCCTCTGCCACTTCTTTCATTTTGCATTCCTATATACAGGCTTTATAATCACCATTCTCACCTTCATTCTCTTAGAGTCTTGACTCTCCTAGGTAAGGTGTAAATGGACCTTGTTTCTATCTATTAAAGTGATAATCTGGAAAAATAACATCCTTTCTGCCTATTTGCACCACTCTCTTTCTCCCATAAGCTAAACATACACTTTCAGAAGAAATCTATTTTCTTATTTTTGGAAAATGTTGAAATGTTGCTTCCTACTTTGTATTTTCATGGAAGTAAGATGTGTCTATAGTCATGGTATGACTTAAAGAAAAAATTAAGGATTTTCTTAAAGGTTCTATATTAAAAATTGGCATTGACCCAGATACTTGTGCTATACTAACTAAAAATGAATCATAGTAGACACACTTTTACATAAGGAGATGGACTTGTTCAATATGTAATTTCTATGTGATGCTACCCCAGAGGAGAATTTGAAAGCAGGCATGTGTGCTAGATCTAAGCCTCATTGAACTCAAGGTCAGGATTCGAAAACTAGCATCCTCAAGGGTACTCAGACAAAGTGGAATAAGGTGAACTTGGGTTCAAAGACAGTACAATAATAACATTCTTTGGTCCAGAGGAAGTTAAAAAAGAGTACTTTCAGTGATGATACAGTGTAATAAGAACATGATCAATACTAGTTACATGATTGAGATATGTTGATAAAACTCTAAAATACTGTCATGAGTAGACAGATTTGGTTTATGAATGTAAAAACCTTCACAGACACTGGCTGCAAACATTTTGGGCAAATGCACAAATCATGGGACAATTCTGAGTGTTTGATCGAGTGAGATGTAGAACAAGAAGCATAGCATGTGTTATAAGTGTGTGTGTATTCAGATTAGATGGGAGACGAAGGAAGGCATGCTGTAGTCCATGGGGTCACAAAGAGTTGAACATGATTTAGGGATTCAACAGCAAAAACAAAGGAGAGCAACAATTCATTATTAGTTGGGTCAGAATTTGCCAAGTTGTATATTACAGTTTCCCTGATCTATTGAGTCTAAAGTAAGATACAGTGTTATTTTTGTATTGTTTTATTTATGCATTTTATTTTGAATCTTTACAGAGAATCTAAGCTTATATAACTTTAGCTATGGAGTCTATTCTTGATTCTTCTGGATCTTAGGATCATGTAAATCCTGTCATTTAAAGCTATGACAAACTTAAACAGCATATTAAAAAGCAAAGATATCACTTTGCTGTCAAAAGTCCATATAGTCAAAGCTGTAGGTTTTTTTAATTCTTTATTTTAAAGGTTTTGCAGAGTTTTGTTATTTTTGGAAAATGTTGAAATGTTGCTTCCTACTTTGTATTTTCATGGAAGTAAGATGTGTCTATAGTCATGGTATGACTTAAAGAGAAAATTAAGGTTGTTCTTAAAGGTTCTATATTCAAAATTGGCATTGACCCAGATACTTGTGCTATACTAACTAAAAATGAATCATAGTAG
Organism: Tragulus kanchil; assembly: GCA_022376925.1. Taxonomy (NCBI): domain Eukaryota; kingdom Metazoa; phylum Chordata; class Mammalia; order Artiodactyla; family Tragulidae; genus Tragulus; species Tragulus kanchil. The sequence continues at coordinate 103,242,741 of JAIOJX010000006.1, read as the reverse complement.
ACACACTTTTACATAAGGAGATGGACTTGTTCAATATGTAATTTCTATGTGATGCTACCCCAGAGGAGAATTTGAAAGCAGGCATGTGTGCTAGATCTAAGCCTCATTGAACTCAAGGTCAGGATTCGAAAACTAGCATCCTCAAGGGTACTCAGACAAAGTGGAATAAGGTGAACTTGGGTTCAAAGACAGTACAATAATAACATTCTTTGGTCCAGAGGAAGTTAAAAAAGAGTACTTTCAGTGATGATACAGTGTAATAAGAACATGATCAATACTAGTTACATGATTGAGATATGTTGATAAAACTCTAAAATACTGTCATGAGTAGACAGATTTGGTTTATGAATGTAAAAACCTTCACAGACACTGGCTGCAAACATTTTGGGCAAATGCACAAATCATGGGACAATTCTGAGTGTTTGATCGAGTGAGATGTAGAACAAGAAGCATAGCATGTGTTATAAGTGTGTGTGTATTCAGATTAGATGGGAGACGAAGGAAGGCATGCTGTAGTCCATGGGGTCACAAAGAGTTGAACATGATTTAGGGATTCAACAGCAAAAACAAAGGAGAGCAACAATTCATTATTAGTTGGGTCAGAATTTGCCAAGTTGTATATTACAGTTTCCCTGATCTATTGAGTCTAAAGTAAGATACAGTGTTATTTTTGTATTGTTTTATTTATGCATTTTATTTTGAATCTTTACAGAGAATCTAAGCTTATATAACTTTAGCTATGGAGTCTATTCTTGATTCTTCTGGATCTTAGGATCATGTAAATCCTGTCATTTAAAGCTATGACAAACTTAAACAGCATATTAAAAAGCAAAGATATCACTTTGCTGTCAAAAGTCCATATAGTCAAAGCTGTAGGTTTTTTTTTTAATTCTTTATTTTAAAGGTTTTGCAGAGTTTTGTTGTTTACTGATGTGTATGTTCCTAGTTTTCCCGGTAGTCATGGACAGATGCGAGAGTTGGACCATAAAGTGGGCTGAGCACCAAAGAACGGATGCTTTTGAATTGTGGTGCTAGAGAAAACTCCTGAGAGTCCTGTGGACTGCAAGGAGATCAAACCAGTTAATCCTAAAGGAAATCAACCCTGAATACTCATTGGAAGGACTGATACTGAAGCTGAAGCTCCAATACTTTGTCTACTTGATGTGAAGAACTGACTCATTGGAAAAGGCCCTGATGCTGGAAAGATTGAAGGCAAAAGGAGAAGAGAGTGGCAGAGGATGAGATGGTTAGATAACATTATCAACTCAATGGACATGAATTTGAGCAAACTCTGGTAGATAGTAAAGGAAAGGAAAGCCTGGTGTGCTTCAGTGCATGGGGTCGCCAAGAGTCAGACATGACTTAGTGACTGTACCCAGCAACATGCTGTCAAGATGTTTTTCATTTGTCTAGTTGTGTGCTACTCTTTGTGACTTCATGGACTGCAGCACACTGGGTCTCCCTGTCCCTCACCATCTCGCAGTTTGTCCAAGTTCATGTCCATTGTATCATTGATGGCATCCAGCCATCTCATCCTCTGATGCTCTCTCCTCCTTTGGCCCTCAGTCTTTTCTAGCAGTTGTTCACATGAGAGGATGAAAATACTGGATCTTCAGCTTCAGTATTAGTCCTTCCAATGAGTATTCAAAGCTGATTTCCCTTAAGATTGACTGGTTTGATCTCCTTGCTGTCCAAAGGACTCTCAGGAGTCTTCTCTAGTACCACATTGCAAAGGCATCAGATACTTGGTCTTCTGCCTTGTTTATAGCCCAGCTCTCACAGCTGTACATGACCACTGGGAGGACCATAGCCTTGACTATATGGCAGAGTGATGTCTCTGCTTTTCAACACACTGACTAGGTTTGCCATAGCTTTCCTTCCAAGAAGCAGTTGTCTGATTTCATGTCTGCAGTCACCATCCGCAATGATTTTAGTGCCCAGGAAGAGGAAATCTGTCACTGTTTTCCACTTCTGTTTGCCATGGGACTGGATGCCATGATCTTAGCTTTTTGAATATTTAGTTTTAAGCTGGCTCTTTCACTCTTCTCCTTCACTCTCATCAAGAGGGTCCTTAGTTCCTCTTCGCTTTCTGCCATTAGAGTGGTATCATCCGCATAGCTGAAGTTGTTGATGTTTCTCCTGCATATCATGATTCCAGTTTGTAATTCATCCAGCCCAGCATTCCTCATGTGCTCAGTGAATAGGTTAAACACAAAAGGTGACAGCAGACAGCCCTCTTATACTTCTTTCTCAATTAGTTGTTCCATATAGTGTTCTAACTGTTGCTTCTTCACCCGCATTCAAATTTCTCAGGAGACAGATAAGATGGTCTGGTATTACTGTCTCTTTCAGAGCTTTCCAAAGTCTGTTATAATCCACAGAGTCAAACGCTTTAGCTTAGCTGATGACAGAGGTAGATGTTTTTCTGGAATTCCCTTGCTTTCCCTATGATCCAGCGAATGCTGACAATTTTATCTCTGGTTCCTCTCCTTTTCTAAAACCAGCTTGGACATCTGGAAGTTCTTGGTTCTCATAATTCTGAAGCCTTGCATACAAGATTTTTAGCATGACCATATTAGCATGGGAGAAGAGTGCACTTGTTCTGTGGTTCACACATTCTTTAGTACTATCTTTCTTGGGAACTGGGATGAGGATTGATCTTTTCCAATCCTGTGCCCACTGCTGGGTCTTCCAGATTTGCTGACAAATTGAATGCGACACCTTGATGGCATCATCCTTTAGGATTGTGAAGCTCTACTGGAATTCTATTGCATTCACTAGTCTTATTAACAGTAGTGCTTCCTAAAGCCCACCTGACTTCAAACTCCAGAATGTCTGGCTCCAGGTGACTGATGAGAGCATCATAGTAATCCAGTTCATTGAGATTTTTTTTTTTTTTAAAGATTTATTTATTTATTTATTTTTGGGCAGGGTCGGGTTGGGGAGGGAGGGGAGCAGGCGGGCCACTTCTATTGGTCTTTCGCTTCTCTATGTTCATCCATCTTTGTTCTTTGGCTCCTGTGGGCCTCCCATCGCGGTGGCATCTGTTGTTGCAGAGTGCCGACTCTGGGCGCATGCGCTCCAGAGCTCCGGCTCGGTAATTGGACACATCAGTCCAGCCGCTCCGCGGCACGTGGGATCTTCCCAGGCCAGGGCTCGAACCGGCGCCCCTTGCACTGCAAGGCGGTGTCCTTACCCACTGGACCACCAGGGAAAGCCCGAGATATTTTTTTGTACAGTTCTTCCATGTATTCTTTCCATCTCCTCTTGATTTTGTCAGCATCTACTAGGTCTCTACTGCTGGCAAGATATCGCCTCCTTACACTCCTACATTGTTGGTGAGAATGTAAATTGATACAACCACTATGGAAGACAGTATGGAGAGTCCTTTAAAAACTAAGAATAGAAGCACCATATGACCCAGCAGTCCCACTATTAAGCTCATATCCTGATGAAATCAAAATTGAAAGAGACATCTGTACCCCAGTGTTCATCGTAGCACTCTATACAATAGCTAGAACATGAAAACAACCTAGATGTCCATCAATGAGTGAATGGATAAAGAAGCTATGGTACGTATATACAATGGAATATTTCTCAGCCATAAAAAGAAATGCGAAAGAATCAGTCCTAATGAGGTGGACGAACCTAGAACCTATTATACAAAGTGAAGTAAGTCAAAAATAAAAGGACAAATACAGTATACTAACATATATATGGAATCTAGTAAGACGGTATTGATAAATACACATGCAGAGCAGCGATGGAGAAACAGATATAGAGAACAGACCTATGGACATTGGGGGAAAGGGAAGATCAGGCGAGAGGTATGGAAAGAATAACATGAAAACCTATGTAAAAGAGATAACTATTGTGATTAAGCTATAAGACTAAGAGAACTTGGGGGCTATGCATCAACCTGGGGGGTGGAATTCAGGGAAAAAGGGAGGGGGGCTTAGGTGGGAGGGGTCAGAGATATACCTATGACTCTTTTGGGATTATATATAGCTGTAAACAACAAAACTCTGTAAAAGACATATAACAATAATTTTGCTGTACACCTGAAAGTAATACAACATTGTAAAACAACCAAACCCCAATTAAAAAAAAAAAAAGATATCACCTCCTCAAAGCACCAGTGGTTCCAGTAGCTTTTTTCTTTTCTTTTTTTACTACTGATGATAGATTATTTTTTAAATTGGGGTATATTTGTTTTACAGTGTTTCATTAGCTTCAGGTGTACAGCAAAGTTATTGTTATACATTTTTATAGAGTTTTCTTGTTTACAGATGTACATAATCCCCAAACTGTCATAGGTATATACCTGACCCCTCTCCCCTGAGCCCTCCCTCCCTTTTCCCCCTTCCCACCTCCAGTAGCTTTCAAGTTAACTAAAATAGATGGATTTTTATGATAGGGCAACTGTAGTACAAGTGAATTTGATTCCTGTGTACATGTTAGCTTTGTTTTATTCTATGCTTTAAGCTTTGTATCTAACCTTGATCAGTCTTTTTGATTAGAAGGAGGAATTAGCAGAAAGAGTGTGGGCACATTACTAGGAACCTATAGTTTACATTAACATATTTCATCCCCACTTTTTATCACTCTTAGTTTCAGTGTTTGTCGATTCAGGTTTTTCTAACAAAAATAGATGCTTCATTTTTTCTTTTTTTCACTATCTTTAGCCTCTTATTAAATAGTTCCATTAACTATCTGCAGAGTGCAAGCCAATTGTACATATAGTATTAACATGGTTCCATAATAACAGTATGCTTTAGGGTGTGTTCTCTGGATTGCATGTGTTTTAGAGTAAGAGGTACAAAAGAGAAGCAACATTTATGGAGTACTTACATATGTTATCTCATTTAATTCTTACAAGAATTTGGGGTGACAGTTACATTTAAATAAACTATTTAGAGTCAGGAAACAACCCCATTAAAAAAGCAAATTACCAGATTCTTATTCAAAGGAAAGCACTATGAGAAAAATACCAACTTATTCTATTCAGTATAACAGGCTGAAATAAGTGAGATATAAAGAAATATAAAGATAGTAGTGAGAAATGTGAATGCTGAGACATGTGCCGTTACCATTTGCCTCACCTCCAGAGTGAGCTATTGGGAAAAATGAGTCTAAAAGAGGAAATGGCCCTGTAATTAGTGTGACTTTATAACAGGCTATCTAAGAAAAGACAAAGATTCATTCTTCTGCTCAAATGAAGGAACACTTCTTGTTCTAATTTACTTTCATGTGTACTGTTTAGAAAAGGGAGTTTTGATAGAAGCACAAGCATAAACTGTTTTTTAATGTGTTCATTTAATTGACTTCTGGCAAAGGAAGGTTTTGATGGAAAGGGTCTTTGATGACAAAAGATATCCTAAAGTAGCATATATTTTAGTTTCTACTTGCTCTCCCACTCAAAGTTTCATTAGATAATTAGCAATTTTTAAACAAAATAGTAAAAGCAATTACTAAAAAAATAGATGATATTGAATGTTTAAAAAATACAGAGAAGCTATCTTCTTTTAACTTAAAAAATTGTGGAAACTTCATCAAACATTTAGCCCTGTGGCTGACTTATAACAATAACTTTTTATAAAATTTATAACTCAATAAATATTATTGAAATGAAATGTGGAAATAAATATGTGCTTGTTCATTTATTCAATCCTTTTTAAAAATCAACAGACATTTACTGAGGGCTTAATATGTCCCAGATAGATATATGATTGAGATTTAAATCTGAATAGTATATTAAAGCTCAGCTGTTAAATACCTTAAAAATCTAATGGAGATGCAGGTAAAGAGAGAAATTATAATAAAATATTAGACTTAAGATTTAGATATAAATGAAATAGAATATACAAAAAATTTTAAATTTGCCAGGGAGAATTGGGAGAAGGCTTCATTAAGTGGGCTAACATTTGAGCTGCTTCTTAAAGGCATGATAGGGAATTACTTAGAGAGGATGTGAAGATAGAAAGAATATTCTGGGCTGAAGATATAGCATTTGTGAAAGCACATAGACATTGAAAGGGGCTGGTATGTTTTAATAATTGTAAGAATTCAGTATCATTGCCACACGTGGTTCACAGCAAGTAGGGAAAGGGATTAGGTTGAAGATGAGAGTTTGGGGTGGTGCAATTGATTATTTCCCAATATTTTCTGGCCACGAAGACATGTGCGTTACCATTTGCCTCACCTCCATAGTGAGCTATTGGGAAAAATGAGTCTAAAAGAGGAAATGGCCCTGTAATTAGTGTGACTTTATAACAGGCTATCTAAGAAAAGACAAAGATTCATTCTTCTGCTCAAATGAAGGAACACTTCTTGTTCTAATTTACTTTCATGTGTACTGTTTAGAAAAGGGAGTTTTGATAGAAGCACAAGCATAAACTGTTTTTTAATGTGTTCATTTAATTGACTTCTGGCAAAGGAAGGTTTTGATGGAAAGGGTCTTTGATGACAAAAGATATCCTAAAGTAGCATATATTTTAGTTTCTACTTGCTCTCCCACTCAAAGTTTCATTAGATAATTAGCAATTTTTAAACAAAATAGTAAAAGCAATTACTAAAAAAATAGATGATATTGAATGTTTAAAAAATACAGAGAAGCTATCTTCTTTTAACTTAAAAAATTGTGGAAACTTCATCAAACATTTAGCCCTGTGGCTGACTTATAACAATAACTTTTTATAAAATTTATAACTCAATAAATATTATTGAAATGAAATGTGGAAATAAATATGTGCTTGTTCATTTATTCAATCCTTTTTAAAAATCAACAGACATTTACTGAGGGCTTAATATGTCCCAGATAGATATATGATTGAGATTTAAATCTGAATAGTATATTAAAGCTCAGCTGTTAAATACCTTAAAAATCTAATGGAGATGCAGGTAAAGAGAGAAATTATAATAAAATATTAGACTTAAGATTTAGATATAAATGAAATAGAATATACAAAAATTTGAAATTTGCCAGGGAGAATTGGGAGAAGGCTTCATTAAGTGGGCTAACATTTGAGCTGCTTCTTAAAGGCATGATAGGGAATTACTTAGAGAGGATGTGAAGATAGAAAGAATATTCTGGGCTGAAGATATAGCATTTGTGAAAGCACATAGACATTGAAAGGGGCTGGTATGTTTTAATAATTGTAAGAATTCAGTATCATTGCCACACGTGGTTCACAGCAAGTAGGGAAAGGGATTAGGTTGAAGATGAGAGTTTGGGGTGGTGCAATTGATTATTTCCCAATATTTCCTGGAAGATATTTTATTTCAACTAATTAATTTCAGTAAGATGGATATTTTTCTAGGAAGTTACCCATCTTATTAGAAATAATACCCCTGAAATACCTTTTAGTGCCTATTATATAGCAAATATGATATTAAGCTGTTAAAATGAGAAAGTTGGGGGGAATGGGATATACATATGACTAATCTGGAATTATACATATCTGTAAACAACAAAACTCTGTGAAATCAAAAAAGCAAAATAAAAAAAGTGAAGGAGAAATAAAGACTTTCTCAGAAAAACAAAAACCAAAAATAAAAATAAGGAAATTGTGCAGAGTGTGATATAATATGAAAGGAATTTGGAATGATGTAGTGAAAAGAAATTGCTAGTTACCTTTGCTTAAAATGGTCATTTTTGAGTTATTTTTTGAACTTATCCATACTTTATCAGCCCATTAATTTGCTAGACAACTTGTCGGTCAGTCGAATGGTTCTAAATTCTAAGGAGTAAAAACACTGAGTTCTGCTAACCTAAACGCATTTTATATATGGTTAACAGTTTTTATTTCAATTTTTAAGAGAAAAAAATATGCAAAAATGTGTGAACACATCATCTAATTTAAGGAAAATGTTAGTTGGGTGTATCTTTGGCTTCCTTATTTCTGTGATCTACTTATGATACAGACTTTTAAGACTCTATTCCAGATGTGGGTTTAATTTTCACATAAGGAGAAGGTCAGACTTCACAATGTTTGTCATCAGAAAAAAATTTTTTTTTGCTTCCTGAGAAACATCTCAGAGGTTCCAGTCTTCATTTTAGAGAAATTACAGTTCTTTTAACTTTAAATTGCTTCAGTAGGTCGCTGCCAGATTATAGAGAGCATGATGTGCTTTACAAGTTGAAAAGTTTTCCACCAAGTAATAGCAGCACTGAAAATTGTCAGAGAAACAACTAATTAATCTCTGCTCCTTTACAGCTGTTTAATGCAATGCATAACTAAAAGTCCTGTTAAATTAATTAATGATTTCAATTATGAACTTTTCTCCAAAATGTTATGATTCGTATCAGGCTGATAATGCAGTGACCTGGGAGTGTGAAATCTGTGTTATGAAGAGAGTTGCCAGTTAATTGATTCACAAATTATTTAAAGTTTGTTACACCCAAGGGAGTGCTCAGTTTCATGACAGTCATTTCTTAAAGTGTACAAACTCCTTTTTCACCTTAATAATGTCTTCAGTTATTAAGCATGATAAAATGTCCACATCTTTCTGGGCCTATGAGTTTTAATTTTTAACAAAAATTCTTTGAATTTAGGAGTTACCATCATAAATTGAGAAAGTTAAAAGGGGAATGGGATATACATATGACTAATCTGGAATTATACATATCTGTAAACAACAAAACTCTGTGAAATCAAAAAAGCAAAATAAAAAAAGTGAAGGAGAAATAAAGACTTTCTCAGAAAAACAAAAACCAAAAATAAAAATAAGGAAATTGTGCAGAGTGTGATATAATATGAAAGGAATTTGGAATGATGTAGTGAAAAGAAATTGCTAGTTACCTTTGCTTAAAATGGTCATTTTTGAGTTATTTTTTGAACTTATCCATACTTTATCAGCCCATTAATTTGCTAGACAACTTGTCGGTCAGTCGAATGGTTCTAAATTCTAAGGAGTAAAACACTGAGTTCTTCTAATCTAAACGCATTTTATATATGGTTAACAGTTTTTATTTCAATTTTTAAGAGAAAAAAATATGCAAAAATGTGTGAACACATCATCTAATTTAAGGAAAATGTTAGTTGGGTGTATCTTTGGCTTCCTTATTTCTGTGATCTACTTATGATACAGACTTTTAAGACTCTATTCCAGATGTGGGTTTAATTTTCACATAAGGAGAAGGTCAGACTTCACAATGTTTGTCATCAGAAAAAAATTTTTTTTTGCTTCCTGAGAAACATCTCAGAGGTTCCAGTCTTCATTTTAGAGAAATTACAGTTCTTTTAACTTTAAATTGCTTCAGTAGGTCGCTGCCAGATTATAGAGAGCATGATGTGCTTTACAAGTTGAAAAGTTTTCCACCAAGTAATAGCAGCACTGAAAATTGTCAGAGAAACAACTAATTAATCTCTGCTCCTTTACAGCTGTTTAATGCAATGCATAACTAAAAGTCCTGTTAAATTAATTAATGATTTCAATTATGAACTTTTCTCCAAAATGTTATGATTCGTATCAGGCTGATAATGCAGTGACCTGGGAGTGTGAAATCTGTGTTATGAAGAGAGTTGCCAGTTAATTGATTCACAAATTATTTAAAGTTTGTTACACCCAAGGGAGTGCTCAGTTTCATGACAGTCATTTCTTAAAGTGTACAAACTCCTTTTTCACCTTAATAATGTCTTCAGTTATTAAGCATGATAAAATGTCAACATCTTTCTGGGCCTATGAGTAATCTTAACATTTCTGATTTAGAGTCTGTAGGTGAATATATGGAGACTAAGTCTATGTTGGAAGGATAAAAGTTAAATTATCAATGACTCTTGGCAAGTTTTTTTCATTGCTTTTGATTTAATAATTTTAAATAGTTTTCTAAATATCACCTCATTTTTAAATTTGTTGTACATGAGGTATATTTTATGTTGAAAGACAATATAGTTATCATTTTAAGGAAAATTTGAATGGCACAGTAAAAGTTATTTTGATGATTAGTGTGTGAAACATTTAGATTTCTGGTAGGTCTAAAATACCAGCCTTAAATGTTAGACAAGGTGCTGACTTCTCAAAGAAGATAAATTTCCCCTTGAGTCTTTTTTATAGTATATAAGAAAAAAATGAAGAGAGTCATATGGTCTTGTAGTCTGGTTATTTTACCCATAATTTAAATAACAGATGAAAGTGTACATATGTACAAGAAGAATGTAGGGAATCAATAATATCATTAATATTTTATAATACATTTATTAAAGTTTTATTAATGTTTCTATACTGGGTTTAGGCTGATTTCAGAGTGGAGGATATAACCATAGTGAGAATCTTTTCTTGACTGCCCATGGCTAGCTAAGATGGAAAGGAGAGGTGGTACTTGAAGAGAGACTTTTATTAAACAGGAAGGGAGGTAGCAGGGAAGTCTCTGGCCATGCATAGTGACTATATTATTAGTGAGTGTTATAACCCTTTCCATTCCATACACATATCTGGGTTTCATAGTTAAAAGTCTAGTGCTTTTAGGCTGTTTGAACAAGCTTCTTAGCAGCTACACTCCAATTTGATAGGCAGTGTAAAAAAAGACATTTTAATTATGAACTTTTCTCCAAAATGTTATGATTCGTATCAGGCTGATAATGCAGTGACCTGGGAGTGTGAAATCTGTGTTATGAAGAGAGTTGCCAGTTAATTGATTCACAAATTATTTAAAGTTTGTTACACCCAAGGGAGTGCTCAGTTTCATGACAGTCATTTCTTAAAGTGTACAAACTCCTTTTTCACCTTAATAATGTCTTCAGTTATTAAGCATGATAAAATGTCAACATCTTTCTGGGCCTATGAGTAATCTTAACATTTCTGATTTAGAGTCTGTAGGTGAATATATGGAGACTAAGTCTATGTTGGAAGGATAAAAGTTAAATTATCAATGACTCTTGGCAAGTTTTTTTCATTGCTTTTGATTTAATAATTTTAAATAGTTTTCTAAATATCACCTCATTTTTAAATTTGTTGTACATGAGGTATATTTTATGTTGAAAGACAATATAGTTATCATTTTAAGGAAAATTTGAATGGCACAGTAAAAGTTATTTTGATGATTAGTGTGTGAAACATTTAGATTTCTGGTAGGTCTAAAATACCAGCCTTAAATGTTAGACAAGGTGCTGACTTCTCAAAGAAGATAAATTTCCCCTTGAGTCTTTTTATAGTATATAAGAAAAAAATGAAGAGAGTCATATGGTCTTGTAGTCTGGTTATTTTACCCATAATTTAAATAACAGATGAAAGTGTACATATGTACAAGAAGAATGTAGGGAATCAATAATATCATTAATATTTTATAATACATTTATTAAAGTTTTATTAATGTTTCTATACTGGGTTTAGGCTGATTTCAGAGTGGAGGATATAACCATAGTGAGAATCTTTTCTTGACTGCCCATGGCTAGCTAAGATGGAAAGGAGAGGTGGTACTTGAAGAGAGACTTTTATTAAACAGGAAGGGAGGTAGCAGGGAAGTCTCTGGCCATGCATAGTGACTATATTATTAGTGAGTGTTATAACCCTTTCCATTCCATACACATATCTGGGTTTCATAGTTAAAAGTCTAGTGCTTTTAGGCTGTTTGAACAAGCTTCTTAGCAGCTACACTCCAATTTGATAGGCAGTGTAAAAAAAGACATTTTAAATTGAATATGAAACACAAAATTTTCTATAGAGAAATTTATCTCTCGGCTCTGAATTGGTAGATGTATTCACAGTATGGAGCAGGAAGCTATATTTTGGACAAGCCTTATGTTTATTTCACTTATCCTCTGACTCTTCTGTTTTATTTTTCTAATTTTTTTTTGACTCAAGAAGATTACCCAAAGAAAAGACAAATAGAGAAACAGTATTATTAAAAATAAGTTTATCTTTGTTAAACTTGCTGCAGGGCAAAAAGACATAGACTTGAAAGGGAAGTAAATTTATACTAATTTTTGCATTGTAGGAAATGTACTATTTCAGACATTGACCGACTGCTTCTGTTTTCTAAAATTAAGGAGCCTATAATCTCAGCACCATTAACAAGTGCTGTCATTCAGATACACAGTGTCTGGCTGATTTAAATAAAATGAAATGAAGATAGTTGTTTCTGGTCCCTTGGCTTCACTCATTGCCATAAACATATGCTCTGCGTCCCGCTTCTTTCCATCTTATTTATGACTTTAATTTGTTGTGTGGGCTGCGCTAGAAATTAAATTTAATATAATTCTCCAAGGGACCCTGTCATATAATAACATGGTAATTTCTGTGTATCCTTTTGAAAAATGAGGAAATTAATTCTTCCTGACATGTTCTAATTATTCCAGTGTGAACGGCAAATCCGTTTTTCCTAGCCCCTGAAGTGTTATAGGCAAATGGCTGGTGTTCAAAGCTGAGGTGCTAATGCTGACCAGCAGTGCGTTTAATTTGAAACATGAGCAGACACCTTTCAACACACCTTTGTAATATTGGAGTACTTTACAGAAATTAAATGTTTTATTAATGTTTCTAGGGGAAAGTATAACCATAGTGAGAATCTTTTCTTGACTGCCCATGGCTAGCTAAGATGGAAAGGAGGTGGTACTTGAAGAGAGACTTTTATTAAACAGGAAGGGAGGTAGCAGGGAAGTCTCTGGCCATGCATAGTGACTATATTATTAGTGAGTGTTATAACCCTTTCCATTCCATACACATATCTGGGTTTCATAGTTAAAAGTCTAGTGCTTTTAGGCTGTTTGAACAAGCTTCTTAGCAGCTACACTCCAATTTGATAGGCAGTGTAAAAAAAGACATTTTAAATTGAATATGAAACACAAAATTTTCTATAGAGAAATTTATCTCTCGGCTCTGAATTGGTAGATGTATTCACAGTATGGAGCAGGAAGCTATATTTTGGACAAGCCTTATGTTTATTTCACTTATCCTCTGACTCTTCTGTTTTATTTTTCTAATTTTTTTTTGACTCAAGAAGATTACCCAAAGAAAAGACAAATAGAGAAACAGTATTATTAAAAATAAGTTTATCTTTGTTAAACTTGCTGCAGGGCAAAAAGACATAGACTTGAAAGGGAAGTAAATTTATACTAATTTTTGCATTGTAGGAAATGTACTATTTCAGACATTGACCGACTGCTTCTGTTTTCTAAAATTAAGGAGCCTATAATCTCAGCACCATTAACAAGTGCTGTCATTCAGATACACAGTGTCTGGCTGATTTAAATAAAATGAAATGAAGATAGTTGTTTCTGGTCCCTTGGCTTCACTCATTGCCATAAACATATGCTCTGCGTCCCGCTTCTTTCCATCTTATTTATGACTTTAATTTGTTGTGTGGGCTGCGCTAGAAATTAAATTTAATATAATTCTCCAAGGGACCCTGTCATATAATAACATGGTAATTTCTGTGTATCCTTTTGAAAAATGAGGAAATTAATTCTTCCTGACATGTTCTAATTATTCCAGTGTGAACGGCAAATCCGTTTTTCCTAGCCCCTGAAGTGTTATAGGCAAATGGCTGGTGTTCAAAGCTGAGGTGCTAATGCTGACCAGCAGTGCGTTTAATTTGAAACATGAGCAGACACCTTTCAACACACCTTTGTAATATTGGAGTACTTTACAGAAATTAATTCACTACTTATTTGGCAGCTTAGCCTTGGGGTTATGTTTTTTTATTCATCAATACTATAGTCATATTAGCATAATGTTTCCTGTTTCCTTCAGTGGTTAGTGTCTATGTGTAGAACTTAGTGTGCAATGGATAGTTCCACTGTATGAATGATAGAGAATCCACATACTTCAGAAATACCAGTTTGTGTTTACACTTTATAGAGAAGTGTAGTAAAGTCTTGAATGTTAACTTAATTATAGTCTGTGATTAGCAGCTTTAACTGAAATTACATTCAGTAGGGATTATTGGGACAATATTGTGAAAAGCCTACTATACACTTTGTTGCCCAGTTGTAAATTTAAATTGTGAAAATTCAATTTGTAATAATGTAAATGAGAGCATGAAAAGTCAGTTTGTGAATAAAATTTATGGAATAGTAGTTTAAAGTTCTGAACTCTGCCTGGAGGAAGTAGCTATATTTGGGGAGACCATAAAGGATTAAAGCCAGTTTTTGGTACTATTGGCCATGTTAACTATGTGACTTATTCATGTTGGATCATGTAAAGGTATTCACAGAGGTTCTATGTAGTAAATTTTAGAGGACCAGCTTTCTGATATTTGATCCTTTATCTGTAATCTTTATTGTAAAACTACATTTCTCTAATCAGGATTAATCATTTGTGTAAGCCATAATACAGTTCCTTTGTTTTAGGGAGCAGCTGGTAAATACCATTATATATTGGACATTTATTGTTACAAGAAAAATGAATGCATGATATTCTGCATACAATAAAAGATAGAAATACAATTAAATGTCAGTAAAGAAGTAGAATTGTGTTTCAAGTGGCCGTAGTCAAGGCTCTCTGTTTTGTTGTGTGGGCTGCGCTAGAAATTAAATTTAATATAATTCTCCAAGGGACCCTGTCATATAATAACATGGTAATTTCTGTGTATCCTTTTGAAAAATGAGGAAATTAATTCTTCCTGACATGTTCTAATTATTCCAGTGTGAACGGCAAATCCGTTTTTCCTAGCCCCTGAAGTGTTATAGGCAAATGGCTGGTGTTCAAAGCTGAGGTGCTAATGCTGACCAGCAGTGCGTTTAATTTGAAACATGAGCAGACACCTTTCAACACACCTTTGTAATATTGGAGTACTTTACAGAAATTAATTCACTACTTATTTGGCAGCTTAGCCTTGGGGTTATGTTTTTTTATTCATCAATACTATAGTCATATTAGCATAATGTTTCCTGTTTCCTTCAGTGGTTAGTGTCTATGTGTAGAACTTAGTGTGCAATGGATAGTTCCACTGTATGAATGATAGAGAATCCACATACTTCAGAAATACCAGTTTGTGTTTACACTTTATAGAGAAGTGTAGTAAAGTCTTGAATGTTAACTTAATTATAGTCTGTGATTAGCAGCTTTAACTGAAATTACATTCAGTAGGGATTATTGGGACAATATTGTGAAAAGCCTACTATACACTTTGTTGCCCAGTTGTAAATTTAAATTGTGAAAATTCAATTTGTAATAATGTAAATGAGAGCATGAAAAGTCAGTTTGTGAATAAAATTTATGGAATAGTAGTTTAAAGTTCTGAACTCTGCCTGGAGGAAGTAGCTATATTTGGGGAGACCATAAAGGATTAAAGCCAGTTTTTGGTACTATTGGCCATGTTAACTATGTGACTTATTCATGTTGGATCATGTAAAGGTATTCACAGAGGTTCTATGTAGTAAATTTTAGAGGACCAGCTTTCTGATATTTGATCCTTTATCTGTAATCTTTATTGTAAAACTACATTTCTCTAATCAGGATTAATCATTTGTGTAAGCCATAATACAGTTCCTTTGTTTTAGGGAGCAGCTGGTAAATACCATTATATATTGGACATTTATTGTTACAAGAAAAATGAATGCATGATATTCTGCATACAATAAAAGATAGAAATACAATTAAATGTCAGTAAAAGAAGTAGAATTGTGTTTCAAGTGGCCGTAGTCAAGGCTCTCTGTTTATCTGTTTTTTTTTTATCTCTTTCTTACATTCACGTTAAATTTTAACTTAAATAGGAGAAACGAGAATGGTGGTAAATCATTATGATAAATAGAACTGATGTTCATTTTTTTCCTGACCATTTAGCTGCTAGAAAAAATTTTATTCTTTTTTTCTTTTTTGCCACTTTTATTGGTCTTTCATATGTTTATTTTCATCCATCTTTGTTCTTCGGCCTGTGTGGGCCTCTCATTGCAGTGGCCTCTGAGCACCGGCTCTGGATGCGTGCACTCCAGAGTGCTGGCTTGTAATTGGATACACCAGTTCAGCTGCTCTGTGGCATGTGGGATCTTCCCATGCCAGGGATTGAACTTGCAGCCCTTGCAGTGCAAGGCGGACTCTTTACCCACTGGACCACCAAGGAAGCCCCCTAGAAAGAATTTTATTCTTTATGTCAGTCTACCAGGGATTACTATCTAATTTAGATTGTGGACAGGAAGGGACATACATAAGATCTCTCTCTTTTAGCTTTTCCTTATACTAGCCTGTTGGAAAAAAATGAGCTGCTTTTGACTGGATACTGGAGGAGAAAAGACTTCATTGTTCTAGCCTAGACCATGATAAGGGCAAGTTGCTAGAGATGGCCCCAACTTCTGCCCTTATCATCCTGTGGTATTCTCCCTGTGTCTCTGTGTCTTCACATAGCTGTCTACCTGTAAAGACACCAGTAATAGCTGATTAGGAGCCCACTCTACTCCAGTGTGACCTCATCTTCATTTAATCAATTTTTATCTGTAACTGTGTTCAAATAAAGTTGCATTCTAAGATATTGAGGGTTAGGATTTCATGTCTTTTGAGGGAGCCATAGTAACTATTTATGGTTTATTGTTGTTTAGTCAATAAGTCATGTCCAATTCTGTGTGACCTTAAGGACTATAGCCTGCTGGGCCCCCTCTGTCTATAGGATTTCCCAAGCAAGAATTTGGAATGGGTTCCATTTCCTTCTCCTAGGGAGTTTCCTGACCTGGGGATGGAACCTACATCTTTTGCATTGGCAGACATACTCTTTACCACTGAGCCACCTGGATTACTTTATGTTTTAAACCTAATACAGCTCTGAGGCAATTTTAAAGCATATTTTGCTTACTATGGTATTATTTTTTCACTAATTTTGCAAATGAAACATTGATAATTTGAAGTCTTTGGTGTATCAAACTTACATTTGTCATTCTATATCTAGTTGAGCCTGTCATCTACTCTACTCACGTAGTCTCCCAATGTATTCCATGTGATATTATTATGTTAATTCAGGAAGTATTTGTTGAGAGCCTTCAGTAGCCTAGAACCATGATAAGGACTGTAGGGCACAGCTTCCCAACTAGTGTGCTGTGCAGCAGAGTTTGTGCTTTGGGTTACAAAAGTTTCAAGGTATTTATCCCTTTCGCCTTTATAGTGTCAACAGAGTTTGGGGTGGCTGGAGCCATGGACCAAGGACCTCTAGTTTTGTTATTCTTCAGAATTCCCTGCAGTATACCATACAAATATTAATATTTTATCTTTACTATGGAGTATAAAAGATGGAGAGCATTTCTGGGTTTACAGAGATGTATAAATTGTTCCTGTGCCAAAGAGATTATAGTATGTCTGGAAACTAAGATCAATATGTGAATGATTTAGAATGGAAGCCAGTGTATGATAAACACCAAACATGAGATCAAAGGAGACTTTAGGGATAGATTGAATTTAATGTGGGCGATGAAATCTTGGCAAATTCTTTTTTATAAGGGATAAAGAACCATTTTAGATGGGATGTCAGGCATGATGAGAGTTATGGACATACAGAAATATAAGAGTAGAGTAGGGCATTGTTTTTAAGAGAAGAGATGGCACAAGTGGTAAAGAATCTACCTACCAATGCAGAAAACACAAGATACATGGGTTTGATCCCTGGGTTGGGAAGATCCCCTGAAGTAGGAAATGGCAACCTACTCCAGTATTCTTGCCTGGAAAATTCTATAGAAACTCTCAAACTCATTCTGTGAGGCCATCATCACTCTGATACCAAAACCAGACGAAGATTCCACAAAAGCCATTTCCTTCTCCTAGGAGTTTCCTGACCTGGGGATGGAACCTACATCTTTTGCATTGGCAGACATACTCTTTACCACTGAGCCACCTGGATTACTTTATGTTTTAAACCTAATACAGCTCTGAGGCAATTTTAAAGCATATTTTGCTTACTATGGTATTATTTTTTCACTAATTTTGCAAATGAAACATTGATAATTTGAAGTCTTTGGTGTATCAAACTTACATTTGTCATTCTATATCTAGTTGAGCCTGTCATCTACTCTACTCACGTAGTCTCCCAATGTATTCCATGTGATATTATTATGTTAATTCAGGAAGTATTTGTTGAGAGCCTTCAGTAGCCTAGAACCATGATAAGGACTGTAGGGCACAGCTTCCCAACTAGTGTGCTGTGCAGCAGAGTTTGTGCTTTGGGTTACAAAAGTTTCAAGGTATTTATCCCTTTCGCCTTTATAGTGTCAACAGAGTTTGGGGTGGCTGGAGCCATGGACCAAGGACCTCTAGTTTTGTTATTCTTCAGAATTCCCTGCAGTATACCATACAAATATTAATATTTTATCTTTACTATGGAGTATAAAAGATGGAGAGCATTTCTGGGTTTACAGAGATGTATAAATTGTTCCTGTGCCAAAGAGATTATAGTATGTCTGGAAACTAAGATCAATATGTGAATGATTTAGAATGGAAGCCAGTGTATGATAAACACCAAACATGAGATCAAAGGAGACTTTAGGGATAGATTGAATTTAATGTGGGCGATGAAATCTTGGCAAATTCTTTTTTATAAGGGATAAAGAACCATTTTAGATGGGATGTCAGGCATGATGAGAGTTATGGACATACAGAAATATAAGAGTAGAGTAGGGCATTGTTTTTAAGAGAAGAGATGGCACAAGTGGTAAAGAATCTACCTACCAATGCAGAAAACACAAGATACATGGGTTTGATCCCTGGGTTGGGAAGATCCCCTGAAGTAGGAAATGGCAACCTACTCCAGTATTCTTGCCTGGAAAATTCTATAGAAACTCTCAAACTCATTCTGTGAGGCCATCATCACTCTGATACCAAAACCAGACGAAGATTCCACAAAACAAGGCCAATATCATTAATGAATATAGATGTAAAAATCTTCAACAAAATTCAACCAGAGTCCAACAGCACATTAAAAAAATCATATATTATTGCAAGTGTCTTTATCCCAGGGGTGCAAAGATTCTTCAGTATACATGAATCCGTCAGTGTGATGTACAATATTAACAAATTGAAATATAAAAACCATATGATCATCTCAGTAAATGCAGAGAAAGCTTTTGACAAAATTCAGCACCCATTTATAATAGAAAGTCTCCAGAAAGTAGGCATAGAAGGAACATACCTCAACATAATAAAGGCCATAAATGACAAACCCATCACAAGCATTATTCTCATTGGTGAAAAACTGGAAGTATTTCCTCTAAAATTAGGAATAAGACAAGGGTGCCCACCCTCACCACTGTTATTCGACATAGTTTTGGAAGTCCTAGCCACAGCAGTCAGAGAAGAAAAAGAATCCAGACTAGAAAAGAAGAAGTAAATCTCTCACTGTTTGCAGACAACATGATAGTATACATAAAAAACCCTAAAGATTCCACCAGAAGATTACTAGAGCTAATCAATGAATATAGTAAAGTCCTAGGATATTAAATTAATACACAGAAATTACTAGCATTCCTGAACACTAATAATAAAAAATCAAAAAAGAGAAATAAAAGAAAAGTCCCATTCACCATGCCAAAAAAAAAAAAAAGGCCTATGAATAAATGTACCTAAAGAGATCAAAGACCAGTATGTAGAAAACTATAAGATGCTGATGAAAGAAATCAAAGATGACACAAACATATGGAGAGATATACCATGTTGTTAGATTGGAAGAATCAATATTGTGAAATGACTATGCTATGCAAAACCATCTCTAAATTCCAATATAATCCCTATCAAACTACCAATGGTGTTTTTCACAGAACTAGAAGAAATAATTTTACAATTGGTATGGAAGCACAAAAGACCCCAAATTGCCAAAGAAATAATCTGATTGGCTGTGTAAGGCCCTAAAACTGGGGAATGGTAAAATCAAACTGGAAAGACAAAAATAATTTAGATCTAATATGGTAAGTGGTTATTTTAATGATCCACAGATGGCTTGTTAACTTGTTTTTCTACTTATTTTAAATATTTTATAATTCTCTTAATTATTGTATGCCTTTGGCTTGGTTAGTAATAACAGAAGCTAAATCATCAAAATCTTGAACTAGTCTGACAACTGAATTATTAAGGTGAGTTGAAAGAGAACAATGGCAAATGTTTTAGAATAATTTAATTTTTCTAATAGTCGGAGAGGGATGGACTAACTAACAACTAAAATGCTAACCAAAATGCTGATTATCTCACCTTATCAGCACCAAATTTCTTCATCTTGAAAATGATGATGTTGAAAAGTATTTCCTGTTTGGGTTCTTCTAGATCCAAAATTCTATGGTTCTATAATTAATAGACTATATTATTACCTGCTTCATAATCTTAAATGAAAACTTTTGTACAGGTTTAATACTTTGGTTGTTAGCCTACAAGTTGGTGTTTTATGTGTATATCACTATAGGAAGACAATTTAAAGATAATTTGTAATTAAAAAAAAAAAAAAACCCCCTGTTTGCAGACAACATGATAGTATACATAAAAAACCCTAAAGATTCCACCAGAAGATTACTAGAGCTAATCAATGAATATAGTAAAGTCCTAGGATATTAAATTAATACACAGAAATTACTAGCATTCCTGAACACTAATAATAAAAAATCAAAAAAGAGAAATAAAAGAAAAGTCCCATTCACCATGCCAAAAAAAAAAAAAAGGCCTATGAATAAATGTACCTAAAGAGATCAAAGACCAGTATGTAGAAAACTATAAGATGCTGATGAAAGAAATCAAAGATGACACAAACATATGGAGAGATATACCATGTTGTTAGATTGGAAGAATCAATATTGTGAAATGACTATGCTATGCAAAACCATCTCTAAATTCCAATATAATCCCTATCAAACTACCAATGGTGTTTTTCACAGAACTAGAAGAAATAATTTTACAATTGGTATGGAAGCACAAAAGACCCCAAATTGCCAAAGAAATAATCTGATTGGCTGTGTAAGGCCCTAAAACTGGGGAATGGTAAAATCAAACTGGAAAGACAAAAATAATTTAGATCTAATATGGTAAGTGGTTATTTTAATGATCCACAGATGGCTTGTTAACTTGTTTTTCTACTTATTTTAAATATTTTATAATTCTCTTAATTATTGTATGCCTTTGGCTTGGTTAGTAATAACAGAAGCTAAATCATCAAAATCTTGAACTAGTCTGACAACTGAATTATTAAGGTGAGTTGAAAGAGAACAATGGCAAATGTTTTAGAATAATTTAATTTTTCTAATAGTCGGAGAGGGATGGACTAACTAACAACTAAAATGCTAACCAAAATGCTGATTATCTCACCTTATCAGCACCAAATTTCTTCATCTTGAAAATGATGATGTTGAAAAGTATTTCCTGTTTGGGTTCTTCTAGATCCAAAATTCTATGGTTCTATAATTAATAGACTATATTATTACCTGCTTCATAATCTTAAATGAAAACTTTTGTACAGGTTTAATACTTTGGTTGTTAGCCTACAAGTTGGTGTTTTATGTGTATATCACTATAGGAAGACAATTTAAAGATAATTTGTAATTTGCAAAATATATAAAAACAAGCAATTAAAAAAGTGTAAAGTGTTTTTTTTCTGAGTTTAACTTCTCAGTTCTTAAAACAATAACCCTCTTCAGAAGAAATTAAATTTGACTATATTTAAATTCATGTCCTTTTAACAGAAATAAATATACAAATTATTTGACTGCTGTACAATGATTGGTATTCATATATTTTTATTTTTAATCAATTTTTTTATTGTAATAGAAATGATTTTTATAATTTCACTAGCTGTGCAGAAAGTCAAGTTACTCATTCGTGTTCACTTTGTGACCTCATGGACAAGCCATGGAATACATGGAATACTTTCTCCAGGCAAGAATACTGGAGTGGGTAGTCTATACCTTCTCCACAGGATCTTCTCAACCCAGGGATCGAACCCAGGTCTCCCACATTGCAGGCAGATTCCTTATCATCTGAGCCACCAGGGAAGCCCTAGGTGTGCAGAACTCTTAATTAATATCTTTGTTTCAACTATGATGAATACTATTATATATCTTACATATTGTCAGTGAGGCTGTATAATAGTTATATACTTAAGGAAGGTAGTTAAAAATAGGTTATATTGTTATTTTCTAATGTTTAATATAATATCTGATGTAACCTGAACACTAAAAAGCATCCAGGTAAGATGTAAATATAACTTTAAATATTTGTGACTACCACTTTTTCTGTGACTTTTATTATATAAAAGTATATTAAGCTACAATACTTTTCTTTCAAGTATTATTAATGTTTAATTTATATAGACTATATATTAATATAGTCTGTCACCTCAGGCTATATTTGACGTACTATTTTTTAAATTATTACTATTATTTTTTGCCTTCTTTTATTGTTTTTTAATTTACATCCAGCTGTTTTTACATCCAGCTGTATTCTTTGGCCTGTGTGGGCCTCCCATTGCAGTGTCCTCTTTCCTTGCAGAGTACTGGCTCTGGCCAGATGCGCTTCTGAGAGCTAGCTGGTATTTGCACACACCGGTCCAGCTGCTCCACAGCATGTTGAATCTTCCTGGGCCAGGGATCAAACCCGTGCCCCTTGCATTGCAGGCAGACTCTTTACCCACTGGACCACCAAGGAAGCCCTGATGTGCTATTTGATGTAACTTTCTATTAATCCACTCACAAAACATTTCTTCAGTACTTGCTTATAAACCAAGTTTTCTGCTAAAGGCTAGGAATACCTGTCTAAATAGGGAAGTTTTTTTATGTGAAAAGCTTCATAGGTTAGAGTGGGAGATGGGACAGGTACATAAACAATTATAGTACTATATGATAGGCAATGATAAAGGTTTATATTAAGTGCTGTGAACAAACATAAGAAGTTAACTTTATTTATTTATTTTTTTATAAATTTTATTTATTTATCTTTTTTGGGGGGTGGGGTTAGGAGGGAGGGGGATGGGCAGGCCACTTCTATTGGTCTTTCATTTATTCAGTTTCATCCATCCTTGTTCTTTGGCCCGTGTGGGCCTCCCATTGCAGTGGCCTCTGTTGTCATAGAGCACCAGCTCTGGGCGCATGCGCTCCAGAGCTCCGGCTCGGTAATTGGACACGTTGGTCCAGCCTCTCCGCGGCACGTGGGATCTTCCCAGGCTAGGGATGGAAGCGGCGCCCCTTGCACTGCAAGGCGGTGTCCTTACCCACGGGACCACCAGGGGAAGCCCAAGAAGTTAACTTTAAAAGAAGAAATGTAAAGGAAATTTTTAAATGAATATGTTTTGCGAATGAATATGATTGGGTATTTATATAAAAGGAGTTCAGTAAAGTAAGTGCTGTAATCGTCTTGCTCACTATTCTATCCTTTGTGTCTAGAACAGTGCTAGCCAAAAAAATGACCATTTTAATAGTTATTTTTGAATGTTGAATCAGTCATAGGGGGTTAAGATTTAAAAGACATTCCCAGAAGCAGGAACAACATGGACAAAAGCATGAGAACATGAAAAGTCATGGCATGTTAAGACTTATAATTTAGTCTATTATGGCTGCAGTGAAACAGTATTCAGGAGATATACTAAAATCCAGTGAATAATAGCATGTATTGTGCTTTGAGGTCAAACAGACCAGAATTTGATCTGTCTACATCTTACATGACTTTTATGAATATCGCTAAAATGTGAAGTCTCAGTTTTCCACTTTAAGATATAACTAATAGTATTTATTTATAATATGACCACACAAATTGCCTGACAATGGAAAACATCAAATAAGTTATTAAATTTTGGGTGGAAGTGGTAGGTTGGATGGACATATATGATGAAAATTTGATTTTGTGTCGTATTAAGGAGCTTGAACAATCCTGTAGGTGATTGGGACTTATTAAATTTTGGTTTACAGTTGAACATTAGCCATAGAATATATGCAAGGCACTTTTATGATGAGGATATTTAATATCTTATATACTTTATCCTTTGCAAAATATTCAATACTATTACACAGGTTCAACATTTTGCATCCTGCTCATATCTCTCAATTATTTGATGTTCACTCCAAATAAGGGATAGCATAAATTTATTAACTTGGTTATGCAAAATGAGTTTTCTTAAATATTCTGAGGTTAGAAGGTGGGTTAAATAATAAATAGCAAGAAAACAAAAATTAAAAAACAAGAATAAAGTAATTAAATTGGATGGATGTTATTTATAGGACTAACATTGTAATGGCTCAAAATACAACTAGAAGTGGCAAGTGTAGGATCCATTGGTTGGCAGTTGAAATTCATTTCATTCT
Organism: Tragulus kanchil; assembly: GCA_022376925.1. Taxonomy (NCBI): domain Eukaryota; kingdom Metazoa; phylum Chordata; class Mammalia; order Artiodactyla; family Tragulidae; genus Tragulus; species Tragulus kanchil. The sequence continues at coordinate 103,218,562 of JAIOJX010000006.1, read as the reverse complement.
TATAAGTCATGTTCCAAGTAAAGCTGACCCAATGAAATTTTTAAATGAATATGTTTTGCGAATGAATATGATTGGGTATTTATATAAAAGGAGTTCAGTAAAGTAAGTGCTGTAATCGTCTTGCTCACTATTCTATCCTTTGTGTCTTGAACAGTGCTAGCGACAAAAATGACCATTTTACTAGTTATTTTTGAATGTTGAATCAGTCATAGGGGGTTAAGATTTAAAAGACATTCCCAGAAGCAGGAACAACATGGACAAAAGCATGAGAACATGAAAAGTCATGGCATGTTAAGACTTATAATTTAGTCTATTATGGCTGCAGTGAAACAGTATTCAGGAGATATACTAAAATCCAGTGAATAATAGCATGTATTGTGCTTTGAGGTCAAACAGACCAGAATTTGATCTGTCTACATCTTACATGACTTTTATGAATATCGCTAAAATGTGAAGTCTCAGTTTTCCACTTTAAGATATAACTAATAGTATTTATTTATAATATGACCACACAAATTGCCTGACAATGGAAAACATCAAATAAGTTATTAAATTTTGGGTGGAAGTGGTAGGTTGGATGGACATATATGATGAAAATTTGATTTTGTGTCGTATTAAGGAGCTTGAACAATCCTGTAGGTGATTGGGACTTATTAAATTTTGGTTTACAGTTGAACATTAGCCATAGAATATATGCAAGGCACTTTTATGATGAGGATATTTAATATCTTATATACTTTATCCTTTGCAAAATATTCAATACTATTACACAGGTTCAACATTTTGCATCCTGCTCATATCTCTCAATTATTTGATGTTCACTCCAAATAAGGGATAGCATAAATTTATTAACTTGGTTATGCAAAATGAGTTTTCTTAAATATTCTGAGGTTAGAAGGTGGGTTAAATAATAAATAGCAAGAAAACAAAAATTAAAAAACAAGAATAAAGTAATTAAATTGGATGGATGTTATTTATAGGACTAACATTGTAATGGCTCAAAATACAACTAGAAGTGGCAAGTGTAGGATCCATTGGTTGGCAGTTGAAATTCATTTCATTCTTATAAGTCATGTTCCAAGTAAAGCTGACCCAATGAAGTATTTTAAAATACTGTAAGTTCTAGAGTTCATCCCTGTATCAAAATCTTCTTTCATGATATCCTGCATATTGTATATTCAGTTATATTTATTCACTATTATAATTTATATCTCAGTTGATATAATCAGTGTTCACACTTTAAAAATGTCTTGAAGGGTTTGTTTTTCTTCAGTCAGGCAAACAGAATGGAAAAATAATGAGTGGATATGTTTTGTTAATGAAAATAGCTATTTGCTCTTGTTAATATTTTCAAGGCAAAAATATCACCTCTCTTTTCAAATGAAATGGATACTGCAAGTCTGAAAATTTTGACTTGTGTAACTTTAGCAGTTCAATCTGGCTCAAAAATGTTTCTAAAGAGAGAGAATGATAATTTTAAAGGCCTTGTTGTGTCAAGCCTGAAGCTGAAATCACGTAATCTTAAAAGCTTTGTAATATTAGAGGATAGCTGGCTATATGGCAGGCCCGCACAGAATACTACTGAATAAATGGTTTTAATATTTGAATTAGGGATATAAAATGAAATGTACTTGGGTCTAGAACTCATGAGAGGAGAGTAGTTTGTTAAGAATTGGTAGAAAATAGCTACTGTGGAGACTTCTTGACCAGCATTTCTCCAAGTATGACTTGAGAATAATGAACTGAATTAACTCACTGGATTAACAATGCAAATTAGTGGTGCCTCCCCACCAGACTTTTGAAGTAGAATTTCTAGAAGCCCAGGGATTTTCATTTAAACAAATTCTAGACTATTACACAGGTTCAACATTTTGCATCCTGCTCATATCTCTCAATTATTTGATGTTCACTCCAAATAAGGGATAGCATAAATTTATTAACTTGGTTATGCAAAATGAGTTTTCTTAAATATTCTGAGGTTAGAAGGTGGGTTAAATAATAAATAGCAAGAAAACAAAAATTAAAAAACAAGAATAAAGTAATTAAATTGGATGGATGTTATTTATAGGACTAACATTGTAATGGCTCAAAATACAACTAGAAGTGGCAAGTGTAGGATCCATTGGTTGGCAGTTGAAATTCATTTCATTCTTATAAGTCATGTTCCAAGTAAAGCTGACCCAATGAAGTATTTTAAAATACTGTAAGTTCTAGAGTTCATCCCTGTATCAAAATCTTCTTTCATGATATCCTGCATATTGTATATTCAGTTATATTTATTCACTATTATAATTTATATCTCAGTTGATATAATCAGTGTTCACACTTTAAAAATGTCTTGAAGGGTTTGTTTTTCTTCAGTCAGGCAAACAGAATGGAAAAATAATGAGTGGATATGTTTTGTTAATGAAAATAGCTATTTGCTCTTGTTAATATTTTCAAGGCAAAAATATCACCTCTCTTTTCAAATGAAATGGATACTGCAAGTCTGAAAATTTTGACTTGTGTAACTTTAGCAGTTCAATCTGGCTCAAAAATGTTTCTAAAGAGAGAGAATGATAATTTTAAAGGCCTTGTTGTGTCAAGCCTGAAGCTGAAATCACGTAATCTTAAAAGCTTTGTAATATTAGAGGATAGCTGGCTATATGGCAGGCCCGCACAGAATACTACTGAATAAATGGTTTTAATATTTGAATTAGGGATATAAAATGAAATGTACTTGGGTCTAGAACTCATGAGAGGAGAGTAGTTTGTTAAGAATTGGTAGAAAATAGCTACTGTGGAGACTTCTTGACCAGCATTTCTCCAAGTATGACTTGAGAATAATGAACTGAATTAACTCACTGGATTAACAATGCAAATTAGTGGTGCCTCCCCACCAGACTTTTGAAGTAGAATTTCTAGAAGCCCAGGGATTTTCATTTAAACAAATTCTAGATAACTGTTCTAATCACTGAATGTATTGAGAACCATTGCCCTACAAAACAACTTGGTAAAAAGCTGAGTTTTATTTAAAAAGAGATAAGACAAGTATAGAACTGGATTTCTGATTAAGGTAATTTATACAAGATGTATATTAGAGTCCATCTCATATAACTCTGATAATAAAACCTGAACTTTTAGTTTGTTTTAAATTAAAAATCTCTTCACAGTAACAACATGTAAATAGCTAATTTGTATACTATTTTAGTTTGATTTATAAATTACTTTTGAGTCCTCTAACTTAGAGAAAATTCCATAAAACTACTTTCGGTTATAATTAAGTTGGCATATGTTTTTGAGTTAATAACTGGAGTTCTGAACTCTCTTAAGGAACTTTTAAAATAGTGCTGTTGTCTTTTCATTGATCTTAAGTCACTGGGTGGATCCTGAATATTTGTCATAAATGGTGTGCTGCTAATTAAATATTGTTATTCCTCTTTACCAATCAACTGAAGTTAACTATATTTGTGATCTAGTAGGAGTGGAGGAATGGAAAGTGAAAAACTCATGTCAGCTCAAGAAATGAGTGCCAGTTGAATACAGAGAAAGTATTATTAATAAGTTTTGACAATAATTATTTTGCAAAGGGAACTTTTGGGGAAAATTCTTAAGCAGAGCTATTTCCTTGTTTCTAAATATAATACCGTTTTATTTTCTCTCTCTTTTTTTTTATGATTCCATGTCTTATTTCTTTTTGTTTGTTTGTTTTTTGTTTTTTGGCCACTTCTATTGATCTTTCATTTATTTATCTTTATTCTTTGGCCTGTGTGGACCTCCCATCGCAGTGGCCTTTCTCATTGCAGAGCACCGGCTCTGGGCACATGCGCTCCAGAGCTCCAGCTTGGTAGTTGGACACATCAGTCCAGCCATTCTGCAGTACGTGGGATCCTCCCAGGCCAGGGATTGAACCGGTGCCCCTTGAACTGCAAGGCAGTGTCATTACCCACTGGACCACCAGGGAAGCCCCACATCTTATTTCTTATAGGGGACTAATAGTAACTAGAATATGGAAAATGTTTGATAATGTCTAACTCGGTCGAACCATTGATATTTTTAATAATAAAAGATATGATAATCCCTTATATGACTCCAAAGAAGAGCATGGAGAGGTCAGAAAGCCTTCCTATGTGAACAGTGCAGAAAAATAGAGGAAAACAATAGAATGGGAAAGACTAGAGATCTCTTCAAGAAAATTAGAGATGCCAAGGGAACATTTCATGCAAAGATGGACACAATAAAGGATGGAAATAGTATGAGCCTAACAAAAGCAGAAGACATTCAGAAGAGGTGGCACAAATACACAGAAGAGCTATAGAAAAAAGATCTTAATGATCCAGATAGCCACGAGGTTGCGATCACTCAGCTAGAACATCCTGGAGTGCAAAGTCAAATGGGCCTTAGGAAGTATCACTATGAAGAAAGCTAGTGATGCTAATCGTAAAACATGATGCTGTTAAAGTGCTGCACTTAATATACTGGCAAATATGGAAAACAGCAGTGGCCTCAGGACTGGAAAAGGTCAGTTTTCATTCCAGTCCCAAAGAAGGGCAATGCCAAAGAATGCAACTACAGCACAGTTGTACTCATTTCACATGCTAGCAAAGTAATGCTTAAAATCCTTCAAGCTAGGCTTCAACAGTACACGAACAGAGAACTTCCTGATGTACAAGCTGGATTTAGGAAAGACAGAAGAACCAGAGATCAAATTGCTAACATCTGCTGGATCATAGAGAAAGCAAGAGAATTCCAGAAAAACATCTGCTGCGTCTTCTTGACCACGCTAAAGCCTTTGACTGTGTGGATTAGAAAGTTTGGCAAATTCTGATAGAGATGGGAATACCAGACCATCTTATCTGCCTCCTGGGAAACCTGTATGCAACTCAAGAAGCAGCAGTTAGAACTGGTCATGGAAAAACAGACTAGTTCCAAATTGGGAAAGGGGTACATCAAGGCTGTATATTATCCCTGCTTATTTAACTTATATGCAATGTGCATCATGCAAAATGCTGGGCTGGATGACTTACAAATTGGAATCAAGATTTCTGGGAGAAATATCAATAACCTCAGATATGCAGATGACAGCACCCTTATGGTCGAAAGCAAAGAGGAACTAAAGAGCCTCTTGATAAAAGTGAAAGAGGAGAATGAAAAAGCTGGTTTAAAACTCAGCATTCAAAAATGAAGATGATGGCATCTGGTCCCATTGCTTAATGGCAGATAGGTGGGGAAACAATGGAAACAGTGACATACATTATTTTCTTGGGCTCCAAGATCACTGCGGACATTTGACTGCAGTCATGAAAATAAAGACGCTTGCTCCTTAGAAGAAAAGCTATGACAAACCTATTAAAAAACAGACATTATTTTTCCAACAAAGGTTCAAAGGTTCAAATAGTTGAAGCTATGGTTTTCCCAGTAGTCATATCTGGATGTGAGAGTTGGACCATAAAGAAGGCTGAGCGTTGAAGAATTGGGGCCTTTAAACTGTGGTTTTGGAGAAGACTCTTGAGAGTCCCTTGGACAGCAAGGAGATCAAATCAGTCAGTCCTAAAGGAAACCAACCTTGATTATTCATTGGAAGGACCAATGCTGAAGCTGAAGCTGATTCAATGGATATGTGTTTGAGCAAACACTGGGAGGTGGTGAAGGACAGGGAAGCCTGGTGTGCTGCAGTTCATGGTGTCACAAAGAGTCAGACACGACTTAGCAACTGAAAAACAACAACAACAAACAACAAAGACTATAAAAAAAATAGGAGTTGTCTATGATAAATATTTTACATGAAATCTGATCCCTAATGGATTAAGTGAAACACTAGGAATTTAATAATTTTAAGTCACCAATAATAATTAACATTAATATGCTTTATTGTGAATAATGTGCTTTCCTTTTTCTTTTATAATTTCTTGTTACACTTTGATCTTCAGTTTCTCTTCATCTAATTTATAAATTTGAATATTTGCAGTTTTCAAGTCTTTTATCTCATATTCTTAACTCTAGGTTACAATAAAATACCCATGCTCACTTTAGCAACACATATACTAGAATAAAATTTCCAAAGCAAGTTTTCAAATGATCTTTTTTAAAAGCAAAATGCTGGGCTGGATGACTTACAAACTGGAATCAAGATTTCTGGGAGAAATATCAATAACCTCAGATATGCAGATGACAGCACCCTTATGGTCGAAAGCAAAGAGGAACTAAAGAGCCTCTTGATAAAAGTGAAAGAGGAGAATGAAAAAGCTGGTTTAAAACTCAGCATTCAAAAATGAAGATGATGGCATCTGGTCCCATTGCTTAATGGCAGATAGGTGGGGAAACAATGGAAACAGTGACATACATTATTTTCTTGGGCTCCAAGATCACTGCGGACATTTGACTGCAGTCATGAAAATAAAGACGCTTGCTCCTTAGAAGAAAAGCTATGACAAACCTATTAAAAAACAGACATTATTTTTCCAACAAAGGTTCAAAGGTTCAAATAGTTGAAGCTATGGTTTTCCCAGTAGTCATATCTGGATGTGAGAGTTGGACCATAAAGAAGGCTGAGCGTTGAAGAATTGGGGCCTTTAAACTGTGGTTTTGGAGAAGACTCTTGAGAGTCCCTTGGACAGCAAGGAGATCAAATCAGTCAGTCCTAAAGGAAACCAACCTTGATTATTCATTGGAAGGACCAATGCTGAAGCTGAAGCTGATTCAATGGATATGTGTTTGAGCAAACACTGGGAGGTGGTGAAGGACAGGGAAGCCTGGTGTGCTGCAGTTCATGGTGTCACAAAGAGTCAGACACGACTTAGCAACTGAAAAACAACAACAACAAACAACAAAGACTATAAAAAAAATAGGAGTTGTCTATGATAAATATTTTACATGAAATCTGATCCCTAATGGATTAAGTGAAACACTAGGAATTTAATAATTTTAAGTCACCAATAATAATTAACATTAATATGCTTTATTGTGAATAATGTGCTTTCCTTTTTCTTTTATAATTTCTTGTTACACTTTGATCTTCAGTTTCTCTTCATCTAATTTATAAATTTGAATATTTGCAGTTTTCAAGTCTTTTATCTCATATTCTTAACTCTAGGTTACAATAAAATACCCATGCTCACTTTAGCAACACATATACTAGAATAAAATTTCCAAAGAACATTGGGACTTTGCGTAGTTGTCATGAGATGACTTGATCTTTTATTTAAAAATTTTTCTAGCTGTATAAATTGCTTATTTTAGAAATCTGTCTGGTTTGTTTTATGGCAATAATCAACTTGGATATAGTATCCACTATGTGCTGATTACAGTTTGAGAAAATAGAGATATAACAGTGAATAAAACAAAAACTGCTGCTTTTATTAAATTTATACTTTAGTGATATTGATGAGGAATATATTCAAAAATAAAAATAAGCAAACAAAATATAGTATGTCAGAAGATGATATAGACGTGTATCTTCAGCCACTCAGTCCCATCCAATTCTTTGTGATCCTATGGACTCTAGCCCACCAGGTCCTGTGTTTATGAAATTATCCAAGTAAGAATATTGGAGTGGATTACCATATGGTGGTTCCTTAAAAAAGTAAAAATAGGGCTACCATATGACTCACAACCTCACTCCTAGACATATATCCAGAGAAAACTATAATTCAAAAAGAAACATGCACCCCAATGTTCACTGAAGCAATATTTGCAGTAGCCAAGACCTGGAAGCAACCTAAGTGTCCACTGACAGATTAATGGATAAAATGTGATTCTGTAGTATAGTGATTATCATATTGTCTTCACAGGTGAATGGATAAAGATGTGGTGTATGTACGCATATGGAATATGGCTGGATTATTTTTTTACTCAACCATAAAAAAAATGAAATAATGTGATTTTAAGCAGCATGGATGAACCTAGAAATTATGGTACTAAGCAAAGAAAGCCAGACAAAGACAAATACTATATGATATCACTTATATGTAGAATCTAAAAAAATGATACAAATGAATTTATTTACAGAATAAAACAGGCTTAAAGACATAGACAACAAACTTATAGCTACTAAAGCAGGAGAGGGACAAATTAGGAGTTTTCTGACTAAAATATGCATAATACTATATATAAAATGGGCTTCACTGGTGGCTCAGCAGTAAAGAATCCACCTGCAATGCAGGAGACACAAGAGAGTTGGATTTGATCCCTGGTTGAGAAAGATCCCCTGGAGGGAGGGCATGACAACCCATTCCAGTATTCTTGCCTAGAGAATCCCACAGACAGAAGAGTCTGGTAGACTCTAGTTCATAGGATCGCAAAGTTGGACATGACTGAAGCAACTTAGTTCGCATGCATGCATCTATAAATAACCAACAAAAGACCTATCATGCAGCTCAGGGAAGTATACTCAGTATCTTCTAATAATCTGTAATGAAAGAGAAAGTTAAAAAAGAACATATTTTTTTTAATATATGTGTAACTGAAGCACTTTGCTATATATCTGAAACTAATACAACATTGTAAATCAACTATATCTCAATAAAAATAAATGAAAGAGCTGAATTTGGAGGGGATGAAGTAAAATACTTTTGTCAAAGAGCAAATGCAAAGGTCAGTTGGTTGGAGGGTGTATGTTGTGTTCTAGGAACTAGAAGATTGCCTCTGGGACTGAGCTCAGAGAACTAACCTTTATATGCAATTATTTTATTTATTTTTCAAAGTAGTCTTAAGTAGTTTTCATTGTTTCCATTTTACAATTGAGAAAATTGGAGTTTAGAGAAGTGCAGCGGCTTGCCTAGGGTCAGATTACTAAGAAATAGAGTTTACTTATTACTGAAAGGACCGGTGTGGGTAGAAAAGTGGTTCTGGGTTTGTAGCTAAGAGAAAGAAAGAGAAAGAGTGGACCTCTCCAGGAACAGATTGCATTTATTCCTCCACACTGAGAAGCACTCTCTGTGGGATCAGACCATTTGCATCCATGCGGTGGATGGGGGCTCTTTTATTTACTAGGGGTTTCTGGCGATGTGGGGTCAGTCATGTCCATCAGTGGGCACATGGACAATGTCAGGTAGTCTAGGTAGGCACCTGGACGTGCCATGTTGCGGGAGGGGGGGGTCACGTTTTGCAGGTAGCTCTTGGAAGGTCAGGTTTACAGCACCTCTAGGGAGGCTTTTATGGCCGTGGGGGTTGGGCTGTTCCTGTTTCAATCTCAGTCCCTTCAATTACAGTCCTTCTCCCCATTCCCACTACAACTGTCACCAGAATATAAGTTCAGTGAGGGCAAAAACTTTATTTTGTTTGAAGCTGTATTTTCAGCAACTAGAACAGTGCCTGCACTTGGTATGTGTGAATGTGCTCAGTCAGGTCCAACTCTTTGGGACCTCATAGACTGTAGCCCGCCAGGCTCCTCTTTCCATGGAATTTTCCTGGAAAGATTACTGGAGTGGGTTGCCATTTCTTTCTCCAGGGGATCTTTCTGACCCAGGGATTGAACCTGTCTCTCACATCTGCTCTTTACCACTGCACCGCCTTGGAAGTCATGGCACGTGGTAGGTGTTCAGTAACTACTTGCTGAATGAATGAATGAATGAATGAGAGAATCAGTTGAAATCAAAGTGTATCTAATTCTAAAGTCCATGTTCTGAACCACATTTTGTATACTCCAATGTAAATTAGAGCTGTCATATTGTTTCTTGGAGAAGGCTTTGATAAGGAATCAAAGCTTTTGGCCAGTGCAATTCAAGGGGGAAGTGAGGGATGAATAGAAAACATTATGGAAGGGGAAATAGAACAAGTAATGGTTAAAAATAATCTGCTATAAACTTAAATAAGTAAGCAGAGAGTAGAAAAAGAAGTCTCTGATGCTAAAACTGGGTGGTTAATTTCCTATAGCTTTCACTACAACCTGGGCCTGCAGTTTTCTTTCTAGGCATATTTCCTGATTTAGCCAGTCTATTTCCTGGGAAATCAAGTACAGTCAAGATGTCCTATGTAATTTCTGTCTTTAGTATCCTTTAATTCTTTCACTTCCCAGTCTCCCTCCCATACACTCTTATCGGGTGCTCTCTGATAAATTGTCCCTGGTACAAAACTACCTATGGGACACACACAGTATCTTGTGGACTTCTCAGTTCTGAGTCGGTAGTTCAAGTGTGTAAGTTTGCACTTTCTATCCATAGCTATTTTTCAAAACTTTGTGTATTTCGCTTACAGGAATTTAGACCTTAATCTTTCTGTTTCTTCAGCTCACGCTGGCTCATGTTTTTACCATTTCAAGGTGTCTATCTTTTTTATTCTGTTGAAGAGGAAGAAAATGTTTTTTCCACTCTCTTTGCATTCCCACTACAACTGTCACCAGAATATAAGTTCAGTGAGGGCAAAACTTTATTTTGTTTGAAGCTGTATTTTCAGCAACTAGAACAGTGCCTGCACTTGGTATGTGTGAATGTGCTCAGTCAGGTCCAACTCTTTGGGACCTCATAGACTGTAGCCCGCCAGGCTCCTCTTTCCATGGAATTTTCCTGGAAAGATTACTGGAGTGGGTTGCCATTTCTTTCTCCAGGGATCTTTCTGACCCAGGGATTGAACCTGTCTCTCACATCTGCTCTTTACCACTGCACCGCCTTGGAAGTCATGGCACGTGGTAGGTGTTCAGTAACTACTTGCTGAATGAATGAATGAATGAATGAGAGAATCAGTTGAAATCAAAGTGTATCTAATTCTAAAGTCCATGTTCTGAACCACATTTTGTATACTCCAATGTAAATTAGAGCTGTCATATTGTTTCTTGGAGAAGGCTTTGATAAGGAATCAAAGCTTTTGGCCAGTGCAATTCAAGGGGGAAGTGAGGGATGAATAGAAAACATTATGGAAGGGGAAATAGAACAAGTAATGGTTAAAAATAATCTGCTATAAACTTAAATAAGTAAGCAGAGAGTAGAAAAAGAAGTCTCTGATGCTAAAACTGGGTGGTTAATTTCCTATAGCTTTCACTACAACCTGGGCCTGCAGTTTTTCTTTCTAGGCATATTTCCTGATTTAGCCAGTCTATTTCCTGGGAAATCAAGTACAGTCAAGATGTCCTATGTAATTTCTGTCTTTAGTATCCTTTAATTCTTTCACTTCCCAGTCTCCCTCCCATACACTCTTATCGGGTGCTCTCTGATAAATTGTCCCTGGTACAAAACTACCTATGGGACACACACAGTATCTTGTGGACTTCTCAGTTCTGAGTCGGTAGTTCAAGTGTGTAAGTTTGCACTTTCTATCCATAGCTATTTTTCAAAACTTTGTGTATTTCGCTTACAGGAATTTAGACCTTAATCTTTCTGTTTCTTCAGCTCACGCTGGCTCATGTTTTTACCATTTCAAGGTGTCTATCTTTTTTATTCTGTTGAAGAGGAAGAAATGTTCCATCTCTTTTCATAAGGTAACATCTCCACCTCCATTCCTTCCTACCTCTGCCAGAACTTTGCTCTATTAATTATCTCCATTCTCTCTCTCTCCCTGTCTGTTCTTTTTCATGGAGTTGGAGACTTAGATTCTAAATCCTATTTTGTCAGTTTCTGGCTTCAGACACTTGAGCAAGTTATTTGACTTCTTTGAGTCTCAATTTCTTGTATTAGGATGTGATTTGTCCTGTTAACCTTGCAAATTTGTAGTGAGTCTATTACAATAATGTATGTGAAAATACTTTATACACTACAAAATGCCATTCAAATACAAGATGTTATTATTACAGCCTGTGTGCACGAATAATTCATATCTCTTCTTAGAGTAGTTTTCCTCAAATTTGCTAACCCTTGAAATATTATTTCCTTTTTCTCTTTTATAGTCACACTTCTTAAAAGAATAGTTTTTATGTGCTATCTTTATGTTCTTATGAATTCATTGGAATCTGGCTTCCATTTAATTCTGGCTTCCATTTGATTCTGACTAACTGTATTGAATCCACTGCCTTCAGGATTACTAGAGATTGCTCAATTCCATATCCTTCTACTCAACTCTCTTCAACCTTTCTGGGATGCTATTTTATATAGGGTTGTCAGAAAGGAATTTTCTGATGTGGAAGCATTTAATCAGAAACCTAAATAAGGTGAGGGAGGAAGCCATGCAAATTGCTGGGGGAAGAACTTTCAGGCAGAGAATAAAATGTGCAAAAGACCTGGAAGTGGAAGGTACTTGACCATTTGAAGGGAAGTTGCTGCTATTAGTGTGGTAGATTCAAGTGAGTGAGTAAAAGGAAAGTAGGACATCATGTTAGAGAGACTTGTTCAGTCGCCCACTTGTGCCTGACTCTTTTAGATCGACCCTGTGGGTTGCAGCATGCCAGACCTCCCTTTCCCTCACCATCTCCTGGAATTTGCCAAAGTTCATGTCCGTTGCATCAGTGATATGGTCCAGCCATCTTTCTATCCATAGCTATTTTTCAAAACTTTGTGTATTTCGCTTACAGGAATTTAGACCTTAATCTTTCTGTTTCTTCAGCTCACGCTGGCTCATGTTTTTACCATTTCAAGGTGTCTATCTTTTTTATTCTGTTGAAGAGGAAGAAATGTTCCATCTCTTTTCATAAGGTAACATCTCCACCTCCATTCCTTCCTACCTCTGCCAGAACTTTGCTCTATTAATTATCTCCATTCTCTCTCTCTCCCTGTCTGTTCTTTTTCATGGAGTTGGAGACTTAGATTCTAAATCCTATTTTGTCAGTTTCTGGCTTCAGACACTTGAGCAAGTTATTTGACTTCTTTGAGTCTCAATTTCTTGTATTAGGATGTGATTTGTCCTGTTAACCTTGCAAATTTGTAGTGAGTCTATTACAATAATGTATGTGAAAATACTTTATACACTACAAAATGCCATTCAAATACAAGATGTTATTATTACAGCCTGTGTGCACGAATAATTCATATCTCTTCTTAGAGTAGTTTTCCTCAAATTTGCTAACCCTTGAAATATTATTTCCTTTTTCTCTTTTATAGTCACACTTCTTAAAAGAATAGTTTTTATGTGCTATCTTTATGTTCTTATGAATTCATTGGAATCTGGCTTCCATTTAATTCTGGCTTCCATTTGATTCTGACTAACTGTATTGAATCCACTGCCTTCAGGATTACTAGAGATTGCTCAATTCCATATCCTTCTACTCAACTCTCTTCAACCTTTCTGGGATGCTATTTTATATAGGGTTGTCAGAAAGGAATTTTCTGATGTGGAAGCATTTAATCAGAAACCTAAATAAGGTGAGGGAGGAAGCCATGCAAATTGCTGGGGGAAGAACTTTCAGGCAGAGAATAAAATGTGCAAAAAGACCTGGAAGTGGAAGGTACTTGACCATTTGAAGGGAAGTTGCTGCTATTAGTGTGGTAGATTCAAGTGAGTGAGTAAAAGGAAAGTAGGACATCATGTTAGAGAGACTTGTTCAGTCGCCCACTTGTGCCTGACTCTTTTAGATCGACCCTGTGGGTTGCAGCATGCCAGACCTCCCTTTCCCTCACCATCTCCTGGAATTTGCCAAAGTTCATGTCCGTTGCATCAGTGATATGGTCCAGCCATCTCATCCTCTGCTATCCTCTTAGAGACTGTTTGTAGCCAAATCAAGTAATGTCCCTTAGAGCATGGTGAAGATTCTGGCTTTTATCTAAGTTAAGTGGAAAGCCATTGGAGAGGTTAAGGGAAAGGCAAGATAATTTCCAATTTTAAAAGAATCACTCTGCTATGAGAAGAAGAGGCTAGAAAAACAGATAGTGAAGCAGAGATACTAGTTAGGAGGCTAGAACAAAGGTGTTCAGATGAGATATGATAATGGCTTGGATTATGTAGCAACAGAAGATGATATATACGATAAATGAATAAATTAGAAAAAAAGAGAGCCTTTTCTGGTGGATACAGCCTTCCATAGCATGACTTGGTGAGTTGGTGAAACCTTTCCTCCTAGGTGCCTTTTCCTTAGATAGTTGTACCAGGGTATGTGTGTGTGTGTGCTAAGTCACTTCTATCATGTGTCTTTGTGACCTCATGGGCTGTAGCCCGCCAGGCTCCTCTGTCCATGGAATTCTCCAGCAAAGAATACTGGAGTGGGTAGTTGTTTCCTTCTCCAGGGATCTTGGAGCCATTCCCTTCTCCAGGGATTGAACCTAGGCCTCCTGCATTGCAGGCGAATTCTTTACCATCTGAGCCACCAGGGAAGAATTCATGCCAGGGTGTACGTAGTATGGGGCTTCCCTGGTGGCTCAGATGGTAAAGAATCTGCCTGCAATATGGGAGACCTGGGTTCAATCCACGGGTTGCGAAGATCCCCTGGAGAACGGAACTGCTATCCACTCTAATATTCTTGCCTGGAAAATTCGGACAGTAAAGCCTGGTGAACTACAGTCCATGGGGTTGCAAAGTATTGGACACAACTGAGCGACTTTCACTTTCATATGTAGTATTAGTTGTCATTTAAGAGGCTGATTATTTTTATGTACTTGTGTTTGTTTTAATGGCTGAAAAGAAAAGTTCAAGAAAACTACAAAATACTTGATGTTTTTCATTTGTGTCTATTTCAATAACTCAGCAATATTGTGAAATGACCTGGCATGAAGGATGAGGCAAGTCTAGGGACTGTTGCCAATGCCTGCATGGTAACAACATGGAAGTAGTTTAGGCAGTGTCAGTAAAAGTTTGAAAACTGTAGCCAAATCAAGTAATGTCCCTTAGAGCATGGTGAAGATTCTGGCTTTTATCTAAGTTAAGTGGAAAGCCATTGGAGAGGTTAAGGGAAAGGCAAGATAATTTCCAATTTTAAAAGAATCACTCTGCTATGAGAAGAAGAGGCTAGAAAAACAGATAGTGAAGCAGAGATACTAGTTAGGAGGCTAGAACAAAGGTGTTCAGATGAGATATGATAATGGCTTGGATTATGTAGCAACAGAAGATGATATATACGATAAATGAATAAATTAGAAAAAAAGAGAGCCTTTTCTGGTGGATACAGCCTTCCATAGCATGACTTGGTGAGTTGGTGAAACCTTTCCTCCTAGGTGCCTTTTCCTTAGATAGTTGTACCAGGGTATGTGTGTGTGTGTGCTAAGTCACTTCTATCATGTGTCTTTGTGACCTCATGGGCTGTAGCCCGCCAGGCTCCTCTGTCCATGGAATTCTCCAGCAAAGAATACTGGAGTGGGTAGTTGTTTCCTTCTCCAGGGATCTTGGAGCCATTCCCTTCTCCAGGGATTGAACCTAGGCCTCCTGCATTGCAGGCGAATTCTTTACCATCTGAGCCACCAGGGAAGAATTCATGCCAGGGTGTACGTAGTATGGGGTTTCCCCTGGTGGCTCAGATGGTAAAGAATCTGCCTGCAATATGGGAGACCTGGGCTTTCTCCATGGGTTGGGAAGATCCCCTGGATAAAGGAACAGCTACCCACTCTGGAATTCTTGCCTGGAAAATTCGGACAGTAAAGCCTGGTGAACTACAGTCCATGGGGTTGCAAAGTATTGGACACAACTGAGCGACTTTCACTTTCATATGTAGTATTAGTTGTCATTTAAGAGGCTGATTATTTTTATGTACTTGTGTTTGTTTTAATGGCTGAAAAGAAAAGTTCAAGAAAACTACAAAATACTTGATGTTTTTCATTTGTGTCTATTTCAATAACTCAGCAATATTGTGAAATGACCTGGCATGAAGGATGAGGCAAGTCTAGGGACTGTTGCCAATGCCTGCATGGTAACAACATGGAAGTAGTTTAGGCAGTGTCAGTAAAAGTTTGAAATCTACTGTATTAGAGGCACGTGCAGAAGCTGTGTTAATTGCTAGCTTATTTTCCATATGGTTCTGTTTTAATGAAGCATATTTGACGCAGATGGTTGGAAAGTAAGTTGGATAATGTCTAAACTGGTCCTAATTCCCACAGTGCTTTCACTCCAATAACTTAGCAGTGCCTTTGTAAAGTTTATTCATTCACAGATTTTTTTTTTTAGTTGAAATGTGGCCTAAGATAACTGAAAACTATTCTTTTTTAAAACTTGACCTCTGAAAAAAACAAGAACACTCATTTCCCCTCTGATTCCAGGTCAAAACCACACTGCAACGTGGTTTCTTTAATATTATGGGGCTCATCATTATTATGACTTTCTAACATATTTAGCTGAGGAAGTGGGACATTATGAAGGTTCATATATAGAAACTGCAGTGACTTTACCAAATGCTGAAGTTAGCTTTGTTAACATGAAAATAATTTGACCTTTTCAGGGATATGAGATGCAACAGCCTAGAATATTAATAACTATTTCTTTTAAAGTCTTTTGTTTATTTTTAATTGGGTATAATTGCTTTACAGTGTTGTGTTGGTTTCTGCCATACATCAGTATGAATCAAAATAGATCCATATGTCCCCTTCCTCTTGGCCCTTCCTCTGATCTCCCACCTCATTCCCTCCCTCTAGGTTGTCACAGAACATTGGTTTGAGGTCCCTGAGTCATACAGCAAATTCTCACTGGCATCTGTTTTACCAGCTATCTGTTTTATGGTAATGTATATGTTTCAATTCTCCTCTCTCAATTCCCACCCTCTTCTTCCCCCTCTGTGTGTGCAAGTCTGTGCTCTGTGTCTGTGTCTCTGTTGCTGCCCTACAAATAGGTTCATCAATAACTATCTCTTGTTTGTACATTCTCTATAGCTTTTGTAATTAAAGTAGACTTGCTAGATATTAATGTTAAGTAAAAAATCAAATCAAGGATAAATTGTCCAGTGATACTGCAAAAATCTTTCCATATCCCTTTTTCCTTTCTATGAGACTAAATACCAACATATAGTCATTGTGCTTTTCTTAAATCTTACCAAGAGTTCAGTTATGTTATCTTACTTAAAAATGAGTGCTAAATTCCTCTAAATATTTTATTTTGGTGTACCTGTTGCTGAGCATGTACATTTGTCTTCATAGTTGCTCAAGGATATAGATAATGTCCTTGTTAGACTTAAGGTTGAGTTCTGCAGAGCAAAAAGGGAGACATGGTTCAATGGATTTGTGTGTCCATTTTCTTTTTTCCCTCATATTGTCACTAGAATATTCTCTTTGTTATCTGAATAGGACATCTGCTGACTAGTCTGACCCTCTTTACCTGATTGTGTGCAAAGTCTTGGTTAAATCTTCCTTGGAGACCCAGGAATCTTGCTAAGTGCTTTTGAGCTTGAAAGACATACTGTCCTTGGTCTGTTTTGTCTGTCCGTTTATAGACACCCATGATAAATAACTGTAATGTAGGTATAGAATAAGCCAAACAGTGCCATCTTCTGAACAGTAATTGACCCAAAGGATTAATTACCTATTAATAGGCAATGGCTTTCTCTCATGTTCTAAAGAAGTTAAAAAATGCAATACAAAAATTAATTTTCCACCCAACTTAGATATCTTAATACAGGGAGCCCTAACACTGAAGAGAAATAATAAAAAAAATTATTACTTTATGAGAAATCTTCTCGACTCACAGTCTTGGTTTTATCTGTCTCCTTCCCCAGTTATCTTTCACTAGAGCAGGTTAACAGTAGACTAACACAAATGAATCTTGGTTTGGGAGGTCCCTGAGTCATACAGCAAATTCTCACTGGCATCTGTTTTACCAGCTATCTGTTTTATGGTAATGTATATGTTTCAATTCTCCTCTCTCAATTCCCACCCTCTTCTTCCCCCTCTGTGTGTGCAAGTCTGTGCTCTGTGTCTGTGTCTCTGTTGCTGCCCTACAAATAGGTTCATCAATAACTATCTCTTGTTTGTACATTCTCTATAGCTTTTGTAATTAAAGTAGACTTGCTAGATATTAATGTTAAGTAAAAAATCAAATCAAGGATAAATTGTCCAGTGATACTGCAAAAATCTTTCCATATCCCTTTTTCCTTTCTATGAGACTAAATACCAACATATAGTCATTGTGCTTTTCTTAAATCTTACCAAGAGTTCAGTTATGTTATCTTACTTAAAAATGAGTGCTAAATTCCTCTAAATATTTTATTTTGGTGTACCTGTTGCTGAGCATGTACATTTGTCTTCATAGTTGCTCAAGGATATAGATAATGTCCTTGTTAGACTTAAGGTTGAGTTCTGCAGAGCAAAAAGGGAGACATGGTTCAATGGATTTGTGTGTCCATTTTCTTTTTTTTCCCTCATATTGTCACTAGAATATTCTCTTTGTTATCTGAATAGGACATCTGCTGACTAGTCTGACCCTCTTTACCTGATTGTGTGCAAAGTCTTGGTTAAATCTTCCTTGGAGACCCAGGAATCTTGCTAAGTGCTTTTGAGCTTGAAAGACATACTGTCCTTGGTCTGTTTTGTCTGTCCGTTTATAGACACCCATGATAAATAACTGTAATGTAGGTATAGAATAAGCCAAACAGTGCCATCTTCTGAACAGTAATTGACCCAAAGGATTAATTACCTATTAATAGGCAATGGGTTTTCTCTCATGTTCTAAAGAAGTTAAAAAATGCAATACAAAAATTAATTTTCCACCCAACTTAGATATCTTAATACAGGGAGCCCTAACACTGAAGAGAAATAATAAAAAAAATTATTACTTTATGAGAAATCTTCTCGACTCACAGTCTTGGTTTTATCTGTCTCCTTCCCCAGTTATCTTTCACTAGAGCAGGTTAACAGTAGACTAGACAGTGTTCTGCCAAAATGTACTAGCATGTATCTGGGGAGTTGTATTGAATATATCCCTTTGCCACAGAAACTATTCATCTTCAGATGTCAACTTCAGTGTTGAAATTTTATGAGGATGGAAAGAAATACACATTTTCCTCTTATTTTGAACTTCCCTTTGGAAAATGCAGTTTGCTGCTGTTGTCTCAAGTTAAAAGTGTTTACAGTTTTTCTCAAGTGCTCGTGGAAAGCAAATGCAGTCCTGAGTTAGACTAGAAGGAAAAAAAGCCTTCCTTTAAAAATTTAAATAATTATAGCACATCAGTCCTAGTCATTTTTTGATGTTTTCTTCAATTTATATTCCCCTAGGGATGAAAAATTAATTTCTTCTTTTTCCTTCCTTCCTTTCCTTCATTCCTACCTTTCATCCAAGATTCTTTTGTCTTGCCTTTAAAAAAAACCCAAGCAACAGCATGGTTTAACTTTTCACTAGAGCAGAGCCTAAAAAGATCAGAGTGAGAGAACAATTGCATTGTGACAGCTGTCAATTACTCAAGATAGAATATGTTATTTTCCAAGTCATGTTTAAGAAGAGCTAGAGAATTGCACTTGAGATTGATTCATCCTGAGATATCTCAGAAAAAATTTAGAGATCCATTCTGTCATATTTTTTCTCTAGTGTAAGAATGCTTCTCAAACCCAAAGAGAATATGTCTTGGGAATACTCTCTGCCTTTGAACTATAGGAAAACCACTTACAAAATTTGGGGAAACCCTATGTTGAATTAGGCAGCTATAGATCAGCTGTTACTATGGTACTGATAGTAAGTATGGGAAGAGGTCTGGAAATGGGATTTAAAATGCCAGGTTACTCTAAGTAGCAGTTTAATAACAAGAAAAATTCAGCTATTGTGCTTTCATCATCATTGTGTAGATGTTAGGAAGGTTTTTAATTTTTATTTTCTTTTCAGAGAAAGACTACTCTTATTCTAGAAATAAAGCAAAATATTTAGTTAGGCTTTAGGCTTTAATTAGGCTTAACAATTTTCTATTTTTAAAATTTCTTACTGTGGTTTTCAGGTCTAATTCTTGAACTGTGTCTCTTTTGGTCTTGACTTCGTTTTCAAAGAAATAGCAAAGCTAAGCTTTTCATTTAATTGTAATAAAATACTGCCCTAAAGAAGAATGAAATATGATTTTTTTTACTGGTTTATATAGAAAAGCATATAACTGTAATAATATTTTAACTATAGTTTGTATAGACCATACTCATTTAAACTCTATGCAAATCTTTGTTACTTCAGGGCAAATAAGCTACAAAACCATAATGTGTAGTATAGTCAGCACACACCATAAATTTGATAATAATACTTGTGAATTCGTATTTTATATAGGAGATTGCCATAGCATTATGAATAGTAATGTGCAAATGACGTGAAAAAAATGTTGTCACATTCTTGAATGTTTAGTGATTTTAATGCTACTGTATTATTTCATTCTGTGCCAAGTTGCGTTGATTGAAAAGTGAAGATATTAAAGTAGCAGAAATTTTACATTGGCTTTAATGTGTGGAGTTTCTATAATTCCCCACCAATCTGGAATGTTAATGAAATATGTTTTGACCCCTGGTTTAACTTTTCACTAGAGCAGAGCCTAAAAAGATCAGAGTGAGAGAACAATTGCATTGTGACAGCTGTCAATTACTCAAGATAGAATATGTTATTTTCCAAGTCATGTTTAAGAAGAGCTAGAGAATTGCACTTGAGATTGATTCATCCTGAGATATCTCAGAAAAAATTTAGAGATCCATTCTGTCATATTTTTTCTCTAGTGTAAGAATGCTTCTCAAACCCAAAGAGAATATGTCTTGGGAATACTCTCTGCCTTTGAACTATAGGAAAACCACTTACAAAATTTGGGGAAACCCTATGTTGAATTAGGCAGCTATAGATCAGCTGTTACTATGGTACTGATAGTAAGTATGGGAAGAGGTCTGGAAATGGGATTTAAAATGCCAGGTTACTCTAAGTAGCAGTTTAATAACAAGAAAAATTCAGCTATTGTGCTTTCATCATCATTGTGTAGATGTTAGGAAGGTTTTTAATTTTTATTTTCTTTTCAGAGAAAGACTACTCTTATTCTAGAAATAAAGCAAAATATTTAGTTAGGCTTTAGGCTTTAATTAGGCTTAACAATTTTCTATTTTTAAAATTTCTTACTGTGGTTTTCAGGTCTAATTCTTGAACTGTGTCTCTTTTGGTCTTGACTTCGTTTTCAAAGAAATAGCAAAGCTAAGCTTTTCATTTAATTGTAATAAAATACTGCCCTAAAGAAGAATGAAATATGATTTTTTACTGGTTTATATAGAAAAGCATATAACTGTAATAATATTTTAACTATAGTTTGTATAGACCATACTCATTTAAACTCTATGCAAATCTTTGTTACTTCAGGGCAAATAAGCTACAAAACCATAATGTGTAGTATAGTCAGCACACACCATAAATTTGATAATAATACTTGTGAATTCGTATTTTATATAGGAGATTGCCATAGCATTATGAATAGTAATGTGCAAATGACGTGAAAAAAATGTTGTCACATTCTTGAATGTTTAGTGATTTTAATGCTACTGTATTATTTCATTCTGTGCCAAGTTGCGTTGATTGAAAAGTGAAGATATTAAAGTAGCAGAAATTTTACATTGGCTTTAATGTGTGGAGTTTCTATAATTCCCCACCAATCTGGAATGTTAATGTAAATACTTCTTTTGTGGGGCAGCAGGAAACATGCTGCCCAGACTACACATGTTAGTCAGTGAGGCCTGCCTCCACTGTTTAGAGAAATAGAAGTGGGAGGCAGCCTTAAGTGAAAGTGAAAAAAGGCATTTGTTTAGCTGCATGGCAACACAAATATTTCACTTAGTGAGGACTGACAATGCATCTCATTATGTAAGCGGGTTCCAGCTTGTAAAAAATTTCTGTTTAACTTTCCATATTAGTTGCAGATTCCTGTGCTTAACTCTTTGAAGGCTGGCATCCAGGTCCCCTTCTCTCTTAACCCACAAGGTACACTTTTTGTCTACAAGTGTTTGTTTATTTGTTTGATTTTATCCTAAAATAATAGATGAGAGAGAGCCAAGGATATCTGGCCCATTGAATGCTATTAGAAATATGTGAGGAAGCCTGCCAGATTCAAGTCAGCCTCAGGGTAGACATGTGTGACTTCTTCCCATTTCTCTTATTCCTGATGCACTTTTCTAACACTAATTGTTGCATTCTGACCTGATGGTAGAAATATGCGATGGTATTTGTTTTGAGTTACCTTGTGGTGCTACCATAGCAGGTCCAGGTTCTCAAAATCCTAATTCTTGATCTTAAATTCTCCAATATTCTCTTACAGTGTATTTGGATCCCAGGCTATTTTTGTATCTTGTGTTAAAAAGCAGAGGAAAATAGAAAAAAAAAATTTTTTTTTTTTCTACATATAAGTTTGTATAGCATACTCATTAAACTCTATGCAAATCTTTGTTACTTCAGGGCAAATAAGCTACAAAACCATAATGTGTAGTATAGTCAGCACACACCATAAATTTGATAATAATACTTGTGAATTCGTATTTTATATAGGAGATTGCCATAGCATTATGAATAGTAATGTGCAAATGACGTGAAAAAAATGTTGTCACATTCTTGAATGTTTAGTGATTTTAATGCTACTGTATTATTTCATTCTGTGCCAAGTTGCGTTGATTGAAAAGTGAAGATATTAAAGTAGCAGAAATTTTACATTGGCTTTAATGTGTGGAGTTTCTATAATTCCCCACCAATCTGGAATGTTAATGTAAATACTTCTTTTGTGGGGCAGCAGGAAACATGCTGCCCAGACTACACATGTTAGTCAGTGAGGCCTGCCTCCACTGTTTAGAGAAATAGAAGTGGGAGGCAGCCTTAAGTGAAAGTGAAAAAAGGCATTTGTTTAGCTGCATGGCAACACAAATATTTCACTTAGTGAGGACTGACAATGCATCTCATTATGTAAGCGGGTTCCAGCTTGTAAAAAATTTCTGTTTAACTTTCCATATTAGTTGCAGATTCCTGTGCTTAACTCTTTGAAGGCTGGCATCCAGGTCCCCTTCTCTCTTAACCCACAAGGTACACTTTTTGTCTACAAGTGTTTGTTTATTTGTTTGATTTTATCCTAAAATAATAGATGAGAGAGAGCCAAGGATATCTGGCCCATTGAATGCTATTAGAAATATGTGAGGAAGCCTGCCAGATTCAAGTCAGCCTCAGGGTAGACATGTGTGACTTCTTCCCATTTCTCTTATTCCTGATGCACTTTTCTAACACTAATTGTTGCATTCTGACCTGATGGTAGAAATATGCGATGGTATTTGTTTTGAGTTACCTTGTGGTGCTACCATAGCAGGTCCAGGTTCTCAAAATCCTAATTCTTGATCTTAAATTCTCCAATATTCTCTTACAGTGTATTTGGATCCCAGGCTATTTTTGTATCTTGTGTTAAAAAAGCAGAGGAAAATAGACTACTACATCACTTGTTTAGAATTATTTATTTTATGGATTTTAATTTGAAGGAGGTAAAGCAGTACTTTCTAATTATATAATATTTGAGATCAAATCTCTTTTTTCTTGGGCGTGATCCCTATTTTCTGGGCATCAGTTTTAATAACTTTATTAGAATGTGATAGTGTAAGATGGGGGAGTACATTTTTAGATGTCTGTGACTGTACCATAAAATGAAAGAGTCTCAGCATTCACAAACATGGGAAGGTATGCAAGGACCAACTGGATGAATATCCCAGGAAATGCACATTTTTTTTCATATTTTAAGTATATGTTTTAAAGCTCTGAGATCAGGAATTTCAATTTGTTTAGAGAACATTTCAAAATGTTTTACCCCCTGAGTAAATGCTTGTTAGAGAATAAAGAGAAATAATTTAAAATGGGCAAAGTACTTAAAAATTATAAAAACTCATATGACTAATCTGGGATTATCCATATCTGTAAACAATAAAACTTTGTAAAAGTAAAAAGTAAAATTAAAAAAAAGAAAGAAAAAAATACTCAAAAGGGAAAAAAAATTATAAAAACCGAGAATTAAAAGTAGAGATCGCTCTGAATTAAAACATTGGGAGCACATTCAAATTATGAGCAATTTATTTGTATTGGATCTTCCTAGGTTTAGGGCATTGTGCTTTGTGGGTATACTATATCTATCTTATCAAATTGGTTAGGGCACGTAGCTTTTAAAAAATAAGAATATATTCAGATATGGAAATTAGAAGTATATTCTAAAATAAAATGGAATCTTTTTTCCCTTCCAATTAAGTTGCTGGAAATTTGTAGTAAAATGTTTTCCTCCTCTTTCTTCCCTCTACTATATTCTGGTTCTTATTCTGTTCCATCTTTTTCTATTTTTAGTCTAGACTTTAGTCCTCTTGGAAAAGAGAATCCTTTTAAATCCCCCAAACTGTGGCATCATCTGTTAGGCATAAGCCCGAATGGGCTGGAG
The DNA here is from genome assembly GCA_022376925.1 of Tragulus kanchil. Lineage (NCBI taxonomy): Eukaryota > Metazoa > Chordata > Mammalia > Artiodactyla > Tragulidae > Tragulus > Tragulus kanchil. Next base: position 103,194,438 of record JAIOJX010000006.1, on the reverse strand, counting down.
ATTGTAAATGTCTGCCAAGGATCTATCTGACACTTTTACCACTTACACTCCTATAGCGGTTGTGTGTTTTTGCTGAATTAGTCACATTTTAGCCTTGTGTATGATCTTACAGCTAGGAAACACTATATGCCATTGGTTAATAGAATGGGCCAGGAGTATGGATGTGCTCATGGGCATTGCAGTTATGGTCTGGGTGGAACTCAAAGTAAATATTGTGCCATTGGCTTTCTCATCAATTTGACAGTCATTGTTAGCCTAAAAGGGTCAATATGTAGATTTTTCTTCAAAACACGTTTGAATATTTTAGTTATTTGTCTTATTGCTTAGTTCCTTCTCATCCAGAACAGCTCACTCCCCTTCTTCAAGGAGAACAATTTCTCAGCTTTCCCAGCAAATCTTGCTTTGTTAAGGGTAGGTGAATTGGTTCAGTATCAAGAGCACAAATGTGGGTCGTCAAACTCACATAAGTAGCTCTGATCCTTCATTTGATGGTTTAGAGTGAGAGACAGAAGGCCTTGTTTTTGTAATGTGTTTGTCTACACATCTGCTACCCTGCCCATCCAGTTACTAGCTCAGATTTAGAGTACTTGGCTAGTAGATGCTTCTGTTCTGCTACAAGTTCCATAGTTCCCATAGACTTCTGGTTTCTCCTCACTTACAGTGCTTGGCAGGTAGATAGCAAGCATCAGATAAATATTTGTGGGATGAGTAATTGAGTAGATTACTGAGAAAGTAGAAATTGTGACAGGGAAGAGAGTGTAAAATTCTTTAAAGATGTAATTGGGAATGATTTAGTGTTGTGGGCACTTGAAGCTCAAATTCTGTGTTTAACTGGTAACATGTTGAAATGAGGAGTCCTTAATTTAAAAAGTTTTGAACATATTATTACTTTTCTAGCTGCTACAAATTAGCTTTCAGTTGTTTCCAAGAAATGCCATCCCTGTTTCCAAGTTTGAAATTCTTGAAGGCAGTGAGATCCTTAAAATGTCCTACTTGGAAAACTGACTAGAATTCTGAATAAATAATGTTTATACTATCAGAGAGATTAGAAGATATCTTGGGAAAATCCTGTAGCTATCTGTAGTTTTATACTTCTTTTGCATGAGGCTGACTATAGAGAAAAGTTGGCACGTTGGTCTACAGGAAGAGTCGAGTCTCTGGTAAGACTCCCTTTTTCTGGATATGCATTTCCTTTTTATTACAGTCTTCTTGTGAATTCTAATCTGGTGCTTGTTTCTAAATGTAAGGGTGAGTTTTTCAAGCTGACCGTAATATACATAGCAGAGTGTCTCCAGTTCTTCTTTTAACCAACTGTTGTGCTAATGACTTATGGAGGAAGCTTTGTGATCATGTTCATTGCAGGCAGAGGTAGCCTAGTGGAATGTGTTTGTGTTCTTAAAATAGCTACATATTGGGGGAAAATCTCTTGCGAAGTCACATGTGCTGAACTTTATGCTTTATATTTAAAATCAAGGGACTATCCAAAAATTCCACTAGTCTTCCTCAAGTCATTACTCTTTCAATCCTGCAGTTTATATTTATCAGGAGACATCTTTTTCCTAGTTTATTTTTTTTTACTGTTATTTTGCCAAATGCCATACCATTTATATTGCCAGATAATATTGAGGTTTGCTGATATTACTCATGATCAATCACTTATTCTGCCTGTGTGATTAATGGTGTATTTGTGTAAATGTTGTATGTTTCATTTTCTGGCCACAAGGTAACAAAGGCTTAATCATTTTTTATGCTGAAAAGATAAAGATTTCCACATCTTTCTTTTTTTGGCCACTTCTATTGGTCTTATTTCTTTGTTCTTCGGCCTATGTGGGCCTCCCATCTCAGTGACCTCTCGCTGCAGAGCACCAGCTCTGGGTGCACGTGCTCCAGAGCTCCACCTCGGTAGTTCGACACATTGGTCCAGCCTCTCCGTGGTATGTGGGATCCTCCCAGGCCAGAGATCGAACCAGCGCCCCTTGCACTGCAAGGTGGTGTCCTTACCCACTGGATCACCAGGGAAGCTCGATAAAGATTTTATCTGCACAGTTAGGAAGGTAATTTATCAGTCTAGCCTCTCAAACTTTAAAACATTCTTATTAGGTGTTGGAGGCATACTTCCTATATTATTGTTCATTTGCTAAAATGTAAATCATAAAAATATTGAGCATGTGACTTGACTATCTTTGGCATATAATGCCTGACACAGATAGTATATGAAGGGTCTCATTTTTTTACATTGTGAGCATGATGACTGCCAAAGTATTCTAGCATGCATTATTTATGACTTTCAGAATCTTTTAATTTTGATAATAATACATTGTATTAAAAGGTAAGATATTTAAAAATAGCTGATATGAATAGGATATATTCATCTAAATTTTTCTGGATACCTTTGAATTAATTGGTATAGAGGGAATATGTATTTTTCCAATATATTTCATATCCTTTCCCTGAGTGAAATACCGCTAACAAATATATTTACTTGCAGGATTTCTTTCCATCTTTTAAGGTCCACTCTTGTAAGTGTTCTATGATCTCACTTCATTTGAACTTCCATAGTGTTTTGCATTTCTCTTTTTGTACTTTTTATAATTTGTATTTTTTAGTAGTTTCTGTGGACATTCCTTAATTTCTGATCAAAAGTGGTTTTTTTGGGGGGCAGTCATATTCATCTTAGATAACTTACTTGAATACATAGGACCTACCCTTCAATAAGTGCTCAATATATACTTATTGAGTTAATTAAAAATTTCCAAAATCCACACTCTCAATCCATTTCATAAATTATCTAATATGCATTGCTTTTCTTAAACTTATGTATCATCCTCTTTACAACCCAGAACTCATTGTTCAGTATGAGTTTTGATACAGATAGAGACTTATTAAAAGCTAAATAGCTCATGTGCTCTTGCAGAGCACCAGCTTTTTTGGGTGGCCCACGTGCTCCCAGAGCACCAGCTCTGGGTGCACGTGCTCCAGAGCTCCACCTCGGTAGTTCGACACATTGGTCCAGCCTCTCCGTGGTATGTGGGATCCTCCCAGGCCAGAGATCGAACCAGCGCCCCTTGCACTGCAAGGTGGTGTCCTTACCCACTGGATCACCAGGGAAGCTCGATAAAGATTTTATCTGCACAGTTAGGAAGGTAATTTATCAGTCTAGCCTCTCAAACTTTAAAACATTCTTATTAGGTGTTGGAGGCATACTTCCTATATTATTGTTCATTTGCTAAAATGTAAATCATAAAAATATTGAGCATGTGACTTGACTATCTTTGGCATATAATGCCTGACACAGATAGTATATGAAGGGTCTCATTTTTTTACATTGTGAGCATGATGACTGCCAAAGTATTCTAGCATGCATTATTTATGACTTTCAGAATCTTTTAATTTTGATAATAATACATTGTATTAAAAGGTAAGATATTTAAAAATAGCTGATATGAATAGGATATATTCATCTAAATTTTTCTGGATACCTTTGAATTAATTGGTATAGAGGGAATATGTATTTTTCCAATATATTTCATATCCTTTCCCTGAGTGAAATACCGCTAACAAATATATTTACTTGCAGGATTTCTTTCCATCTTTTAAGGTCCACTCTTGTAAGTGTTCTATGATCTCACTTCATTTGAACTTCCATAGTGTTTTGCATTTCTCTTTTTGTACTTTTTATAATTTGTATTTTTTAGTAGTTTCTGTGGACATTCCTTAATTTCTGATCAAAAGTGGTTTTTTTGGGGGGCAGTCATATTCATCTTAGATAACTTACTTGAATACATAGGACCTACCCTTCAATAAGTGCTCAATATATACTTATTGAGTTAATTAAAAATTTCCAAAATCCACACTCTCAATCCATTTCATAAATTATCTAATATGCATTGCTTTTCTTAAACTTATGTATCATCCTCTTTTACAACCCAGAACTCATTGTTCAGTATGAGTTTTGATACAGATAAGAAGACATGATAGATTAAACAGCTAAAACAGGGTTTTATCTTGGGAACACAGTGTCTGGATTTTTAAAACCTGTGTTTTACACTTTAGGTATTGGCATATCCTAATGCTCTGTCCTATTATATGGTGTGATAAATATAGGAAGGAATATGATTTGAACTTACTACATTTTAGAGGGTATTATAAAGAACTAGGCAGATCCATCTCCTGACCCTAAACATGGTCCTATGGTAAACTTCTTGAGGAAATTGGATCTCCAAGATTACAAGTGGGAAAGTGTATTCCATTGAGATCAAAGTGGGCAGATAGGCATGGCAGCTTGTGGATTAAGCAGAACTTTTTTTTGAAAGGGCAATCTTGAAGATTATGACAGGATGAACTAAGGTGATTGGCAGTGGAAAGAATTAGAACATGTGAAATTCCTTAAAAATTCATTGACTTAAATAACTTTGCCTATGTTACACATAATAAAAAGAAACCCTTTACACTTTGCTTGAAAAAAAATTTATGTATATATGTTCTTATGTATGTTGATTGTTTTTACTGCTCCCATATTATCCTGGGAGTTAGGGAAGATGTATTTTCTTAGATTTACAGATGAATTGATTAAAACATGAAAAAAAAATGTGAAGTTGGTTATTATTGTGGGACCCAGTTATTTAATCTGATGCATGTGATATTGGGGCAAGGAAAGACCTGACATGTCACCCACACCATTATTGCTCATGTTGCTTATATCCCACTTTGGAATGAAGAGTATGCTATTTTCTTTTTTTTTTTTGTATCATCTCCAGAACTGTAGTTTGCTCATAGCCAGTGATCTAAACATATGCATAGAATGAACATGTGAATGAAATTGACATCAACAAAAATTGCCTGTGATGCTTCAGCCTCTCTTTGCCCTTTCATTCTCTCCAGACTTTCTGTGTGTTTATCCTCTCCTTCCATTTTCTCATGTAAAACCCTTATTTCATGAAAGCACTTGACAGTAACATTCAACTCAAGATACAAATCGTCAATAACAGTTTAATGTTATTCTTTTATAGCATATGCATTTAAAAAGTATACATCTTTTCAAATAAAAATTAAGATTAATGGATTAAGTAATATGGGAGCTACATTCAAAATAAAGGTGTTAGGCCTAAGAGTGGGATTTCTGGGTCATATGGTGCTTCTATTTTTAGTTTCTTAAGAAATCTCCATACTGTCTTCCATAGAGGCTGTATCAATTGGCATTCCCACCAGCACTGCAAGAGGGTTCCCATTTCTCTGCACCCTCTCCAGCATTTATTGTCTGTCGATTTGTGGATGATGGCCATTCTGACGGGTGTGAGGTGATATCTCATTGTAGTTTTAATTTGCATTTCTCTAATTATTAGTGAAGTTGAGCATCGTTTCATGTATTTTTGGGCCATCTGTATGTCCTCTTTGGAGAGGCGACTCTTTAGATCTTTTTCCCATTTTTTGATTGAGTTGTTCGTTTTTCCTGTGCTGAGTGGTCTGATGCTTGTAGATTTTGGAGATTAATTCTTTGTCTGTTGTTTCATTTGCTATGATTTTCTCCCACTCTGTGGGATGTCTGTTGAGCTTTTTTGTAATTTCTTTTGCTGTACAAAAGCTTTTAAGTTTCATGAGGTCCCACATGTTCATTTTTCTTTTTAGTTCCGCTATTTTAGTAGGTGGGTCAGAGAAGATCTTGCTTTGATTGATGTCCTTGAGGGTTTTGCCTATTTTCTCCTCTAAGAGTTTGATGGTTTCTGGTCTTACATTTAGGTCTTTAATCCATTTTGAGTTGATCTTAGTGCATGGTGTCAGGGAATGTTCCAACTTCATTTTTTTGCATGTAGCTGTCCAATTTTCCCAGCACCATTTGTTGAAGAGGCTGTCTTTGTCCCATTTTATAGTTTCTCCTCCTTTGTCAAAAATAAGGTACCCATAGGTGCGTGGGTTTATCTCTGGGTTCTCAATCTTGGTATATATATACAATGGAATACTACACAGCTGTAAAGAGAAATGCAGAAGAATCAGCCCTAATGAGGTGGCTGGATCTAGAACGTATCATAAAAAGTGAAGTCAGTCAGAAAGAGAAGGACAAATACAGTATATTAACACATATATATGGAATCTAGCAGGATGGTGATGATGGCACACTCAGTGAAGCAACGGAAAGACAGACATGGACAGTGGACATATGGACATTGTGGGGAAGGAACAGAGGGTGGGAGGTGTAAAGGAAGTAGCATGAAGGCCTGTACTATCATAAGTGAAGAAAATAGCTCTAGTCATTGCTCTGTGAGAAAAGGGGATCCTTCAGGGGTGCTGTGTGATGGTTGGGAGGGGTGGGAAGGGGGGGATATACATATGACTAATCTGGGAACATACATATCTGTAAACAACAAAACTCTGTGAAAGTTAAAAGTAAAATAAAGGTTTTTTTTTTTTTTTTTTTTTTTTTTTTTTAAATAAAGGTGTTGCTTAACTTGACCTCATAAAGAAGCATGTTTAAGCCTGTGTTCCAAAGCAGTGTTTGTATTACTGGAGGACCCATGAATAGAAATTTCTAGAAATAGTAGCTGAAGATGGGCCTCTATAAATCTTTGCTCTAAGATTCTAAGAATTTAAACTTAACAGTGGGTAAGGGTATTAGAAAGAGTACTTTGGAATATCTGGCTCTGAGGGAATGGAACTGAAGTTATCCAAAGAAAACTTTTGTTCTTACTTGTCTTAAGAATGGCTAGTATCATAGTTTCTGTTCATCTTTTGGGACTGCTAAAACAATTCAAAGAAGTATTTGCTGTGCAACTACTATTACAACAAAGAGTTTGCAGTTGTTTTTATTTTTATTTTTTTTCCTGAAGATACCTTACTGTAATAATTACTGGAAAAGAAACTCATGAATTATAGATTGTTTACTATAGTTCCTGTCTAGCATTTTCTGTGACAAAATCACCCTTATTTTCTTTTGGGGAACAACTTTCTTTCACTTTTGGTAAATGTAGTTGGGGTAAAACTGCCATTACCTTCCCAAATCATGGGGAATGGGCATTCCATATGCCTGGCCACAGCAATTTGTGCAGAAGTAAGCATGTTATGCAAGTCAGGTCAATGAGACTTAATTTGCGATCTTTTCTGGTATTACTGGGAAAGAACCATTGTAATTTTATTATGATCCCTAGCTTGGGGTTTCTGCTTTTCTTCTTTGCCCTTAAAATGGGAGAACCTTCTTGAGAGAAGAAGAGAGACCAATTCCTGATTACATCATTTTAACACTGAATCCAGCTGTATCAGAAGCCAGAACTTTCAGTTATGTTGAGCCAATAAATTATATTTTGATATACTTACTTTGAGTTGGTTTTTATCACTTACAACTAAAAGTGTTTTAACATGCAGTCAGAATTGCACAACTGACGCACAGCTCATATAGTGGATAAATACATGTGATTTGGAGAAATATTTTTACATCCATTGACTCATCTAGTATGTGTAATTTATTTATTCCAGTTTAATTTCCATGAATGTGAATGAGTATGGGTGATATGATGGAAGTCATTGCTGTTTAAATAAGAACAATTTCTACTGAAGTAATTTTAGTATAGTCAAAGAATAAAGTGCAAATGAAGTGATATCACTTGATAAGTTCCAGACTTTATATTGTTTTGAAAATAAAACAAGTTTATGAATTTTTTATAGGTTAAAAGAAAACAGTTTTCCTTTTTTTTAAATAAAAGAAGTTGATGCTTTTATTCTGTTGTCTTTTGAAGTTAGATTCACAGCTTGGGCAAGAAATGGAGAGAGTACTTTATTTACCTACACTCTGAAGAAATATTCTCAACATATTACATTTTCATATGTTAATCCTATTCATGAATATATAATTATACTAAAGATCTACTTTAATGGATTTAATTTAAATTAGAGATCTTCTCACTAGTTTGAAAATCACAAAACAGAAATCGATATTGAGCAAACAACAAATAATATATAAAGGAAACCCCATACGTCTAACTGCGGATCTCTCAACAGAAACCCTGCAAGCCAGAAGAGAATGGCAGGACACATTTAAACGGCTAAAAGAGAATAACCTCCAACCAAGAATTCTCTACCCAGCAAGAATCTCATTCAGAATCGATGGAGAAGTCAAAAGCTTCTCAGACAGACAAAAACTAAAAGAATTCTGTACCACAAAACCAGCCCTACAACAAGTGCTAAAGGGCCTGATATAGCCAATAAATACAAGAGTAGAAGAAGTCCTACAAATCAAACCCCAAACTTCTAAGAAGATGACAACAGGAACATTTGTATCAATAATTACTTTGAATGTAAATGGATTAAATGCTCCAACCAAACGACACAGGCTGGCTTAATGGATCCAGAAACATGACCCATATATATGCTGTTTACAAGAGACCCACTTCAGACCTAGAGACACCCACAGACTGAAAGTGAGAGGCTGGAAAAAGATATTCCACGCAAATGGAAATCAAAAGAAAGCTGGGGTAGAAATCCTAATATCAGACAAAATAGATTTTAAAGTAAAGAAGATTCTAAGAGACAAGGCAGGTCACTACATCATGATTAAGGGATCCATCCAAGAGGAAGACATAACAGTCATGAATATCTACGCACCCAACACAGAGGCACCTCAATACATAAGACAGGTACTTTCAGACTTAAAAGAAGAAATCAATAATAACACAATAATAGTAGACTTTAACACTCCTCTCATACCAATGGATAGATCATCCAAACAGAAAATTAATAAAGAAACACAAGCCTTAAATGCCACACTAGAAAAGATGGACCTCATCGATATCTTTAGGACGTTCCATCCAAAAGCAGAAGAATACACTTTCTTCTCAAGTGCTCACGGAACATTCTCCAGGATAGACCACATCTTGGGCCACAAATCTAACCTCAGTCAATTCAAGAAAACTGAAATTATATCAACCATCTTCTTAGACCACAATGCAATGAGACTAGAGATCAACTACAGGAAAAAAAACTGCTAAGAATACAAACACATGGCGATTAAACAACACATACCTAAAAAAACAACTGATTACTGAGGAAATCAAAGGAGAAATTAAACAGTTCTTGGAAGAAAATAACAATGAACACACAATCATGCAAAACCTATGGGAGGGTTTCCCCTGGTGGTCCAGTGGGTAAGGACACCGCCTTGCACTGCAAGGGGCGCCAGTTCGAGCCCTGGCCTGGGAAGATCCCATGAGCCACGGAGCGGCTGGACTCATGTGTCCAATTACCGAGCCAGAGCTCTGGAGCGCATGCGCCCAGAGCCGGCGCTCTGCAACGATAGATGCCACCACGATGGGAGGCCCACAGGAGCCAAAGAACAAAGACGGATGAAAATAGAGAAATGAAAGACCAATAGAAGTGGCCCGCCCACTCCCCTCCCTCCCCAACCCGACCCCCGCCCAAAATAAATAAATAAAAAAATCTTAAAAAAAAAAAAAAAAAAAAAGACAAAACCTATGGGATACCGCAAAAGCAGTTCTAAGAGGGAATTTTATAGCAATACAATCCCACCTCAAGGAACTAGGAGAATATGAAGCAGATGACTTAACCCTCCGCTTAAAACAATTGGAAAAATAAGAACAAAAACATCCCAAAGCCAGCAGAAGATGAGAAATTATAAAGACTAGAGCAGCAATAAATCAGAAAGAAATGAAAGAAACTATAGTACAGATAAATAAAAGAAAAAGCTCGTTCTTTGAAAAGGTAAACAAAATTGACAAGCCTCTGGCCAGATTCATCAAGAGAAAGAGAGAGAAGAACCAGATCAACAAAATCAAAAACGAAAAAGGAGAGATTGCAACAGATAATGCAGAAATCCAAAGGATTCTAACAGACTATTATGAGCAACTCTATGGCAACAAACTGGACAACCTGGAAGAAATGGACAATTTCTTGGGGAAGATCAATCTCCCAAGACTGAGCCAGGAAGAAACAGAAACTTTGAACAACCCAATCACAAGCTCAGAAATCAAATTTGTGATTAAAAATCTACCCAAAAATAAAAGCCCAGGGCCAGATGGCTTCACAGCCGAATTCTACCAAACATTTAAAGAAGAGCTAATGCCTGTCCTTCTAAAACTCTTCCAAAAAATTGCACAGGAAGGAAAACTTCCAAACACATTCTACGAGGCCACCATCACCCTGATACCCAAACCAGGCAAAGACAAAACAAAAATGGAAAATTACAGACCAATTTCTCTGATGAACTTAGATGCCAAGATCCTCAACAAAATCCTAGCAAACAGAATTCAACGACACATCAAAAAACTCATACATCAAGATCAAGTTGGGTTCATCCCAGGCATGCAAGGATTCTTCAACATCCGCAAATCAATCAATGTGATACACCATATCAACAAACTGAGAGACAAAAATCACATAATCATCTCAATAGATGCAGAAAAAGCCTTTGACGAAAGACCAATAGAAGTGGCCCGCCTGCTCCCCTCCCTCCCCAACCCGACCCCCGCCCAAAATAAATAAATAAAAAAATCTTAAAAAAAAAAAAAAAAAAAAAGACAAAACCTATGGGATACCGCAAAAGCAGTTCTAAGAGGGAATTTTATAGCAATACAATCCCACCTCAAGGAACTAGGAGAATATGAAGCAGATGACTTAACCCTCCGCTTAAAACAATTGGAAAAATAAGAACAAAAACATCCCAAAGCCAGCAGAAGATGAGAAATTATAAAGACTAGAGCAGCAATAAATCAGAAAGAAATGAAAGAAACTATAGTACAGATAAATAAAAGAAAAAGCTCGTTCTTTGAAAAGGTAAACAAAATTGACAAGCCTCTGGCCAGATTCATCAAGAGAAAGAGAGAGAAGAACCAGATCAACAAAATCAAAAACGAAAAAGGAGAGATTGCAACAGATAATGCAGAAATCCAAAGGATTCTAACAGACTATTATGAGCAACTCTATGGCAACAAACTGGACAACCTGGAAGAAATGGACAATTTCTTGGGGAAGATCAATCTCCCAAGACTGAGCCAGGAAGAAACAGAAACTTTGAACAACCCAATCACAAGCTCAGAAATCAAATTTGTGATTAAAAATCTACCCAAAAATAAAAGCCCAGGGCCAGATGGCTTCACAGCCGAATTCTACCAAACATTTAAAGAAGAGCTAATGCCTGTCCTTCTAAAACTCTTCCAAAAAATTGCACAGGAAGGAAAACTTCCAAACACATTCTACGAGGCCACCATCACCCTGATACCCAAACCAGGCAAAGACAAAACAAAAATGGAAAATTACAGACCAATTTCTCTGATGAACTTAGATGCCAAGATCCTCAACAAAATCCTAGCAAACAGAATTCAACGACACATCAAAAAACTCATACATCAAGATCAAGTTGGGTTCATCCCAGGCATGCAAGGATTCTTCAACATCCGCAAATCAATCAATGTGATACACCATATCAACAAACTGAGAGACAAAAATCACATAATCATCTCAATAGATGCAGAAAAAGCCTTTGACAAAGTACAACACCCATTTATGATAAAAACTCTTCAGAAAATGCACATAGAAGGAACCTATCTCAACATAGTGAAAGCCATATATGAGAAGCCCACAGTGAACATTATCCTCAGCAGTGAAAAACTGAAAGCATTCCCTCTAAGATCAGGAACAAGACAGGGGTGTCCACTTTCACCACTACTATTCAACATAGTTCTGGAAGTTCTAGCAATGGCAATAAGAGAAGAGAAAGAAATCAAAGGAATCCAGATTGGAAAGGAAGCCGTCAAGCTCTCTCTTTTTGCAGACGACATGATATTATACATAGAAAATCCCAAAGACACTATTACAAAGCTACTAGAGCTAATCAATGAATTCAGCAAAATTGCAGGATACAAAGTCAACACACAGAAATCACTGGCAATCCTATACACAAACAATGAAAAATCAGAAAACGAAATCAAAGAGGCAATCCCCTTCAACCATTGTAACCAAAAGAATCAAATATCTAGGAATAAACTTACCCAAAGAAACAAAAGAACTGTACACAGAAAATTACAAGACACTCATGAAAGAAGTTAAAGAAGACTTAAACAGATGGAGAAATAGTCCGTGTTCCTGGGTCGGAAGAATCAATATTGTGAAAATGACCATACTACCAAATATCATCTACAGATTCAATGCAATACCTATTCAACTACCATTGACATTTTTCACAGAACTAGACCAAATAATAACACAGTTCATATGGAAACACAGAAGACCTCGAATAGCCAAAGCAATCCTGAGGAAGAACAATGGAACTGGAGGCATCAGCCTCCCTAACTTCAGACTCTACTACAAAGCAACAGTTATCAAGACAGTATGGTATTGGCACAAAAGCAGAACTATAGATCAATGGAACAAGATAGAGAACCCAGAGATCAACCCACGCACCTATGGGTACCTTATTTTTGACAAAGGAGGAGAAACTATAAAATGGGACAAAGACAGCCTCTTCAACAAATGGTGCTGGGAAAATTGGACAGCTACATGCAAAAAAATGAAGTTGGAACATTCCCTGACCCCATACACAAAGATCAACTCAAAATGGATTAAAGACCTAAATGTAAGACCAGAAACCATCAAACTCTTAGAGGAGAAAATAGGCAAAACCCTCAAGGACTTCAATCAAAGCAAGATCTTCTCTGACCCACCTACTAAAATAGTGGAACTGAAAAGAAAAATGAACATGTGGGACCTCATGAAACTTAAAAGCTTTTGTACAGCAAAAGAAATCACCAAAAAGTTGAACAGACATCCCACAGAGTGGGAGAAAATCATAGCAAATGAAACAACATACAAAGAATTAATCTCCAAAATCTACAAGCAACTCAGACAACTCAGCACAGGGAAAACGAGCAGCCCAATCAAAAAATGGGAAAACGATCTAAAGAGACGCCTCTCCAAAGAGGACATACAGATGGCCCAAAAATACATGAAACGATGCTCAACCAAAAATCAGAAAACGAAATCAAAGAGGCAATCCCCTTCACCATTGCAACCAAAAGAATCAAATATCTAGGAATAAACTTACCCAAAGAAACAAAAGAACTGTACACAGAAAATTACAAGACACTCATGAAAGAAGTTAAAGAAGACTTAAACAGATGGAGAAATAGTCCGTGTTCCTGGGTCGGAAGAATCAATATTGTGAAAATGACCATACTACCAAATATCATCTACAGATTCAATGCAATACCTATTCAACTACCATTGACATTTTTCACAGAACTAGACCAAATAATAACACAGTTCATATGGAAACACAGAAGACCTCGAATAGCCAAAGCAATCCTGAGGAAGAACAATGGAACTGGAGGCATCAGCCTCCCTAACTTCAGACTCTACTACAAAGCAACAGTTATCAAGACAGTATGGTATTGGCACAAAAGCAGAACTATAGATCAATGGAACAAGATAGAGAACCCAGAGATCAACCCACGCACCTATGGGTACCTTATTTTTGACAAAGGAGGAGAAACTATAAAATGGGACAAAGACAGCCTCTTCAACAAATGGTGCTGGGAAAATTGGACAGCTACATGCAAAAAAATGAAGTTGGAACATTCCCTGACCCCATACACAAAGATCAACTCAAAATGGATTAAAGACCTAAATGTAAGACCAGAAACCATCAAACTCTTAGAGGAGAAAATAGGCAAAACCCTCAAGGACTTCAATCAAAGCAAGATCTTCTCTGACCCACCTACTAAAATAGTGGAACTGAAAAGAAAAATGAACATGTGGGACCTCATGAAACTTAAAAGCTTTTGTACAGCAAAAGAAATCACCAAAAAGTTGAACAGACATCCCACAGAGTGGGAGAAAATCATAGCAAATGAAACAACATACAAAGAATTAATCTCCAAAATCTACAAGCAACTCAGACAACTCAGCACAGGGAAAACGAGCAGCCCAATCAAAAAATGGGAAAACGATCTAAAGAGACGCCTCTCCAAAGAGGACATACAGATGGCCCAAAAATACATGAAACGATGCTCAACCTCACTTATTATCAGAGAAATGCAAATTAAAACCACAATGAGATACCACCTCACACCTGTCAGAATGGCCATCATCAACAAATCGATAGACAACAAGTGCTGGAGAGGGTGCGGAGAAAAGGGAACCCTCTTGCATCGCTGGTGGGAATGTAAATTAATACAACCTCTATGGAAGACAATATGGAGATTCCTTAAAAAACTAAAAATAGAAGCACTCTATGACCCAGCAATCCCACTATTAGGCCTATATCCTGATGAAATCAAAACTGAAAGAGGCACCTGTACCCCAATGTTCATTGCAGCTCTCTATACAGTAGCCAGAACTTGGAAGCAACCTAGAGTCCATCGACGAATGAATGGATACAGAAGCTCTGGTACATATATACAATGGAATACTACTCAGCTGTTAAAAGAAATGCAGAAGACTCAGTCCTAATGAGGTGGCTGGCTCTAGAACGTATCATAAAAAGTGAAGTAAGTCAAAAAGAGAAAGACAAGTATAGTATACTAACTCATATATATGGGATCTAGTAAGATGGTCATGATAACATACGCAGTGAACTCATGAAAAAACAGAGAGTAGACGTAAAGACATTGTGGAGACCGAACAGTGGGAGGGAGGCATGGAGGGAGTAACATGGAAGCCTATACTGTCATGTGTGGAAAAGATAGCTAGTGCCATAGTGCTAAGGGAATAGGAGTGCTTACAATGGCATGGGGCTATGATCCGGAGGGGTGGGATGGGGGGAACTCGGGAGGTGGGGACCAGGGATATGCATATGACTGATCTGGGAACATACATGTCTGTGAACAACAAAACTCTGTAAAACCTTTAAAATAAAGAATTAAAAGAAAAAGAAAGAAAGAAAATCTGCCAAGAATACCACATGTTCACAGATTAAAGAAGAAAAATTCTATGAACATATCAGTAGATGCTAGAGATCCAAAAAGAAGAAACAAACAAACAAACAAACAAACAAAAAAACAGAAAAAAAAATCATAGTTGTTGGTGAGATGTTATGATGCATTCCGACAAAAGACAGAAACTATGTCTTCCCTCAGTAAGAGTTTCAAGGCTAGTTGTGAACGCAGTATCTAAAAACCAGAAGGAAGATTAATGACAGCTCTTACACTAAGAAGGTAAGCTATAACAGGGCTTCCCTCAGGGTCTATATGGGTCATACCCAGCTCTTTCTGATGGGAAAATGTGTATTATATAACATGCAATGAAAACAATGAACAGTGACATTATTCTCTCATTACAGTTTTGTCAAATTATTTTTTAATAGGGATGACTGAAAATAAGTAGGTACAAATAAAAGCAGATGGAAAAATGGGAAATTGTGTGTGAAACCTATCTTTTTTCTTATTGTTTTAATATAAATGTGATTTTTAAATTTAACCAAATAAATAATAATAATAATGAAAAGTATATGTGACCACTACAGTATACTATCCTGTGAGAAGTTTTGGGTAGGGGAAATAAACAGACAATGAGTGACTGAAAAGAGAGATCACCACATAGGAAGTCTATAATAAGAAGAAAGGAATGATTATTAGAAACACGTTTTTCTAGAAATTTTATTCATTCTAAATTTTATTTGATGTGGGCTGAAAACTTGGGAGGTAACAATAGAGGAAAAGAAATCTTACAGAACGACGTTTCACATGTAACATCGATGAAGCAGAGAGTAGACGTAAAGACATTGTGGAGACCGAACAGTGGGAGGGAGGCATGGAGGGAGTAACATGGAAGCCTATACTGTCATGTGTGGAAAAGATAGCTAGTGCCATAGTGCTAAGGGAATAGGAGTGCTTACAATGGCATGGGGCTATGATCCGGAGGGGTGGGATGGGGGGAACTCGGGAGGTGGGGACCAGGGATATGCATATGACTGATCTGGGAACATACATGTCTGTGAACAACAAAACTCTGTAAAACCTTTAAAATAAAGAATTAAAAGAAAAAGAAAGAAAGAAAATCTGCCAAGAATACCACATGTTCACAGATTAAAGAAGAAAAATTCTATGAACATATCAGTAGATGCTAGAGATCCAAAAAGAAGAAACAAACAAACAAACAAACAAACAAAAAAACAGAAAAAAAAATCATAGTTGTTGGTGAGATGTTATGATGCATTCCGACAAAAGACAGAAACTATGTCTTCCCTCAGTAAGAGTTTCAAGGCTAGTTGTGAACGCAGTATCTAAAAACCAGAAGGAAGATTAATGACAGCTCTTACACTAAGAAGGTAAGCTATAACAGGGCTTCCCTCAGGGTCTATATGGGTCATACCCAGCTCTTTCTGATGGGAAAATGTGTATTATATAACATGCAATGAAAAACAATGAACAGTGACATTATTCTCTCATTACAGTTTTGTCAAATTATTTTTTAATAGGGATGACTGAAAATAAGTAGGTACAAATAAAAGCAGATGGAAAAATGGGAAATTGTGTGTGAAACCTATCTTTTTTCTTATTGTTTTAATATAAATGTGATTTTTAAATTTAACCAAATAAATAATAATAATAATGAAAAGTATATGTGACCACTACAGTATACTATCCTGTGAGAAGTTTTGGGTAGGGGAAATAAACAGACAATGAGTGACTGAAAAGAGAGATCACCACATAGGAAGTCTATAATAAGAAGAAAGGAATGATTATTAGAAACACGTTTTTCTAGAAATTTTATTCATTCTAAATTTTATTTGATGTGGGCTGAAAACTTGGGAGGTAACAATAGAGGAAAAGAGAAATCTTACAGAACGACAGATGATAAAACTTCAGTATCCACTACCTCAGAAATCTGTTCATATAACTAAGTGCGCATGCTATTCCAAATGTGCTACTGTCTGCAAGAACTCTTAAATGCTATGACTTCTACAACTTTGACTTGATCTTAAAATAGTTCTAATGAAGGCCTTACTCTCATGAACTAGTTAGCACCCTAACTTCTGAACATGATAATTTCCTAATGAGAACAGCAATACCCAAGAGACTAAGACCTGAGGCCTTTTCATCTCAGGGGCACATCTGCAATCTATGAGAACTGGAGAGAGAACTGTGCCAACTTCACACTTGGCACTTAAGGTTTGCCAAGTAAAAAGACAAAATTAATTATAATTATGCTTCCTTGAATATCAGGGAGGAAAGAAGACCAAGAATCTTATTTTAATGTTTTTTTTTTTAATTTTTCTAAGCAAAAAAATCATAGTATAAAATGGTCCAACTTTTTTTTTTTTTAAATTTTGGCCTCTTTTATTGGTCTTTCATTTATTTACTTTCATCCATCTTTATTCTTCGGCCTGTGCGGGCCTCACATTGCAGTGGCCTTTCTTGTTGCAGAGCACCAGCTCTGGGCGCATGTGCCCCAGAGAACTGGCTCATAATTGGAGACACCAGTCCAACTGGTGGGATGTGGGATCTTCCCCAGCCAGGGATCAAATTGGCGCCCCTTGCACTGCAAGGCAGACTCCTTACCCACTGGACCACCAGGGAAGCCCAGTCCAACATGTTTTTAAGAGAGATGGGTAAATATCAACCTATACTTTACATAGATATTTCAAATAATGTGAAAGACAAATAAAATGAAAAACTTCTAAAAGGCTATGTAATAATAAATATAAATCTAAAACTCTGCCCCTTTAAATGTGATTTACCAAAGTCAAGTAGAATTTCTATAACTGTATTTGGAGAGTAAATTTTCATCCGAATTCATATTTTTTTCTAAGAAAATATCAAAGTTTGTACTACAACATTGATTTCCTTTCTTTTAATTATTCTTTATTTTAAAGGTTTTCTATAATAAGAAGAAAGGAATGATTATTAGAAACACGTTTTTCTAGAAATTTTATTCATTCTAAATTTTATTTGATGTGGGCTGAAAACTTGGGAGGTAACAATAGAGGAAAAGAGAAATCTTACAGAACGACAGATGATAAAACTTCAGTATCCACTACCTCAGAAATCTGTTCATATAACTAAGTGCGCATGCTATTCCAAATGTGCTACTGTCTGCAAGAACTCTTAAATGCTATGACTTCTACAACTTTGACTTGATCTTAAAATAGTTCTAATGAAGGCCTTACTCTCATGAACTAGTTAGCACCCTAACTTCTGAACATGATAATTTCCTAATGAGAACAGCAATACCCAAGAGACTAAGACCTGAGGCCTTTTCATCTCAGGGGCACATCTGCAATCTATGAGAACTGGAGAGAGAACTGTGCCAACTTCACACTTGGCACTTAAGGTTTGCCAAGTAAAAAGACAAAATTAATTATAATTATGCTTCCTTGAATATCAGGGAGGAAAGAAGACCAAGAATCTTATTTTAATGTTTTTTTTTTTAATTTTTCTAAGCAAAAAAATCATAGTATAAAATGGTCCAACTTTTTTTTTTTTTAAATTTTGGCCTCTTTTATTGGTCTTTCATTTATTTACTTTCATCCATCTTTATTCTTCGGCCTGTGCGGGCCTCACATTGCAGTGGCCTTTCTTGTTGCAGAGCACCAGCTCTGGGCGCATGTGCCCCAGAGAACTGGCTCATAATTGGAGACACCAGTCCAACTGGTGGGATGTGGGATCTTCCCAGCCAGGGATCAAATTGGCGCCCCTTGCACTGCAAGGCAGACTCCTTACCCACTGGACCACCAGGGAAGCCCAGTCCAACATGTTTTTAAGAGAGATGGGTAAATATCAACCTATACTTTACATAGATATTTCAAATAATGTGAAAGACAAATAAAATGAAAAACTTCTAAAAGGCTATGTAATAATAAATATAAATCTAAAACTCTGCCCCTTTAAATGTGATTTACCAAAGTCAAGTAGAATTTCTATAACTGTATTTGGAGAGTAAATTTTCATCCGAATTCATATTTTTTTCTAAGAAAATATCAAAGTTTGTACTACAACATTGATTTCCTTTCTTTTAATTATTCTTTATTTTAAAGGTTTTACAGAGTTTTGTTGTTCACAGACATGTATGTTCCCAGATCAGTCATATGCATATCCCTGGTTCCCACCCCCAGTTCCCCCCATCCCACCCCTCCGGATCATAGCCCCATGCCATTGTAAGCACTCCTATTCCCTTAGCACTATGGCACTAGCTATTTTCCCACACATGACAGTATAGGTTTCCATGTTACTCCCTCCATGCCTCCCCCTCCCTATTTCTTCCCCACAATGTCCCTATGTCTATGTTCTGTCTGTTTTTCCATGAGTTTCCTGCGTATGTTATCAAGACCATCCTACTAGATTCCATATATGTGTGTTAGTATACTGTATTTGTCTTTCTCTTTTTGACTTACTTCACTTTTTATGATAGGTTCTAGAGCCAGCCACTTCATTAGGACTGAGTCTTCTGCATTTCTTTTAACAGCTGAGTAGTATTCCATTGTATATATGTACCAGAGCTTCTGTATCCATTCATTCGTCGATGGACTCTAGGTTGCTTCCAAGTTCTGGCTACTGTATAGAGAGCTGCAATGAACATTGGGGTACAGGTGCCTCTTTCAGTTTTGATTTCATCAGGATATAGGCCTAATAGTGGGATTGCTGGGTCATAGGGTGCTTCTATTTTTAGTTTTTTAAGGAATTTCCATACTGTCTTCCATAGAGGCTGTATCAATTGGCATTCCCACCAGTGATGCAAGAGGGTTCCCTTTTCTCCGCACCCTCTCCAGCACTTGTTGTCTATCGATTTGTTGATGATGGCCATTCTGACAGGTGTGAGGTGGTATCTCATTGTAGTTTTAATTTGCATTTCTCTAATAATAAGCGAGGTTGAGCATTGTTTCATGTGCTTTTGGGCCATCTGTATGTCCTCTTTGGAGAGGCGTCTCTTTAGATCGTTTTCCCATTTTTTGATTGGGTTGTTCGTTTTTCCTGTGCTGAGTTGTCTGAGTTGCTTGTAGATTTTGGAGATTAATTCTTTGTCTGTTGTTTCGTTTGCTATGATTTTCTCCCATTCTGTGGGCTGTCTGTTCAGCTTTTTTGTAATTTCTTTATTATTAGAATGAAATTATTAGGATGAAAACCTCCTTATTCTTGATGATTTTCATTTATACTCGTAGAATTTAGTTGTTCACAGACATGTATGTTCCCAGATCAGTCATATGCATATCCCTGGTTCCCACCCCCAGTTCCCCCATCCCACCCCTCCGGATCATAGCCCCATGCCATTGTAAGCACTCCTATTCCCTTAGCACTATGGCACTAGCTATTTTCCCACACATGACAGTATAGGTTTCCATGTTACTCCCTCCATGCCTCCCCCTCCCTATTTCTTCCCCACAATGTCCCTATGTCTATGTTCTGTCTGTTTTTCCATGAGTTTCCTGCGTATGTTATCAAGACCATCCTACTAGATTCCATATATGTGTGTTAGTATACTGTATTTGTCTTTCTCTTTTTGACTTACTTCACTTTTTATGATAGGTTCTAGAGCCAGCCACTTCATTAGGACTGAGTCTTCTGCATTTCTTTTAACAGCTGAGTAGTATTCCATTGTATATATGTACCAGAGCTTCTGTATCCATTCATTCGTCGATGGACTCTAGGTTGCTTCCAAGTTCTGGCTACTGTATAGAGAGCTGCAATGAACATTGGGGTACAGGTGCCTCTTTCAGTTTTGATTTCATCAGGATATAGGCCTAATAGTGGGATTGCTGGGTCATAGGGTGCTTCTATTTTTAGTTTTTTAAGGAATTTCCATACTGTCTTCCATAGAGGCTGTATCAATTGGCATTCCCACCAGTGATGCAAGAGGGTTCCCTTTTCTCCGCACCCTCTCCAGCACTTGTTGTCTATCGATTTGTTGATGATGGCCATTCTGACAGGTGTGAGGTGGTATCTCATTGTAGTTTTAATTTGCATTTCTCTAATAATAAGCGAGGTTGAGCATTGTTTCATGTGCTTTTGGGCCATCTGTATGTCCTCTTTGGAGAGGCGTCTCTTTAGATCGTTTTCCCATTTTTTGATTGGGTTGTTCGTTTTTCCTGTGCTGAGTTGTCTGAGTTGCTTGTAGATTTTGGAGATTAATTCTTTGTCTGTTGTTTCGTTTGCTATGATTTTCTCCCATTCTGTGGGCTGTCTGTTCAGCTTTTTTGTAATTTCTTTATTATTAGAATGAAATTATTAGGATGAAAACCTCCTTATTCTTGATGATTTTCATTTATACTCTAGAATTAGTTAATTTTAGTTGATTTTTCCATTTGTATTCATGAATGAGGTATCTTTAATTGTTCCCTTTTTATAATGTCTTTGTTTTGGAAATAAGGACATTCTGGTTTCATAAAGTGAGTTTGAAATTGTATACATCTTTGTGTGAAAGGAACTCATAGTATTTGCTTTCCTAGAGACACTTCAGTTTAAACTCTAACTAGCGGGAAAAATATTTTTATCCATAAAATATTTTGAAACATCAGTCTAAGATAGCTGTTTTTTGGTGGAGAGGGTTGTGACTTTGTGGGGGAAGCTGGACATGAAGTGTTGGTGAAGCATGAAAGTTACCTCCATAGTCTGTGTCATAAGAATGCAGTTGCTTTGGTGTTTATCTCTGAATATTTTTGGCAGACCTGTGGTGTGCCCGGTGGGTTTAAGAGGAGAGCAGGTTGATAACGTTGATTTGGGAATGTGTTATCAGAGAGTACATTAACTAGTCATTGAAAGAGTCTCCTGAGCCAAAGTTGGAGCTGAAGATGATTGAGGTTTAAGTATTTTCCAATTAGTCTGTTTATAGGCAAAGTCATAGAGCTTCTCTTTCAGGCCCCAGAATTAGCCCATTGGTTGTATTGAACCATTTATGACACCTTTCTTCCTTCAAGTTTCTCCTTGGAGTTACTTTTCCTCAGATTTTTATCTCTATAAAAAAGTCCAAGAAGTTAGGTTTGTCTCTCCTTATAATTTGACCTATGATTCAGTTCATTTTATCCTATGAAAATAGTTCAACACAAATGTTAAAAATGCCTAAGTTTGGTCTTTCTGAATATATGGTATGGCTACTGATACAGTTTCTTACAAAAGAGGTGTTTACTTTCTTCTGTCCTTTTCTATTCTTCTAAATATATCACAATTTACTGAAGCACGGAACTCTTGAGCATCTGTGGTGTATCAGGTACTAGGTATTCAAAGATCATATACTTAAGAAGTTTGAACCTTCCTTTTCATCCTTGATTTCTAGGGCCCTTCCTTCTCTGATACTGAGGTGCTTTGTTTCTTTATGCCTTTCTGTCAAAGCAAAGAGACTTTAAAAGCAATTGTTTTTTTATAAACCTCCTTATTCTTGATGATTTTCATTTATACTCTAGAATTAGTTAATTTTAGTTGATTTTTCCATTTGTATTCATGAATGAGGTATCTTTAATTGTTCCCTTTTTATAATGTCTTTGTTTTGGAAATAAGGACATTCTGGTTTCATAAAGTGAGTTTGAAATTGTATACATCTTTGTGTGAAAGGAACTCATAGTATTTGCTTTCCTAGAGACACTTCAGTTTAAACTCTAACTAGCGGGAAAAATATTTTTATCCATAAAATATTTTGAAACATCAGTCTAAGATAGCTGTTTTTTGGTGGAGAGGGTTGTGACTTTGTGGGGGAAGCTGGACATGAAGTGTTGGTGAAGCATGAAAGTTACCTCCATAGTCTGTGTCATAAGAATGCAGTTGCTTTGGTGTTTATCTCTGAATATTTTTGGCAGACCTGTGGTGTGCCCGGTGGGTTTAAGAGGAGAGCAGGTTGATAACGTTGATTTGGGAATGTGTTATCAGAGAGTACATTAACTAGTCATTGAAAGAGTCTCCTGAGCCAAAGTTGGAGCTGAAGATGATTGAGGTTTAAGTATTTTCCAATTAGTCTGTTTATAGGCAAAGTCATAGAGCTTCTCTTTCAGGCCCCAGAATTAGCCCATTGGTTGTATTGAACCATTTATGACACCTTTCTTCCTTCAAGTTTCTCCTTGGAGTTACTTTTCCTCAGATTTTTATCTCTATAAAAAAGTCCAAGAAGTTAGGTTTGTCTCTCCTTATAATTTGACCTATGATTCAGTTCATTTTATCCTATGAAAATAGTTCAACACAAATGTTAAAAATGCCTAAGTTTGGTCTTTCTGAATATATGGTATGGCTACTGATACAGTTTCTTACAAAAGAGGTGTTTACTTTCTTCTGTCCTTTTCTATTCTTCTAAATATATCACAATTTACTGAAGCACGGAACTCTTGAGCATCTGTGGTGTATCAGGTACTAGGTATTCAAAGATCATATACTTAAGAAGTTTGAACCTTCCTTTTTCATCCTTGATTTCTAGGGCCCTTCCTTCTCTGATACTGAGGTGCTTTGTTTCTTTATGCCTTTCTGTCAAAGCAAAGAGACTTTAAAAGCAACTTTTGAGTTAAACTCAAGCTGCTTCTATTGAGAAGAATTAGTACAGCTCTCTGAACTTGGGCCTATTGTCTATTTAGAACCCAGTGTTAATGAGGGCACAATGCTTGTCTTGATTCTTATGTGGACCTATTAGCTTCACTCTGTTCCATGGTCTTGGATCACTGCTCTAATGATTAATACTTGCTGAAGACCAGGTGAGAAGATTTGGTGGATCAAACCATTAGAAAACCAGTGCAAGCTGCATTCTTGCCAAGTATCATCCCTGTTTATAAAAGGTAAATGATAATTTAGGGCATCGCTTTTAATGAAAATTATTACTGAAATAAGTTATAGAGGAAAGTGGAAAAATAAAAGGAACTTAAAAATCATTTTATTATGCTATTTTTTTTTTTCTGTTCTTCATTAATTATATAATTCTTAGGCTGGTTTTCTTCATGTCATTTAGTTTCCTTTTTAATATCTTTGGATCCAAGAGTGAGCTCTGTTGGCCTTTCTTTCCTGTCTTTTGGGTGTTAGTGCCAGTGCTGGCAGCATTCATTGTCAGTGCTGGCTCGAAAGAAGGAATGGCTTAAGGCTCCTTTTGGAGACCCACTTCACTGGTTGTTTTAATTGCTTGCAGGGATAATCGTTGAGTGGTGCTATATAGGATAGTATTTCCTTTGCCACAGAGGTTAGGAATTCTGCCCAGTAATCACTGCTGCTCCTAATGGACAAGTGTTTCTGAGTGAAAAGACTGGTAACTGGCTCTAGGTATATCCCTAGAACAATATGTAAGGCCCTTGCCAGATTAACCCTGGGACATTTGTATAGTCACCACGAACATTTTTTCATTGATCTTTTGCTTTGTATGGCCAGAGACAGAGAATCTGTAGAGTTTAAAATTAGTTTCTTAGTCATCTTATCCTAGGACATGTTCTGTCGTATAGCATAGCACTGTGAGAGCAAAGGTTTTCTTTGCTTTCCTTTTTCATAGTCAGAGATATTAGAAAAACAGTAGGGATATGAGTGCTAAGGGTCTGGCTTCATAAAAAAGAATTTTTTTAAAAAAACACTGCTATTGTGACTACATCTGCTGTGGTGAAGGACTGTGAAATACTGTTTACTGGTATTCTATGAAGTGGAACTATTTATGCTTTTTGACATGTAGTGAAGAAAATTCTAGATACAAGCATCTATTAGATACTTCCTTCGTCTTAACTGCTTCTCTGGATGGAAGTGAGGCTTCTGAGATACAGAGGCTTGTAGTTTTGAAACTTTTTATCAAAGAATAATTGAGTCACAACAAGTTAGTTAACAAAAATAATGATGAACTTGTTATTAATTAATAACAATTCTAATTTTAGAATTAACTTTGTAGTCAAGCTTTTTAAATCGGAAATCAACGGAAGTAAGTGGGGTGGGGTTGTTTATTAATTGTTTTCTTTTAAAATATTTTTGGCACTTACTGAAATAAAAATATCAATGTTGAGTAGCCATGTAGACTAAATTAGTTAAAAGGGAACAAAACAGAAACTTCTGCCTAAAAACCTTGGGAATCATCCAAATGACCTGGTCTTCTTTGCTATGATAGTCTTAAAGGCCCCAATTCTTCTTCATGCTTCCTTGTATCTGTGACCTTTGCTATGAGACTCGCGTGCCCTTTACACTCTGGATAGAGCCTTCTGTATCGCCTCTCGCCTCTGGGATCCATCAGTTAACTTGCTTTGGCCAATGGCATGTTAGCAAACGTGATGCAAGTAGAAGTTTGTAAAAGTAATTGTGAATTTCTGTTTACTTACACCCTTGTCCTTTTCTGTCAATGTGAGAAGAGCAAGCCTGGGCCAGTATGCTGGATGATGAGACATATAGAGTAGCAGAGTCACATTACTCTAGTTGTCCTATCCAAGGCCATCCTAGATCAGTCAAAATCCGGCCAACTGTAACACGTTAGTGAGCTCAGTTAAAGACAGAATACCCAGAGAGCCTTCAAGTACATGAACTAAACATGCTTTTATTTTAAGCCAGTGAATTTTAGGGTGGTTGGACTTGCAACAGCCTTGTGGCTACAGATATTTGAAACAACCTCAGGTAGCCTCATTTTAAACAACTCAACTGAGCAAATGTCACAGATGATCCTGAATGATTTGTTGTTCCGAAAACAATATATGTTACACACTGATTTCAAGAAATTCCTAGATCCAGGTGCTCAGTGATACTTTGATTTAAGATGGAATATGGGGTTTTTTTGTGGGTTGATTTTTGGAACTCTGGAAATTAACCTCCACCCCTACCCCACTGAGTGTATTGTTGTTGTTTAGTCACTAAGTCATGTCTGACTCTTTGCGACCCCAATGACAGTCACCTTCCAGTCTCCTCTGTCCATGGAATTTCCCAGGCAAGAATACTGGAGTGGTTGCCATTTCCTTCTCTAGGGGATCATTCTGATTCGAGAATTCAATCTGCATCTCCTGCTTGTCAGGTGGAGTTTAATTTTTACCACTGAGTCACCTGTGAAGCCCCATCTAAGGTATATTTTCAGCTACTTTATGTTAGACTTACCAGGGCACAGAATCCTTCAGTCCATAAAGAAAGACAAGGCAGAAAATTGAGGTAGTGCAGTGACTGAGTTAAATTCATATGATAAGGAACACAAATGCCTGGTGGCTCAGTGGATGAGAACCCATCTGCCAATGCAGGAGACAAGGGTTTGGTCCCTGATCTGGAAAGATCCCATATGCCATGGAGCAACTAAACCCACACATCAACAAAAACCCAGCACAGCCAAAAATAAATAAATGTTAAAAAAAAAAAGAAACACAAATACCAATATATCCTTTGTCAAGAGCAAATTTTGACTAGGGAAGGGCGATGGTGGGTGGAGTCAGTAAAGCAGAGGGGAGGACTGAGGCTAGGAGAAGGGAAACCAGATTTACTTTGGACCATTTAGAGACAGCACAGTATAAAAATAAATGTTGTGATTGAAGACCAAGCTTTGAAATCTTAACTCCATTTCTTTCCTCTGCAAGTGCAATGTATTAGAGCGAGGGAAAGATCTGATGAGAAGAGCAAAGAGATGGTTTTGTTAAGGGCATGGTACTTTAATTCTTTGTGGCTTGAAATCAAAAGACTATTGTCTTTTCTGTTTCTGTTTCAGACTCTATATAGTATTGGGATTTCATTCACTTTCTTTAGTGGTAGAAGGAAGTCTGCTTTTTAGTGAATGTATAAAAAGTAGCTGACTGAGAGTCAGAGGAGCCTGGACTGAGGCAGGGCATTACTGAACACGTCTTGACAGTTACGGCCCTACATTCGTCTGGGCCTGTACTCAGAGAAGGGGTGCTGCTACATGGGGGATCTGGACTTGGTTAATTCCTCATATTACTTGGAAAAGTCCTTGTTATTTTGCACAGCAGTGTGGTCACCTGGTGGTAGGTCATTAGCATTTTAGTCTTCTTTTCTGCACAACAATGTACAACATGCTAATTAGAGGATTCTGAAAGCTAAGTAACCTGTTTTAAAATCAGACATTTTAATTTGCAGCTTTTAATGGCTGTTTTTATAATAACTGGCTTTATTGGGGGTAAAAGCACTTCTCATGTTCCACTAGCAAGGCAGAGTATAACAGAAGCTGACAAAATTAAAAACCTCATAATGCGACCTTTGCCTGGGATAAAAGGCTGTTTCATAACAATTTCCTTTTGTTCTTTGTTTAAGCCATTACTCTAAAAGGAGCCTCCGATTAATCTAAGTAAATGCATCATTACAGTACTAATCCATGTCCTTCTGTCAGTGTCTGTTTTAATTAAATAAGAAATGCTAGCAGAAAGATATCACGCACAAAGCTGTGATTGGAGAAAGCAGCACGGGTTGATCAGGGAAAGATTAAAAAGGGCTTTACTGTTTTGTCCATTTGCATAGCTCCAGATGCCACAGTGTTTCAGGTTGAAAGAAAACTTATAAAAGAGTTTAACACATTTCACTCTTATAGATTTAAAATAATGGGATTTACCAATGAAATTCTAATCATCCAATTTATCATATGTTAGACATTCCAAAGCAAGGAGCAGAACAGCTTGGGTTGTGTCTTTAAAACCTTTTGGGCAACGTTGTATTGTATCTGTGGAAACCTACCTGCCTAACTTGCATGTGTTTTTTCTTTTGGGTGACCCTGATGGTGAAACCTGATTGTGGACATACAATCCCACCCCCCCCCCCCCCCCGCCTTTTTTTTAGTATCTTGCAATTTCTATCCTCTGCTTTTTCGAAAAATGGTTTTTGGTCAATAATATGTTAGGGATTTGGGTGCTTAATTGATTGTTAACAGTGAAAGTTAGTTTAATAAATACTTACAAAATGAATACATCTAGTTACTATTGCAACACTGATACAGAAGCTCTTCTTAGCAGTAGAGTTGCAGAATTCCGTGGTGAAGGCTTTCTCCATATACTGGCCATTATTTGATGTAATGAAAAGAGAAAGTGTGCAGCAGTGAGATTGTTAATTAATTTAGCCTAACAAGATGAAGATAAATGAGATTGCAAATTTAACAGTTTTAATTTTTGGAAAAGTCCTTGTTATTTTGCACAGCAGTGTGGTCACCTGGTGGTAGGTCATTAGCATTTTAGTCTTCTTTTCTGCACAACAATGTACAACATGCTAATTAGAGGATTCTGAAAGCTAAGTAACCTGTTTTAAAATCAGACATTTTAATTTGCAGCTTTTAATGGCTGTTTTTATAATAACTGGCTTTATTGGGGGTAAAAGCACTTCTCATGTTCCACTAGCAAGGCAGAGTATAACAGAAGCTGACAAAATTAAAAACCTCATAATGCGACCTTTGCCTGGGATAAAAGGCTGTTTCATAACAATTTCCTTTTGTTCTTTGTTTAAGCCATTACTCTAAAAGGAGCCTCCGATTAATCTAAGTAAATGCATCATTACAGTACTAATCCATGTCCTTCTGTCAGTGTCTGTTTTAATTAAATAAGAAATGCTAGCAGAAAGATATCACGCACAAAGCTGTGATTGGAGAAAGCAGCACGGGTTGATCAGGGAAAGATTAAAAAGGGCTTTACTGTTTTGTCCATTTGCATAGCTCCAGATGCCACAGTGTTTCAGGTTGAAAGAAAACTTATAAAAGAGTTTAACACATTTCACTCTTATAGATTTAAAATAATGGGATTTACCAATGAAATTCTAATCATCCAATTTATCATATGTTAGACATTCCAAAGCAAGGAGCAGAACAGCTTGGGTTGTGTCTTTAAAACCTTTTGGGCAACGTTGTATTGTATCTGTGGAAACCTACCTGCCTAACTTGCATGTGTTTTTTCTTTTGGGTGACCCTGATGGTGAAACCTGATTGTGGACATACAATCCCACCACCCCCCCCCCCCGCCTTTTTTTTAGTATCTTGCAATTTCTATCCTCTGCTTTTTCGAAAAATGGTTTTTGGTCAATAATATGTTAGGGATTTGGGTGCTTAATTGATTGTTAACAGTGAAAGTTAGTTTAATAAATACTTACAAAATGAATACATCTAGTTACTATTGCAACACTGATACGCAGAAGCTCTTCTTAGCAGTAGAGTTGCAGAATTCCCGTGGTGAAGGCTTTCTCCATATACTGGCCATTATTTGATGTAATGAAAAGAGAAAGTGTGCAGCAGTGAGATTGTTAATTAATTTAGCCTAACAAGATGAAGATAAATGAAGCAAAGAACAGACTGAATGAAGCAAGAGGTCTTATTTACAATTTAATACATTTTTATATAATGTGGATTTCACCTGTTAAAAAACAAACAGACCCCACCCCAAATCCCTACTAACAAAAAAGTAGACTCCCTCCTACCATAATTCCACCCTAAAATCCTGACCTGACTTTACAGAAAATATATACTGTGACTCCATATAGAAGACATTTTAACAGTGTGTAAACTGTGTTTTTCTACTGCTACGAATTTTACACTAGTTAAGCTTTAACTCAAATATTTTATTATTCTTGATATAGACTGGGATGAGCATAAGAACAATTATCCAGAAAACCTTTGGGTTTCTTTTCCTCCATGTTGACCTGAGACAGCTTGTGACAGTTATTTAATAATAATTTTATTTTAATCCTTTTTTTACCAAAGGAAAAAAAAGCCCAAAAGTGAGGGATCAAAAAAAAAGAGCTGTGAGCCTTTTTATGGGTGCTTGCATCTTGTAGCAATTGTGCAGAATTCTTAAATTAGCATTATTTTTAAATCTTTCATTCACAGATGAATGAGCTTTCCCCACTATTTGACCTTTTATCATTCTTGCTTTCTGCTCAGAAGTACTTCCTTCCTTCCTACAGTAGCTGGAAGGAAGACCGTCTCTTATAGTTACTTGTAGGCAGTGGTAACAGGGCTCTCTACAAATGGAGTTATTATGGTCACTATGTTTTTATCTCAGGGGTCACGAACAAATCCATGCAACTGCTTCTAAGGATTTCAATAAATAGGACTTTTTATCCAGACAATCGCCTTTTATGTTACTTTTAAACAAAACTACTAGTCCATCAAGAGTTTCAAAAGAAAACAATTCGACAGAGTGCCGGTATGGCCGCACAGACCAATCATCATGGCACCCATTCTCCAGTCCTTTATTTTTCAAGTCCACAACAATAGGTTGTTGATTCAATGGACAAGACCAGAACAATTAAGTTCTCTGTTTAGCAGCAGTGCAGCATTTTAATGCCCTTCTCTAATAATGGTCTCATTATTGTTATTCTAAGACTGGGCCTCAGGAGGAGGAATATTTGCTGGAGGTACGTCATTATTTTGCAAATTTCGATTAGCTCATCATGTTGTCTGTAGTGTGAAAATCGTAGCTAATTAGGGCAGCCAGTTAGACTACCAGCTTTTGAGCTTATGAGTTAAAAGGTAGCATACTTGATAGGCCAGTGATGTGAAAAAGGTGGTAAAAAGGAGGATTAGAGCAGTTGCCTTAGTAACTCCAACTTCCATCTGTGAGGGAACAATGGACTTGTGTTTCTCCCCCACCTTGGTGTAAAAATTGGTTTTGTTTTGAAAGGACAGGGTTCTTTTTATGACAATCTGGAATTCAGCCCAACTGAGTGTAGTTTTAGTTGTTAAGAGAGACCATTGGGGATAGGAAAGATGAAAGGTCATGGTGAGCTTCAAGGACATGAAAGGTTGTTGTCTCATGTAACAATGGTAGATTGTTTTTTTTTTTTTTTCTAATATTTCTAGCCAGCCCCTAAGTCAGGTGATGGAACAAATACCTACAGTTTAGTCAGGTGAAACAGGAAAGGGCGGGGGAAGGAAAGGAGAAAAATGGGGTAAGAGAGAGTTTGTACTTTGTTAGAAAAAATAAAAGGGTAACTTTAGTTTGCTTTTATTAAACAAAGTGATATTTCTTTGTCACTATCTCTGAGATTCCAGTGTGCTTTGGATGGCTCGCCTCTGTGGGCCGTCACATCTCTGGGAAGCTCTCCAATGTGTTAGGAAATGTGATTTAAGCTTTCTTTCCTGAACTCCCAGGAGGACCAGTGATGCGATACTTAACAATAAATTTAGTTGTTGTAGCTTTCTCACATTATTGGTGTTCTTAAAAGGTTTTCCTTCAAAATGCACACTGAATAAAATGAATGATAAATATGAAAGAAATTTGTTTCACCACTCTACAGGGTTTTATCATAAATTCTGTGACTTTCATCACAGAAGGTTTACAGGAAACAGTTTAGATGTTGTTGCAATAGCAACACAAATTTTTCTCTCTGTTCATAAGAAAATACCACAATTTTAAGAGCTATTGGAGATTTTGTATTACAGAAGAGGTTATAAGGCTGGAATATGGTGCTATTTCTTTAAAACCCTCAAGACCAAATCACTCTCTCTGGATTTAAAATACGTTTATTACAGCAAAATAAATGTTTTCTGTTTTTCTTCCATATCGATATTAAAACATTTGGTGTGCATGCTTATGTGTAAGCTCCTGTTCGGATATATGTGTGTGTGTGTGTATGTTTTTAGAATGAGAGAGGGTATAGGAATATTAAGTTTTTAAGCAGAAAGATCATGTTTTGATGATCAAAGAAACCTTCGTATTTCTCCCTCCTATTGTCCCCAGACAACCCTTGTGTAATTGAAGCTGGACTTGGTCCAGGGGACGAGGGAGATTTTCAAATTCTTTGAATCCCAGGTCTTTGTTGTTGTTGTTATTGTTTTCATACTTTTTCTAGCCAACTGTCCTTATTGCTATAGCTTTTCTTTTTCTGAGAAGCTTGTTCATTTATTGTAGATACTTCATAGATTTAAAATAATAGCATCAAGAAATTCTAGAGCTTAAAAGCTTTTGAGATCATCTAGTTCAATACTTGTATTTGAAAAACAAAAAAAAGTGAGGCTAGAGTGTTGAAATGACTTGCCCAAGGTAACTCAACTAGTTGAGGTAGACAAATAGATACCATTTGCTTTACTATTTAAATATAAAAACTTGAAATCAAAGGAAGAATTAAGAAACTTTATAGGAACAGACTGAACTTCTTTCGTGGTCTTTTAGTGGTTGAGGGAAGATGGAATAAAGCTAACATCAGGTGATAGTGGTGGTGAGGTTACTAGATTCAGGTGACGTTTCTTTTTTATAATTTTTAAAGCTCCATTTTAAATTAACGAAACATTTTTTTTCTGACATGCACCCTCTGGCAAAGAAAACCCCAGCATAACTGGGCAGAGATGTACCCTAAGGCTTCAGTATAGTACTCAGAATCTGTAAGCTTTCTTTACCCAAGCATTGTGTGAAATACATACACATGATTGTAATTTAGAATTTAAACACGTTTTTCTTTTCAATGTGTCAAATTAATTAACAATTTTGTTTCGTAGTTTTTGCAGCAGTAGAAAGAGACCTGATGTTATTCAACTGTATTAGATGTTGTGAGATATAAGAATCAGTATATGCTTTAAAAATACAATATACATTTTACAGAATATTTTGAGTGTAAATTTGTGCTTCTTCCAAACAGATATCATGAGGCAAATATAAAGCATAACCTTTAAGTCAAAGAATATGCCATATTTTATTTTTGGAACAGTTTAGAACATATTTAGAAAATTTAGACAGTAAACATAAAGAATACAATAAAATAATCTGTTCTCTTACCTTATTATTTAATAATTAAAAATGTACTCTGTAGTCACATTTTGGTGTATTTCATTTCAGTCTTTTATCTATGTGTGCATGAGAAGAAAGAACATGTGTAGCTTGTTTACTGCCCTCTCTTCGGTGCCTAGAACAGTACGGGGCTCATAGTAGGTACTAAAAAAAGTTGTTGGGGAAATTTAAAAAAAAAAAGGCAAAATAGCATCATACCATAAATACATTTTTGTGCTTAGTAAGTAATTTAATTGAATTTTACCATGTCTTCAAATATATGATTATTAATGATCATATCATATACCATGATTGTATCCCAATTTGTTTTACCATTAAATTATTGATCTCCAACTTTTCACTATTATAGTGTGAAAGTTAATTAATAAGGATGTCTTCCATTAATTATTGAAGTGGTAAAAATCTTAAATTGATGAGAAAAATCCTTTATGGTCCTGAAGCCCCATCAAAGTCTATCATGTTTTTCAAGTCTTAGGTTAGATGTTATCTTCTCTTTTGAGGTCTACCTTGACCATCCTATTTTAAAATTGTACCCTCCAAACATTTCTTAGCTCTCTAATGCATGTCTATTGGTTTATATAACTTTATCAGCTTTTAACATATTCTGTAATTTGCATGTCTATTAAATTTATTTGCCATTTTCCCCTCATATTTCCTAGAATATAAACTCTGTTAAATTTTCCCTGTTTTCTGTCAGTTATATTCCCCAGTGTTTTGAACAGTATCAGGAACATAGTAGATGCTCAACAATATTTACTGAATGCATTTATTGAAAGTTAAAAAGATGGAAATGCTTGTTTTTAAAGTTGAGAATCAATCTCCTTTTTCACATGGGCAACTCTCATCAACCAATTTGTGGATTTGTGAAGAACTTCTGTTTTCTCGAGGTTCAATTGTACACATTGTCCAGTTAAAATTAAATCATAGCACTTGACTGACTCTTGTATAGGCCATGTTGGATACAGTCTTAAATGCTGTCTTGTAAACAAGTTTGGGAGCTATTCTTAAAATAAAAAAGAATATTTAGTAAGTCTCTTCAAAATATCATGAGGCAAATATAAAGCATAACCTTTAAGTCAAAGAATATGCCATATTTTATTTTTGGAACAGTTTAGAACATATTTAGAAAATTTAGACAGTAAACATAAAGAATACAATAAAATAATCTGTTCTCTTACCTTATTATTTAATAATTAAAAATGTACTCTGTAGTCACATTTTGGTGTATTTCATTTCAGTCTTTTATCTATGTGTGCATGAGAAGAAAGAACATGTGTAGCTTGTTTACTGCCCTCTCTTCGGTGCCCAGAACAGTACGTGGCTCATAGTAGGTACTCAAAAAAGTTGTTGGGGAAATTTAAAAAAAAAAAGGCAAAATAGCATCATACCATAAATACATTTTTGTGCTTAGTAAGTAATTTAATTGAATTTTACCATGTCTTCAAATATATGATTATTAATGATCATATCATATACCATGATTGTATCCCAATTTGTTTTACCATTAAATTATTGATCTCCAACTTTTCACTATTATAGTGTGAAAGTTAATTAATAAGGATGTCTTCCATTAATTATTGAAGTGGTAAAAATCTTAAATTGATGAGAAAAATCCTTTATGGTCCTGAAGCCCCATCAAAGTCTATCATGTTTTTCAAGTCTTAGGTTAGATGTTATCTTCTCTTTTGAGGTCTACCTTGACCATCCTATTTTAAAATTGTACCCTCCAAACATTTCTTAGCTCTCTAATGCATGTCTATTGGTTTATATAACTTTATCAGCTTTTAACATATTCTGTAATTTGCATGTCTATTAAATTTATTTGCCATTTTCCCCTCATATTTCCTAGAATATAAACTCTGTTAAATTTTCCCTGTTTTCTGTCAGTTATATTCCCCAGTGTTTTGAACAGTATCAGGAACATAGTAGATGCTCAACAATATTTACTGAATGCATTTATTGAAAGTTAAAAAGATGGAAATGCTTGTTTTTAAAGTTGAGAATCAATCTCCTTTTTCACATGGGCAACTCTCATCAACCAATTTGTGGATTTGTGAAGAACTTCTGTTTTCTCGAGGTTCAATTGTACACATTGTCCAGTTAAAATTAAATCATAGCACTTGACTGACTCTTGTATAGGCCATGTTGGATACAGTCTAAATGTCTTGTAACAAGTGCTCCCAGTTCTTGCCACTTGAAATCACTCTGAACTCCAGCTTTAGGGAGACAGTTCTGGATGAGAAATGTCACCAGTGTCACTCCAGATGATCCTCTTCCTTGTCTAGAAGTGCTTTTGGTACGACTCCTAAGATTTGGGTCTGACCTGAGTAAACTCATGTTAACCTGATTACTTTTATTTTGGGATGATTTTACCTTATTCTGCTCCTGTTATTGGTTCTATTCTTGAAATTTTCTTAGGGAATGCACTTGATAAACTCCTGTTTACTTCTTTCAGTCTACATGGTTTATACATTTCTTTAAAAATAATGTAAAACAACAACAACAAAATTCTCACTTTATGTGCTTTGTGGATAAGTATTAATTATAATCTTTATATATACGAACTTATATAGCTGTAATAATCCCTGAAACTTATATGGGTTCTTTAGTAAATATGGTCTTTTTAATTATCAAAATAATTTTAGATGCACAGGGCATATTTAATTTACCCATTTAGGGACCAAGGTACAGAAAAGTTCAGATGCTTTCCAGAACATAAATAAATTTAGGAAGTGGGAGAGAGGCCACTAGAATCCAAGTCGTCTGAGCTCTACTAGTCCAGGACTGTTTTTCTTTTTTCTTTTTTTTTTTTTTAAAAGAGATTGGCAGATTCCTTTTTTTTTTTTTTTTAAGATTTATTTATTTATTTTGGGCAGGGGTCGGGTTGGGGAGGGAGGGGAGTGGGCGGGCCACTTCTATTGGTCTTTCTCTATTTTCATCCGTCTTTGTTCTTTGGCTCCTGAGGGCCTCCCATCGCGGTGGCGTCTGTCGTCGCAGAGCACCGGCTCTGGGCGCATGCGCTCCAGAGCTCTGGCTCGGTAATTGGACACATCGGTCCAGCAGCTCCGCGGCACGTGGGATCTTCCCAGGCCAGGGATCGAACCGGCGCCTGTTGCACTGCAAGGCGGTGTCCTTACCCACTGGACCACCAGGGGAAGCCCTGTTTTTCTTTTAGTTAGTTCACCTTCTCTCTGGGCAGTTGTTGCTTTGTTGATGTTTCTTAGTAGATTCTATGAAAATAAAAACAAATGTGTAGAATTCACTTTTTTCACTTTATTTTACCTTGTTTATTATTCCATTTCTCAAGGACTTTCCTTTGGCTTTCTGTGGTTCTTCTTTTTCCATAGTCATTATCTTTTCCTTTATTCTGACTAATAACATGAGCTTTTGTAGCAGTTTGTGAAACCACTGACTGCCATGTGTGTCTTTTTGCCTTTTAGCTAGTTGTCCATGTCACATCTCTAAATAAGACTAAGCAAATTCTGTTGATCATAAAAGGTATGGAGCAGACTCATGAGGTCCACTGAGATGCAAACAGCCTTTGGAGAAATTTAATGTAGTAGACAGTACATGAGGTAAAACACTGGACAATGACTCTGCTAAGTAGAATGTAGGTATATAGAAGAGAGGTACAAAACTCTCTTTATGTATGTAGAAGAGAGGTACAAAACATGAGATTAAAGTGTTTCATGAAACAGACAAAGCAAGAAAAATCTGGGACAAGTGGTAAAGAGTTGTAGGCAGCTAGACTATAGATAGCCAGTGGAGTTAAAGGAGTAGTCTGCAAATGGAGGGTTACCAAGTTCACAGAAGGGTCAGATGCTTTCCAGAACATAAATAAATTTAGGAAGTGGGAGAGAGGCCACTAGAATCCAAGTCGTCTGAGCTCTACTAGTCCAGGACTGTTTTTCTTTTTTCTTTTTTTTTTTTTTAAAAGAGATTGGCAGATTCCTTTTTTTTTTTTTTTAAGATTTATTTATTTATTTTGGGCAGGGGTCGGGTTGGGGAGGGAGGGGAGTGGGCGGGCCACTTCTATTGGTCTTTCTCTATTTTCATCCGTCTTTGTTCTTTGGCTCCTGAGGGCCTCCCATCGCGGTGGCGTCTGTCGTCGCAGAGCACCGGCTCTGGGCGCATGCGCTCCAGAGCTCTGGCTCGGTAATTGGACACATCGGTCCAGCAGCTCCGCGGCACGTGGGATCTTCCCAGGCCAGGGATCGAACCGGCGCCTGTTGCACTGCAAGGCGGTGTCCTTACCCACTGGACCACCAGGGGAAGCCCTGTTTTTCTTTTAGTTAGTTCACCTTCTCTCTGGGCAGTTGTTGCTTTGTTGATGTTTCTTAGTAGATTCTATGAAAATAAAAACAAATGTGTAGAATTCACTTTTTTCACTTTATTTTACCTTGTTTATTATTCCATTTCTCAAGGACTTTCCTTTGGCTTTCTGTGGTTCTTCTTTTTCCATAGTCATTATCTTTTCCTTTATTCTGACTAATAACATGAGCTTTTGTAGCAGTTTGTGAAACCACTGACTGCCATGTGTGTCTTTTTGCCTTTTAGCTAGTTGTCCATGTCACATCTCTAAATAAGACTAAGCAAATTCTGTTGATCATAAAGGTATGGAGCAGACTCATGAGGTCCACTGAGATGCAAACAGCCTTTGGAGAAATTTAATGTAGTAGACAGTACATGAGGTAAAACACTGGACAATGACTCTGCTAAGTAGAATGTAGGTATATAGAAGAGAGGTACAAAACTCTCTTTATGTATGTAGAAGAGAGGTACAAAACATGAGATTAAAGTGTTTCATGAAACAGACAAAGCAAGAAAAATCTGGGACAAGTGGTAAAGAGTTGTAGGCAGCTAGACTATAGATAGCCAGTGGAGTTAAAGGAGTAGTCTGCAAATGGAGGGTTACCAAGTTCACAGAAGGGTCATGGTCTTAGATGGACTAGTCCACTCAGGTACAGGAAAATAAGTAGAATCCTAGTACTGGAATGAAAGCAAAAAATCAGTGTCAAACTAGCTGCAGCAGTGATTAATTTCCTTCTGAGTCCCAAAGGATTGTGTTGGCATCTCTTTCAAATGAGGTCACAAATGGTCCGAGAGCAGTGGCTCTCAAATTTTTAATGTACATAAGAATCACCTCAGGTGCTTTGGCTTTCTGAAGTGGGACCCAGGCTTACGTATTTGTAATAAGAGCCTCAGGTTTGTTTTGTTTTGTTTTGTATTTTTTCTGATACAAGTATCTACTGATCACATTTGTAGAAAATTGCCATAAAGCCTGAGATGGCACTTAGAGTAGGATAAGGGACCAAGTAATTACAAATCTTGAGAGAAGAGGCATTTAGAGGTTGAAAGTCAGACTTCTACTAAGAGAAAAATGTATCTGTTTTTTTCAGAACTAATTTGTATCTAGCTACATGTAAAAAGGCAGGAAACATGACTAATCTGGGATCATACATATCTGTAAACAACAAAACTCTGTACAAGTAAAATAAAAATTAAAAAAAGGCAGAAAACATAGGCTGATATATATTCAACTAGTGTGTTGTAAGCCTATTATGTTTTTCTCCTTATGTATATTGCATATATTACTTGTGTTTATGACCTGAGTGCTTTTGTAATATCCAGCATAAAGATTTTTACCTTTAGATTGTTCTCTTGTACTGAATCTAAACTATCTCTCATTTTTACTTTCCATATGTTATCTGCATAATTGAATTTCTCCTTTTCCTTCTCGCATCATAAATTGATTAGCGTGAGTCAGGCAGACTGCTGTAGTGCTAAGGGTTAACCAGAAGAGAATTACAAATGAACTATCTAGAAAGTTGATTATTAATCCAGCTAGAGAAGAAATATCCTTTTGCTTAGCAAGAATGAGTATCTGAAGAGCTGATAATATTGTTCAGGCAGTGAGGTGGAATGGCAGAGCTTGGTAAGTAAAACGAAACTTCGGATTAATCTTTTATATCAGTTTTTAAAAATGCCTAGAATGTTGATATATTTAAATAGTTAAATCTAATATCAATTTAAAAGCTGCCGGAACAAATCTAAAAGTTCCGTGTTTGTTAATGAGATCCCACATAGACTATCGGTAAAAGCTAACTGAAAAGTATTTCCTTTTTTTTTTGGTAGATAAAAGGAGTAGTCTGCAAATGGAGGGTTACCAAGTTCACAGAAGGGTCATGGTCTTAGATGGACTAGTCCACTCAGGTACAGGAAAATAAGTAGAATCCTAGTACTGGAATGAAAGCAAAAAATCAGTGTCAAACTAGCTGCAGCAGTGATTAATTTCCTTCTGAGTCCCAAAGGATTGTGTTGGCATCTCTTTCAAATGAGGTCACAAATGGTCCGAGAGCAGTGGCTCTCAAATTTTTAATGTACATAAGAATCACCTCAGGTGCTTTGGCTTTCTGAAGTGGGACCCAGGCTTACGTATTTGTAATAAGAGCCTCAGGTTTGTTTTGTTTTGTTTTGTATTTTTTCTGATACAAGTATCTACTGATCACATTTGTAGAAAATTGCCATAAAGCCTGAGATGGCACTTAGAGTAGGATAAGGGACCAAGTAATTACAAATCTTGAGAGAAGAGGCATTTAGAGGTTGAAAGTCAGACTTCTACTAAGAGAAAAATGTATCTGTTTTTTTCAGAACTAATTTGTATCTAGCTACATGTAAAAAGGCAGGAAACATGACTAATCTGGGATCATACATATCTGTAAACAACAAAACTCTGTACAAGTAAAATAAAAATTAAAAAAAGGCAGAAAACATAGGCTGATATATATTCAACTAGTGTGTTGTAAGCCTATTATGTTTTTCTCCTTATGTATATTGCATATATTACTTGTGTTTATGACCTGAGTGCTTTTGTAATATCCAGCATAAAGATTTTTACCTTTAGATTGTTCTCTTGTACTGAATCTAAACTATCTCTCATTTTTACTTTCCATATGTTATCTGCATAATTGAATTTCTCCTTTTCCTTCTCGCATCATAAATTGATTAGCGTGAGTCAGGCAGACTGCTGTAGTGCTAAGGGTTAACCAGAAGAGAATTACAAATGAACTATCTAGAAAGTTGATTATTAATCCAGCTAGAGAAGAAATATCCTTTTGCTTAGCAAGAATGAGTATCTGAAGAGCTGATAATATTGTTCAGGCAGTGAGGTGGAATGGCAGAGCTTGGTAAGTAAAACGAAACTTCGGATTAATCTTTTATATCAGTTTTTAAAAATGCCTAGAATGTTGATATATTTAAATAGTTAAATCTAATATCAATTTAAAAGCTGCCGGAACAAATCTAAAAAGTTCCGTGTTTGTTAATGAGATCCCCACATAGACTATCGGTAAAAGCTAACTGAAAAGTATTTCCCTGGTAGATAAATATGTTTAAGTTTGAATATTTATAAAAATATGTGATTAGATTTGTAATTAAGAACAAGGAAGTGGGCATGGAGGAAGATTCCTATAACAATCCGCATCCAAACCACATACCAAAGAATACTGAGTGACAGTTATTGTTGTTTTTTCACAAGATCAAGTTCTGAATTCTTAGGTATGAAAATGAAAATATAATATAAAATATAGTATTTGCATAAAGATTCAGTGAGATATTTTTCCGACTTATAGGTGACAAAAATTGTCATGAGTTCTCTTATTTTCTGGGTCCTACTACTCATTTCATCCTGATGTTTAATTTAAGGACCTTTCTAAAGACAGCTTTTATTGTATTTGTGAATTGGAAGGGAAGAGAGATGAGAGGATCTGTGCTATTTGTACAAAGAAAATTAAGTGAAAAGATATGATTTTAATAATGTTCTTCCATCAAAGATTGCTCCTCCTGTTGTAGAAGAAAGTTTGATGTCAATATTCAGTTCTATAAGATTGAGTTTTCCCATAAATTACTTGATATTACAAAAATGAGCCTTTTAAACATAGTATGGACCAAACTGAATATTATTGCAGCAATATTAAATCATTCCTATGTAGCATTATACTTAGAGGTTAGTAAACTTATTAAAATTGTGGACCAGCAAATATAGATTTTTAACCTTTCCTTTCAAGTTATTTCTCTAGTGGCAGTAAAAAGGCCTTAACGTTATTTAACACTCACATGAACACAGAGAAAGTGTTTTTAAAAAGCTATATGTATTAAAAGTATATGTTATATGTGTGCATGTGTTTGTGAATATATATATATATATATATATAGTGTGTATGTATATATATGTACACACACACACACACTATATATATATATATATATATATATATATATATATATATATATATATTCAAAATACCAGAGCACCATTTGACCATATATACTCAGTTTTTCTTTTTTTTAAGGTCTAACATTGTGGCTCATATTTAGGACCGGAAATATAAGCTATAGTAAGTGAAATAATAAGGACAGTAGTTAAAGTTTATTGAACTCTTGTGTGCTAAATGCTGTGTTAAATGCCTTATCTTATTTAATCCTCATATTAATTCTGTGGTTGTTGAAAAGCTACAAGGATTATAGTGTATACTAAAACAAAGAGCAAGCTAATTGAAGAGCTTTTTATATCTGATGCTAAACGTCTAGAGAATAAAGGCCCATGAAACAAAGTATTTTTAAGAGGGGAAATTCTTAAATTCTGTGTGCTTGTCTTTCTCAAAATTGATAAGATTTAATATGAGCCTTGGAAAGAAAAACAGGAGATGAATCAATGATTCTTAGTAATCATTACTTCTTTAAACAACTCTTTATTATGAAAATTATAGTCATTCAAAAATATATGAATAAGCTAAAACACTTATATATTTATAAGAAATGAAACATTGCTAATCCAGTCCAAATCGTTTGTGAATTCTTTCCCAAGTTTATCGCTCTATGAGAGATAACCATTCTTTTGAATTTGTTGTCGTTTATTATTCTTATACTTAAATTTCATATTCACTGTGTATATGGAGGAAAAACTCCACTTAAACATTCTTTGAGTTTTAAGAAAGACCTTTTCTTGGCTTCCTGTTACACTTCAGTTAAAACCCATATCCTTAACACAATATGCAAAACTCTGGCCACATGTATTGTGGCCCTTACATTACCAGCTTCAACTCTTGCTTTTTTCCTAATGACTCTTTTCTATTCAGCTGCTATCCTCATCTACACCCTTCAAGTTTTTTCCAGCTCTAAGGTCTTCATGTTATGCTGTCTTCTCAACTGGAATATACTTCTTTCCACTATCCTTCAGAATGATTCCTATTCATCCTTCAGATCTCTGTTTAAATGTCATTTCTTCAGAGAAGCCTTCTCTGATCCTTCCAATTCAATTCTTGTTTGCTGCAAAGATCTCGCTTCAATGCCCTTTAAATAATAGCAGATATTGCAATTTTAAATTACGTATTTATTTGTGTGATTTTTGCTTAATTGTCCCTTTAATTTATGAACATGGTTTTGTACATTATAGGCATTCATAAATATTTGCTGTTATCAGGGAGACGAATGTAGTGAGTGAAAAAGAAGGAAAAAGGGAGATTGAGAGAAAGAAAACTACATATAAATGGAGTCAGTGGGTTAGTTTGTATATACTGTTTGGATTAAATTATACAACTTGAATCTGGTTTAAGATTAGGGTGAGGGAGGTGGTAGGAACCTTGTTTGTGTCTTCCAATCTAGTTGCAGAATATATTTATCCATTGTTGCTCCTTGTTTTTCAGTGTAATCTTTGACTTTTGTCTTCTCATTCTGGGGACTTTGCATTCCTGAACTGAGCTTTCAAATTGTAAACTTATAGAGCAACCCCAGTGTCTGTAATTTTAGCATGGGAACATTATAATAGGCTCTAAAAATCTGGAAAATTTTCAGATACACATTTGAAGAAATATATATGGTACTTTTGCATAATAAAGCCATGAGGCCATATATAAGAGTTTTGGGGTGGGTAACTATAAATAAAATATTCATACTGACGACAGTTGCTATTATAAAGGTCAGCAGTCTGATTTTTTAAGGGAATATAGAAAAAGTTATTTAAAAAATGAATTCAATCTGCAAAGAGGGTTAAAATTTCAAAATAGAATATACTTATGCTGTACTCTATGTAAATCTTTGCTGGCATTTGTAATTAAAATTCAAGGCCAAAAGATTATGGTGAATTTATTTTTTTTGATTATTGGTGTGGGAAAAGGAGATAAAAAGGGGATAAAGAAGATAATTTAATTAAAATGTCAGTGTTAAAGGGAGGGGATTTGTAGAATGTCTCATTTGTGGTTACAGAAGGTGCTATTATTAAACTAAGAATATTGTACCTTACTTTTTTATTTGTATTATTCCTTACATTTTTACTTATTTTTTTCCTTACACTTTTAAATGAACTTTTCCATATTTATCTTATATATTTCTTATAGTAACCTTGTGAGATAGTTAAAGTGGGAGTCTTCTTATCTTCATTTTAAAATGAAGAAAACTGGGAGCAGAAATCAGAGAGAAGCCAGGACCAAGATTTAAAAATAATTCCGAGGCATAGATTTATAGGCAACACTAATATTCACTCTATTTCTGCCTCTCCAAAAAAGAATTGGAAGATATAATTACATTCTTATAAGGACCAGGATGACTAGGTGGATGTCCTCTGAAGCAGCAATCCCTAGACTTTTTGGCACCAGGGACCAGTTTCTTGGAAGACAGTTTTTCCACAGACCAGGGGTGAGGGTAGGGGATGGTTTTGGGATGTTTGAAGTGCATTTACACTTATTATACACTTTATTTTTATTATTATCGCATCAGCTCCACCTCAGATCGTAGGGCATTAGATCCTGGAGGTTGTGGACCCCTGCTCCATCAGTTTTCTAGACTTAAATGTTTTATTTTTTTCTAATTCCCCTAACTTGTAAAGCAGTTAACCATCTCCAGCAAATAGAACTGAGATGGTTAAATGCCTATAGTTATTAGATACAGTGCAAAGCCTATTCTAAGTTAAGGCAAACTGGATGAAGTTTAATGAGCCCAGTCCTCTCCTGATGTCTTAGGGTTCCAGGAATAAGCAGAAATAGAATTTATAAGAATGAAATGCCATAATATTTGAAGTAAATAAATTGTAGCTTAAGTGAAAACGTGTGATAAAGCAGAGGGTACAAGCCTCTTGAATGGAAACCCAAGTAATATGAACTGAGGATGGATATTTTTTGGTACTTATTGTAACTATTTTTTTAAAAGAACAAGTGGAAGGCAATGTGTATGTTGCATATGTGCACGTGTGCAGACAAGTGGTGGGGTATTTCTTTGAGAACAAAGAAATGCCAGAAGATATTGTAATGATTAGCCAAGAAAGCTATTTGCTGCATTTAAGGTAAAAGCCAAACCTTTATTTTTCAATTGGACAAATAGCCTGATTGCAGAGAAATTCAATTTCTCACTCTTTCTGGACCTGCAGGCAGAAGTCTCCCTTAGGTTAAAAGAACTGGGCATTTAGGTTAAAGGAACCAGGCATGTTCACTCTGAAGAACAAAAGTCTTAAAATCTGGTATCAGTCCTGAGATGGCTACATTGCTGCTGTAGGGAAAGAGTGTGTACTGTGAAGGGCCAAATCCAAATTACCAGGTGACAGTCACAGGGAGTCAGTCACAGGAACAGCAGAAGAAATGCTTTGTAACAGCTACAGTTGTCTAAAAGTGGAATGAACCTCTTTATTGATGTAGTAAAGGCCTTATTG
The DNA here is from genome assembly GCA_022376925.1 of Tragulus kanchil. NCBI lineage: Eukaryota > Metazoa > Chordata > Mammalia > Artiodactyla > Tragulidae > Tragulus > Tragulus kanchil. The sequence goes on along the minus strand of JAIOJX010000006.1, from coordinate 103,150,201 downwards.
CTGGGAGGAATTGGGAAGAGAGACTGAAGTGTTGGTTTATAGCAAGGTGTTTCAGTGTTGATGTTTATAAGATGTCCTGTATGTGTTAACTAGCTAAGATAAGGATGTGAGTCAACATAACTAAGACATACTCTTTTGTGAAGTCAAGGATGAACGTCATGAAGGCCAGGTTTTCTTTCTGGGTTGCTTAGCTGGTATGTTGATTGAAAAAAAAAAAAAAATCACGATTTTTTTTTTTTATCTGTAGGCAGCCATTTGATGCCTGGAATTATCCCAAGTAAGCCCTTTAGACTTCACCAGTAATTCTCAAACCTTAGAAAAGCTGGTGTAAGAGAATGAAATTGTATTATAAGGGAGAAAAAGAGAAATCAGTTAGTTTCTACATGGGATCCAGATATGGAAAAGAAGAATTTATTAATAATATGATTTATGGAGAACAGATTTAAAAATAACACTAAATTCACTTTATTACCTTTAAAGGCTCCTGAGCTTTGTACTTTAATAAGATAAGGGATCATGTTTTTAAGTACCTTGGAGATTTTGTTAATTAAGTTTTTCCTTGTTGAGATGATACTTTCATTTAAACAGTTAAACATATTTAAAAATTAAAAAGTAATACACAAATACATTCTTCTTCTAGAGTTCCTAGCATATAGTAGGGAATCATTAAAGATTACTTGAATGAATAGTTATCGAAAAAAATGAAGAAATTTTCCTTAATGTCTTTCCCTACCCCAAATTCTATTTCTCTGCCTAAACATATTTACTATTTTCAATCTGGTTTATATCTTTCCAGACTTATTTCTATATAATAATATGCATATATACATAATTATACAGAAATATGCAGTTTTATTAAGTGTGAGGGTGACATTCTTCCCTTTTACAGATATTGCTTTGTACTTTACATCTCCTTTTTTTTCATGAAAAGTCTGACTTAGATTTTTGTAAATTTACATATTCTAACTTTATTTTCTTTTATGTAGTATTTTATACTTTATTCGTGCCATTGTTGCGTTGATAGACATCTTGGTTATTTATAATTCAGGTATTCTTAGCTGAAATTTTAGGTATTTAAAACTTAGGGGATTGTAAAATATGACTTTACTCTTTTAAAATACATTAAAATGGGCATAGGAAGTTTCTATCTGATGCAATTATGAGAATTAAGGGCAACAAAGGCAAAATATTAGAATATAAAGGAATAGAGGAGTGAAAAAAGATGATATCATTTATTCCTTCATTAAGGAAACAAGAGAAGTATTTATTATCAGAGGATAATTGGTAGTGAGAAAAGGCTACTTTAATCCATTTAAAATTGAATGAGGATAGCAACTATAAGCTCTGAACCAAACATGAAAAGCAACTATTTGAAAATACTTGAGAAGAATCCAAAGCAGGCTAAATCTTGAGAGAGGAGATGACATTTGGAAGAAAGGATATTTGGGTAAATTTGTCATTTTCCAGGTTTCTTTTTTGAGGGCAGGCCTCAGTCTATAAAGCTCCAGTAGAATGAGTAGTGTTTCTGGTCTGGACAACTAGAAGAGACTTTGGAGCAGTCACAACTACTGAGGATTTAGGAGGTAATGCTAGAAAAGACAGAATCACAGAAAATGAGTCCCAAATTCTGTCTATAAACTTTGTCCCAGCCTCTGACTGATCCCCACACCATTCATGCTCAAGATAGGCCTTAAGAAGCCCACATAAGGCCTAAAGAACTAAATAGATGTATGAGCTGCTGGCCACTGCAGGTGAGACTGAATGAGCAATTTGAGTCTAAGCAAATAAGCTTTTTGCTTAAACAAACAAAAACTGACACTCTTTAAAGCACTATAAAAGAATCCATAGTTTCCATGACATAATGGTCGTGATATCTAAGAATAACCCCAAATGACTCAAAAAAGAATCAGGAAAGTGTGAAAGAAAATAGGACATTTCAGCAGAGACAGAAATTACAAAAGAACCAGATGGGAACTTAAAACAGAAAGATACAATATCTGAAATAAGAGACTAACTTGATGGGCAAGTCAGTAGAATAAAGATTACAGAGGAAAAAACCAGTGAAATTGAAAATAGATCAATAGAAATGATCTGATTTAAAGAACACAGAGAGAAAAAAGAATGAATGTAGTGTTAGGGATACATAAAATATTATTAAAAGTTCTAACAAATATAGATCCTAGAAAAAATGGAGAGTAATATTAGGATAGAAAAAAAATACTTGAAGAAATCGTGGTTGCAAATTTTCCAAGTTTGATGAAAGACGTAAATTCACAGATTTAAGAATTTCAGTGCACTTCAAATAGCATAATGCAAAGGAAAATACACTAGCCATATTGAAATAAACTGCTGAAAGCAAAGGAAAATGTAGAGGTAAAAGTTTTTTGGTAATGAGTGAGAAAAAAGAGAACATAACTTACCAACCAACATTGGGAATGAAAGGAATTGCCAGCAAAGAATTTATGGATTAAACAGACAATAAGGAAGTGTTATGAATACCTTACATAAAACATGCATAGTTGTATCTTGGAGATATTGAAGATTCAGATCCAGACTACTGCAATAAAGTTAATATCCCAATAGTCACACAAAATGTATGGTTTCTCAGTGCATATAAAAGTTATATTTACATTATATTGTAATCTACGAAGTATGCAGTAGCATTAAAAATGCTTATTGCTATAAATGCTAATCATCATCTGGTAATGCAGAGTTGCCTCAAAATATCAATTTGTAGAAACCACTTGTCTGCAGAATGTAATAAAACAGTGCAATAAAATGAAGTACACGTGTATTACTTAGAAGAAATGGATAAATTCCTTGAAAATTACAATTTACCAAAATTAACATAATGAGACAAAACGTAAATATCACTCTGTTTATAAAAGACATTGCAATGACCCAGCAATCCCACTACTAGGCTTATGCCCTGGTGAAATCAAAGCTGAAAGAAGCACCTGTACCCCAATGTTTACTGTCTCAAAAAGAATCAGGAAAGTGTGAAAGAAAATAGGACATTTCAGCAGAGACAGAAATTACAAAAGAACCAGATGGGAACTTAAAACAGAAAGATACAATATCTGAAATAAGAGACTAACTTGATGGGCAAGTCAGTAGAATAAAGATTACAGAGGAAAAAACCAGTGAAATTGAAAATAGATCAATAGAAATGATCTGATTTAAAGAACACAGAGAGAAAAAAGAATGAATGTAGTGTTAGGGATACATAAAATATTATTAAAAGTTCTAACAAATATAGATCCTAGAAAAAATGGAGAGTAATATTAGGATAGAAAAAAAATACTTGAAGAAATCGTGGTTGCAAATTTTCCAAGTTTGATGAAAGACGTAAATTCACAGATTTAAGAATTTCAGTGCACTTCAAATAGCATAATGCAAAGGAAAATACACTAGCCATATTGAAATAAACTGCTGAAAGCAAAGGAAAATGTAGAGGTAAAAGTTTTTTGGTAATGAGTGAGAAAAAAGAGAACATAACTTACCAACCAACATTGGGAATGAAAGGAATTGCCAGCAAAGAATTTATGGATTAAACAGACAATAAGGAAGTGTTATGAATACCTTACATAAAACATGCATAGTTGTATCTTGGAGATATTGAAGATTCAGATCCAGACTACTGCAATAAAGTTAATATCCCAATAGTCACACAAAATGTATGGTTTCTCAGTGCATATAAAAGTTATATTTACATTATATTGTAATCTACGAAGTATGCAGTAGCATTAAAAATGCTTATTGCTATAAATGCTAATCATCATCTGGTAATGCAGAGTTGCCTCAAAATATCAATTTGTAGAAACCACTTGTCTGCAGAATGTAATAAAACAGTGCAATAAAATGAAGTACACGTGTATTACTTAGAAGAAATGGATAAATTCCTTGAAAATTACAATTTACCAAAATTAACATAATGAGACAAAACGTAAATATCACTCTGTTTATAAAAGACATTGCAATGACCCAGCAATCCCACTACTAGGCTTATGCCCTGGTGAAATCAAAGCTGAAAGAAGCACCTGTACCCCAATGTTTACTGTAGCTCTCTATACAATAGCTAGAATGTGGAAGCAACCTAGATGTCAATTGATGAATGAATGGATACAAAAGCTCTGGTACATACATACAATGGAGTACTCCTCAGCTGTAAAAAAAAGTACAGAAGAATCAGCCCTAATGAGATGGATGGATCTAGAACCTATTATAAAAAGTGAAGTAAGCCAAAAAGAGAAAGACAAATACAGTATACTGACACACATATATGGAATCTAGTAAGATGGCAATGATAATACACACAGTGAAGTGATGAAAAAACAGCCATAGAGAACAGACATATGGACATTGAGGGGAATGAACAGTGGGTGGGAGGCATAGAGGGAGTAACATGGAAACCTATACTATCATATGTGAAAAAGATAGCTATTGTCATTGCACTGTGGGAATAGGGGATCCTGCAGGGGTGTGGTGTGACAGCCTGGAGGGATGGGATGGAAGGTCTAGGAGCGGGGAGGGGAACAGGGATATGCATATGACTGATCTGGGAACATACATGTATGTGAACAACAAAACTCTGTAAAAGCAAAAAACAAAAAATGAAGAAAAAAAAGAGAAATTGCATTGTTAAATTAAAAAATAAAACTTTGTATAAAGAAAGCTTGGGTTCAAAATGGTTTCATTGGTGAATTCTATCAAACACTTAACAAATAGCATGAATCTTACCTAAACTCTTTCAAAAAATAGAAGGAATGATTTCTACCTCACAAGTCTAGTATTACCCTAATATCAAATCTGACAGAACTACAAAAGGCAAGTTCTACACCTATATCCTTTATGATCATAGATGCAAAAATCCTTAACAAAACATTAGCAAATTAAGTCCAGCAACATAAAAAGAATAATATATCATGATCAAGTAGTGATTAGGCCAGAAATGTGGGGTTGATTTAGCATTTGGAAAATCTCACCATATTAGCAGAATAAGTGGAAACTATCATATAATCATTGTAATAGGTAAAGAGAAAATATTTGACAATAATAATTTATATAGCATCCTGTACCCCAATGCCCAGCAATCCCACTTAGCTTATGCCCTGGTGAAATCAAAGCTGAAAGAAGCACCTGTACCCCAATGTTTACTGTAGCTCTCTATACAATAGCTAGAATGTGGAAGCAACCTAGATGTCAATTGATGAATGAATGGATACAAAAGCTCTGGTACATACATACAATGGAGTACTCCTCAGCTGTAAAAAGTACAGAAGAATCAGCCCTAATGAGATGGATGGATCTAGAACCTATTATAAAAAGTGAAGTAAGCCAAAAAGAGAAAGACAAATACAGTATACTGACACACATATATGGAATCTAGTAAGATGGCAATGATAATACACACAGTGAAGTGATGAAAAAACAGCCATAGAGAACAGACATATGGACATTGAGGGGAATGAACAGTGGGTGGGAGGCATAGAGGGAGTAACATGGAAACCTATACTATCATATGTGAAAAAGATAGCTATTGTCATTGCACTGTGGGAATAGGGGATCCTGCAGGGGTGTGGTGTGACAGCCTGGAGGGATGGGATGGAAGGTCTAGGAGCGGGGAGGGGAACAGGGATATGCATATGACTGATCTGGGAACATACATGTATGTGAACAACAAAACTCTGTAAAAATATAAAAAAACAAAAAATGAAGAAAAAAAAGAGAAATTGCATTGTTAAATTAAAAAATAAAACTTTGTATAAAGAAAGCTTGGGTTCAAAATGGTTTCATTGGTGAATTCTATCAAACACTTAACAAATAGCATGAATCTTACCTAAACTCTTTCAAAAAATAGAAGGAATGATTTCTACCTCACAAGTCTAGTATTACCCTAATATCAAATCTGACAGAACTACAAAAGGCAAGTTCTACACCTATATCCTTTATGATCATAGATGCAAAAATCCTTAACAAAACATTAGCAAATTAAGTCCAGCAACATAAAAAAAGAATAATATATCATGATCAAGTAGTGATTAGGCCAGAAATGTGGGGTTGATTTAGCATTTGGAAAATCTCACCATATTAGCAGAATAAGTGGAAACTATCATATAATCATTGTAATAGGTAAAGAGAAAATATTTGACAATAATAATTTATATATATTTAATTTACTTATAATCTCAGCAAGCTAGGAATAGAAAATAGCTCCCTTAATCTGAAAAGGACATCTATGAAAAACCTATAACTAACATCATGTTTAATGGTGAAATATTGAATGTTTCAATGATGAACAAGATAATTAATGCCTATGTTCTTCCATCCTATTTGACATTGTATTGAAGGCCCTAACCATTGTGATGAGGCAAGAAAATGAAATGGTTTGAGAATGCAAAAGGAAAAAGCAGAACTGTCTCTGTCTGCACCTTTGGCAAGGTTACATGAACACAAGATCTTTTATAAACTAGTTGATATGGATCAAAATTCTTTGGAAAACAGTGGGTAAATTATTTTCACTCAATCATAAAAATTAAAACTAAAATTAAAAATTACTTTATATAACTAGCAGCATTTAATTTTATTTGTATTTGTGCATTATCTCTTAGAAGAATGAATGAAACTGCATGCTTTTTAAGAATAATTTTTCAGGTCAAATATTGTGATAACATGATCACTTTTGACATTATGGTATCAATTTTGCAGAGAATATTTTCTAAGGTCTTTGCTCACTCTTTTTATATTCAAATCATTCTCTTTTGAGTAATTACCATGTCAACTATCATTCTTGCCAATTTTTGGTTCCTTAGTTCTCTCTTGGCTAACTGCAGATTCTTTATTTGTCAATAATTAGAGCTGGTCTTCAACACTGTATTTCTCACAGGTTTGTGCTTCTTTTATAAGATTTGCGATTTCACTTTGAATTCTATCAAACACTTAACAAATAGCATGAATCTTACCTAAACTCTTTCAAAAAATAGAAGGAATGATTTCTACCTCACAAGTCTAGTATTACCCTAATATCAAATCTGACAGAACTACAAAAGGCAAGTTCTACACCTATATCCTTTATGATCATAGATGCAAAATCCTTAACAAAACATTAGCAAATTAAGTCCAGCAACATAAAAAAAGAATAATATATCATGATCAAGTAGTGATTAGGCCAGAAATGTGGGGTTGATTTAGCATTTGGAAAATCTCACCATATTAGCAGAATAAGTGGAAACTATCATATAATCATTGTAATAGGTAAAGAGAAAATATTTGACAATAATAATTTATATATATTTAATTTACTTATAATCTCAGCAAGCTAGGAATAGAAAATAGCTCCCTTAATCTGAAAAGGACATCTATGAAAAACCTATAACTAACATCATGTTTAATGGTGAAATATTGAATGTTTCAATGATGAACAAGATAATTAATGCCTATGTTCTTCCATCCTATTTGACATTGTATTGAAGGCCCTAACCATTGTGATGAGGCAAGAAAATGAAATGGTTTGAGAATGCAAAAGGAAAAAGCAGAACTGTCTCTGTCTGCACCTTTGGCAAGGTTACATGAACACAAGATCTTTTATAAACTAGTTGATATGGATCAAAATTCTTTGGAAAACAGTGGGTAAATTATTTTCACTCAATCATAAAAATTAAAACTAAAATTAAAAATTACTTTATATAACTAGCAGCATTTAATTTTATTTGTATTTGTGCATTATCTCTTAGAAGAATGAATGAAACTGCATGCTTTTTAAGAATAATTTTTCAGGTCAAATATTGTGATAACATGATCACTTTTGACATTATGGTATCAATTTTGCAGAGAATATTTTCTAAGGTCTTTGCTCACTCTTTTTATATTCAAATCATTCTCTTTTGAGTAATTACCATGTCAACTATCATTCTTGCCAATTTTTGGTTCCTTAGTTCTCTCTTGGCTAACTGCAGATTCTTTATTTGTCAATAATTAGAGCTGGTCTTCAACACTGTATTTCTCACAGGTTTGTGCTTCTTTTATAAGATTTGCGATTTCACTTTGAATTCATTTCACATTTTAATTTTGAATATTATTTACAATATTCTACAATGCAGTTTCATGGCTGCAGTCACCGTCCACAGTGATTTAGGAGCGCAAAAAAATGTCTGTCACTGCAGTTGTAAAACTAAAAGACACTTGCTCCTTAGAAGAAAAGCTATGACAAACCTAGACAGCATATTAAAAAGCAGAGGCGTCACTTTGCCAACAATTTTCCATCTAGTCAAAGCTATGGTTTTCCCAGTAGTCAAGTCTGAATGTGAGAGTTGGACCATAAAGAAAGCTGAGCACCGAATAATTGATAATTTCAAACTGTGATGTTGGGAAGATTCTTAAGAATCCTTTGGGCAGCAAGGAGATCAAACCAGTCAATCCTAAAGGAAATCAACCCTGAATATTCATTAAAAGGACTGATACTAAGGCTCCAATACTTTGGCCACCTCATGTGAAGCACCAACTCATTGGAAAAGACGTTGATACTGGGAAAAATTGAGGGCAGGAGAAAAAGGGAGCAACAGGAGATAAGAGGTTGAATGGCATCATTGACTCAATGGACATGAGTTTCAGCAACCTCTGGGAGATAGTGAAGGACAAGGAAGCTTTACCTGGTGCAGCCCATAGGGTTGCAAAGAATTGGACATGACTGAGCAACTAATAACAACAATGCAGTATCCGTCAGCTTAGCCTGATTCTCAGTCTTGACTGAAAAAAATTATCTGACAATTTTTAAAAGTATTCCTATTCCTATTCCTAGATTGTACTTGAATCAAATCAGTCTTTGGGAATGGAACCAAGGCATCAGTATTTTTTGAAGGTTCCATGTCACTCCACTGTGCACACAAGTTTGAAGCCACTAGACACTGATTATCAAAGATACAAATAGATTTATCTGAATGTGTGAGATGCAGTTCATATTTGAGAAAAATTTTAATGAAGACTAATTTTATCAATGTTAATTTCCCTAGTGGATATTTTTATATTTTGATATCTTTCACTTCCTATGTAATTTTGGAGACACACCTAATGAATTTTGAGTAATGAGAGTATCTTCTATATTCAATGAATGCGAAGTATGTAGGACCTAGGAATACAGCAGTGAACTAAAATGTATGTTGTCTCTTTTTTCAAAGATTTTACAATCCAAAAAAAGAGGAAGACATTAAATAAATATTTAATTATAGGAAAGCATATACTATGAAGGGAGAGGGAGACCTGTCCTGGCTTTGGAATCAAGTATGGTGACTCTGCATTAGTAATACTAAATCTGAGGCCTAAAAGATGAGTAAAAGATAATTTGGTGAAGAGGAGGTGTAAGAGAGAACAGAGTGTTTGGAAGGCCATAAATAGGGAAGAAACTTGCAAGCTCTAGAAATAGAAATCAGGTAAAGATGACCTAAGAACACTCAACAGAGAATACAGAAGCTCTAAGTTGCTAAGTGTGTGTGCATCTGTTTATGTGTGTGAAAATATGATTAGAAAGCTAATTTGGAATCTGATATTAATAGGCTTGTATCTATACCAAGTAATTTGGATTATCTGATGTGAGGAAATTTTGCAGTTTGTGAAGCACCAACTCATTGGAAAAGACGTTGATACTGGGAAAAATTGAGGGCAGGAGAAAAAGGGAGCAACAGGAGATAAGAGGTTGAATGGCATCATTGACTCAATGGACATGAGTTTCAGCAACCTCTGGGAGATAGTGAAGGACAAGGAAGCTTTACCTGGTGCAGCCCATAGGGTTGCAAAGAATTGGACATGACTGAGCAACTAATAACAACAATGCAGTATCCGTCAGCTTAGCCTGATTCTCAGTCTTGACTGAAAAAAATTATCTGACAATTTTTAAAAGTATTCCTATTCCTATTCCTAGATTGTACTTGAATCAAATCAGTCTTTGGGAATGGAACCAAGGCATCAGTATTTTTTGAAGGTTCCATGTCACTCCACTGTGCACACAAGTTTGAAGCCACTAGACACTGATTATCAAAGATACAAATAGATTTATCTGAATGTGTGAGATGCAGTTCATATTTGAGAAAAATTTTAATGAAGACTAATTTTATCAATGTTAATTTCCCTAGTGGATATTTTTATATTTTGATATCTTTCACTTCCTATGTAATTTTGGAGACACACCTAATGAATTTTGAGTAATGAGAGTATCTTCTATATTCAATGAATGCGAAGTATGTAGGACCTAGGAATACAGCAGTGAACTAAAATGTATGTTGTCTCTTTTTTCAAAGATTTTACAATCCAAAAAAAGAGGAAGACATTAAATAAATATTTAATTATAGGAAAGCATATACTATGAAGGGAGAGGGAGACCTGTCCTGGCTTTGGAATCAAGTATGGTGACTCTGCATTAGTAATACTAAATCTGAGGCCTAAAAGATGAGTAAAAGATAATTTGGTGAAGAGGAGGTGTAAGAGAGAACAGAGTGTTTGGAAGGCCATAAATAGGGAAGAAACTTGCAAGCTCTAGAAATAGAAATCAGGTAAAGATGACCTAAGAACACTCAACAGAGAATACAGAAGCTCTAAGTTGCTAAGTGTGTGTGCATCTGTTTATGTGTGTGAAAATATGATTAGAAAGCTAATTTGGAATCTGATATTAATAGGCTTGTATCTATACCAAGTAATTTGGATTTAATTCTGTAGGTTGTGAGGAAATAGCAGTTTTTTAAGCAAGATATTGACATGATCAGATTTTGTTTTGGCATCACAATTCTGACAACAACAATAAAGAAAGATTTCCCCATGTGGTGTCCTCAGCTTTGAAAAGTGAGCTTTATTTTGTTTCTCCTGTGTGTATGTGCGTTAGTCACTGAATGATGTCTGACTCTTTGCGACCCTATGAACTGTAGCCCCCCCCAGGCTTCTCTGTTCATGGAATTCTAAAGGCAAGAATACTGGGGTGGGTAGCCATTCACTTCTCCAGGGAATCTTCTTGTATTGCAATGCAGTTATTAAGGTAGAATGAATTTCTCCTCCATCTTTCATTACTACCCCATTCCCCAAACTAAATGCAAAACCACATGTAAGAGGGAAAAAAACAAACAAACAAAAAACCCAACTCAGCTTGTATGCCAATAGGAGCTGAATCTTCCTATGAGTTTTTTTTTTTTTTTTTTTGGAGGGGAGTGGGGTGTGGGGTGGGGTGGGGTGGGGAGGGAGGGGGGCGGGTGGGCCATGTCTGTTGTTCTTTCATTTGTCTATTTTTATCCATCTTTGTTCTTTGGCCCATGTGGGCCTCCCATCGCGGTGGCCTCTGTTGTTGCAGAGCACCGGCTCTGGGCGCATGTGCTCCAGAGCTCCAGCTCGGTAATTGGACACATCGGTCCAGCCACTCCACTGGCAGGTGGGATCTTCCCAGGCCAGGGATCGAACCGGCACCCTTGCACTGCAAGGCGGTGTCCTTACCAACTGCACCACCAGGAAGCCCTCCTATGAGTTTTTGAGTTTGCCAAAGTAGGGACTCTGCATTAGTAATACTAAATCTGAGGCCTAAAAGATGAGTAAAAGATAATTTGGTGAAGAGGAGGTGTAAGAGAGAACAGAGTGTTTGGAAGGCCATAAATAGGGAAGAAACTTGCAAGCTCTAGAAATAGAAATCAGGTAAAGATGACCTAAGAACACTCAACAGAGAATACAGAAGCTCTAAGTTGCTAAGTGTGTGTGCATCTGTTTATGTGTGTGAAAATATGATTAGAAAGCTAATTTGGAATCTGATATTAATAGGCTTGTATCTATACCAAGTAATTTGGATTTAATTCTGTAGGTTGTGAGGAAATAGCAGTTTTTTAAGCAAGATATTGACATGATCAGATTTTGTTTTGGCATCACAATTCTGACAACAACAATAAAGAAAGATTTCCCCATGTGGTGTCCTCAGCTTTGAAAAGTGAGCTTTATTTTGTTTCTCCTGTGTGTATGTGCGTTAGTCACTGAATGATGTCTGACTCTTTGCGACCCTATGAACTGTAGCCCCCCCCAGGCTTCTCTGTTCATGGAATTCTAAAGGCAAGAATACTGGGGTGGGTAGCCATTCACTTCTCCAGGGAATCTTCTTGTATTGCAATGCAGTTATTAAGGTAGAATGAATTTCTCCTCCATCTTTCATTACTACCCCATTCCCCAAACTAAATGCAAAACCACATGTAAGAGGGAAAAAAACAAACAAACAAAAAACCCAACTCAGCTTGTATGCCAATAGGAGCTGAATCTTCCTATGAGTTTTTTTTTTTTTTTTTGGAGGAGTGGGGTGTGGGGTGGGGTGGGGTGGGGAGGGGGGGCGGGTGGGCCATGTCTGTTGTTCTTTCATTTGTCTATTTTTATCCATCTTTGTTCTTTGGCCCATGTGGGCCTCCCATCGCGGTGGCCTCTGTTGTTGCAGAGCACCGGCTCTGGGCGCATGTGCTCCAGAGCTCCAGCTCGGTAATTGGACACATCGGTCCAGCCACTCCACTGGCAGGTGGGATCTTCCCAGGCCAGGGATCGAACCGGCACCCCTTGCACTGCAAGGCGGTGTCCTTACCAACTGCACCACCAGGGAAGCCCCTCCTATGAGTTTTTGAGTTTGCCAAAGACAGCTTTGAATTAAGTCCAGGAGCTTGAAAGCCATACTCAAGGGATTGGCCCCAGAGGACAATATGGCTCCAGCAACCACAGATGTCTGAAGGTACTGACGTGGCCTGAGGCAATTAGTTTGATAGCAAAACTGTCCTTTTAGTTTGAATGACTATTAGCTAGTACATTAGGAAGTGGGAGAGAAAAAAAATGAAAATGAAAATATTAAATAAATTTTCCTTTTTACTCAATTCAGTCACAGATGATATAGCAGTTGTCTAGGATTTCTACACATTAATTAATTTAAAAGAGCAGAAAACTTATAAGAATCAGAAATCTATGTATTATGCCCTTTTTTCCTTTAAGCGCCATGAAAACCTCAGTGTCTCTTGTGATCACAGGAGTTTGCATTTTTAAGACTTGGTTGTATCCAATTTAATAATGGATTAAAATAGGCTTCTAAACATATTAATAAAGGTCTTTTTTCCTTTATGCATCTGTTTATTGAAAGCAAACATTGATGGAAGTAGTTAATATTTATTTGTACATATAAGTGATGGAAAGAGCAGGCAAAAGCTATGACACTACTGAGAGTGGAAACACACCTAAAGAGCATTTTTGCTTGTTTCCCAAAGATAGAATACCCTTAACAAAGCAATTTACAGGCATGATTTACATTTACCCCCTTATATTGCAGAATGTAAACAAACTCCTGTGATACTATTGGTGTCCATTGCCTTTAGGCCATTGACAGTTGGAGTCTACGAAAAGAAACAGAATCGTCTATCAGCTAAAGAGACAATTAGATCTTGAGATAGCAAGTTTTAGGGGGAATTAGGTACAGGGGGAATTGAATCTTCGTTGTAATTGAGAAGGACATAATCTAAGTGCTAGTTCTGACTATGCCACAGATTAATTTTGTGACTGGGTTTCATGTAGACTATCTCAAATAAAATCTGTACTAGCACTCCACCATTAATACTAATAACCAATAATAACCAATACTGAAAGTAATTGTGAGTTTTCAGTAAGCACTTTTTCTAAATGGAAAAGTTCTTTAGGATCTGCTGTATGTGTTGCTCACTGGCATGCTTGCTAATTGTTCAGGGTATTCAGTGGGAAAGTTTCAAAAAGAGATACACATTCTAGATCAGAAAGAAAAAAATTGCCCTAGGTTTTTTTTCTGGTATGTTTATTTAATTTTTATGTTGTCACTTTTTTCTTTCTTTTTCAGCTATGTAGTCAGTAATTGTTCAGTAATAGCTAAATTGCCTAAAGCATTGTATTTTTTTTTTTTTTATTTTAGAAGTTAAAAAAGTACATTTCACTCATGACTATGTTTCTTGAAATTTCTGCATTTTATCATTTTATTTTTCTGTTTCCCTGGAGTTGTTTAAACTTTTTTTTTTAACCCTGAAAATGAGGGTGTGTCAGAGTTGTTGCAGACTGAGATAGATGTGGTTCCTGTTATAAGCTTTGTGTTGATGCCGACTGCAATTTAAAATAAGACCTCTAAGATGAATCTAATTTTAGCATTTTTCCCTTTCAAGTGAATTTATTGTACAACATGTAATCAATTTTTTCCATAATGGTTATGTTTTTATACCTTTATTGTTCAAGGATCAATCTGGCTGTTTGAATAAGGATCTCAATAGAGAATGTATCAAATTTCTAAAGACTATCTCTTAAATCTTTTATAATGTACCTATATGTTCAGATTTCCTAAATAATTTGTGATTTATAAAATATAAAGTAATACATTTTATTTGAATTGAAGAGGGTATTTAAAATCATCCATAATACCATTACCAGTGATAACAGTTGTTAAAATTTGGAGGTAGTGTATATTATAGTTAAGTCTATATCATATCCAGTTTTAAATTACAATTTTAAAACTGAATTATCTAGCAGTTTGCCTTGATGGCTTGAGTCATCATGATGAACATCCGGTTCCTGAACTGCTCCTTGAGTTGTCTACCAAGGCTACTTATCTCTATCTGAGGGGCCCCCCAAATGGCTGTGCTTTTTGAGTTCCTGTGTCTGCATTTTGGATTTTGTGTCTTTGCCTTGGTTTCCTGACTATAAGCTGTCATTTCTTGGTAATTAGTGCTTTTGCCTCTACTAATATTAATCCTTCTTCCATACTCCTATAAGCTACTTCTATTTGGCTACAGGCTATTAAATAGATTAGAGGGGGAAGACTAGCATTTTATAAAGTTCCTTTATATTGTACAGGTAGTTCCACATAAATTATGCTATTTAGTTTTCATGGTAAGTTCATAGATTATTGTTATTTCAATTTTCTTAGATAACAGAGCACCATTTATTGAGCACTATGCTCTCTGTGAGTCACTGTGCTAAGAATTTACATATACGGTGTTAATTGGGTTTATTTTTATAACACTCCAGTGAGGTGGACTGTTTTTTGTTTTTTTTTTAAGAAATTATTAATTTATTTGGCTGCTCTAGGTCTTAGTTGCAGCATGTGGGATCTGGTTCCCTGATCAGGGCTCAAACCCAGGTCCCATTGTACTGGGAACACAGAGTTTTAACCACTGGACCACCAGAGAAGTCCCAAGGTGGACTGTTTTACAGGTAGAAATAAGTACCTAGGTATTTCTTGTAACTTGCCTGAGATCATGATACTATTAAGTAGTAGAATCAGGATTTGAACCCAGGTGTGCCCCTCAAATAATTAAAACACTGTCATTTTTGTTTGAATTGAAAGTAAATAGATTCTGAGATCAGGAATTCTTCTATAAGAAAAACAAATGAACTTTAGTGTATTACTTTGACATCTGTTTGGGATTTTGTTTCCTTTCTAATTCTCATTGCTCTATTATAAGGATGTTGCTGAATACAGGACCTATGGAGAAATGTAGGAGTCTAAGAAACTCAATATTCAGGTCAAATTAATCCTAAAAGAATGAAGTTAAAAAATTTACCAAAGAGGGAGAAATTCTTGCTAAATAAGCCCATCTTTCATAATTCATAGAATCACAAGTATATTCTCTGCTAAATTTCCTACATCAAAAGGTACTGATTTGGGCTTCCCTGGTAGTCCAGTGGGTAAGGACACCGCCTTGCAGTGCAAGGGACGCCGGTTCGATCTCTGGCCTGGGAAGATCCCACGTGCCGCGGAACAGCTGGACTGATGTGTCCAATTACCGAGCTGGAGCTCTGGAGCACATGTGCCAGAGCCGGTTCTCTGTGACAACAGAGGCCACTGCGATGGGAGGCCCACACGGGCCAAAGAAGAAAGATGGATGAAAATAGGCAAATGAAAGACCAATAGAAGTGGCCCGTCCGCTCCCTCCCTCCCCACCCCACCTCCCCATAAATAAATAAATAAATAAATCTTTATTATTTTTTAAAAAAGGTACTGATTTATGAATTTGCCTAGAAATTAATACATTAATTCACTAAAATACCATTGTTTTGGCTTTCCATAGCTGTAATTCTTGGGGAAACAGGTTTTAATATATATATTTCTAATTACACATGAAATAAAGGAGAATTCAAGGAAAAGGCCTCATTAGATTCTTTCATGGTAGTTCAGAGGGCTTGGCTGGTGGCTCAGATGGTAAAGAATCTACCTGCAATATGGAAAACCTGGATTCAATCCCTGGGTTAGGAAGATCCCCTGAAGAAGGGAATGGCTATCCACTCCAGTATTTATGGATGGAGGAGACTGTTGGGCTATTGTTCTTGGGGTCTCAAAGAGTCAGACATGAGTGAGTGACTAAGTACACATGGTAGTTCAGAGTTTAGGTGGCAGTGAAGAACTTGATCTTTAAAGCATGTTTGCCTAGATTCAAATCCTGAATTGACCATTACTAGGATAAACTTGAACAAGTTAATTTCCTTTATTTTAATTTATTTATTTATTTTTATGGACAAGTTAATTTCTATGCACCTACTTTCTCATATATAAAATGGGTATCATGATAATAATATCTAACTACTAATATCTACTCTGATATGATTTGTTTGTTTTGTGGACTATAATAATGCTTGTTCTACAATAAGTACTTTACAAGTGTTACTATTATTTTAGCTTGAGTATTTTTCAGATCTCCGAGTCCTGTAAAAAGTGCTAATAATCTTAAGCCTCTGCCTATCAAAATACTGTATTTTTCCCTCCACAAATAACCTAAGTAGTGTCTTACCTTATTCCCTGTCTCCTTTCTTGAGAGCTACCTTGAAGTTGATAATGACCTCACAATGAACTCTGTAACTTCTTTTTAGTTCATTTCTTAGACCTTAGTATAGAAACATCCAAAGTTACACTATTTTATTCAGAATGGACACAAGCTTTGTGTGAGGTATCAAATATTTCCTTCAGATAATTTCCTCATAGGCTATGAGATTTGCTTTTCTGCCATTTGAGTATATCATGTATTAGGCAATTAGTTCAACAGTGGAGTCTAACAGTTGAGTCCCCAGCTGATTTGAATGTTGAATGTACATTGGTATCCAATAATAGAGAGTATTCTGTGTTTATTTGCTATTTTATTTTTGAAAGAAAGTGGTAAATGGCAATTTACTCTACTCCCCTCTCATTGGTGTACATGTGCAAGACAAAGATAAAAGCTATGTTTCCTTCGTGGAAGGGTGTGGAGGTAGAGGATGATTTCAAATTAGAAATAATGACAGCAATAGAGGCTTCCAATGAAGATACTGTGGCCACCAAAGGACAAAGGAGAGAAACTAGTTTCTGAAGTTGAGGTATTTGATTAAACATTTAGCTTATTCTTTATGTGTATGAGTGCCACATGCGTTGTTACTTATGAAGTGAAGAGACAGGTGTGTTTGCCAGAGATGTTTATTGGATGGTTTGATGGTGGTTGGGAGAGAAGCAATACTGAGGTGTTCAGAAAACCTGTAATAAATCAAAAAATATTTTGAGAGCTAAAGACTTTTATTAATTAAGCCTTTGGCTTTTCTTTGATAATAATTAACTATAAGAATTGGATTATTGTATTGGTAGTTTATTATTTTGGATAATAACACAGACTTAGAGAAAAAAATTACCAGTTTTTGATTAGAATTTCTAATGCTTTCTTTTATTATTTTAATGAGCTTTCTTATTTGGAGATAGCTTACAACTTAGTTAACCTCAGGTGACTTTATTTTTTTAAATCTGGCATTGTGCCTGTGTGTGTTTGTGTGTATATGTGTATTTGAATTGGAGGAGGAAATGGGGAAAGAATGTGAAATTTTAAGGAAATAGAAAGTTGCCATAAAAGACTAGAGGTTTGTAATGAAAAATAAAGTATTTCAACCATGTTTTCTCCCTTAGCAAGAAAAATTAAATTATATCATGTATAGTTTCATGAAGAATGTATATAAATATGGAAACTTCTAAGAATAAGCCAACTTTCTAAGAAGTTAGTATATATGACTTAATAAAATTGTAGCTAAGGTAAAGAGAAACTTTTTAATGGATAGCAATGGGTAAACTTTAGGCTATGAGATTTTTGAGAGTATATCATGTATTAGGCAATTAGTTCAACAGTGGAGTCTAACAGTTGAGTCCCCAGCTGATTTGAATGTTGAATGTACATTGGTATCCAATAATAGAGAGTATTCTGTGTTTATTTGCTATTTTATTTTTGAAAGAAAGTGGTAAATGGCAATTTACTCTACTCCCCTCTCATTGGTGTACATGTGCAAGACAAAGATAAAAGCTATGTTTCCTTCGTGGAAGGGTGTGGAGGTAGAGGATGATTTCAAATTAGAAATAATGACAGCAATAGAGGCTTCCAATGAAGATACTGTGGCCACCAAAGGACAAAGGAGAGAAACTAGTTTCTGAAGTTGAGGTATTTGATTAAACATTTAGCTTATTCTTTATGTGTATGAGTGCCACATGCGTTGTTACTTATGAAGTGAAGAGACAGGTGTGTTTGCCAGAGATGTTTATTGGATGGTTTGATGGTGGTTGGGAGAGAAGCAATACTGAGGTGTTCAGAAAACCTGTAATAAATCAAAAAATATTTTGAGAGCTAAAGACTTTTATTAATTAAGCCTTTGGCTTTTCTTTGATAATAATTAACTATAAGAATTGGATTATTGTATTGGTAGTTTATTATTTTGGATAATAACACAGACTTAGAGAAAAAAATTACCAGTTTTTGATTAGAATTTCTAATGCTTTCTTTTATTATTTTTAATGAGCTTTCTTATTTGGAGATAGCTTACAACTTAGTTAACCTCAGGTGACTTTATTTTTTTAAATCTGGCATTGTGCCTGTGTGTGTTTGTGTGTATATGTGTATTTGAATTGGAGGAGGAAATGGGGAAAGAATGTGAAATTTTAAGGAAATAGAAAGTTGCCATAAAAGACTAGAGGTTTGTAATGAAAAATAAAGTATTTCAACCATGTTTTCTCCCTTAGCAAGAAAAATTAAATTATATCATGTATAGTTTCATGAAGAATGTATATAAATATGGAAACTTCTAAGAATAAGCCAACTTTCTAAGAAGTTAGTATATATGACTTAATAAAATTGTAGCTAAGGTAAAGAGAAACTTTTTTTTAATGTACTTTTAAAGATAGTGTTCAATTGGGATAAACTTTCAACAGTACAGGCTGGGCCTTTTATAGATTACAACACTTTTAATTTTCTCAATGTTACAAAGTGTTGATTCTGATAAAGAATTTGTTGATGCTATATCAGCTTCTCCATGTGGAGGAGTGTTACTGGATGATTAGTTAGACTTGGGGCTTGGGGCCAAAATTCAGAAATTGTGTCCCCAGTTCTTCTGGCCTTCTGAAAATAGAAAAAAGCTAGTAAGTTTTCCTGAGTTTGGTTCCTTGTGAAAGAAATTCTTTCTTTCTTCATTTCCTTTCTTTTTTTTCAGAAATTCTCTTTTTCTCTCATGTTGTTACTACCTCCATCTATATTGGAATAGATACTAATTTTGGAGGTATTCCAGGTTTTATATTAGTTATTTGCTGAAAATTCTTACATTTCTATCATTTTTTTCTGCAATTCTAAAGCCAAGGAGTCTAATTTTTCACTTTAAAATTAAAACTGAAAAATCTAAAACTTGATGAAATTAGTTGATTTACTCAAGGTCACATATTTATGATTCCAAATCAGGATTTTCGATAATGCTACACTGCCAAATAATTGATCTCTATTCAATTTTTCTTTGTTTTGCCATCTTGACGACTAGTGTTGAGATATTTGTTTTAAATCAAATGTTTAACCATGTACAGTTATTTTAATTTACTGTATTCATCTATTAATAGATGGGTCTGTATCAGGGAGAATTTACCTCATTGCTTTGTATGGCTCATTTGTAGCTTGATATAGTAGTTTTATGAGTTTCATCATTTAAATAAAATTTCTAATTGTATAGAATAAAGTAATATATTTATGATTTACTTTTGAAAGAAACTCGTATCTTTTTTGTGTCTGTTGTGATAATAAGAAGGCATATGTTATTTTTCGCTTTGTCATAAATTATAGGCTTAACAATTAGAATATATTTGGTGAATATGGTAAAATACAGTCTTTTTCACTGCTTTCATTTTTTCTTATGGCAAAACAAACTGTAGTCATTGTAGAAAATCTGGAAAATATAAAAAAAACCCTCCCATAATAACATCTAGAAATACCTCAAAAATGCGGACACTGATTATATCCTCAAACTTTTTAATTAGATACATATATTGTAAACAATATCTTATTGCAGATGCTGTTTTGCAAGCTACTCTTTAAAAGTTAACATACCTTGATCATTTGCCCTGTGTCATTAAATATTCTCCAGTGTACCTTTTGTTTTTAAAATGAACTTTACTCACTGTAAAAGTAACAGATACTGCATATAACAAATTTAGGAAATACATATAAAAAGAAAAAGACTGCTTCTCAGTCAGATACAATCATATAATATCAAGGTTATATGTATCTAGTATGACAATTTTGTTTCTCTCTCTCTCATGTTTTTAATCTCCTTTTAAAATTTAAAATGGAATCCTATGGTAATAAGTACTTTATATTCTATCGTGTTTTATATCATTTACATTTCCCTTTGATACCACTATTATTTTACATCATTATTTTTAATGGTTGTGTACTCTTCTATTTGTGGACACCTCAGAGTTTAACTGATCATCTATAGTTAAGGTATTGTAAAAATTTCTCCTATTTTAACAACATTGTAATAAACTCTTTTGTAACTCAATCTCTGTACACATCTCTGATGATTTCTTTAGTTAAAATTTTTAGAAATGCATTGTTGGGTAGTCACTTTTAAAAGATGTTTGATGCATGTTGCCAGAATGCCCTCTGGAAAAGTTGAACTGGCTTACTTTTATCATCAAGATGAGAGTACTAATCTTGCCACATCCATGCTTACACAGACTACTGTCATTATTTCCAACTGTCATTATTGTCAATATAACAGGTGGAAAACAACAGATTCTTTTTGATATAATTACATTTCTTCAATTAGTGTGGAAATGAAATATTTCTCCATTTGTTTATTGCTCATTTGCATTTCATTCCTTTCTTTGCTTTTCTAAAAAATAAATTTTGTTTATCCTTTAAGAAGTAGTTTCCATTTTGGAGCCAGACTGTTGGTGACTGAATCTGAACCTTGACTCTACCACCACTACTTATTACCTCTGTAACCTCTGTTACCTTAGGTGTTTACTTGATCTCTTGGTGCCTCAGTTTCTTTATGGCAAAACAAACTGTAGTCATTGTAGAAAATCTGGAAAATATAAAAAAAACCCTCCCATAATAACATCTAGAAATACCTCAAAAATGCGGACACTGATTATATCCTCAAACTTTTTAATTAGATACATATATTGTAAACAATATCTTATTGCAGATGCTGTTTTGCAAGCTACTCTTTAAAAGTTAACATACCTTGATCATTTGCCCTGTGTCATTAAATATTCTCCAGTGTACCTTTTGTTTTTAAAATGAACTTTACTCACTGTAAAAGTAACAGATACTGCATATAACAAATTTAGGAAATACATATAAAAAGAAAAAGACTGCTTCTCAGTCAGATACAATCATATAATATCAAGGTTATATGTATCTAGTATGACAATTTTGTTTCTCTCTCTCTCATGTTTTTAATCTCCTTTTAAAATTTAAAATGGAATCCTATGGTAATAAGTACTTTATATTCTATCGTGTTTTATATCATTTACATTTCCCTTTGATACCACTATTATTTTACATCATTATTTTTAATGGTTGTGTACTCTTCTATTTGTGGACACCTCAGAGTTTAACTGATCATCTATAGTTAAGGTATTGTAAAAATTTCTCCTATTTTAACAACATTGTAATAAACTCTTTTGTAACTCAATCTCTGTACACATCTCTGATGATTTCTTTAGTTAAAATTTTTAGAAATGCATTGTTGGGTAGTCACTTTTAAAAGATGTTTGATGCATGTTGCCAGAATGCCCTCTGGAAAAGTTGAACTGGCTTACTTTTATCATCAAGATGAGAGTACTAATCTTGCCACATCCATGCTTACACAGACTACTGTCATTATTTCCAACTGTCATTATTGTCAATATAACAGGTGGAAAACAACAGATTCTTTTTCATATAATTACATTTCTTCAATTAGTGTGGAAATGAAATATTTCTCCATTTGTTTATTGCTCATTTGCATTTCATTCCTTTCTTTGCTTTTCTAAAAAATAAATTTTGTTTATCCTTTAAGAAGTAGTTTCCATTTTGGAGCCAGACTGTTGGTGACTGAATCTGAACCTTGACTCTACCACCACTACTTATTACCTCTGTAACCTCTGTTACCTTAGGTGTTTACTTGATCTCTTGGTGCCTCAGTTTCTTTATCTATAAGAGTTTCTTATGTGTCATAGGCTTATTGCAAGAATCAAATGAATGAACATATATGAAATATTTAAAACAGTCCAGCACAAAGTATTGCACATGATTATAATGAGCAGTTAATTCTTCTTAATTTGTAAGAAGTCTGTATATGCTAAAAATATTAATCCTTTATGATGTATGATGCAGGCTTTTTTCCAACTTTGTCATTTTGTCTTGCAGTTAAAGTGTTTAGAAAGTCATTTCTCTCTATTAAATCTAAACTTTTTTTTCCTTTAGTGTCTGCATTTAGTGTCAGTTTTAGGAATGTCTTTTCTACCCACCCAACAATGTATACACATTCACATATATTTTGTTGTATCAATAGCATTATCATGTTTTTTCTCACATTTAATTTTTTAATCCATTTGAAATTTATTTTATTGTGTGATATGCTATTAGGATATAATGAACTGATTATCCGATTATTTCAACAGTATTAGTCATGTAATCTGTCTTTTAAGCACTATAATTATCATGGGCTAAATTCTTAAAGATATTTATGTCTGCTGTTAAGTTCTTTTGTTATAAACAGTCTGCCCATCCACTTGGCATACTTTTTTTTTTTTTTTTTGGCCTCTTCTATTGTTTATTTATTTATTTTCATCCATCTTATTCTTCGGCCTGTGTGGGCCTCCCATCGCAGTGGCCTCTCTCATTGCAGAGCACCAGTTCTGGGCACATGCGCTCCAGAACGCTTGCTCATAATTGGACACACTGGTCCAGCCACTCCATGGCCCGTGGGATCTTCCTGGGCCAGGGATGGAACTGGTGCCCCTTGCCCTGCAAGGTGGACTCTTTACCCACTAGACCACCAGGGGAGCCCTTGGCATACTTTTAATTAGTGGTATTTTATATTTTTAATTGAATTATGTTGTTCAAATTATCTTTATTGTTTGTAAGCATTTGTTTTTCCAAGCGAACTTTAGAATAATTTTATCATTTCTTCATCTATCCACCAAAAAAGCTCTGTGATATTTATAGAAGTATACTAAACTTATAAAACACCTTGGGAACATATGATATATAAACTGGTATGTTATATTTTACTTTAAGGATACATTTTAAATTAAACCCACTGTGTGCTTAGCACACAGTAGGCAGTCTACACAAGTTGTTGAGTAATACCAACTGCTGAGAATTTAGGTGGTTTTAATTTTTCCTTGTCATAACCGGTACTTCAGTGAACATATTTACATATCAATCTTTAGATACCACCATGATTGCTTCTGTGGAATAAATTTCTGGACATCTAAAATATACTTCAAAGAGCATGTTGAATGATTCTGATATACTGCCAAAGTGTTTCCTAGAAAGGATGCACCAATTCATACTCCCATCAGTAACTCGTAATCATACTGTCATGATCAGCTCTGTATTTGTCTCTCCATTGTAAAGTGAAATATCAATTTCTAATAAGGTTAAAATGAATATTTCATGGTAAAAGAAACATTTTTACTTTTTAAATGCTTGTTTATATATTCTGAATGTAAAAGAGGGGTACGTTAAACATGTAGATTTTAGAGTAGAATGCATGTTTCCTCTACTATAGGATATTAATACATTTCACCTATAGATAAAAAATTAGCCATTGTAGATATAAGCCCACATACTTGGGCAGAGTCACATGTGCAAGGAACCAGATAACAATAACAATGACAATAATAATACTACTACAGTAAATATTATTTTAAGATCATGTCTTCAAGTGACTTTTCCCTTTATTCTAAATTGTATTTCTTCTTTCTTTGTACTGTGAAATCACTTCTCCCCTTCTATTTTGATAAAAAGAAATTCAGTTACTTAGTTTTAGTGTTTCTTTGATTTTAGTTCTTTTACTGGTGACAAAGTATTTTCACCATTGCCTTGCATGGACAGCCTCAGTCATTCTATGACCAAGTGGCTTTTAGTTGCAGTTTTTGTAGGAGAAAAAAAATTCATATTTATTTTGTTTTGTCCTTGCATTCCTGGGAACTGGGATTTAAACATGAAAGTAAACTAAGGTTACAGTTTTGAGTAGTTGGATGGAAAGAAGCTTATAAACAAAGAGCATTAAATACTCTGGTTCCTTTAATTTTTTATTAATCTATTTATTTACTTTTCATTCTTTCTCTTCATCTCTCTTGATGCAGTACCCATACCACAAAAAAGAGGGTAAGGCTTAATCAGTTGTGATGGTATAGTTATTACTACTGTATTTTAAAGTTGAAATTCTCTTTGCTTGGAAACAAATACTAATAGCTTTAATATTTCTGTAACCACAAGTTAATTTTAAAATTTTATATATATATATATTTGATTTTTAGCCACTTTTTATTGGTCTTTCATTTATTTATTTTCATCCATCTTTGTTCTGTGGCCCGTGTGGGCCTCCCATTGCAGTGGCCTCTCCTGTAGCAGAGCACCAGCACTGGGCACATGCGCTCCAGAGTACTGGCTCGTAGGGACGCACCGGTCCTGCCACTCCACAGCATGTGGGATCTTCCCATGCCAGGGATCGAACCGGCACCCCTTGCTGTGCAAGGTGGACTCTTTACCCACTGGACCACCAGGGAGGCCCAATTTAATTTTTTTTAATAAAAGTGTCTGTTGATTGAGATTTTAGTTTTCTGAAGAATAATACCCGATACTACTTTCTTCTTTTTCTTCTTCTCTCCTTTTCTCTTTCCTAGCTTCTCTCCATCTCTCCCATCCACTCTGGCGCCTCTGTTTCCCCCTCCCCTCCCATTCATTTTTTTCTATCAGAGTTTAGTATTAAAGAGATTCAGCAGTTAGCTTTGGTGTCTGAAATGTTTCATCAACAGTGCAATAGTGTTCAACAGTTGCCTGGGGACATTTAAGTTGGTCTATGCTTGGTGTATAGAGTGTAGTCAGGATCTTCTAATGACAAGTGGTTTTTTTTTAGTTCACTTCTCTTCTATTTTGATAAAGAAATTCAGTTACTTAGTTTTAGTGTTTCTTTGATTTTAGTTCTTTACTGGTGACAAAGTATTTTCACCATTGCCTTGCATGGACAGCCTCAGTCATTCTATGACCAAGTGGCTTTTAGTTGCAGTTTTTGTAGGAGAAAAAAAATTCATATTTATTTTGTTTTGTCCTTGCATTCCTGGGAACTGGGATTTAAACATGAAAGTAAACTAAGGTTACAGTTTTGAGTAGTTGGATGGAAAGAAGCTTATAAACAAAGAGCATTAAATACTCTGGTTCCTTTAATTTTTTATTAATCTATTTATTTACTTTTCATTCTTTCTCTTCATCTCTCTTGATGCAGTACCCATACCACAAAAAAGAGGGTAAGGCTTAATCAGTTGTGATGGTATAGTTATTACTACTGTATTTTAAAGTTGAAATTCTCTTTGCTTGGAAACAAATACTAATAGCTTTAATATTTCTGTAACCACAAGTTAATTTTAAAATTTTATATATATATATATTTGATTTTTAGCCACTTTTTATTGGTCTTTCATTTATTTATTTTCATCCATCTTTGTTCTGTGGCCCGTGTGGGCCTCCCATTGCAGTGGCCTCTCCTGTAGCAGAGCACCAGCACTGGGCACATGCGCTCCAGAGTACTGGCTCGTAGGGACGCACCGGTCCTGCCACTCCACAGCATGTGGGATCTTCCCATGCCAGGGATCGAACCGGCACCCCTTGCTGTGCAAGGTGGACTCTTTACCCACTGGACCACCAGGGAGGCCCAATTTAATTTTTTTTAATAAAAGTGTCTGTTGATTGAGATTTTAGTTTTCTGAAGAATAATACCCGATACTACTTTCTTCTTTTTCTTCTTCTCTCCTTTTCTCTTTCCTAGCTTCTCTCCATCTCTCCCATCCACTCTGGCGCCTCTGTTTCCCCCTCCCCTCCCATTCATTTTTTTCTATCAGAGTTTAGTATTAAAGAGATTCAGCAGTTAGCTTTGGTGTCTGAAATGTTTCATCAACAGTGCAATAGTGTTCAACAGTTGCCTGGGGACATTTAAGTTGGTCTATGCTTGGTGTATAGAGTGTAGTCAGGGACTTCAATGATGATCATGAAGAATTCTTTCCTTATTGTCTTCACTTTAGCCTCATAGAGATTGTATGAAACTCTTACCCTTAGCAAGAGTGCTGTGATTTTTAAAACCCAGTTTCCTTAACTTTTCCCATATTTCCAGAGCCCGTCTTTTGGAATGAGATTTTAGCCATTTAAAGACAGGAGTGCAGAGGAAGTGGATGAAGGATTCCACTTACAGCTAATGCTAGCAAACATGCATGGGTTATGTCTTGAGCATTAAGTACAATTTTCTAATCCTGGAATGACTTTCGCTTGACAACCAACATGTTTCCCTTTCTCTGTTTGAACTCTTGTTTCTACTTTCTCCCCTTGCCAGTTTTAGGGGAGATTTCTGGTTTAATATTGACCTTGAATCAATCTAAGACAGAAGGTATAGAGCTAGGAGGTAAAAAAACAAGTCACATAATGTATGCCAGAACTATACAGAAATGGCTTGATATTAACCAAATTGTTTTCTAAATATCCTGTTTGTATTAGATCTCTCATTATGTCCAGTACTGTAAACATATATCATTCATGAGAGAGGTATGCGACTATAGAGTTTCAGTGAGTTCTTTAGGACCAGAGCCATTTCCTTTGTCTTTTGTGTACAATGCTCAGTATTTTGGAGTTTGGATATCTATGTTCTAGTTCCAGTCTTCCTTGGTGCTTTATAATGTGGAGTCTCAACTCTCTCTACTAATTAGCAGCTAGTTACTTTCCTGAGCAAGTTGGACTCTTTACCCACTGGACCACCAGGGAGGCCCAATTTAATTTTTTTTAATAAAAGTGTCTGTTGATTGAGATTTTAGTTTTCTGAAGAATAATACCCGATACTACTTTCTTCTTTTTCTTCTTCTCTCCTTTTCTCTTTCCTAGCTTCTCTCCATCTCTCCCATCCACTCTGGCGCCTCTGTTTCCCCCTCCCCTCCCATTCATTTTTTTCTATCAGAGTTTAGTATTAAAGAGATTCAGCAGTTAGCTTTGGTGTCTGAAATGTTTCATCAACAGTGCAATAGTGTTCAACAGTTGCCTGGGGACATTTAAGTTGGTCTATGCTTGGTGTATAGAGTGTAGTCAGGGACTTCAATGATGATCATGAAGAATTCTTTCCTTATTGTCTTCACTTTAGCCTCATAGAGATTGTATGAAACTCTTACCCTTAGCAAGAGTGCTGTGATTTTTAAAACCCAGTTTCCTTAACTTTTCCCATATTTCCAGAGCCCGTCTTTTGGAATGAGATTTTAGCCATTTAAAGACAGGAGTGCAGAGGAAGTGGATGAAGGATTCCACTTACAGCTAATGCTAGCAAACATGCATGGGTTATGTCTTGAGCATTAAGTACAATTTTCTAATCCTGGAATGACTTTCGCTTGACAACCAACATGTTTCCCTTTCTCTGTTTGAACTCTTGTTTCTACTTTCTCCCCTTGCCAGTTTTAGGGGAGATTTCTGGTTTAATATTGACCTTGAATCAATCTAAGACAGAAGGTATAGAGCTAGGAGGTAAAAAAACAAGTCACATAATGTATGCCAGAACTATACAGAAATGGCTTGATATTAACCAAATTGTTTTCTAAATATCCTGTTTGTATTAGATCTCTCATTATGTCCAGTACTGTAAACATATATCATTCATGAGAGAGGTATGCGACTATAGAGTTTCAGTGAGTTCTTTAGGACCAGAGCCATTTCCTTTGTCTTTTGTGTACAATGCTCAGTATTTTGGAGTTTGGATATCTATGTTCTAGTTCCAGTCTTCCTTGGTGCTTTAGAATGTGGAGTCTCAACTCTCTCTTCTACTAATTAGCAGCTAGTTACTTTCCTGAGCAAGTTGTTTAACCTTTCTAGGTCTCACTTTCCTTTCAGTTGTAACAACAGTCTTTAGATACAGTGATGCAAACTATCTAATCTCAGCTGGAAAGATTAGGTTTGTTAAGTTAAAAAATGTCATTAATCTCTTTTTTTATAATGTGCGTAACTCCTGTGTGAGTGATTAGGCTGAAAAAATAATTGGTGTGGACTAATAAAGTTTGAAAGAATTTAAGAAATGTTAGTGCTTGAGATTTAAAAAAAATACAAATCAATGAAATTATAACTATTTTCTCATATAACACCTAATGGAAATAGTTACCTTTTGGTTAGATAACTCTCTAAGTTCTGTTTAAAAATTGCTAATAGATATAATATTAGTATTGAGTTTGACTTTTATATTTTCACCCTGTGATTTTTGACCTTGGTTGCCTCCTTATCTTAAAACAATGATACATCGCAGCACAGCTTCAGTAATTACAGAAATAATGAGAAGGGAGGTAAGTATAGAAAATGAGAAAGGGAGAGGATGGATGGGGGAAAATGAACATGAAAGAAGTAACAGTGAATCAGGTCATTACTTTTATTCTTCTGGCCTTCAACAGCAATTTTACTGTTTCTTAGATTTTGCAGTGGATAAGGCATCTCTTGTTTTTCAGTTTTAATTATTTAAAATATTTGAGTCATATTATGGCACATATTAAAGCAGAGACTGGCACATAAGACTCATACTAGATAGGAGAAAATGGTGAAGGCAACCTAAATGTCCATCAACAAATGAATGGATAAAGAAGATGTGGTATATATATATATATATATATATATATATATACACAATGAAATATTACTCAGCTACAAGAAGTTTGAAATAATGTTGTTTGCAGCAACATGGATGGATTTAAATATTATCATACTAGGTGAAGTAAGTCAGACAGAGAAAGACAGAATATCATATGATATTACTCATATGTGGAATATGCTTTAAAAAATGATATAAGTGAACTTATTTACAAAACAGAAATAGACTCAGAGATTTCAAAAACAAACCTTAGGGGAAGTATGGTGGGATGGGTAAATTAGGAGTTTGGGATTAACATACACATACTTACTATAAAAAATAAATATCTAACAAGAACATGTTGTATAGCACAGGAAACTCTTCTCAATATTCTATAATAACCTGCATGGGTAAAGATTCTGAGAAAGAATGAATGTACATACATGTATATCTGAATCATTTTGCTGTTAAAAATTTTTTTCATTAATCTCTTTTTATAATGTGCGTAACTCCTGTGTGAGTGATTAGGCTGAAAAAATAATTGGTGTGGACTAATAAAGTTTGAAAGAATTTAAGAAATGTTAGTGCTTGAGATTTAAAAAAAATACAAATCAATGAAATTATAACTATTTTCTCATATAACACCTAATGGAAATAGTTACCTTTTGGTTAGATAACTCTCTAAGTTCTGTTTAAAAATTGCTAATAGATATAATATTAGTATTGAGTTTGACTTTTATATTTTCACCCTGTGATTTTTGACCTTGGTTGCCTCCTTATCTTAAAACAATGATACATCGCAGCACAGCTTCAGTAATTACAGAAATAATGAGAAGGGAGGTAAGTATAGAAAATGAGAAAGGGAGAGGATGGATGGGGGAAAATGAACATGAAAGAAGTAACAGTGAATCAGGTCATTACTTTTATTCTTCTGGCCTTCAACAGCAATTTTACTGTTTCTTAGATTTTGCAGTGGATAAGGCATCTCTTGTTTTTCAGTTTTAATTATTTAAAATATTTGAGTCATATTATGGCACATATTAAAGCAGAGACTGGCACATAAGACTCATACTAGATAGGAGAAAATGGTGAAGGCAACCTAAATGTCCATCAACAAATGAATGGATAAAGAAGATGTGGTATATATATATATATATATATATATATATATACACAATGAAATATTACTCAGCTACAAGAAGTTTGAAATAATGTTGTTTGCAGCAACATGGATGGATTTAAATATTATCATACTAGGTGAAGTAAGTCAGACAGAGAAAGACAGAATATCATATGATATTACTCATATGTGGAATATGCTTTAAAAAATGATATAAGTGAACTTATTTACAAAACAGAAATAGACTCAGAGATTTCAAAAACAAACCTTAGGGGAAGTATGGTGGGATGGGTAAATTAGGAGTTTGGGATTAACATACACATACTTACTATAAAAAATAAATATCTAACAAGAACATGTTGTATAGCACAGGAAACTCTTCTCAATATTCTATAATAACCTGCATGGGTAAAGATTCTGAGAAAGAATGAATGTACATACATGTATATCTGAATCATTTTGCTGTACAGCCTAACAGTATTATAAATCAACTATAATATAATTTTAAAAGGAGAGCATGGTAAAGACAGTAATGCTAAGTTATCAGCTTTTTATCTTTTAAAATGCATCCCATATGTCATGTTTGAAATACCATTTGTATTGCTGGAAAAGTTAATTTTTGGAGTGAGTTTGAAATGTATCATCATTATTTTATGTGAACAACTACTAAGAAGGCAGAAGGGTTGAAAACAAAGGCTACAAACCTGTGAATTAGTGAAAACACTCTTCAGAGTACCGATGTAATATGATTAATGGAGAGTCTAATGAACTGGGAAAAGAAGGAGTTCCTGACAATGAAAACAGTTTGAATAGGATTTGCCGATTTTCTGATTTAGGGAGAAGACTTGTCTGTAGGGCTTTACATGTTTTCAAAGAGGTAGTTCCCAGATGTGTGCAGATACAATTCAGGATGTCGTGAATGACGAAGAGACATTGTCTTAGTCCGTTAGGCTGCTATGACAAAATAACTGTAGATAGTTTATAAATAATAGACATTTATTTCTCACATTTCTTTGGATTGAAAATCTGACATCCAGGTTCTGGGATGGTTGAGTGAGGGCTGTCTTCTGGCTCACAGACTTGTTGTTAAATGGTGGACGGGACCAGGAGCTCCTTGTGAGCTCTTTTAAAAAGCCTAGTCACTCATCACTTCCCACTGGCCCCATCTACTGATACCTTCACCTTTCGGGATCATGATTATGACTTCAGCACATGAAAGCTGTGGAGGGGAGACACAACATTCAGACCATAACAGGTATAGGGAGCTCAGAGAAAGATTTGACTTTGTGATTTTGGTAATTATGATGCAGGGTAATGTTGTGAGATGATATATGCATAGAAGCTGTAGTAATTGTATTGAGTTTGCCTAGTTTTCAGTATTTATTAAATTTACAAGAGCTTAGAGGCTGAATTAGTAATGATAAGTTAGTCTTTCTTTCTATGGTTATTATCTAATAATTCTCAGGATATATTATGCATATATCAATGTATATGTTTATTCAACATATTTGTTGAATATCTATATATCCTTTCATTTCTTACAGATTACAGAGTTAAGCACATGCAAACCATAAAACTAAAAACTCGTGCAATAAAATTTGGGTAATGCCTGGATATGACTGTGTCCACCAATTACATTCTCAGGCATGATGCCACGCTATTGGATATTGACTGTGCACTGGTCCACCGTTAATTTTGAGTGAGTTTGAAATGTATCATCATTATTTTATGTGAACAACTACTAAGAAGGCAGAAGGGTTGAAAACAAAGGCTACAAACCTGTGAATTAGTGAAAACACTCTTCAGAGTACCGATGTAATATGATTAATGGAGAGTCTAATGAACTGGGAAAAGAAGGAGTTCCTGACAATGAAAACAGTTTGAATAGGATTTGCCGATTTTCTGATTTAGGGAGAAGACTTGTCTGTAGGGCTTTACATGTTTTCAAAGAGGTAGTTCCCAGATGTGTGCAGATACAATTCAGGATGTCGTGAATGACGAAGAGACATTGTCTTAGTCCGTTAGGCTGCTATGACAAAATAACTGTAGATAGTTTATAAATAATAGACATTTATTTCTCACATTTCTTTGGATTGAAAATCTGACATCCAGGTTCTGGGATGGTTGAGTGAGGGCTGTCTTCTGGCTCACAGACTTGTTGTTAAATGGTGGACGGGACCAGGGAGCTCCTTGTGAGCTCTTTTAAAAAGCCTAGTCACTCATCACTTCCCACTGGCCCCATCTACTGATACCTTCACCTTTCGGGATCATGATTATGACTTCAGCACATGAAAGCTGTGGAGGGGAGACACAACATTCAGACCATAACAGGTATAGGGAGCTCAGAGAAAGATTTGACTTTGTGATTTTGGTAATTATGATGCAGGGTAAT
This sequence comes from Tragulus kanchil, assembly GCA_022376925.1. Lineage (NCBI taxonomy): Eukaryota > Metazoa > Chordata > Mammalia > Artiodactyla > Tragulidae > Tragulus > Tragulus kanchil. The sequence goes on along the minus strand of JAIOJX010000006.1, from coordinate 103,117,577 downwards.
GTTGTGAGATGATATATGCATAGAAGCTGTAGTAATTGTATTGAGTTTGCCTAGTTTTCAGTATTTATTAAATTTACAAGAGCTTAGAGGCTGAATTAGTAATGATAAGTTAGTCTTTCTTTCTATGGTTATTATCTAATAATTCTCAGGATATATTATGCATATATCAATGTATATGTTTATTCAACATATTTGTTGAATATCTATATATCCTTTCATTTCTTACAGATTACAGAGTTAAGCACATGCAAACCATAAAACTAAAAACTCGTGCAATAAAATTTGGGTAATGCCTGGATATGACTGTGTCCACCAATTACATTCTCAGGCATGATGCCACGCTATTGATTTGCCAGCTTCATTGTTTCCACAGCAATAGGGGAAGATGCTATAAGCAACAGAAACTATCTAACAGAATAGGCATGTGTGCATGCTAAGTCGCTTCAGTTGTGTCCAACTCTGTGCAATCCTATGGACTGTAGCCTGTCAGGCTCCTCTGTCCATGGGATTTTCCAGGCAAGAATACTGGAGTGCATTGCCATGCCTTCCTCCAGGGGATCTTCCCAACCCAGGGATCAAACCTGTATCTCTTATATCTCCTGCATCGACAGGCATGTTCTTTACCACTGGCACCACCCGGGAAGCCCTCATTTGATAGTGAAAGAGTGACTGAAAAGAGAAAGTTGGACCTAAAAGAAAAGAACAAAATATGGACAAAGAGTATGTTAAAGGAGGAGACTTCTAACAGTGGTACAGAAATTGAAGAAGGGTCCATTTGCTTGGATTGACTATTTACACGTTTCTGTTTTAGACAAATGTTGAGAATTTATTTCTCTATATTTTGCAGAAGTGCAGAACTGCACTTTGTGAGCTGTTCTTTGTGGGCATCATTTTGTCTCTGAATTATGAAAGCATGTTAGGGACTTAAAGCACAAATAGTTTGTGTCACTACTATAGTTTAATGATGAAATTATATTTCTTTTATGTATTGGTGTTCATAGATATACACAGACTAATGTACAACTGTGAATAATTTTCTGCACAGTGTCATTTTCTTCTCCCATTGTTCCTGATAAATAAGTTTACACACCAAGACATTACATTTGTCATGAGAGTTAAAAAGTGGCTGTGCCTTATGAGCATCTCATGTTCCTTGGAAAAAAATAAGTATCATCAAAATGATGGGTAGGAGTTCATCGAGGCTGATTATTAGTTCTTTCTATCTATGGTTATTATCTAATAATTCTCAGGATATATTATGCATATATCAATGTATATGTTTATTCAACATATTTGTTGAATATCTATATATCCTTTCATTTCTTACAGATTACAGAGTTAAGCACATGCAAACCATAAAACTAAAAACTCGTGCAATAAAATTTGGGTAATGCCTGGATATGACTGTGTCCACCAATTACATTCTCAGGCATGATGCCACGCTATTGATTTGCCAGCTTCATTGTTTCCACAGCAATAGGGGAAGATGCTATAAGCAACAGAAACTATCTAACAGAATAGGCATGTGTGCATGCTAAGTCGCTTCAGTTGTGTCCAACTCTGTGCAATCCTATGGACTGTAGCCTGTCAGGCTCCTCTGTCCATGGGATTTTCCAGGCAAGAATACTGGAGTGCATTGCCATGCCTTCCTCCAGGGGATCTTCCCAACCCAGGGATCAAACCTGTATCTCTTATATCTCCTGCATCGACAGGCATGTTCTTTACCACTGGCACCACCCGGGAAGCCCTCATTTGATAGTGAAAGAGTGACTGAAAAGAGAAAGTTGGACCTAAAAGAAAAGAACAAAATATGGACAAAGAGTATGTTAAAGGAGGAGACTTCTAACAGTGGTACAGAAATTGAAGAAGGGTCCATTTGCTTGGATTGACTATTTACACGTTTCTGTTTTAGACAAATGTTGAGAATTTATTTCTCTATATTTTGCAGAAGTGCAGAACTGCACTTTGTGAGCTGTTCTTTGTGGGCATCATTTTGTCTCTGAATTATGAAAGCATGTTAGGGACTTAAAGCACAAATAGTTTGTGTCACTACTATAGTTTAATGATGAAATTATATTTCTTTTATGTATTGGTGTTCATAGATATACACAGACTAATGTACAACTGTGAATAATTTTCTGCACAGTGTCATTTTCTTCTCCCATTGTTCCTGATAAATAAGTTTACACACCAAGACATTACATTTGTCATGAGAGTTAAAAAGTGGCTGTGCCTTATGAGCATCTCATGTTCCTATTGACTAGTGTGGGGTTTTATAACATCAGGAAAAAAATAGTGAAGTATCATCAAAATGATGGGTAGGAGTTCATAGGAAATGAAAGAAAATTTTTATATCAGAAGTTAAAGTTTTAATTAAGGATATTTCATTCCAGTTATTCCAACCAGGTGTTCTGCCAGTGATGATAAAGTTACTCATCTACACTGGCTTCATCCATCCTTTTGAAGATTATTATTGATTTCATTCAGTTCTCCTTTTATGAAAGATGTTCAGCTTCTTGTGACCAGAGGTTAACTGTGTATTTCTTTTGGAATCAGTTATTGTTGTCCTCACTTGATTGGGCTTATCTTGGTGCGACCTTTTGAAGAAGTAGCCTTTCCAACAAAGTCCTACTCTGAACTATCAACCTAAAGTCTTTGTTAGTGTTCTGTTCTCCCTTATGTTGGCTCCTCAACTTAAAGTTTGCCATCTGTCTCTACTTATAGCACTGTATAAATTTGAGGTGTATGGCCTAATGACTTATGTTTAATATGAAATGATTGCCACAATAAGTGTAGTTAACATTATTTCTTCACTGCTAGAAAAATCTGTATTTCTCTATAGTGCAACTGTAAAGTCTTTGGTATACTTATTAAAAAGTCTTTACTGTGCTCTAGTGTATTTTAATATCACATATAGTTTGGTGTAAGATGAGGAGTCAGAACTGATGAACTCTTCTTCTCTGTTGTTACTTATTTGGTTATTTTGATTAACTTGGCTTTTGTAATCTATATTTTTATAGATATAATAATGTATGTATCACCAGTCAATAAATCAGTAAATTATTTATTGAATTAATATGTTAAGTGCTGTGCTAGATATAAAAGAAGTTTAAAAAGATTCTTGCTTTCAGTAAGCCTGAAATATAAACAGATTCAGGGAGCTATATAAGGTTGAATTTCAGAGCATTTACTTGTCTTTCAACAAATACTGGATGCCTTATATATTAATAATAATTCACATGTACAGAATATTATCTATGGGCCGGACATATTGCTAAGTGCTTCAAGTATACTATATAATTTAATCCTTTGCTTAATTTCTATGAGCTAGGTTTTATCATCACTACCCATTATTATTTAATAATGAAAATAATAAGGCATAGAGGTCAGTAATCTGCCTTGAGTCACAGAGTTAGTTGATGTTGCAATAAGAAAAGTCAGGCAGGTTGACTGCTAAACAATGTGCTAGAGAGCCACCATATATTATGTGGTAGGATTATAAACACATTTTGAGATTTTGATAGAAAAGTATAAGAAATTTTGGTATAGTACTTACTATAGTATTAGAATTTATTACAGTTTTATTCTTCAGACTATATAAAGTTTTTTAATAAAGTGTAAAACAGTTTAATACAGTAAAAACAGTTTAATAAAAATTAAATTGTTCAATACAATTTTCTTCAGATCATAGTAAATACTGATCATGAATACATATGCACATATATGTCACGCTGTATTTCTATATGTTTTATATTTATTCATTTCTTGTTGCTTTGGAGTTCAGAGTTTCATTTGACAAATGTTTACTGAGTACTTACTATGTGTTGTTTGTTGTTATTCAGTCACTAAGTCATGTCAGACTCTTTGTGACCTAATGTATTTCAGTACGTCAGGCTTCCCTGTCCTTCACTATCTCCAGGAGTTTGCTCAAATTTTATGTCCATTGAGACGATGATGCTATCTAACTATCTCATCCTTTGTCATGTCCTTGTCCTTTTGCCTTCAGTCTTTTCCAACATTTGCGCCTTTTCCAATGAGCCAGCTCTTTGCATCACGTGGCCAAAGAATTAGAGTTTTAGCTTCAGCATCAGTCCTTCCAATGATATTCATGGTTGATTTCCTTTAGGATTGACTGGTTTGATATCCTTGCTGTCCAAGAGACTCTCAAATGTCTTCTCTAGCACCACAGTTTGAAAGCATCAATTCTTCAGTGCTCAATCTTCTTTATGGTCCAGTTCTCAAAACCATTCATGACTACTGGAAAAACCATAGGTTTGACTATACAGACCTTTGTTGGCAAAGTGACGTCTCTGCTTTTTAATATGCTGTCTAGGTTTGTCATAGTTTTCCTTCCAAGGTGCAAGCATCTTTTGATTTCATGACTACATTGACTGTCTGCAGTGATTTTGGAGCCCAAGAAATTAAAATCTGTCACTGCCTCAGCCTTTTATCTATTTGCCATGAATTGATGAGACCAGATACCATGATCTTAGTTTTGTTAATGTTGGCTTTCAGGACAGCTTTTTCATTCTCCTCTTTCACCCTTATCAAGAGGCTGTTTAATTCCTCTTCATTGCTATGTACCAGGCACTATGTGGTCATTGAAGATACATCACTGAACAAAACAGAAATTCCTACTTGCAAAGAATTTACATTACAGTGGAAGGAGAAAGAGAATATACAAAATTTATTTCTATAAATAATTATTTCTATAAATAAATTTATTTATAGAAAAATTTATTTCTATAAATAAAATATAGGAAAATTATTATGTAGTAACTCAGAAAATAAATACTGTGGAGAAAAATAAAATAAGCAATGGGAGTAGGGAGTGCCCAGTGTATAAATGTGTCCAGTTTTAAGTAGAATGGTCATGGAAGTTCTCATTGAGAAGAAAATCTTTCCTCATAGACTCAAAATGACAGCAAGGGACCATGCATATATCTAAAGAAGAGTGTTTCAGGCAGAGGGCATGACCTATGCAGAGACTTTAAGGTTGAAGTGCTTGGCTGTTCAAGCAACCGGAAAGAGACCAGAATGGCTGGAGACAAGTAAATGAAAGGAGAATAATAGGAGATGAAGTCAGAGAAACAATAGGAACCAGATCACTGGGAACTCATGTATCATTGTGAGAAATTTGGCCTTGATTCTGTGTGAGTTTGGGTACCACTGGAACATTTTGAACAGAGGAGAATATGATATTCTTATGTTTTGAAAAGATCATTTAGATTGTCTCTGGGAATCAATTTTAGGGAGAAAAAGGGTGGAAGCAGATTGACCACTAAAAGGCTACTACAATAATTCAGGTGAAAGTTACTGGTGGCTTAGAGTGTCAGTGGAGGTGGCGAGAAGTGGTTATATTCTGAATATAGTTTGAATGAAGAACTAAAAAAACTTTTTAGTAAGTTTGATATGAAGGGTGAAAGAAAAAAAAATGGAATCAAGGATGACTCCAGGACTCTGGACTGAGAAGATATAAGGATAGACTGGCCATTAAGTGAAGTGAGAAAGGCTTTGGGAGGAATAGGTTTCAGGAAATATCAGAAACTCAATTTGGGACCTGTTAAATTTGAGGTGCATGCTAGATATACAAATGGAGATGTGGAGTAGCCAGGAGACAGGAAGGGACTATAGATAAAATTTATGATTCTGTAAGAGTATACAGACATGAATATAGTACTTCTAGATCTCATAATGTTGGCTTTCAGGACAGCTTTTTCATTCTCCTCTTTCACCCTTATCAAGAGGCTGTTTAATTCCTCTTCATTGCTATGTACCAGGCACTATGTGGTCATTGAAGATACATCACTGAACAAAACAGAAATTCCTACTTGCAAAGAATTTACATTACAGTGGAAGGAGAAAGAGAATATACAAAATTTATTTCTATAAATAATTATTTCTATAAATAAATTTATTTATAGAAAAATTTATTTCTATAAATAAAATATAGGAAAATTATTATGTAGTAACTCAGAAAATAAATACTGTGGAGAAAAATAAAATAAGCAATGGGAGTAGGGAGTGCCCAGTGTATAAATGTGTCCAGTTTTAAGTAGAATGGTCATGGAAGTTCTCATTGAGAAGAAAATCTTTCCTCATAGACTCAAAATGACAGCAAGGGACCATGCATATATCTAAAGAAGAGTGTTTCAGGCAGAGGGCATGACCTATGCAGAGACTTTAAGGTTGAAGTGCTTGGCTGTTCAAGCAACCGGAAAGAGACCAGAATGGCTGGAGACAAGTAAATGAAAGGAGAATAATAGGAGATGAAGTCAGAGAAACAATAGGAACCAGATCACTGGGAACTCATGTATCATTGTGAGAAATTTGGCCTTGATTCTGTGTGAGTTTGGGTACCACTGGAACATTTTGAACAGAGGAGAATATGATATTCTTATGTTTTGAAAAGATCATTTAGATTGTCTCTGGGAATCAATTTTAGGGAGAAAAAGGGTGGAAGCAGATTGACCACTAAAAGGCTACTACAATAATTCAGGTGAAAGTTACTGGTGGCTTAGAGTGTCAGTGGAGGTGGCGAGAAGTGGTTATATTCTGAATATAGTTTGAATGAAGAACTAAAAAAACTTTTTAGTAAGTTTGATATGAAGGGTGAAAGAAAAAAAAATGGAATCAAGGATGACTCCAGGACTCTGGACTGAGAAGATATAAGGATAGACTGGCCATTAAGTGAAGTGAGAAAGGCTTTGGGAGGAATAGGTTTCAGGAAATATCAGAAACTCAATTTGGGACCTGTTAAATTTGAGGTGCATGCTAGATATACAAATGGAGATGTGGAGTAGCCAGGAGACAGGAAGGGACTATAGATAAAAATTTATGATTCTGTAAGAGTATACAGACATGAATATAGTACTTCTAGATCTCAATCTGTTATTTGTTCTGTTTGAAAGCCCTGTTTTCTCATTCTTTGGTTAAGATAGTATGTAAAAAAATTTGTATTATATTCAGTTCTGAGTGATCAAATGTAAATTTAATCTGTTGTCAATTTTCTGGTCTGCCTGTATAGTCAAGCATAGTTGCATCTAGTCAGGAGAACAAAAACCATGATAAACAGTTTAAAGGAATGTGATTCCATTGAGGATACTTGCTACACAGGTACTAGAAGGTTGTAAAGGCAAAAAGGAAACGGATGGAGCCCACATGTAACTATAGGGAGCAGCTGCCAACCATGCCAGCTTCCATTTGTGCTGGAAGAACGTGGCTTACTTGAACTTAGGAACTTGGAAACAGTTATGACTGGCGCTTGGACTTCTGGGGAGAGGGTGTGCTATATGACTTGTGCTCAGCCCACTGAGGGAAATATGGCATGGCTTCTTCTTTAATTACTGAGAGGACTGTTGTCAGCTGGTGTTGGTATCTTTGAGGGGTTAGGCAGCTGGCACTGAGAGTGATAAAAGAAACAGTGCTGGTGGGAATGTAAAATGGTGCAGTGGCAAATATATTTTGCTACTTGGAGGAATGCTGTCAGAAACTAGAAAAAGGGAAGTTTCTTCTCTTCTCCTCCCACCTTCTAATTTCCCACTGGTTTTTGTCATTGGCAGAGCATAATAGGAAGCCAGCAGGCAAGGCAGCATGGGACATATAGTTTCCCAGAATCATAGAGGAGAGTATTGAAGGGTTATGTGTAGTCAAGAGATAATAAGTAAGTAATGGCCACATGTACTGTGAATGTTAACATATGAATTCAATTTTAAGACCTCATTCTGTTGAAATGTTCAAGAAAGTGGGACACTTTGATATTTTAAGCCATAATACTTTTTTTTTTTTTTTAAAGATTTATTTATTTATTTATTTTGGGCAGGAGTCAGGTTGGGGTGGGAAGGGAGGGGAGTGGGCGGGCCACTTCTATTGGTCTTTCATTTCTCTATTTTCATCCGTCTTTGTTCCTTGGCTCCTGTGGGCCTCCCATCGTGGTGGCATCTGTCGTTGCAGAGCGCCAACTCTGGGCACATGCGCTCCAGAGCTCTGACTCAGTAATTGGACACATCGGTCCAGCCGCTCCGCGGCACGTGGGATCTTCCCAGGCCAGGGATCGAACCAGCGCCCCTTGCACTGCAAGGCGGTGTCCTTATCCACTGGACCACCAGGGGAAGCCCTAAGCCATAGTACTTTTGATAAGAAATGGAAGATAATACTTGGTATTAAAGAGGATAATAACTGATTAACTTTAAGAATGATTTGGTTTTCTAAGTTTTAAACTACTTTCTGTCTCTAGTCAAGGAATTATTCATGTCACTCATTCAGCAATAGGTACTATTCTTGCACTTAAAATATTTTAGTGAATACAACAAATAATATTATTTCTCATAGAGCTTATATTACTGATGGGAGAGACAGATAATAATAAGGATGATAAGTAAGTAATTATATAGTATATTAGAATTATATAAGGGCTACAGAAGAAGAAATATAGAATAGGATAAAGTGTATTGATAATGCAAGGAGACAGTTTTAAATAGAATAATTATAGTATGGTCATTGAGAACATGACATTTGAGCAAAGACTTGAAGAAGCTAAGAGAGTAAGCCACAGGAGGGGAAACTTTTCTTTTAAAAAAATATTTGGCCTCTTTTTTATTGGTCTTTCATTTATTTATTTTCATCCATCTTTGTTCTTTGGCCTGTGTGGGCCTCCCATCGCAGTGGCCTCTCCTGTAGCAGAGCACCAGCTCTGGGTGCATGCGCTCAAGAACGCTGACTTGTAATTGGACACACTGGTCCAGCCACGCTATGGCTTGTGGGGTCCTCCCAGGCCAGGGATTGAACAGGCACCTCTTTCACTGCAAGGCGGACTCTACCCACTGGACCACCAGGGAAGCCCTGTTTTCCCTTTTTTTATTTTTTAGATAATAGCCAGTGGGTGTGATGTTGTATTTCTTTGTGTGTGTGGTTTTTTTTTCATTGTGGTTTTGATTTGCATTTGCCTAATGACCAATGGTGTTGAACATCTTTGTGTATATCTATTGGCCATTTGTAGATCTTCCGGAAAATGTCTATTTAAATCCTTTGGTCATTTTTGAATTGGGCTTGAAATTGTTGTTATTGCATTGTAGCAGTTCTCTATGTATTCTGGATATTAATAGCTTATCAGATATATGGTTTGAAAGCTTCTCTTTCTGTGTGTTGTCTTTTCATCCTCCTGCTAGTATCCTTTAATGCACACATTATTTAATTTGATGAAGTCCAGTTTATCTATTTTGCTTTTGTTGCCTGTGCTTTTGTGTCATATCTAAGAAATGATGTCATAGACTTCCCCTATGTCTTCTAAGGGTTTTGAGGTTTTAGCTTTAAGTTTAGGTCTTTGATCCATTTTGAGTTAATTTTTGTATATAGTTTAAGGTAAGGGTTTAATTCTATTGATATCCAGTTTTCTTAGCATCATTTGTTGAAAAGATCCTATTTAATTTTTATCTAAATTTTTCACAAATTTAGATATAGGGAAAAAGAGATTAGAAATTATTGTTTTTTTAAATTGTCTAGTGTTCAACATTCTTTTTTTTTTGTTGTTTTAAAGATTTATTTATTTATTTATTGAGGGGGAGTGGGGTGGGGAGGGAGGGGAGCAGGCGGACTACTTCTATTGGTCTTTCATTTGTCCATTTTCATCCATCTTTGTTCTTTGGCCTGTGTGGGCCTCCCATCACAGTGGCCTCTGTTGTCGCAGAGCACCGGCTCTGGGCACATGCACTCCAGTGCTCAGGCTCGGTAGTTGGACACATTGGTCCAGCTGCTCTGCAGCATGTGGGATCTTCCCAGGCCAAAGATTGAACCGGCGCCCCTTGCACTGCAAGGCGGTGTCCTTACCCACTGGACCACCAGGGAAGCCCTCAACATTCTTTATGCTATGTCTCTGTTGCCTGCTATCATTTGCAAAACAACACTAATGCTAGTTAAATGAATAATTATTTTGTAGCCAATATACAGTTAAAAGAATATTATATTAGCTATAATGTTTTTTACTTTTATAATGTGCATATGCTTCATGTTTGTGTATATATGTTACCTTGAAGTGCTAGATAACAGTTTTTCTGTACACTAATATGAGTGTTTAGCCCATTTGAAATATAAGCATCATAACTTTTCTATCCATACATTTGTATGGATAGTATACTATACTATAGTATACTATAGTATACTAGTAGATAGTATACTATACTATAAGCTCCTAGTATTTTTACTCATTCATTTTCAGTTTGTGATGTGTCTAAACTGAGGGTGAGATTGAAAGGTGTATTCCATGGTGATTTGTAATTGCTTGGTATAATTATCTGAGATTAATCTCATACTTCACTGGGATGTGTTGTTTCTTTTTCTTTTGCATTGCCCTGTGGTTGCACATTACTGACTGTGTGGTCTGAGAGCCAGTTCTTTTCTTTAAGCCCCATGGGAGAAAATGTGGTTGCCTTCTATGTCACAACTGTGTGAATGGCTTGGGCTCTTGTGGCATCATTTAGAGATCTCAATGGAGAGCATGCTATCTCTCAGCCTATCGTGAACTGTGAGGGAAGGTACATTTGGAACATTGTTCTTTCCATTGCTCTTGTTTTCCTGAATATAGTTTTCATGTTGGACCCAATGGAAAAAGGGAAGTGTACTTAGCCTGATAGTAACAATTCCAAAAAAAAAAAAAAAAAGACAATACCATGTGTTTCAAATAAAGAACTTCATTACTGTTTCAAACACAAAGCAAAACTAAAATCAGAATGCACATAGGGGAAAATGGTGCTTCATCAAAATCCATACTATACCTTAAATCTAGTCTGAGGAGTTAGACTGCAGATTCTGATTTCCCTTCTCTACTTATTACACTTGAAATTTCACTTGGATAAATGAGTGATCCTGGAAAACTTGGATAAATGAGTGATCCTGGAAAACTTCTGATTTCTACACTATACGTATAGGAAATGCTGATGATTTAATTCTTGCTGACCCAGTAGGGTCAACTCACTTTCATGAAAGCTTGGTATATGTGTTGATGGTTTTGGCATCTGTCCCATGATTTTTGTATTTGGGTTACAAATTTGAGATTTGACTTCATCTGTTAGGCCTGGAAAAGAAATGAAATAACTAGATAGAAATTTATAAAGGGTGACACCAATGTTGTAAGAAATACTTCGAGGACTTCCCCAGTGGCCCAGTGGCTAAGACTCCACATGCCCAATGCAGGGGGCCCCAGGTTCAGTCCCTGGTCAGGGAACTAGATCCTACATGCCACAACTAACAGTTTGTATATTGCAACAAAGACTGAAGATCTCACTTGCTGCAATTAAGACCCAGTGCAGCCAAATAAATAAATACTAAAAAAAGGAAAGACTTCTATGTTAAATAATGACTCATTTTGAGTACTACATTTGCCTAGTACATTTGTATATATCTCAGTTCAGAAGGAAACTATGACAGGCCACGGACTTTCCAGGTGGTGCTAGTTGTAAAGAACCCATCTGCCAATGCAGGATACAAAGGGGATGCAGGTTCATTCCCTGTGCTGGAAAGATACCCTATAGAAAGAAATGGCAACCCACTCCAGTATTCTTATCTGGGAAATACCATGGACAGAGGAGCCTGGCAGGCTACAGAACAGTCCATAGGATCAGAAAAAGTCAGACACGACTGAAGCAACTTAGTAGTTATAGGAAAGGTTATCAGTTAATTTATTCCCTATGGCATTTATTCAACAGTGAAAGCATGGGATGTGAGCCTGGAGCTAATTTTTTTTTTTTTTTTAATTTTGGCCTCTTTTATTGGTTTTTTATTTATTTATTTTCATCCATCTTCATTCTCTGGCCTGTGTGGGCTTCCCATTGCAGTGACCCCTCCGACTCTGGGTGCATGCTCTCCAGAGCGCTGGCCTGCAATTAAGCATACCGGTCCAGCTGCTCTGTGGCACACGGGATCCTCCCGGGCTAGGGATCGAACTAGTGCCCGCTGCACTGCAAGGCAGACTCTCCACCCACTAGACCACCAGGAAAGCCCTGGAACTAAATTTTTGTTTCTGTATGTTACTTATGGTATCCTTAAGCCTTTCTCATCAGTTTCTCATCAGTAAATCAGGGATAATATTACTATAGTTGTTGTATACTTTGGAAGGATTGAATGAGGTATTATTTGCATCTCTTTTTCTAATTGAAATTGTTTTCGGTAGTACAAGAAGTATCTATCTATGTGTGTGATTTGATTTAATTGTATGTAGATAGTTTTATAATTGACTCCCTTTTCAGTATGTTAGAATGCAAGAAGAATCTGAGTCCTCTCCAGCTAGTCCACATGCCCAATGCAGGGGCCCCAGGTTCAGTCCCTGGTCAGAACTAGATCCTACATGCCACAACTAACAGTTTGTATATTGCAACAAAGACTGAAGATCTCACTTGCTGCAATTAAGACCCAGTGCAGCCAAATAAATAAATACTAAAAAAAGGAAAGACTTCTATGTTAAATAATGACTCATTTTGAGTACTACATTTGCCTAGTACATTTGTATATATCTCAGTTCAGAAGGAAACTATGACAGGCCACGGACTTTCCAGGTGGTGCTAGTTGTAAAGAACCCATCTGCCAATGCAGGATACAAAGGGGATGCAGGTTCATTCCCTGTGCTGGAAAGATACCCTATAGAAAGAAATGGCAACCCACTCCAGTATTCTTATCTGGGAAATACCATGGACAGAGGAGCCTGGCAGGCTACAGAACAGTCCATAGGATCAGAAAAAGTCAGACACGACTGAAGCAACTTAGTAGTTATAGGAAAGGTTATCAGTTAATTTATTCCCTATGGCATTTATTCAACAGTGAAAGCATGGGATGTGAGCCTGGAGCTAATTTTTTTTTTTTTTTTAATTTTGGCCTCTTTTATTGGTTTTTTATTTATTTATTTTCATCCATCTTCATTCTCTGGCCTGTGTGGGCTTCCCATTGCAGTGACCCCTCCGACTCTGGGTGCATGCTCTCCAGAGCGCTGGCCTGCAATTAAGCATACCGGTCCAGCTGCTCTGTGGCACACGGGATCCTCCCGGGCTAGGGATCGAACTAGTGCCCGCTGCACTGCAAGGCAGACTCTCCACCCACTAGACCACCAGGAAAGCCCTGGAACTAAATTTTTGTTTCTGTATGTTACTTATGGTATCCTTAAGCCTTTCTCATCAGTTTCTCATCAGTAAATCAGGGATAATATTACTATAGTTGTTGTATACTTTGGAAGGATTGAATGAGGTATTATTTGCATCTCTTTTTCTAATTGAAATTGTTTTCGGTAGTACAAGAAGTATCTATCTATGTGTGTGATTTGATTTAATTGTATGTAGATAGTTTTATAATTGACTCCCTTTTCAGTATGTTAGAATGCAAGAAGAATCTGAGTCCTCTCCAGCTAGTCCCTAGCAGCTGATTAAACACTGTATAGGAGAACTGGGAAATATGAAAGATGGCAAATGAGATCCTGGCAGAGAGAACAGTCTAATCCTAGAGGACATTTTCAACAATAACCTGGGCCCTGTGCCTAGTGCTTAGAGGGGCTATGGTACGACACTCCTGCCCCTCACTGTACCATTCCCAGAATCTTATTTGTTAATGCTTGGCTTTATTAATAAAGTCATGACCACTTGTTCAGCACTGCATATGGTTGGTTGTGATTTCCAGCTGCCCTTTGGGCTAAAGTGTAAACAGTGAGTAGATTGTTATGCTCTTCTGTTAAGCTTAAAGCTGTGATCTCATGTCTGTGCCACATATGTCTGCAACCAGAAATATATCCTTTTTCCTGATCTCATGGAAGAGAAGCAGCACTGTGTCTGAAAAGAATCTGAATTCATTAATCTAAGGGCTTTTAACTTTTCTTTTTACTGAAACCAAACAACAAAATAAAAGCATAAGAAGTCGTGAACATCATCAGTAGGATGTCAACATGACACCAAACAGCATAATATATTGTCAAGATGAACGTTTAATCTGGTGACTGAAATTTCTATACATTTGGCATTTTCACAGAAGACAGAAATGCAGGCAATAATCCAACAATTCAGTCAACAAAGAGAGCCTCAGTGCAGTGGATTTGTAATAAGCACAACAGTTTGTTTGACTGACTGAGAAAATGCCCATTGATAGAACTGGCTCCTAGATTCTGGCCCCATTGCTAATACTCTGGGTTAATTAGCATCTAAAATTTTGCTTTAATATGTTGATCAGGGATGCTGATCAACATTGTTGTTGGTAGTGATTTTTTGTTTTTCTTTAGTTTTTTCTTTTAAAATCAGCTTCAGCTACTTGACATTACAGATGTTTCAACTGTTCCCACAGTGTGAATGCTAGTTAAAACCCTGAAGGTTCTAAGCTCCTTGGAAGAGGAAATTTATAATGGTGCCATTCGATACCATATAAACAAGATGCTTTTAGATATGTATTTATAAATATTTGTTACTTGCTTCTGACAGTAGTAATATCCCCCATTTTCAGATGGGGAAATTATTTGTTTAAACAACTTGTCAAGGTCACAAAGTCTGGGTTTGCACCTAGAACCGACTCCATCCTTGGGATCTTCCAGCTATGTCACATTGCTTCTGCCTCTTTATAACTGATTTTTTATAAGATAGCTTTTGGCTCCTAAAATATACAGTATTTCTGAGGAATAATACTGATAATTAATCATACTACCTTTTATTCTTATGGTGCTTTATACTTTTCAAATCGATATTATGGCTATTTGTTCATATATTCTACCTGACTCCTTTTGTGATGATCAGGTTAAGTGTTATTTTCCCTATTTTACAGATAAATCAGATAACCTGAAAGAGGATAACGATTTTGCCTAGTTTTATTTTTAAATCAATTTTTACAGGAATATAATTGATTTACAGTGTTGTGTTAGTTTCTGCTGTACCTACTGGAGTCTTTTAGCTCAGGGTCTTAATCCAGAAGCTGTTAAAAATTCTCTGGTCTAAGTGAAATAGAGAATTTTCAGGGAGGAGGAAAAATTAGTCTTGAAAAATTTTCTTAATCGTTACTTTGTTGGGTAATGTATGCCAGTAGCACCATGTGGTAGGTGAAGTTTCTGAGTATTGATAGAAATACAAAAACATTTACTAATTGTTTTTTCCTTCAAGGAACCTAGGTGAATAGTGTGGTGATAGAAAGGAACATTGGGCTTGGTTATTAGAAGAGCTGGATTTGGTGCTAAATCTCCCTTGACTGTCTGTGTGATTTGAGGCAAATTTCTGGCCTTCCCATAAGTTCCCTCATCTGAAAAATAAGGAGAAAGAACTAGATAACTTTTAAGGGTACTTTCATCTCTAAACTCGTTCAAATTTTAGCTCTTGATCACAGAAAACTTGTTTTTAATTGTCTGGTACTAATAAGTTCAAAGGTAAGCAAAGATGCAGAGACTTACTGTTGGGGAGCTGGCTTTAATACTTGAATAGTCCTTAAAAATAAAGTCCTAATCAGTTGCATCAAAATTATGAGGCGCCTAGTAGTAGGTCAGGGGACAGTTCTTAGCTCTACCACTGACAATTTTATTGGTAGGTAATTGATTTCACCACCCTGAATTTTAGTTTCCAGTTACTTCCATTCACTTAAAAGCTTTTACTCAGGGCTTCCCTGGTGGTTCAGTGGGTAAAGAGTCCACCTTGCAGTGCAACGGGCACTGGTTCAATTCCTGGTACGGGAAGATCCCACATGCCATGGAACGGCTGGACCCATGTGTCCAATTACCAGCGAGCGCTCTGGAGTGCATGTGCCCAGAGCTGGTGCTCTGCAATGAGAGAGGCCACTACGATGGGAGGTCCACACAGGCCAAAGAATTAAGATGGATGAAAATAAGTAAAGGAAGGAGCAATAAAAGAGGCCAAAATTAAATAAAAAAAAAAAAAGAAGGCCTTAACAACAACAAAAAAGGTTTTACTGAGCAATAAGCACTTTGCTAGATGCTGAGGCTATAAAGTGATCTTCTTCCTTTAGGTGCTCAAAGTGTCTCTCTGCCAGGGATGTTTGCAATTGAAACCCAGTCATGGAACCATAGAATCTTAGGGGTGGAAGGAATCTTGGGGCAGATTAATTTGGATCTTAGGGTGTGAGTCTCAGAGGGCTGAAGCTTTTTGTTTTTTACTGCTTTATCCCAAGAATCTACAGCTGTGTCAACCATATACATACTGAATGAATTAATATAAGAAGAATAGTGAGAAAAGTAGTATTTGGAGCCACCTTTATCTGAAACCATATGTTTACATGTTAGGCTGGCAATGTGCCAAGACTTATGGGCATCTCTGTGACTAGAGAGGTAAGCAGAGATATCCTCTGTGGGCATAATCACACTTACTGCCTCTACAGTGAAACCTCTGACTCCTCATCCCTTGCATGTGAATATTGACAGTTTCACACGTTGGTTCTGAGGAAGGGTGGATTTGTAGAACTCTGAAGTGGCAGTTTTCCTTTACTCTGTGGCACACAGTTCTTCAGCTGTAACAAACTCTAGAAAGATCTAGTTGGATATTTCAGTTACTTCCATATTTTCAAAAATAAAGTCCTAATCAGTTGCATCAAAATTATGAGGCGCCTAGTAGTAGGTCAGGGGACAGTTCTTAGCTCTACCACTGACAATTTTATTGGTAGGTAATTGATTTCACCACCCTGAATTTTAGTTTCCAGTTACTTCCATTCACTTAAAAGCTTTTACTCAGGGCTTCCTGGTGGTTCAGTGGGTAAAGAGTCCACCTTGCAGTGCAACGGGCACTGGTTCAATTCCTGGTACGGGAAGATCCCACATGCCATGGAACGGCTGGACCCATGTGTCCAATTACCAGCGAGCGCTCTGGAGTGCATGTGCCCAGAGCTGGTGCTCTGCAATGAGAGAGGCCACTACGATGGGAGGTCCACACAGGCCAAAGAATTAAGATGGATGAAAATAAGTAAAGGAAGGAGCAATAAAAGAGGCCAAAATTAAATAAAAAAAAAAAAAGAAGGCCTTAACAACAACAAAAAAGGTTTTACTGAGCAATAAGCACTTTGCTAGATGCTGAGGCTATAAAGTGATCTTCTTCCTTTAGGTGCTCAAAGTGTCTCTCTGCCAGGGATGTTTGCAATTGAAACCCAGTCATGGAACCATAGAATCTTAGGGGTGGAAGGAATCTTGGGGCAGATTAATTTGGATCTTAGGGTGTGAGTCTCAGAGGGCTGAAGCTTTTTGTTTTTTACTGCTTTATCCCAAGAATCTACAGCTGTGTCAACCATATACATACTGAATGAATTAATATAAGAAGAATAGTGAGAAAAGTAGTATTTGGAGCCACCTTTATCTGAAACCATATGTTTACATGTTAGGCTGGCAATGTGCCAAGACTTATGGGCATCTCTGTGACTAGAGAGGTAAGCAGAGATATCCTCTGTGGGCATAATCACACTTACTGCCTCTACAGTGAAACCTCTGACTCCTCATCCCTTGCATGTGAATATTGACAGTTTCACACGTTGGTTCTGAGGAAGGGTGGATTTGTAGAACTCTGAAGTGGCAGTTTTCCTTTACTCTGTGGCACACAGTTCTTCAGCTGTAACAAACTCTAGAAAGATCTACCTGCTTTTAAAATTTTCCATCCATTTTCAGGGCCTGCCTCCCTCCTCCCACACTCTCCCCACCATCCATATGGCACAGCACCCAGTATGTCTACATAATCACCCTTTATTTGACTTTCTTTTGGGAAATTATGCTCTGCTATATGAGGAAATTGTTATCCTTTCAGGGTTCTAGATTTTCTCAGGTGTTTCCTTTGGCATTTCCCTGGACAGAGTCATGGGGCTTGTTTTTCCTGTCTGTGAAACTGCTGTGGTGATTGAGATTGTCAGACTGTCCTGACTGGGATTGAGGAGTGTTAGGGAACACTGATATAGAAAGTACAGCTAAAGAAATTACAAAAAAGCTGAACAGACAGCCCACAGAGTGGGAGAAAATCATAGCAAATGAAACAACAGACAAAGAATTAATCTCCAAAATCTACAAGCAACTCAGACAACTCAGCACAGGAAAAACGAACAACCCAATCAAAAAATGGGAAAAGGACCTGAACAGACACCTCTCCAACAATGACATACAGATGGCCCAAAAGCACATGAAACGACGCTCAACTTCACTAATAATTAGAGAAATGCAAATTAAAACTACAATGAGATATCACCTCACATCCGTCAGAATGGCCATCATCCACAAATCGACAGACAATAAATGCTGGAGAGGCTGTGGAGAAAAGGGAACACTCCTGCATTGCTGGTGGGAGTGTAAATTGATACAGCCTCTATGGAAGACAGTCTGGAGATTTCTTAAAAAACTAAAAATAGAAGCACCCTATGACCCAGCAATCCCACTCTTAGGCTTATACCCTGACGAAATCAAAACTGAAAGAAGCACCTGTACCCCAATGTTCATTGCAGCTCTCTATACAATAGCTAGAACATGGAAGCAACCTAGATGCCCATCGACGAACGAATGGATCCAAAAGCTCTGGTACATATGTACAATGGAATACTACACAGCTGTAAAGAGAAATGCAGAAGAATCAGCCCTAATGAGGTGGCTGGATCTAGAACGTATCATCAAAAGTGAAGTCAGTCAGAAAGAGAAGGACAAATACAGTATATTAACACATATATATGGAATCTAGTAGGATGGTGATGATGGCACACTCAGTGAAGCGACGGAAAGACAGACATGGACAGTGGACATATGGACATTGTGGGGAAGGAACAGAGGGTGGGAAGCGTAAAGGAAGTAGCATGAAGGCCTGTACTATCATAAGTGAAGAAAATAGCTCTAGTCATTGCTCTGTGTGAAAAGGGGATCTTTCAAGTGTGCTGTGTGATGGCTGGGAGGGGTGGGAAGGGGGGGGTATACATATGACTAATCTGGGAACGTACATATCTGTAAACAACAAAACTCTGTAAAAGTTAAAAGCAAAATAAAGGTTTAAAAAAAAAAAAAAAGAAAGCAACCAAGAGGGCCTTCTTCATTACTTATTATTTCACTTTCAATAAGGAGATGTGGAGCTTCCTCAAAAGAGCAGAGACAGATGAGACGTCATTATCATGCTTCAGTCATTGGCAATCACTATTACTTTTTTGCTCCCCCCTCCCAAATACACAAGAGGCTCTTCTTTTTGTTTGAGAAAATCACATGATACAAGGAAAGGGCCTTTCTTTTAGAGGACCTGGCTTTTAGTCCTGGCTTCTTCATTTCCTAGATAAATAACTATAGAAGGTTATCATTGCAGAGCCCTATTTACAGAGGCCGATTTTGTAGAGATGGTAACACTACTGATTTCACCAATTTATTGTATGAATTAAAAGACATGATGTACAGGAAAAGGCTTCATTGAGTATACATTATGAATCATATACAAACCTACCTCCACTTTCCATCATCTCTAAATTATCAAGAATCTCTTGTTGCCTTTTAAAGTAAAAATATATCTTGTATTTTTCTCCCTTACTTGCAATAGCCTAATCAAATTTGAAAGATTTGGAAATCAGCATTCTGTTTTCCAGTTTTTCCTAGGGATCTTCATCAGGCCATTTCTCTGGCACCTTAAACAACTGTTGTGTGTTTTAGTCCAGAGGTGCTTGCATTTCACTGGTTCAAGATTACATGATTCTGGTGTAGAGTTGCAGAGTGTTTGCTGATAATGGTTGTTTGCTCTGAGGTATACTATTTAGTTTGGTGTATTAATGAGAGGAACTCAGGATGGGTGGTTTATAAATCACAGAGTCTTTGAGAAAATGGCATATCTTTTTTTTTTTTTTCTAGAGAAAATGATTCTCAATTTTTTTTCTTTTTCTCATTTTTACCCCAGCACCTTTGTATCTACTGCTCGGGTTCTTTACTTTTAATTTTCTTCCCTACTTAATGCAAACTCTTCTTTTCATATTTCCTCTGTGCAATGTTTACAGAAGGAATATGTGAGCTTTTGATTTCTTAGGTGTGAGAGTTGTTTAATCTTTGAGTAACATCTATTGAGTGAAAGTAGTATTTTTAAAATAGTCAAGGGAATTCTGACTCTGGGTTGAAATTGCATGTATTTGGATCGTGACTCAGCTACTTATTAGCTGTGTAACCTTTTGACAAGTCACTTAACTTTTTTGTTCCTTGGTTTCCTCTGTAAAATGGGTATAACAGTGGTACCTACATCACTGGTGGTTATGAGGACTGAGTTTATATGTGGAAGTGGTTTAGTTGGTAAGTCCTGTCCAACTCTTTTTGACCCCATGGATTGTAGCCCACCAGGCTCTTCTGTTCATGGGACTGTATAGGGCAAGAATACAGGAGTGAGTAACCATTCCCTTTTCCAGAGGATCTTCCCAACCCAGGGATCAAACCTAAACCTCCTGCATTTCTCCTTACCATCAGTGGTAAAGGATCTGCCTGCCAATATATATTTATAATTCAGTGTAATAAATAATATATAAATGTATATGTATTTGTTGTTCAATCCCTGAGTCATGTCTGACTGTTTAGACTGCAGCATGCCAGGCTTCCCTGTCCTTCACTACCTCGTGTCCATTGAGTCGGTGATGCCATCTAACCATTTCATACTCTATTGCCCCCTTCTCCTGCCCTCAGTCTTTCCAGTATCAGTGTCTTTTCCATTGAGTTGACTCTTGGCATCAGCTGGCCACAATATTGGCATTTCACCTTTAGGATCAGTTCTTGCAATGAATATTGATCTCCTTTGGGGTTGATCTCCTTCAGGACTGGTTTGATCTCCTTGCTGTCCAAGGAATTCTCAAGAGTCTTCTCCAGCACCATAGTTTGAAAACATCATTTATTTGGTACTCAGTCCTCTTTATGGTTCAATTCTCACATCCATACATGACTACCACTACATATATTTATATATAAATACACACATACATATTTATACGTAAATATGTAGTCATGTAGACATGGGTTTAATCCGTGGGTTGAGAAGATCCCCTATAGAAGGAAATGGCTACCCACTCCAGTATTCTTTCCTGGAGAATCTCATGACAGAGGAGCCTGGTGGGCTACAGTCCATGGGGTCACAAATAGTCAGGCATGACTGAAGCTATTTAGCATACAAGCGTGTTTGTGTGCACACACACACACATTCACACACAGTGTTAGCTGTTATTGTTATTATTACCAAAGCTTCTTGATATTAATGTATATTTGAGCCAGACAATACATTTTGAATCCCTCATATGTTAGGATTCTGCTAGTTATCTTGGGGATTCAAATTGTATGACACAATTCTCATCCCCCTTTAGAGTCTTGGTTGAGACTAATACAAAGCATATCTCAATGGCACAAGTTGCCTGAGGATTTGCTGCTGCACTCTTACATAAACAGAACAAGGAGCTGACAAATACAAATATGTCTTGATCAAGGTAAATTAGTATTACAGAAATAATTGTAGTTGGAATGCAACAGTGGACTGATACGTTCTTGAAAGCTTTTGAAATTAGGATATTAGCTGAGCATTGAGTATAGAATCTGGGAATGTGGAGATGAGGGTAGGTAATGGGAGAAGGAATAGGTAATGGGAATAGGAACATTATAATGCACTGAAAAGGGTGTAGCCAAACAGACCAGGGTTAAAGCTTTAGTGCTACCTCCTACTGGCTTTGTAACCTTAGGTAAATAACTTTATCTTTCAGAGACTTAGTTGTTACTTATTTAGCTCAGTTATGTACTTAGTTAGCTTTTGTTGTTGTTGCTTAGTCGCTAAGTGATGTATGACTCTGTTAATGTAGGTCTTAGAGCTAACCCATGTAAAGCAGCTAGCATAGCTCTTGGCACACAGCATTCAGTAAGTGATATGACTGGGAATAGAGTGTCAAAAGTTAAAAGTATGGGATTTAAAGTCAGGTAGGACAGGTGAATCTTCTCTACCATTTGCTAGCATTATAACCAAAGCCAAGTTACTCTAAGCTTCTCTTAGCCCATCTGAAAATCAGGAGACATTAGTAGCTTCATTGGGGAATTATTTGAAATTTAATGAGGAACTGAGAGGTAACGAACATAGCACATAGTATGTACTCAATATACATTAGCCATTATGTTATTTTTATTAGTATATTATCATCTCTCTTCTTCCTTCCAGGTATTCCTTTTGTGATTATTCTTTCATCCTTCCCTCCCCCTGTCTCTTCATTTACCTTCTTTCAGCACCATTTATCAGTAGCAGTTGTAGAGACTGAAAACAGAGACTTAAAGGAATGTGGAGGTAGAAAGTAACTGGTTAGCACCAGTCAGTACCACATGTCCAGCAGAGCACCAAGGACAAGATAAGAGGAGAGCAGCTAGGCACACATAAACACAAGTGACAGGAGCATAAACATATATACAGTCTTCGGATGACTCCTCCTTCCTGAGGCCACAAGTTGCCTGAGGATTTGCTGCTGCACTCTTACATAAACAGAACAAGGAGCTGACAAATACAAATATGTCTTGATCAAGGTAAATTAGTATTACAGAAATAATTGTAGTTGGAATGCAACAGTGGACTGATACGTTCTTGAAAGCTTTTGAAATTAGGATATTAGCTGAGCATTGAGTATAGAATCTGGGAATGTGGAGATGAGGGTAGGTAATGGGAGAAGGAATAGGTAATGGGAATAGGAACATTATAATGCACTGAAAAGGGTGTAGCCAAACAGACCAGGGTTAAAGCTTTAGTGCTACCTCCTACTGGCTTTGTAACCTTAGGTAAATAACTTTATCTTTCAGAGACTTAGTTGTTACTTATTTAGCTCAGTTATGTACTTAGTTAGCTTTTGTTGTTGTTGCTTAGTCGCTAAGTGATGTATGACTCTGTTAATGTAGGTCTTAGAGCTAACCCATGTAAAGCAGCTAGCATAGCTCTTGGCACACAGCATTCAGTAAGTGATATGACTGGGAATAGAGTGTCAAAAGTTAAAAGTATGGGATTTAAAGTCAGGTAGGACAGGTGAATCTTCTCTACCATTTGCTAGCATTATAACCAAAGCCAAGTTACTCTAAGCTTCTCTTAGCCCATCTGAAAATCAGGAGACATTAGTAGCTTCATTGGGGAATTATTTGAAATTTAATGAGGAACTGAGAGGTAACGAACATAGCACATAGTATGTACTCAATATACATTAGCCATTATGTTATTTTTATTAGTATATTATCATCTCTCTTCTTCCTTCCAGGTATTCCTTTTGTGATTATTCTTTCATCCTTCCCTCCCCCTGTCTCTTCATTTACCTTCTTTCAGCACCATTTATCAGTAGCAGTTGTAGAGACTGAAAACAGAGACTTAAAGGAATGTGGAGGTAGAAAGTAACTGGTTAGCACCAGTCAGTACCACATGTCCAGCAGAGCACCAAGGACAAGATAAGAGGAGAGCAGCTAGGCACACATAAACACAAGTGACAGGAGCATAAACATATATACAGTCTTCCGGATGACTCCTCCTTCCTGAGGCCACTAGAGATTTTTGCTGAAGGGGAATTCAGATCACACTACTCTTTTGGTTAAATTCCT
This sequence comes from Tragulus kanchil, assembly GCA_022376925.1. Lineage (NCBI taxonomy): Eukaryota > Metazoa > Chordata > Mammalia > Artiodactyla > Tragulidae > Tragulus > Tragulus kanchil. The sequence continues at coordinate 103,094,062 of JAIOJX010000006.1, read as the reverse complement.
TCAATAATTTGCTATTTCCATGAGGATAAAATCCAGACTCCTTTGAATTGCATTTGAAATCCTTTCCAATCTGCTGTCAACCTCTCCTTCCAAAATATTTTCCTATTACTTCTTACTACACATCCCATATCCTAGCCATTTTAAAATTCTTTCCCTTCTTTGAATACAGCCATAATCTTTTGTAGCTTTTTGCCTTTGCACATTGTGGGATAATGGACCTCCCTGTTATTTCCAGTAGACAAACTTCTACTCATCCGTCGGGACCCAGTTAAATGCGATTTCTTACTGCCTCTACTCCATCCAAAATGAATTGCATATTTTTTCCTTCCTTTGGGTTTCCACAATACTATTTATAGCTCTCTGGCAACTGGCTACTTATCATAGCACCGTGAAGTGATTTATATTCCATGCTCTCTAGACTATAAACTATTAGATGGCACTTTCTTATTTATCTGCCTCTGTAGATATGCCTCAAGTCAGTACTTGACAAGAGCAGGTGGAAAACATTTGTAGTCTGTGTAACAGGGTAGTAGGCTCATGACTGGCAACTTTTCTGGCTCACTAGCCAATTTTGAGGATTTCTTCTATTAAGATTGTCTCAGAGTCAGAGGCTCATAGAATTTCATTGTTGGGGATATACCTTATTTTATAGATAAAGAACTGAGACCCTAGAGAGGTGACTTTTTTGATTTGTCCTTCAGGTCAAACTGTGACTTCCCTTCAGAACAGAGTGGCAAACTATTACTTGAAAGGAAACTTGCTTTAAAAATCCTATTAGTGGGCTTCCCTGGTGGTCCAGTGGGTAAGGACACCGCCTTGCAGTGCAAGGGGCACTGGTTCCATCCCTGGCTGGGAGGATCCCACATGCTGCGGAGCAGCTGGACTGATGTGTCCAACTATGGAGCCGGAGCTCTGGAGCGCATGCGCCCAGAGCCGATGCTCTGCAGTGGCAGAGGCCACTGCGATGGGAGGCCCATACCGGCCAAAGAGCAAAGACGGATGAAAATAGATAAATGAAAGACTGGTAGAAGTGGCCAAAAATAAATAAATAATTTTTAAAAATCCTATTAGTTTCCTTCCCTTGTATGGCCTGACTTGTAGATCATTTCCACAAATACTTATTTAGGCATTCTTTCTCAGTCAGTAATTTGGGCACAAGTTGATGCTCAGCCACTTGAATTGATGTGCATGTATTTATTCTATCCTGTTCAGATGCTGGATACATGTTAAAACCAACTGGTTCTGTTCTGAGTTTCCTTGTTTTGTTTGCTATAGCACTACTTTGTTGGTAGAATTTGAAAGAAATTATGTTCTTTCAATACACAGTTCAGAATTTTACTGTTTTTGTAACATCAAATATATTTAAAGATAAAACAGTACAATGATTTTTCCTTTCATTCTGTGATTTTGAGAGTCATATATAGTGAATGGTGAGGGGATTCTTCCCTACTTATAGTTGTATTAGTAATATGCTAGTATTTAATGGTTTATCAGGGTTGGATTTCTTTGAAAACTGTCTGAGGTAGTCAGAGATGTCTTTTGTTCACTATGGTTCTGGTCCTTTTTGGGGAGTAAATCAGCTTCTTATGTATACATTCTGCATGGGAGCTGTAATAAGTGAGCACATGTTGCAAATGCTGTGACCTTCAGTCAACTAGAGAAAGATACCTCTTCTAATCAAAGGCAAAAGCCACGATCTTTCTTGTTGTAACTTATTGTTGACACAAGAAAGGCCAGAGAGATTGACATCAATCTCTATAGAAACCATTAACCAATGCTGAATAAATCTGCAGCATTGAATCCATATGCATGCTTGCTTTTATTATTCTTGACCTATGGGCACACTTCAGCATTTTGTGGGCTTTGTTTTAAAAAGGAATGTTTAAAATGTAGCTAGTTATTAGGGGATTTCGTTGGTAAAATAAATTGTTTGGGTAGTCTAAATAAAGGAACCTGTATTATTTTGCATTATTTGCTTAGGTGTGGCTTAGTTTGATTCCAGATGAACACACAGTGAAGGCTGTCACTTTAGCTGGGTGTAGCGAAAAGCGAGTAGTTTAATACATGTTTTCCAAATGATGTGCGAGTAATGTGTCATTTGATTCTT